>OY728159.1:814453393-815703393 GCA_963277665.1 Viscum album
TTTTGGTATTTTTTATGATAAAATTCATATTTTAATGAATAGTGAAAAATACTGCATTTTAATTCAAAACTGCCTTTTCATCTAATTTATTTATATTGTTAGATTATATTTTTAATTGGTTTTAAAGTGTAATTAGATTATGTTTTTATTATTTAATCCAATTATGGTCATTCGAAGTAATTTAACATTTAAATTAGGCATAAACACCTGACATTTTTTTAATAAGCTTTTATTTCTAAAAAATATCATTTTTTGTTTTTAACAACTGGAATTAATTTTAAATTAATTTTTATCAATTATGTGTTTTGAATTATGAAAAATGGATTCTATATTTGGAATTATTGCGTCTAAATTATGTTAATAGGTTACTTTTATTTTTGGGCATTATGAATAGTAACTTTAGTAAATATTTTTATCACCATGGTTTAAGGTAAATTAGGTAATTAAAGGTAAAAATAATATTATAAAATTACCTTAACACATGTCAAAATCTGATTGTATGAATTAATTCAACCTTTATCATATATGTTTCTTAATGGAATAACTTAATGTCCACTTTCCCATTAATATGACATGAATATAAAAAAATTAATGAATGTGACAAAATGTCAAACTGTCATTTTATATAAGTATATTAATTTTAATTTAGGGATTAACAGGGAAATAAATAAACTATAGGTAGTCTATGGAAATATAAAATAATTACCTATATCATAAAAAAATATTAATATTTTTTAGATATTAAATAGTTATCATTAATGATGACTCAATAGTGATATATAAATTATTTTATTAATAGAAATATCAAATAAATTATATTAACAATATTAAAATAAATAAAATTTTCGTGAATTAATATCATCCAATAACATTATGGATTAATTTCACATGTTATTTATGGTTTAAATGAGTTTTTTAGAACATATCTCGATGTTATGATATTTCTAAAATGTCAACTAATGAATAATGTCCAATTTGACCCTATTTATATTTTAAATAAATAATATTTTATTAAATTATATTAAATTCATAAAAATATAAAATTTGGCCAGATAATTGGGAAGAAGTTAAATATGTCACCAATGGTCCATTTATGGATCCTTTATAATTTTAGAGTGACTATATTAACCCTTAGTGAATAAAAAGACATGTTGCCTTGGTAAGAGTTAAAGGAATTCATTAAGGGTAAATCAAAATTATAAGGTTTAAAATAAAACCAAAACAAGTCCAAAAAAACTATTGGATGAATAAGATTCAATAAATATCACAATATGATCTATTTTTAGTTGTTTAATGGACACTTGTACATTAAAATAAATTATATACTATTTATATCAAAGATAGTTACAAAATATATCTATCTTGAATTTTAATATATTTTATGTGTCCACATAGGTCCAAAATCAATCTATTAACGAATATAAATGTCTATTTTGATATAAATGAAACCATTTTAATTATATAATTTTTTTTTAATTTTTATAAGTAATATAATTACCTTAAAAATCTCTTCAATTCTAAAACAATATTTATTCAATTAACATTAAAATAGAATAAATGATTTTAATAATTTTAATTTTTTTATATTTTTAATTAGTTAATGTGTATAAAAAATTTCCAAGATCTATAAGATATATTATAGATGTGTTAAAGTATTATATTGTAATTCCCACTTTGTCTTATTGTATTTTAAGTCAAATTAAATGAATAGTATTAAATTTGGAAATAATAATATCTTATTGAATTAATTTATTAATAAATTATTTAAAAATCAGAAAAATGTTAAATAATACCAAGGAGATAAGATATGGTCTAAAATTTATTATATATTTAATTTATGGGACATTTTTAATTATTTAGATCTAGAATAGTCATATTATATTTTTATATTTTGAGGGTTTTCTAAAGTGCTCCTCTCCTCTCTTATAAAAAAGAATCTCCTACCACATTTCTCACACCTCCTTGAGACTTATAGCTCAACAAAACCCTGTCCAATTATCCTATAAAAATTCTTAGTTAACTTAATGAGGCCCTGGTTTTCCAAAAAGTCCATCCCTAATGTCTATAAGAAGAGATTCAAAGGAAGTCAAACGAAGAAGAGATAATTGCTTTACCAATTCAATTCAATTTATTTTCTTATTTTACTTCATCTTTATTTGTTAATTCCATACTAAAGTAATAAATATAGTATAATATACATTTATATATGTTATTATAATTATGGTAAAACCTTATACCTCCGTTTATCCATCCTATGAATAACAATATCACCATGCGTGCATACGTACAACATACCGTCTCCACACCATGGTGTAATTTGTTATTCAAAAATACTTTATTAGGATGGATATAATTATGAGTATAATGGATGTAAATAATTAATATAAAATTATAATTATTTTCTATAATTAATATACCATACAATTCCATGCAATTTAACCATTAAGTTAATTATATCATCGCTTGTGAGTATGTACGGCCTACCGTCTCCACGACGCGATGAGATTCATTGTCCATGTTAACCATTCAAGAATGATTATTAATTATATATAATAAATAAGCTTGAAATATATTAAATACTAATTCTAATTTATATATATATATATGTCATTTACTTTCTTCCATTCAATTCAATAATGAAACAGAAACAACATTCATGCGTACGTACGACCTACCGTCTCCATGAATGGTTTATTCCAATTAATTTATCTATCTATTATATATATTTATATAATGAATATATATGATATTTAAATCATGTTTTACATTGTAGAAGTAATTAAATCATGATATAAGTAATAAGATCAAGAATAAAAAGTCAAAACACATATGATAAATAAAATGATTATTACCCAAAACGTTGCTTTAACATAGAATTATTAAATGAACGGGTAGTATAAAGTCATAATTGGATCATAAATGATATCATAAAAATTACCACGATTATTTAATATGTCAAAAACATTATTTAAATCATTATACAAGAGGTTTATATACATACACATCATATCAGACATAAGTTAAGGGATAATTTTGCAATCTCATTTTTATCTGAGATTGTTTATACGCAAGTATTTACTGGGGATATATTTATCATCAATGTCAATGTTTTATAAAAACGTTTTCATAAAATTTTTACTATTCTTCTATGTATTTTGGAAGTCATTTTTACCCATTTTTTACTTTTACAACATGGTATGGAAGGAATATTTCTTTTGTTTACCATATGAGGTACTTTTTGACTTTTCTAGTAAAAGTACGAGGATAATGTTTTTGAACTTATACGGAATGAACAAATTTTCACATATTTATAATTAATTGTTTCCATTATATTTAATCTTCATGATTTAAATTTTATTTTCAAATAAATATCATTCCTTTAAAATTTTGTGGCATTTTGATAAAAGAAAATGCTTTTGAATAAGAAAGGATATTTTCCTCAAGAATTAAGCTCTGGTGTTTTATCTAAATTATTTTCAATCTAAGATTACATAGGGTTATGTTACTATCCCTATTATTACTTTTTTTTATGATGTAATTATTTTTATGAAATCCATTTATTTTATATGGATTATGTTGTGATGGAATGATGTTTAAGAAACCCATTTTATTTCATGGGTTATGCTATGATGAATGATTTATGTTTTTGTGGAACATGTAAGAATGGTTTCATTGTGAGATAAGTGGGACCTATATATCCCTCTAATTCATTGGGTAAATATTTATATATTATGAGATAGACATTACTGGAATGAGAAGTAAATCCAGTTCAGTAATACAAGGCTGGATCAACATGTAAACCCAATTCAGAAATGAACTTTGTCCACTATGATGGTCTTATAAACAATTCCTTGGTTACGAAAGAAGTCATATTATGTGCTTAATAGTTTTCCACAATTCCATGTTTTATTCTAATGCTATTTTATCATGGTTAATGTTTCTTTATGATATATACCTTATGAAATTCTAAGATTTATTTCATGACTCATGATTTTGATATTTAAACTGTATGTCCATGTTTTTACATTCTTATGTTTATGGTTTGTTTTATGTTCTCCATGTTTACCCTTAAAAAGAATTTGAGGTCACCAATTTTCATGTTTCATTCCCCCAAGGATTTTAAGAAGGGTATTAAGTAAGATGTGTCAAAAGGGGGTTCTAGTTTTGAAGGATAAAGCCATAGATAATGTAGATGTTTTATGAACCAATTGTTTATGTTTTCCAGTTTCCAAAGGCACTAAACTAATACAGTCTTTGGGAATCTATTTGTGTCATGTATTAAGTATTCTGAAAAATTAATGTAATATCCATGTACGTCAATATTGGGTCTTTACAGTTGGTATCAGAGTGAAGGTTTAGTTAAACTTTGGAAACCAGGATGTGAAAACTTTAGTGAGATCCCTAGAGATTTTTTAAGGTATGTATTGGGATGGAACTAAGGGTAAGTCTAACTATAGGTTATAATCCTAGAATTATGGTAACGATCATGAATAACCTATTATTAAACCTAAAATGTTAGATATTGAGAGTACCCCCCCTTGATTATGTTATTTTCCTTGTATGATTCATACCACTCACACTATTATTTTTGGGTTTGAGATAATGGCAGGAACCCAAAGGAACCATGTTAATGATCAAGGCATTGGGAAATGAAATTATTTTACTCCTAAACAAAAAATATTATGGGATATGGAATGAAAAATCATATTACTATACTTACACTAGCTATGAATCATTATGGACTTCCAAATGAGTAGAGGAGGGAACAACATTCTATTGAGTCCTTCTTGAGGAAACATCCACCATCTTTTAGTGGGTCTTATAATACACTTGTTGCGGAAAAATGGATCAGTACCATTGAAAATATATTTTGCATCATTCACTGTTTGAAACATGAAAAAGTCATTTTGTCTATTTATCTTTCAGAAGGTGAAGCATACCAGTAGTGGAATCTAATTAAGAATACATGGAAGAAAGATAAAATTTAATCCATGGAATGGGATGAGTTCAAGAACTTATTTTTCAATAAGTACTTCCCTAGTATTCTTTTAAAAAAATATAAAAAATGAGTTCATTGATCTTAAGCAAAAGGATGTTGAATCTGTTGGTACATACGAGGAAAATTTTACAAGACTTATAAGGTATGCTTCTGGATTTATCATCCAACCTGGAAGTAAAGTTGATCGATTTTTCAATATCTTAAAAACAAGTCTTCCAAGGGAATTAGATATAAGAGACTTCAATATCTATGAAGAGATTTAGCATTTTGCTATCAAGGTAGAAAGGTAAGTTGGTGTTACATATCAATCTTATGGTTTGGAAAAAAATGAAATATGGAGTTCAAAAGAAAATATCAAAACAATGGTGAAAAGAAGATGAATGTTTCCTTATTCTCAAAGTGTGGAAAGAAGTATGATGGAGATTGTCTTAAAGGTACTATAAAATGTTTTATGTATGGAAATGAAGGTGATCTAGTTGTTGAGTTCCAAAGTAATTGGAAAAAGGTTCCTAATGATATGAATAGTAAAAAGATTGTAGAGAATGAACCACCCACACTTAAATGATATAAGTGAAAAGAAATAGGGCATTATGCTAACTAATTTTATAATCCAAGGGTTAATGATGAGAGATGTCAGAAAACTCTTAAGGCCAATGACAAAGGCAAATCACATGCGATCACTATTATTGATGTTGAGTATAATGACGAAGTGGTGGAATGATTATGTGTTTATGTAATGGGATTCCAAAATAGTGTTGTAGGATCTATTTTACAGTATTATGGAATATTGTAATATCTATGTATTGGTCCATTGTGGTTTTTTATAATTATATGGTACTGGTAACAATGAAAAGTGAGTGAAATATTTTTGGAAAGCATATGGTATGCACACAATGAAGGGATAAAAAGATAGTGAGATATTTGATAGTGATATCATGGTTTGAGTATATATATATTTTTGGTATTTTTGGTGTGTGGAAAGAGTTAATTTTGACCAAATTTCAGTTTTCACTAAGGTTCTATGGTAAATAATGTCTTTACCATATTTCAAGAGAATACATGAATAAGGTATTCACATGTTTGGAATGTAACAACCAAGAACTACTAAATGAGATATGGTAAACAAATGTTAAGTCGATTTAGTTCACCTATTTCTAAAGTTTTATATTTTTAGTTTTTGGAAGGATTTTAATGTTATCCATTGATGGATAATATAAGTTATATTTTTGTTTAATTTTGTTAGAATAATGTATTATCTCACTATAGGTGGACTTATGCGTATTTGATAACCTGTTGATAGATGGAATGACCTATCATTATATTGCATGATTTGACAACACTTCAAGAATGAAAAATTCAACTTCATTTCTTTAAATAAGAGATGCAGTGGAAATTGTTTATGGAACAATCAATGATGAGATTATACTGAAATAAAGTAATTATTTATTTTAATGAAAATATTCATCAACTTTAAGAAAAGGATCTTGAAACCAAAAATGTTATCCTAGTACCTTCTTATCCAATGAATCAGATGGTCCCCTAAATCATCATAGATTTATGGATTTCTGGTATTTAAATTTCTCCAAACCTTATTATCTATCACTATCAATCAGATCTTTATGGTTAAATTTCTCTTCCATATCCATGTTTTCACTTCTCACCTATGTTATCCTATGTGGAAACCTAGTGATGAGTTAATTTTGGTAACCATTATGTCTCTAACTATCCTTTTTAAAATGAAGTTTTATTATTCCTTTTTACTTTGTGGGTTTCCTCGAAATAAACTTTGAAGAAGTAAACCATTTATAACACTGATGAATTTCGAGGGCGAAATTAATTTTAAGTGGGGTATAATGTGACACCCTGAGATTTTACGAGATAAATTCTTTTTAATTTCACTTATGTCTTGTGTTGTACACTATACCAATATTAGCTTGCGCTATACACAACACCATATTAGCTTACAGTATACACAACACTATTCTTGTCTTGTATTACATGCAAGAGCGACCTTCCTCAATAGCTTGCATTGTACGCAATACCAAGTTTCACTAAACAATGATATATTATTAAAATATTAATATTTAATGGGATATAAAATATACATTATAAATATTATTAACCACATTTTTATTTATATATAACATTAAAATTCATATTATGTATTTTATATACATTATATAAGAACAAATTCATTTTTTCTTATAAAAGAAGTATTTTTCAAAAAATGCAGTTTTGCTACCTTTTGATGGCGCACCCATTTTAAATTTAGTTTTTAACACTTTTATATATTCTATTTGACAAAATAAACTTCTTATTTGGAATATGAACATAAAAATTTACTTTTTTATTTAATTTTTGGTATTTTTATCATAAAATTCACATTTTAATGAATAGTGAAAAATACTGCATTTTAATTCAAAACTGTCTTTTCAGCTAATTTATTTATATAGTTAGATCATATTTTTAATTGGTTTTAAAGTGTAATTGGATTATGTTTTTATGATTTAATTCAATGTTGGTCATTATAAGTAATTTCACATTTAAATTGGACATAAACACATGACAATCATTGGATAGGTTTTTACTTCTTAAAAAGATGCTTTTTGGTTTTAACAATGGGAATTAATTTTAAATTAATTTCTGCCAATTTTGTGTTTTGAATTATGAAAAATGGATTCCATATTTTGAATCAGTGGGTCCAAATTAATTAAATATGTTACTTTTATTTTTGGGAATTATGAATAATTACTTTAGTAATTATTTTTATTACCATGGATAAAGGTAAATTGGGTAATTTAAGGTAAAAATAATATTATAAAATTACCTACAAAACTTTAAAAATACTACTAGATGAATAAATTCTTCCTTTATCATTTATGGTTAGAAATGGAATCACTTAACTGCCAATTTTCTATGAATATGATACAGATATAATAAAATTTAATGAATGTGACAAAATGTCACACTCTCATTTTATATAAGTATATTAATTTTAATTTAGGGATCACTAAGGAATGAAATCGACTACAGGTTGTCTCTGAAAATATAACAGAATTAACTACATCATAGAAATTTATTTATAATTTTTTGAGATTAAATAGTTATCATTAATGACGACTCAATAGGGATGCATAAATTATTTTATTAATAGAAATATCAAATAAATAATATTAAAAATATTAAAATAAATAAAATTTGAGTGAATTAATGTCATCCAATAATTTTATGAATTACTTTGACATGTTATTTATGATTTAAAGGAGTTTTTTAGAATATATCTCTATGTTATTATATTTCTAAAGAGCCAACTAATGAATAGTTTCAAAATTGACACTATTGATATTTTAAATAAATAATATTTTATTAAATTATATAAAATTCATAAAAATATAAAATTTATCTAACTAACTAGAAAGAAGTTAAACATTTCACCAATTGTCCATTTATGTCACCTTTTTCATTTTATAGTGACTATATTAACCCTTAGTGAATAAAAAGACATGTCGCCATGGTAAGAGTTAAAGGAATTAATTAAGGGTAAATCAAAATTATAAGGTTTAAAATAAAACCAAAACATGTCCAAAAAAATTATTGGATGAATAATATTAAATAAAAATCACAATATCATTGATTTTGAGTTTTTTAATGGACACTTGTATATTAAAATAAATTATATATTATTTAAATCAAAGATAGTAACAAAATGTCACTATCTTGTATTTTAATATCTTTTATTTGTCCACATAGGTATAAAATAAAGATATGAACGAATATAAATGTCTATTTTGATATAAATGAATCCATTTTCATTATATAAATATATTTTTAATTTTTATAAGTTATATAATTACCTTAAAAGTGTATTCTATTCTAAAACAATATTTATTCAATTGACATAAAAATAGAATAAATGATTTTTATAATATTAATTTTGTTATATTTTGGATTATTTAATGTGTCTAAAAAATTTAAAAGATCTATAAGATATATTATAGATGTTTAAAATCATTATATTATAATTCACACTTTGTCTTATTGTATTTTTAGTAAAAATAATTTAATAGTATTAAAATTGGAAATAATAATATTTTATTGAATTAATTTATTGTTAAATTATTTGAAAATCACAAAATTTTTAAATAATAAAAATTGGATAATATATGGTCTAACATGTATTATAAATTTCATTTATGGTCCATTTGTAATTATTTAGATTTAGAATAGTCTTATTATATTTTAATATTTTGAGAGTCTCCTAAAGTGACCATCTCCTCTCTTGTAAAAAAAGAATCTCTTACCACATTTACTCACACGTCCTTGAGCCTTATATATTAAAAAAACCCTGCAAAATTCTCCTATAGACATTTTTAATTAACTTCTGGAGGTCCTGGTTTTCCAAAAAGTCCATCCCTAGTGTCTCTAAGAAGAGATCCAAAGGAAATCCAACGAAGAAGAGGTAATTTCTTTACCAATTCAATTCAATTTCTTTTCTTCTTCTACTTCTTATTTATATGTTTTTTCCATAATAAAGAAAAACCTCTAGTATATTCTACATGATGAGATGTTATTATAATTATGGTAAAACCTTATACCTCTATTTATCCATCCTATGAATAGAAATATCTTCATGCGTGCGTACGTATGGCTTACTGTCTCCACATCGTGGTGTAAATTGATTTTCAAAAATACTTTTTTAGGATGGGTATAATGTTGAGTATAATGAATATAAATAATTAATATAACATGATAATTATTTTTTATAATTAATATACCATCCAATTCCATTCCATGTAACCAATAAGTGGATGATATCGTCGCTTGTGCATACGAACGACCTACCGTCTCCACGACGCGACGAGATTCATTATCCATGTTAACCATTCAAGAATGATTATAAAGTATATATAATAAATAATCATGAAATATATTACATAATAATTCTATTGGATATATATATATATATGTCATTTACTTTCTTCCATTCAATTCAATAAGTAAATGGAAACAACGTTCATGCGTACGTATGACCTACTGTCTCCATGAATGGTGTATTCCATTTCATTTATATATCTATTATATATATTTATATACTGAATATATATGATATATAAATCATTTTTTACATTATTTAAGTAATTAAATCATGATCTATGTAATAAGATCGAGAATAACAAGTCAAAACACATATGATAAATAAAACGATTATGACCCAAAACATTTCTTTAACATGGAATTGATAAATGAACGGGTAGCATAAAGGCATAATTGGATCATATATGATATCATAAAAATGAATATGATTCTGTAATAAGTGAATAAAATTATTTAAATCATTATACAGGAGGTTCAGATATATACGAAGCATATCAGACATAAGGTAATGGATAATTTCACAATCTCATTTTTATCCGAGATTGTTTATACATAAGTATTTAATGGGTATATATTTATCATCCATGTACATGTTTTATAATAATGTTTTAGTAAAATGTTTACTATTATTCTATGTATTTTTGAATTCATTTTTACCAATTTTTGACTTTTACTACTTGGTATGGAAGGAATCTTTATTTTATTTGTCATACGAGGTACTTTTGGAATTTTATAGTAAATGTACAAGGAGAATATTTTTTTAACTTATATAGCATGAACTTATTTTTACATCTTCATATTTCCTTGTTTCCTTGAAGATTACTCTACATTATCTCAAGTTTATTTTAAACTAAATACATTTCCATTAAAATTGTGCTTCATTTTGAGAAAAGAAAACACTTTTGGAGAAGAACATATATTTTCCTCAAGAATTAAGCCCAAGTGTTTTATCTAAATTATTTTCCATATAAGATGACATAAGTTTATGTTAATATACCTATTATTACTTTTATTTGATTTTTTTTATGATGTAATTAGTTTTATGAAATCCATTTATTTTATATGGATTATGTTATGATGGAATTATGTTTAAGAAACCCATTTTATTTCATGGATTATGCTATGATGAATGATTAATGTTTTTGTAGAACATGTAATAATGATTCCATTCTGATATGGGTGGGACCTATATATCCCTTCAATGCATTGGGCGAATACTTATATCTCATGAGATAGACATGATTGGAACAACAAGTAAATCTGGTTCAGTAATACATGGCGGGAATGACATGTAAACCTGGTTCATTAATGGACTTTATCCACTATAATAGTCTTGGAAATAATTCCTTGGATAATATGGAAATCATATTATGTGATTAATTTTTTACCACAATTCCATGTTTTATGCCAATTCTATTTTATCATTGTTAATTTTCCTTTATATGATCCATGCCTTATGAACTACCAATATTTATTTCATGACTCGTTATTTTGATATTTAAACATTATGTTCATATTTTTATATTCTTATTTTTATGGTTTATTTTGTGTTCTCCATGTTTACCCTTACTGATCATTCGAGCTCACCACTTTTCATGTTTCTGTTCCCCTAGGATTTGAAGAAGGTTATTAAGTAAGATGTGTCAAAAAGGTGTTCTAGTTATGAAGGATAAATCTAGAGACAATGTAGATGTTTTATGAACCATTTGTTTATGTTTTTTAGTTTCTAAAGGCACTAAACTAATATGGAATTTAGGAGTATGTTTGCATAATTATTAAGTATTCTGAAAAATTAATGTAATGTTCATGTATATCAAGCTTGGGTCTTTACAGTTGATATTTCTTGATGCACTCATGGTGAAAAAGCACAAAGGGAGTGAGAGGGGGTAGACTAATAGGTGGGAAGCAAATGGTTCCCAGTCCCATCCTCTCTCTGGTCCACTCAGGTCTTCCACACATGTGGAAACTTATAGTTTAACATCATGTGTTGAGGATGTGTGTGCTTGGTAATTTAAAATCATACAGCTCGGATGATGAGGACTCATTCCTCACCCACTAGAATTACATAACTTGTACCAACCTGCACGTGGGGAAGGGAAGGCATAAGAAATGAGAAGATACAACGGGGTGGAGGAATGGTCAATTGAGGGGTACATTTTAGTATATTCATGCGAATAAGTAATAGTTTTTAGTGTACCTATGAGAAGAATCATAAGTCAAGGCAAAAAAACACGAATCCCTACTCAGGGAACCATAAAATCACTTTGCACAAGCCTAGAGGGCTGTATAGAGGAAGTTCATGTAAGATAAAGATTTTGGGCATAATAGGAGCTTAAACATGGTGACTTGGAGTAAGGACAAACCATGGATTCCCAAGAAAGGGGTGCACATAATATTAGGGACTTTCATGCAAGATAAATAGGTGCACACAAGATTGGAGACTTGCATGCCAGATAGAAGGGTAGAGGAAATAGAAGTATTACACAAAGCCAAGACTTGCATGAAAGATGGGTTTTTTGTGTGCACCTTACTTAGGTGAAAAATGAAATGGGTGAGGGTCAATCCCTTTCAGGACCACTTATAGGAAGCACCATGTGGGACCTATTGCGCAAGATAATATACCTTGAAGCCATGAATTTCACGTGGTCATGGAAGGGGTGGTCTTACATGCATAGGAGAAATGGTTCGACTTCTGAAGCATTCTTTTAAAGGTATTAGGTCACCCTTCAATTTATAGGTGAAAATATCCATGGCTGCATGGAAGGATTCTGGCGAGGAAGTGTCTGATTAACGTCACATTAGGCGTGGAAGTGGCTTGAGCGCATTTATCTTTCTTGCGCACTGGATGAATCTCTGTCACGCATCTTCCTTGGACGTTTTTTGGGAGGTCAAAGTGCAAGAAATCTGTTGATGTCACATTGGGAATGAAAGAGGCTTTCACATATATTTATTTCTTGCTCACATGATTCAAATATTGCATCATCTCTTTTGGGATCCTCATGATCATCCACCTAGTCTAATTATGCCTTTTGGTTCACCAAATATGCCAACATATGGGTCCAAGAAAAATTTTGTGCCAATAGCAGTGGAGTGTGTGTGTCGGATTATATTGATTGATACTCCGTTGGGGGGGGGGGGTGAGTTGAGAGTGTTATTCAATGTAAAAGTTGTGATCTATAATTTGTTGTATTCCATTTTTTGTGGGACCTTTTCATCCTTCAGATGTCAAGTTTGACCTAATTCTAGGTATCGATTGGGTGGTGACATATTAGGCCCACATTGAATGTTACCATCATATGGTAAATTTCATGTCTCTTTAGAGAGACACATATATCCTTCATGGTGATTGGGATGTTCGAGTGGGCCATGCATGACTAGTTTGTCAGTGGTTGTGTCAAATCACAACCCAAGTGGCTTTCCTTGTGCTTGATGATGGAGTGGTGGAGTGGATTTTTTTCCACCTATTGTGGATCGGTTTTAGGATGTGTTTCCTAATGATTTTTCAGGGTTATCGCTCGAGAGGGATGTGGAGTGTATGATAGAGTTACTACTTGGGGTAGAACCAGTTTCCATTACAATGTATTGAATGGAACCAACAGAACTCCAAGAAATTCAGGTACAATTAGAGGAGTTGGAATGTAAAGGGTTCATCCATCCAAGTATGTTGCCTTAGGGATCTCCTGTGTTATTTTCCAAGAATGCTGATAGATAATTATGGTTGTGTGTTAACTACATGAGGTTAAATCAGATGACAGTTAAGAACCAATACTGTCTTCCCCGAATTCATGATCTATTTGACTAGATGAGAGGTTTATCAGTGTTTTAAATAATTTATTTGAGGTCAGGGTATCATTAGTTAATGGTGTGACCTTCTGACATACCACATACTAATTTCAGAAGTAGGTAAAGGTTGTATGAGTTTGTTCTAATGTCATTCAGATTGACTAATGCACAATTTTATTTCATGGATTTAATGAACCAAATATTTCACCTCTATATAGAAAAAGTTCATAGTTTTCTTCATCAATGAAATATTGGCGTACTATATTACTCTTAATGATCATGCGAAAGATATTGACATAGTATTGAGTACACTGAGAGAGAATAGGCTTTACACCAAGCTATCCAAATGTTAATTCAAGATTGATAAAGTAAATTTATAGGGTCAAATCATCTGTTAGGCAGGTGTGTGAGTGTATCCAGAGAAAGTGAAGGCTATTATGTCTTGGGAGAAACCCAAGAATTTTTATGATGTTCATAGTTTTCTGGGTTTGGATGGTTATTATTGAAGTTTCGTTAAAATTTTCTCCCATTTGGCAGTGTCACTTACAGGATTAACGAAGAAGGGAGTTAAGTATGAGTGGTCTAAGGCATGAAATAATGATTTTCAAGAGTTAAAGTAGTGGTTGATGATTGTACCAATCTTGATCTCACCTGAACCAAGTCAGAAGTACACCTTGTTTTGTGATGCATCTGGTGTTGGACTTGGGGTAGTGTTGATGAAAAATATTGAGTTTTAGATTATGGGTCAGGGGAGTTGAGACCTCATGAAATGAGTTACCCTACTCATGATCTTTAGTTGGCCATAGTGGTGTATTATTTGAAATGTTGGAGGCACTAATTGTTTGGGGAGTAGTTCATGGTGTTTTTCCAACCCTAAAATCCTTAAGTATATATTCTCTTAGCATGATTTGAATATTAAAAAGTGAATATGGGTTGAATACATGCAATATTTTTACTTTGAGTTGGTTTACACATGAGGAAAAGGGAATAGTTTTGTGGATTACCTGAGTCAGAAGACTCAGAATCAGGTGGTTCAGGAATCCAAATCCGAGTGGAGAATGATTGCCTTGTTTGCTGAGTTTCACCATGAGGTTCATGATGGGAATAGATAGATGACCCACTTGTTCATAACAGTTGAGTCCACAATTTTGAATTGGGTCAAAGACATTCCGCCTGAGGATCTTGAGTGTTTGTATATGAAGGAAATTCTTAAAGGTGGGGAGTCACCTTCTTCTTGGTTTGTTGGTGCTGATGGGGTTTTTCATGTTTTTGTCCATTTTTTGGTGCCAATGGTTATGTGAGAAGATTTTATGTGAAAGTCTCATGCCTCAAAGTGGGAAGTGCACCCTAGTTTGACTAATATATTATATAATCTTTATATATAGTTTTGGTGTTTAGTAATGAGGAAAGAGGTTGTGGGTTTCATGGCACGATGCCTCACCTGTCAGCAGGTGAAGGCTGAGCATCAGCACCTAAGTAGGTTATTGCAGCCTTCACCCATTCCAGAATGGAAGTGGGATAATGTAATGATCGATTTTGTAGAGGGTCTTCTAAAGAAGCCTTAGAATAATTACATAATCTGGGTGGTTGTGGATTAGTTAACTAATGTGTATAATTTTTTTTCGATCCATGAGACATTCACAATCGAATAGTTGGGTGAGTTATATGTTTGGGAGTTATCGCGGTTTCATGGAGTACCGAGGGATATAGTTTCACATCGAGAATCAAGATTTACATCATGATTATGGAAATAATTATAGAATAATCTTGGTATTAAAGTTTTTTAGTACAAATTTCCACTTACAAATGAATGGGTAGTCAGAGCGTATGATTCAGGTGTTGGAGGACTTGTTGAGAGCTTGTGTCCTTGATTTTGTTAGTTCATAGGAAAACACTTTCTACTTATTGAGTTTTCCTACAACAAAAGTTTTTAGGATATGATTCAGATAGAACCATTTGAGTCACTCTCTGGGAGGTCATTTAGATCTATGCTATGTTGGTTAGAAGTGGGGGAGTCTAAGTTTTTGGGACCAAGTCTCATTCTAGAGATGTCGGAAAATGTTCAGTTGATTCAGAAATGCATGGAAACTACTCAGTGTAGGCAGAAGTTGTATGTAGATTGGAATAATAGATACCTTGAGTTTATGGTGGGTGATAGTGTATTTATTAAAGAGTCTCTAAGGTTAGGTCACCGTCGGATTCAGAAATGGGGAAAGTTGGTGCCCAAGTATGTGTGACCATTTGATATTGTGGAGAGGATTGTACCATTATCTTACTGATTGGAACATCCACAATGGTATAGTGGAATGAACAATGTTTTTTCATGTTTTTCCTCTTTTTCATTATCACCATAATCCATATCATGTGGTTAATGTTGAGGATTTTGAGCTTGATGTCGATGCATAATTTAAGGATCATCCAATTCATGTTGTGGATCAAAGTGAGAAGGTTTTGCGGGGCATGGTTGTGACTTTAGTTCCTGTTTTGTGGTATCATGGAAATATTCAGAAAGAAACATGGGAGAGGGATTTGGATATGTAGGACCAGTGGCTCGACCTCTTTTCTTTAGAAGCTTTGTGATTCTTTGGAATACAGCTCAAGGAGGATCCATTATAAAGTGAGGAGTTTGTAAGATCCAAGACTTTGTGGAGGTATGTAATTGTTTAAATTTTTGGTTTCAATCTATTTTTTGATTAATTAAGTGTTCATTGGGAGTTTGAGGGGCCTAGGGGGTTTTCCTGGTGTTTGGAACACTAAAGAAGGGGAAACTAGGACATCCTGTGCAAGGCGCATGATTGGCGCACGATTAAGTAAATCGGGTGAGGTGGATGCCAAATTGTGAACTTTTGAATAACAACAAATCACACTATTAGAACATAGTTTGGAAATAGTGTGGGTATCCCAAGGTAACTGTGAAACCTCAATTACCTTAGATAGTGTCTTGTGCACGATTTGTGAATGGTTTGGAAAACTATGCGTGTAAACCGTGCACCCCTATAATAGTTAAAAAAATTAGAAAAATTTCCATTATGGGATTTAAGAACCTCACATGAGTTTCCTACCATTTATCCTCCTATAAGACTTAGTGATGAACCCTAGAAACCCAATATTCCAAGAGGTGATTCTTCATCGATCCTAATATGTTTGGAGCACCATTGGTTACATATCTAAGATCAGAGTGTGTCTAATACCTCTCTTCTTCTTTTTTTAGATTAGGGTTTTCATCTTTCTCTTATATCCATCCAATGCTCTAAACCCATCTTTTTCTAGTGAGATATAGGTTGAGGATTCAAAGGGTGGTTGAATTGGGATCTAACTATTTGATTAGGAGTGTTTTCTTCAATGGATTCAAGGTAGGTGGTATAAAAGTTATATCCCATGGTTTTTATATGGATTTGTGCATTCAAAGTTGTGTTATTGTTTCCCATTTGTTGTGTTCTGGGTGCTATTAATGAGATTTGAAATAATGGGGGTCCAAATGACAAATTGAACCCCCTCATGATTCTAGTGGGATTCATAGAGGATGACTTGACCAATTTTGGGCCACCCATGGGGTACGCCGACCTTCCCGATCATAGTTAACAGAAATGTTAAGTGTGAAATTGACTTGTGATTTAGTAGATCCCTAGATGAACATGTTAATTAATCATTGTGGTGATTAAGAAGGGAATATGGGATGTTGTTACTAGACGAGAATAATGGATAAAGGGTTGTTTGTTTATGAATGATAATAGATTAAATGGGATTAGTGGTAATGTTCCAAATGAATTGTGAATTGTACATTAAATGCATTAGTGGGATAATACATAGGAAAATTTAAATGTGTTAAATTAACTAACATATGAAAAGGGTTGGATATGTTAATTGGGTTAATTTATGGTAATTATTGAACATTCTTAGTGAGTTATACATAAGAAATGGTAATTGGGTGAAATGGATATGTAATGTAAATGGTAAATATGTTAATGGGTTATGGTTTAATGTTAATTCTCATATTGGTTGTTATGGTTTTTTTATTTCTATTGGAATTGGTTATAGTAGTATGTGTTATAGTATATATGTGGTAAATGATTAAAGAATAATGTTCGCATGGCATGGTAGAGTGTGGTATTGACATAAGGATCTACTCCCATGGGTTAAGTTAGAATGAGGCTCTAAACTCCACCCCAAAATGCATGGATTAGGGAAAGGGAGAATGTTCGATTCCCCTAATAGTTGCATTTGATGAAACAAATTAGACAAAGGCTTCATGGTGAGCATGTTGTATATGTGATGATGCAACTATACCTATTGATATAGGGAACCTGATTTATTTCCCCTATGCATTGAGTTGATGGTAATTCAAAACCCATTGATAATGTGATGAAAGTGAACTAAGTAATTAATATGTTATAAGTATTGAAATTGGGAATCATGCCAGGAATGACTCAAGTGAACTTTGTTAACTAATGAAACCCAAATTTTATTTATTTACTTTATCATTAATTAGAACTGTAATGCACTATATATTGACTGGATATTTTTTAGATACCATTGGAGGTGGCCTACTGAGTTTTACTCACACCCTACTCAGGAACCATTGGGTACCTAAGAAAAATTCATGATTGTAGGCTAGGATAAGGGCAAAGACCCCATGCTTGGGAGTTGATTAGAGCTTGGGATGCTCATGGATGAGGTTCAAGACTTGTAGATAATACCATTTTAGGGATTCAAATATTTTTATTTATTTTGGGTTTTCATAAACCTTATCATTGTTAGCATAACATAACATATTTATGGTTTCTTGTTTCTTGTACCCGGTTTTGGAGATGTTAGTTATGCATGTTACTTGGTTATTACATGTTGTTATGCTATTTATTTTATTTATTTGATGTGAATTACTCTATTAGAGAGGGTAAAATCTCCCCAAATTACTTATTAGACCCTCTCTACTATTTTACAACCACTTACACATGAGGAGGCACACTTGAGTTCATGTGGTGACCCGGGTCGAGGCACCGTTTGGTGGATCCCAGGCTAGGGATGTTACACCTTCCTAAATAACCAAATTGTTTATGTTATTAAATATATAAATATAGATGCTTATGACAATCATATATTAATTTAATTGGGATTTTAAAGGCACAATATACAATATTAAATAAGTAATTTTAGTTTCATATAGGCAATATGATTGTCTTTGTCAATAGTATTCATTATGATTGGGTATCCAAATGACTAGTTAAGGATAGAGGATTACTTAAGGATTATTTTGGATACTAAATTCATTATTCCATCATCAATGGATTTTTTTTTTAAAAATTAATATTTTCAAGATAATATTTTCTGGATATTCTTAACTATTGGGAATAGATTAACTAGGTGTATTATGTTTAAGTTCAGATATGGTAAAGATAATACAAGCTGGTAAATGATAAAACTAGAAGAAAAATAGTTAATTAGAGAGTCTAAATCATTTCCTTGAGTATCTTGTTATGGTCATTGAAATAAAGAGTTATGAATAAGAAATATTAATGATTTCATAAGATATAATCTTTTTGGATAACTAAAAGGATTTTAGAAATTCTATGTATTGTTAATGTCAAGTATCAGTGTTATAGGAATTAATTATTTGTTTTTGAAGTGTATATGATAATAAATGTATTATTGAAATGATTTTAAGAGATATGAGACATCAAAATTAATAGAAAAAATTATAAAACTTTTATTTTTCATTCAAGTGATGATGCAAAGGGTTTTTACATCAATGATTTTGATGTATAATGAATTATCAATATTTATTTATTATAATAAAATTATGTTTATATATATATTATTTACCTTCCATGATAATAGAAAATATTCAACAACGAATTATTATGAAATAAATGAGATAATTAATTGAATAAAAATGATTTGTGGTTTATAAAATTTTATAACATGTTTTTATAAGGAGAAAATGTTATATATTTTTTATCAAGTACAAATTGTTAATAATGATATTTATTAAAATATTTGGGAATATGTTCCTATAATACATTAATATAATATTTTTATAATTACTATTATTTTTAGAGAGAAATGGTCTGAAAGCATATAATATAATTTATGATATGAGAATCGTAGTTTATTTGTTAAATATTCCTAAAAAAATTAAATTAGAGTTATTTAATAATAAAATGGATTTTGTGTCTATTGGAATGATACTATAAGAGAATATAGTTTAAATAATATAGCATGTTCAAAATTATAGAATGACATTTTTACCAAATACAAAATTACACCAGTATAAACTAATATGATTTCACCTATTATAGATAAGAGTTTAAGATATAAATTGACAAAGTAAAGATTTAGAAATTACATTTCGTTACCAAGTGAAAGTGAATATCAGTATTTCATAATAGTTTATTCATAAAAAAATTAATTATCACTTTATAACATAAAATAGTTTTTTTGGTATAGTGGTATTGTGAAAATTCGAGAGTTGCATTTATAAAATATAATAATGTGAATATCAATTTATCATTAATAAGTTCAATATGTAACATTATTTAATAACGTAATTAGTTATATTAATTTTCCAAATAAACCAGGGGAAAAGTTTTATGTGAAATATTTTGAGGATGATGATGAATCAAAATAGAAACTTTTTAAGTATAAAACTGAAATTTATTTCTTAAAATTTATTTTTTAAAGTTAAGGAGTTTGAATATTTTCAAGAATTTAAACATGATTAATAATATTCCTAAATATCAAAATTATTTAGACTTTATTTATTCATAGATGTGACACACTAAAGAGTTTAGTGGGAGGATTTTTTTGGATGGTCACATAAAAATGTGAAATGGAATTACATATCAATATAATGAATTAAAAAAACCATAAAAAGTAAAGATAATAGAATGATCATGAAATATAGGTTAGATAATATGTTATATAGGTTTTTATGAAGTGTTTTTTTAAGTATTCTTAATAGAGTTTTGTGAATGTAAAATTTAGAATATAAGTGGAAATATTTACTATATAATTTTTTCAAATTATATATATATATATATATTGATGTAATTTTTAAAAAATGTAATGGTAATTAATATATTCTTGTTCATATTTGAGTTATCTATATTTATTTTTCTTTACGGATTATTATAGGTTATGATGAAATCATAAGGTTTTCAAGAGTAGGATTATTGTGTGAGATTGATAATATAATCATAATGCCCAAAAAGTGTTTTCTTACACTAGATGACCTAGAAATTATGCCAAAATGAGTTTCATAAACTATTTATTGTGTATAATAGGGGTGTATAGATAATATTATATGTCCCTAAAACCTGAGGTTAGTTGAATTCCTAGTATGATAATAATCATGTGTTGATACAATTTTTAAAAAAGCCTCAAGGCTTAGCTAATATGGGTGTGGTTAGATATTATTTTAATTATGTCATTGGAAGGAAATAAAGAAAGAAGGGAATATTCCTCTCATATGATGAATATTTTATTTGGTCCCTTTATTGATATAGAATAGGGACTATGCAGTCAAAACAAGATATTTTATATGATGTTCTTAAGTAGTTAGGTAAGGGACATGTGATGTGATAATCCATAAATATTAATGACATGTGATGTTTCCCTCGACCATGTAGTATATACTCAAAGAGTCGATAATATATGAGTTTTCATAATGAAATTTACATACAAAGTGTCCTATAGACACAAAATGCCTTAGAAAAATATAATGTACGAGAATGAATACTATCATGTGTTTCAAATGGTGGAAATAGAAATATAAATACATTTGTTTTACATAGATCAAACCATATACCTTTGTAGATTCAGTAACATTGATTTTTTTCTAAAGGTCACTCTTGTTTTCAATTATTGATATAGAGATTCATATTCATCTTTATTATAATAAAGGACCATGGGGTCATTCCACACCCCATGTTTTATTTATTAGTTTATTTACTATTTTTTAATTTTATTTTGTGGCATCGATATTTTTCTGGATATTTGGGATCAAATATTTTATTTTTTTGTGGTTTTAAAGTGGAATTGGGTTAGCCAACATGGTTATTCAAATCATGTGGAAACTATATTATAGAAACCCAATATTATCATACAAAAATATTACATCTCAATAGATTGAATATTAATTACATTTCACAAATTCACAACTATAGACCATAATGGTTTAGTGACATTGGAGTTTACTTATACGATCTTCTTATTTAGTGAGAGATCCTAAACATCTATCATAAAGATATTCCCCTTTTGTAATCTTTATAATCATACCTTACATAAAAGCCTTATTTATTACCTTGGGAAGGAAACATAATAAAGGGTGATCACATATGATGAGTAAGGGAAAACATGGGAAATATGTAAAAATAATGCGATCATAAGGTTATGAGAATAAAAGAATAACATATGAATAATATACCCTAAATATTAATTATCAAAATATTGTATGATGAAATAATGATTAGTAGTTCATAAGACATGGATCACAATAAAACCAAATATCCTGATCAATGAGAACAATACTTTTTCATCCGACATAGATTTGTGGCATACAAATAATATTATAAAATTGTGAACATGTATAAATAGAAATAGGTTCACTCGTTAAGTATGAACATGTAATTAGTCCCTCCTATAAACCTAGAGACATGTAACCAGGACCACACATAACCTTACTGACATGAAATAAAATTAAACACATAACACTACAAACAAGTAACTAGGTTCATTCAAAACATTTTGAACATATCATTAAATTCACGCATAACATTGTGAACATGAAATTAACTTCCTACATAACATTGTGAACTTGTAATTTGGTTTATGCATAACATATTTAGCCATTATTTATCCATGTTTACTCAACACATTGGATGAATTCATAGGTCCCACACAACACATATCTATACATATTTGTCTCATAATATAATAAAACATTCATCATATCACAACCCATGAAAAGTGGTCTGGATTCATAAATATTTCATTATAGTGTTTCTTGTGGAATGAATTGGGTTTTATAAATATCTTTCCATTATAATAATAAACCATCCAGAGAAATAATAAATATAGTATCATTGGATCACATCTCCATTAAATCTTATATAACATAAAGGGAGGCCGTATTATATAGAAAATATTATTATAAAAATCACATGGAACATTTTTTGAGGAAAATATCCTTTCCACGTTGAAAAAAACATTTTCAAAACCATTATCTTTTGAAATAACATTTGAAACTTATGAATAAAAATTTAAAAATCATTTAAAACACTTCCTCAGTAAAATATCTACTCCAAATTGTTTTTTTTAAAAATTAAAAATTATTTGACATTTTTTTCTTTAAAAATAAACTTTTAAAATTGTAAAGTAATTTTTAAAAACAATTTAAATTTTTTTGAGGAAAATATCATTTACAAATTATTTTTTTTCAAAAAATAAAACATTTTTAACATAATTTTAATTTAAAATAAACCTTGAAACTTAAAAATAATATTTTAAAATCACTTAAAACATTTTTTTGAGTAAAATATCATTTACACTTTGAAAATTACTTATTTAAAACATAATGTTTTCTTGAAATACTTTTATTTGAATATAACCTTTGATAATTATAAAGAAATATTTTAAAAAAATTAAAACATTTCATAAGAAACATAAAATTTACACTTTTTAATTCTTTTTTCTAAAATATAAAACATTTTATAAATACTTTTTATTGAAAATAACCATTGAAACAAATAAAAGAAGATCTAAAACTTTAACATGTCATTGAAACCGTAAAGCCTATGAAGGTGAGATCTTAAAATTGATTTGTAATTACCTATAATTTTCATGATAGGAAGCATAAAATACATTCAGAAGATGTATATAAATCACATAAATGAAGCATGTGGTGAAAGTGACATTTGTTTCATAGAATGTAATAATGAGATGAGAATCCCTTACCTTAAGTCTCGGCTCCCTTCATACACATTTGATCCTTAGGTATAATAAAAATTATATTATATTATAAATATAATATATAACGATACATATATATATCATACCACATTTTATTTAATTAATACCTTTTACTACCTATTTATTAACAATTGCATGTTAAATTTACCTTTCATAAAATATCTACATTATTTTTCTTGTATGTTTTAACTTGTTATTTTTCAGTTATATTACTTTGATCATGGCTACATAATCTCAATAATTTTAACCACGATATAAATTTCATATATATTTAGTATATATTTATTTTTTTAATCCATAAAATATAGAGATAGAAAATGGAATGTAGTATTCATGGAGATGGTAAGTCGTACATATGCATAAACACTGTTTCCATTTTCTTGATGGAATGAGTAAAAGAAGGGTAAATAATATATTAATATTAAATAATAATTTTTATATGATATATATGATATATATTATATATTATTATTTAAACAGATCCTTATTACCTTCTATGTAAAGTTTACGTGAAAAAATAACATCACTTTGCACGGTGGTAGTCCACCGTACACATGAACGACGCCATCATATGCCCCACAGAATATAAAGTAAGAAACTAAATGTGACATAATTTTTAAAAATTAAAATAATATTAAAAATATTATATTTATTCATTTTATATATCACTATTACCATCTAATTAAAACAAAAATGAAAAACACATCACATTAGTTTACAAGGCGGTAATCCACCGTATACACGAGCAATATTTTTTTTCAAAGGGTTGGGAGGTAATAAGGTATATGTGTTAATATAATTAAATAGGTATAAAAATATAATTAATATCATATATAAAATTTAAATCCATTATTTATTTCCAACCATGATGGGTGCTGATGAAGAATTATTAACATCAATTCATGAGGTAGCTGTCCATTGTATACAAGAATGATAATTTCGTATCCCATTTGATGTAATGTGAGAAGGATATAGGTTACTACATTAACATAATAGAATATAATTATATATTATATACTTATGTTTTTATTTTATAATAGTTGGAATAATTTTCATGGAGTTATAAGAATAAGTAAAACAAAAAAGTATTGTTAAAAACATTATATTTTCTTCAGGCAATCTCTTTAGATTTTTCCTAAATCCTTAATAGATTGACATTATGATAAAAACAAGGCCAATATATTTTTCTAATTTAAGGAATAAATTTGGGTAAGTATTTTTCAAAAAAAGTGTTTTGGATGTGTGAAGAGTAAATGAGAGGGGGTGGCCTTTTATAAGTTAGGTGAGTGAAACACTTGCAATTTTTTAAAAGAAAAATGTGTACCCATGTATTTCACATGGAACAAGGATAAAATTTTGTCTATTATAGAACCAGATATGTGATATGTTAGAAATATGGCCATAAAATTAGTGTTATAATTGTTTCTATGACATTTTACCCCTTATATATTTAGTTTATTCCTTGATAAACTTAGTTAACCTTAACTGAAAAAATTAATTTTTACTATTTTATTATTCATTACGGTAAATTTTTTTTTTTGTACTTAATAGACAATATAAATTAATTTTAATATAAATATTTAATTCATTTTCCAAATTTAATTCATATATTTGGGAAATTTTAATTTAAAATCAATCACACATATGCGACGTAAAAGCGATTTTACAAAGAGAAAAGTTTCAAAAGTTTGTTTTTAAAATTCAAAATTAAATTGATTAAAATTAAATAAATTGGATTAATAGATATATAATTAATCTAATTTTAATTTCAAAACCATATTAAAATAAAATTTATCTAGTAAATTCTTTGAGTGATGGGCAATTTTCAATAAAGACAATAATATTTTTACTATTCAATGAAAAATTAATTTTTTTAAAAATATCACAAATATACGCTCTATGATTATTTTGACATGTATATTTAAAAAATAAATTTTATTTTTTCAAATAAATTTTTCTAAAAGTAGAAAAATTTACATTAAAATAAGTGTACAATTGACGAAAAATCTATTTTTTAGAAAAAAATATAATTTTATAAAAAAATAGATTTATTTTATTTCATGCATAGAAAAACGTAAGATTAACATTATATATAAAATTAGACATATAATATATAAATTTTATTAATATAATTTACCAAAATTGTTTTTTTAAATTCATTAATGTAAAACATGTTTGTGCGCATAAAACTTGTTTTATAGAAAAAGATTTTATTTATTTTCAAATGGTTCTTATTTTCATTTCAAATTATATAATAACCATATAATTAATTTAATATACATTTTTACCCATATATTTTCATAATTTAGTTAATCCTATTCATACCTATCATTCCAATGACTATGTGATAATTTTAAATTTAAATAATAATATTTTTATAATATGTTGCGTTTTGTTAAAACTTAGGGTTATGTGCAATGAAAGATATGGAAGAAATTAAATTAATTTTTTTTTTCAAAAAAACTAAATGTGTTACATTATAATCCATTAAATAAATTTCATCCTCTAATTTTGAACCTTTTCTTGGTATTCAAGGGTGTAACATTTTAAAATCCCTTTTTAGGAAACCCAAATCCTGAAACAGGTTAATAAAACATCCTCTTGAAAAAAGAGAAGTCATATGGAATAACACGTACTATGTTTCAAAATAGGATTACATAGGTGGGAAGTAAAAATTTGGACATATAAGAAAAACATAATGTGTAAATAATGATAGATTGTGATAGAGATCATTGATCATGAGAATGAGAATGATCATAAGAAAATCAATGACCACAAAACCACAAATCAATGAGGTGTGAAAATGTAATTTATAAAAATGTAAATTATGTTAATAAAAAAAAATTATTTCGAGAGAATTTTCCAAAAGTTGTGGAATTTTTACAATAATGTATACTTTCTTGATTGTATTCTATTTAATAAGCCTGATCTCATCCTTTCCTTGATAAATTTCCACTTCATCTTTTATTATAAGAGATGATTTTATCATGTTTGAATAAATAAAAGATAATAAGATTCATAAATGAATGATAATTAATTACTTATATCTCCAATTACTATCAAAATATAAATGTTTAGAAAATTTTATGCATAAATAATCATATGGTGAAATAATTCATTAATATCCAAAACCTCATCCAAAGTTCAACATAAACCATTCCATAAATGGTTAACCTTATGATCCTTCAAAAATTCATAAATTATAAATAATTTCACTAAATTACTAGAAATAAAATTAACATTAATCCCAAAAATTTCATAAAGTATCTCTTAATGACATATTTCAAATAAGAAAATAAATTGATCATACATTAACTTGAAACATGGTAATATCCTAAAGTACCATACAAATTTAATTAATATATACATGCTATAAAAAATTAAATCATTAGATATAAAATCCTATATTATTTAATATATTCCATAAATATTGAAATTTTATTAACTCCATCAATGATAATGTAAAACACTTTTTCATCAAATCATTAAATATTTATAGGGTTATCAATATTATCCAATTCACATTATTCATTTCCATAATACCTTATTCCCACCATCATCGTCACAATATCATGAACATATTAATGGTTATTTTTCTTTAATCATGTATTTTTTATAAAATATTACATTTCTATTAAATCACATTTCAAGTTCATCAACACCATTGAACATATTCTTCAAAATCCTTAACAAAAAACACATACTGATCAATCCTTATATATTTCCTAAATATTTTAATCCAATACATAAACACTTTAATCATTATAAATCATCCTTAAACCATTAACTAGTATTATTTATCTTATTACTTAATTCATTATTCCTTTTATATATCATTTGTAATCACTTCACCGTCAACAACAAAACCATTACATATAACACCATGATGATCATCTTATATAAGCTCCCCCTTAGGATATCGATTTGTACAATGACCATAATTCACTAATTTAAAATATTTAACAATTGATAATACCTTAAAGAAACACTTATTTTCATCCATTGAGTTAAAAAAACTTTTAATTTTCCCTCAATAATCACTTAATATGTGTCCTTCTCCCCATGTAAAACATATTCTCATTCTTTTGAGACATTCCTAGGCATGTTTATTTCATCATTATCGATATATAGAAAACAAAATATTCATTCCTCCATGGTATCAACCACCAAAATCTCAAAAATCTATATATTTCCCTTCATTATTGAGACTTATAGTTGGTTAATGTGAAAGTTTTTAATCATATATCATGATAAATAATTATGAACAATGACAATATCCTATAATCCAGTCATAAACCCATTTGAATTGTCATAAACATATTTTATATCAAATTAAACAATAATCAATTTCTTTATGGTTCCCAACCTTGAATAAAAACAAAAATCATAGTTAAATCAACAATAATAATAGTGGGGAGCCATGTAATTATAAGAATCATTTATAGGATGTCTAAATCATGACACTTTTTTTTAATCTATGACATCGTAGGATTAACCTAGGTCATTCATTATCATTTTTGATTTCTTTATTTATGGTTTTTAAATAGATTGGTACTTTATAGAACATATCCCCTGACTATATCAAACTAAGTGTGCAGTAATGCCCTTTTGTGTGCTCTAGGTGATGATCGAGTCGATCTTAACGCACCCTTTTAGGATTTACAACCCCAAGGTATATTTGTGCTAGATTCCCTTCTACATTTAGTATCAAATCATGGATGAAATTTATTAGAAACCACTTTCTCTATCATTTAAAAAAACTCCAAGACATTTTACTATAATTTGACCTATAATTAGAATTATCTTAATACATATCCATAAAAATATACATAGAAATATCCCAAGGAATATGACAGAATTGTTTCTTGCCTAGTTTCCAAATGATAACTAATCCTTTCCAATAATACTAATGGTATAGACCCAAAATTTTCATATATATATTTATTTATAAAGAAATATTTAAAAATTATTAAAAAAAATATTGAGGAAATCATCCTTTCCAATTTATAAGAAAGTTTTTAAAAAAGTAATAAATTCTAAAAATCATTTTCTTTGAAAATAAACTTTGAAAATTTTAAAGTAAGATTTAAAAATAATTTTAAAAAATTCTTGATGAAAATATCCTTTCCACTATGAAATAAAATGTTCTAAAACATAAAACATTTTATAAATAGTTTTATTTGAAAACAATCTTTGAATGATATAAAGGAAGATTTAAAGATCATTTAAAACATTTATTAAAGAAAATATATTTTTCCTAATGATTTTTTTTAAAAGATAAAAAAAATTCCAATTTTTTTTTATTGAAAACAATGTTTGAAAAATATAATGGACGATTTAAAAATAATTTAAAACTTTTCTTGGAGAAAATATAATTTCCAAATTTAAAATATTTTTTTTTAAAAAATAAAAAATTTTCAAAATAATTTACCTTTATTATAACTTATGAAAATTATAAAATTTTCTTTAAATATTAAATTGGTCATGAAAGTGGTAAATTATATATAGGTTAAAATTAAGATTTCATTCACATTTTTAGTAAAATAAAAATTGGACTTATTTTGAAAATGAGTTGAATATTCCAATTAATTTTTTTTATAAATTAAAAAAATGATAAAAATGTATTTTAAAAATATTAACTTAATGTTAAAACATTTTTTTAAAACATTTGACTAAAAATATGGATATTGAATAAAAAGGGTTTTCGACTGAAGAGAAAAATATTGTCAGTTTTCTTTACAAACATTCATTTGGAATCAAGAGTACATAAAGATTGGAAAATGAAGTGAAAACATATATTCTCCTGAAAAAACCATTGAAGAGTAATTTTCATTAGTTTCATGATAGATGGATCTTTATATTTCATCATTTAAAACATAATAATAGACAATCCTGATGAATAATGAGATCATAACATCAAACCCCTACCAATTTTATAAGGACCCATTCTTAAAACATTACTTAATATTGATTTTTAGTCAAGAACATACATTATTACAAATTTAGGATATTTTTGGGTTTATAGTTTTAGAGAATTAGTATATCTTACATACATAACATACCACATTCATACAAATAGAATACTACTAAAAACACTATCCACATTTTTTTCAAAATATAAAACCTTAAAACTTAAAACCAGATTTATTTGAAAAAACTCCAAATCATTCATCACAAATCCCTTATTTCTATTACCCATCCTTATATCCTGTGAAAAACATTTGGAAATCTTGGGATGAGTATAAAACTCAGTAAGGGATATAAAGAAAGGAATCGTTAGTCAAGTGATAACATAAAAACCAACAAAACCCATAATCGTAAAAAAACCTCATATTCATAGAAACATATTGCATTTTACTTGGTTCATATTTACCATATCACTATTATATTCATCCTTAAACATAGAATAACCTTTTGGTCAACTTCTACCTTTGGATTACCCAATGGATTAGAGATTTATAGTGGGGCTCACCCGTCAAATCTTGAGCTATAATGGGATCAACCCAAAACATATTGAGATATAATGGGGCTCACCCATAATATCATGAGATATAATGGTCTCAACCCAACCTATATAATTTCTAAGTAACATATCAAAAATAAAAAACTTCATAACTCATTTAAACCCTTGAGAAAAACACATTCACATTTCAAAATACAATTTTTTCATAAAAATCACTCTTAGAACATAAACACTGCACAAAAATATAATGAAATATTATTATTGAAAAAGAATATAATTGAGACTATATGGTTATCATGAAATCATAATATTACACTCATTTAATAAAAAAATAACAATCTCTTTGTATTTCATAAATCAGACATTTAAAAGTATTTTAAGAGGAAATTCCTTTAAAAATACCATAACATTGAAGAGATGATTGATTAAATAAAGGTAATAGGTATATATACTGTAAATACACATAATAAAACATAATATAATAATATTAAACTTCCTAAGTCATATTATCATGATAAAAACCCCTGAAGTTGAAGGTTAACCCAAAGAATGGAAATTGGGTTTAAAATTCACTTACTAAATTTCAGTATGGTATCTGTTATACATGAGAGGGATTAATGAGAGATAAATGGGTATCAAAACATTAATAAATCATAAGGTAAGTATGGGGGAGGTGTGAAAATATACCCTGTCCATAGGAATTAAAAATAAAAGAGCACAATATAGAGGATATTCTTGAATAAAATTTAGAACGAGAGGATCCCTTACCTCAAGTTCAACTTCCATCAAATGTGTTTATACCTCATTTATGAAGGTTAAAATAGTGTTATTAATATTTTATAGAAACCTATTCATATTTATTACACATTTAATGATCATTTTATAACATCATTCCACCCATTAATTAATAATATTTTGTTAATTCCATTGTTTTGGGTGTGTGCTTTACATAGTTTCCATGAGCAGTTCGTAAATGATATTCTTGTCGATTGGAAGTGAAACTTCATAATTGTAATGGAATGATATTTATATATTTAAAAAATCATAAATTATACCATTTAGCATTTTTAATTATTACATGAGGATGATTCATAGGTTATAACATTATTGATATTTGTTTAGGTCATTTTGGCAATTCTTCGATCATAATGAACTCATTTTGTTTTATAAATTAACAACATGTGTAAAAAAATATTCTAGAACATTATAAATGATATATTAAATAAATTATAATATTGTTCAACCATAAAAATGGTTTCATGACCAGTATTTAAGGAAGTAAAAGAAATTGAAATCACATCGTCCATGATGTCGGTAAATCGACACATCACAGACGATGTTTTAATTTACTGAATAAGTGGGATAAGAGAAAAAGTAAAATGGTGAATCATACATAAACATGATGAAATCCCGAATATGTTAGATATTGAATAATTCATTGCTTTTGGATAAGGGGAATTTAGGAAAGAATAATAATAGAAAATAAAATGAAAAGAAAATAAAGAAAACAAAAGAGGATGTTTACCTCTTGATCTCTTCTCCCTGAGATCCTTCTAAAGGCCCTGGGTACTGGACTCTTGTTGATAACACTAGGTTTTGGACGTGGGTAATGGGTATTAGGATTAGTATTGGGTAGAAATTAGTCAAGGCTCAAGGCTTGAGAGGTGTGGTCGGAAGATGAGTTAGTGGGTGGTATTTATAGTGGAGGAGAGGAGGAGTTTTACATTATTTTAATCATTATTTTATTATTTTGGACCAGGTCAAGCAATAGTTACGATTCTATGAAAAAAATAGTAATAAGTGTATGTGATTTCTAAATAATTGTTTCTTACATCATATCTGATGCAGGGAAGAGTGTATTTATCACATAATGTATTTATACCGTAATTACCATATTTTACTATTCACAAAATTCATGTATTTTTGAAAAATACCAAAAATTTACACTAACTATTTTTTGAGGTTTATAATTCAAAAATTAACTACATTTTTTGAAAATAATTTTCTAAATATAATTAAATTAAATTTTAAATAAAATAATATTTTATTCCAAAAACAACAATTTTAAAACATTTATTTACTTATTCCAAGATATGGGTATATCATAACTTCAATTAAATATTATATGTATGCTATCATAGGTGAGGTTACTATTCATAAGGGTATGTTACAATTAATAATGGTAGAATTACTATTCATAATGGTATGTTACTTTTCACTAAAAATTTAGTTGGTATTATCGGGATCTAAATAACTTATTGATTGCAACTGTGTATGTCTGTTTTTCAAAATTCAAAACACAGAAGTGGGAAAATTAAGGTTATTGCTAATTATAACTATCTACTTAAAACAATGTTTCATGCATTTCAATTTAGTTTTAAAACCTTGGGGTGTTATAACATTTGTATCTTTTAAATCTAAGGCCCATTAAAGCATAACATCAAAAGAAAATTTAAATACCATTAATATAATGAAATTAATAATATAACATGTTTAAGGGGATGTATATACAAATCATAGAAGAAGATAGGTTTATAACATAACCTATGTCCTAGAGAAGACAAATTAAGACACAAATCCAGTATCGCATTGGTAACCTTTAAACTATAAAAACTATTAATGAAAGATCCTAAATTAGTTTTGTAAATCCCCAAAACTTCCAGCATTGGAATCATAGAATATATTCATAGGAAGTTTATAAATAACATAAATGAAACATAAGGTTAATATGTAATCTGTATCAAAGAAAATAAAAGTGAGATGAGAATCCATTAACTTAAGTCTCGAATTACTTTATACATGTTCAAACCTCACATATAATAAATATAATTTTACTATACATATTTGATAGAAAAGTAATTTTATATATAATACTATATATGATTTACTTATGACCATTTATTATCCATTTATTAACAATTGAATGTTTAAATCACCTTTTGGGCAGTAAATGATTTGTTTTCCATGTTTGTTTTGACTTGTTATTTTTTGGTCCTCATAATTTAATCATGGTAAAATCATATAAAGAATGTTATACATGATATAATTATCATATATATTTAGTGTATATGTATTTAATGTATCCCATAAAATTTATATATATAAAATAAAATATATTGTTCATGGAGATGATATATCATATGTATGGGTGAACATTGTTTCAATTTTCTCAAAGGATTGAAGAAAATAAGGTTAAATAGTATATCACCATTTATGAAATTATTTTATGTCATATATATCACAAATTTTTATTTAAACATATAATTATTAACTTCCTTATAACGTGAATGTGAAAAAAGAATCACATCGCTTCACGAGGCTGTATTCCATTCTACACACGAATGACATTATCAAATCCTCCAAAGAATGGAAAATAAGTAGGTATATGTGATATCATAATTAAATAAGTAAAATGATATTCAAAAAATCATATTTATTCATTTAATCTATCCTTATTACCATCAAATTTAAAATAAAAATAAAATCATATCACATTTGATGTCGAGATGATAGCTCATAGTACAAATGAGCGATGTTGTTGATTTCAAGCCAGTTGGAATGTAATAATTTGGATGTGAAATTATGATTAAAAATGAATTCTAGCATCATAAATTTAATATATATACAGTAATTACATCATTAAACCAATCTGTGAGAGATGGTTATGGAAAACGAATAACAATGGTTCTCGAGGTGGTAGTCCAATATACACACGAATGATGATTTTATGATTAAAGTAGAGATGGATATAGGATATTTAACTAAAATAAAAACATATAAATATATATCAGATTCTTTTATTATTATTTTATCATATTTGGAAAATATTTTAAAGATTTAGAAGAAGTTGTAAAACAAAAACACATAGTTAAAATCTTTACCTCTTCTTGGAAAAACCTCATTAAGATTATTCAAAATCCTTAATAGATAGTATTTTTGATATCACCAATGAATATAGTATGTTGATAGATATTTAGAGAAGAAATTTGGGTATGTAATGGCCAATCTAAAGGTGTTTTGATGTTTGAAGATGAGAGGAGTGTGGGTGGCCTTTTATAAGTGAGGTGAGTGGAACACATGTAATTTTTGAAAGTAAAAAAGTTATAACCACATTTTTAACTTCTTAAAAGGCTCCAAAATGAGCCATTATCAAACCATAGAGTTTATATGTTCTTAATATTTTTAGAAAATGGGTTTTGGACTTTTTTCTAGATCATTTTACCCATTATCTTAATAGTTGAACCCCTAGGTGAACCCCTTTTAATATTAACTCTAGTAATTAATTATTACTATTTTTACTATTAATTATGGTCAAATATTATTTCATCCTTATTAGATAATATAAATTATTGTGATTAAAAATATGGAATCAAATTTTCCAAATTCCATTTAAATAAATGAAAAAATTAAAATTAAATTTAATCCTCCAGACACGAAAGAAAAGCCGTATTTCAAAGAGAAAAGTTTCAAAAGATTAAAATGTTATTACATAAAAACTAAATATAAAATCGATTAAAATGAACTAAATTAAAATAATAGATATATAATTTAACTAACTTTACTTTTAAAACTATATTAAAAAAATTCTGCTTGCAAATTATTTGAATGAAAAGCTAGTTATCAATAAAAACCATTATTTTTCACTATTCATCAAAAAATTAAATTTTTAGGAAAATAAAAAACATTAAAACTAAGATAATTTTGACATTTAGATTTAAAAATTTAAGTTTATTTTTCTAAATAAAGTTTCTTAAAATAGAAAAAATAAGTTTAAAATAAGTACACAAAATGCAATAAAACTACTTTTTAGAAAAAATATAATTTTGAAGTGTAAAATTGGATTTATTTTTTCTCATGACTATAAATCAAATAAGATGAATATTATATATTTTATTATATATATAATATATAAATTTCTCTAATATCATTTACCAAAATTGTTTTTTTTAATTTATTGGTGTAAAATAGGTTTGTGCACATAAAAATAGTTCTTCGGAGATAGATTTTTTTAAATTTTCAAATGGTTCTTATTATCATTCTTATCTAATTGGAAACTAATTATTTTTTTTATATACATGAGTAAACTATCTATTTTACTAATTTAGTTAATCCTATTCATACCAACTATTCCAAGTGCTAGTTGATAACTATTATATTAAATAATAATATTTTAATAGTATATCATGATTTGTTAAAAAACATGTTGACTGCAAAACCTTCTATAAAACAAATTAAATTTTTTTGAAAAAAAATCAGAAAATCTTGGTGTTTTTATGGTATTAATGGTTCTATCTTGGGAAATTTTCCTTCAAAACTGTTGGCTCACATTTTGTTTAAACATTCAGCCTATAACATTTTTATTGACGGTGTATTTCTTTTATTGTTTAGAAGGTTTCTTTTCATGTTTGGAGGAATTAAAGTATTTTTTGGAGTTTTTTGTAGAACATTGGCTGGGAACATCCTACAAAGAAAATTCATTTCATGATAGTTATATATGAAATGAATATGTCAGTTGGAAGATTCCCTAAATTCCTTTCAGAGTATGAAAATGGTTCTAGCCATGAATAACATTCCTGTTTTGAATTAGTCGATCAAGATTTATTAAACCTGAGGGGACATCCTTAACAACATACATGGAACTCAAGGGATTCACATTGTGAATAGATGATTCACACTGTGAATAATTTGAAACATGTTGGTTTTTATGTTATGAAATCCTAAATCGAAATTCATTTAGTTTTACTCCTCCCTCACTTATCCCCATTCTCTTCCACATGATTTTGGGTGTCTCATATCCTTCAATATTACTTTATTTGGTGCTCGATCTAAATGGTAGTTGTGTCACTTATTTTTAGGTAGGTGGCCTTTATACGTATTTTTTTTTCTTTTATTGAGGTTTTAGCATAGGGATGTATTTTTGGATTAGTTCATCATGTTTCAATGATTCTTATTTTACCCTTCTAGATCCATTGTGTTATCTTCTTCTAGGGACCGATCCTTGAAATGAGAGCGGTACAAAATGTGTGGTTCTTGAGTTATGTATGACCTAACATTTCCACTGAAATTTTTTGTTATGTATTATGATTCTAAGATTTTGAAATCATTTTTGGGTCCTCCTATGTTGTATTTTATTTCTATACAGTATTTGTAGATACCATTGTGGGTAGTGTTAAACCTATGTTTGAGACAAGTGGTTATTTATCTAGAATACATTAGAAGAACTATATGAATCTAGTTTTTAGGAATTGTTTTTATAAATTAATTGGCATGATTTTTTGGTGTGATAAAATGTATTTGTGACAAGTTATGGGTGTTACCCTGTTATAGAAAATAAAAAGTGTGTTTTCAAATAATTATGAAATGGATAGATAGATGGGGTTTTAAAGCATGTTTTTTAAATAATTAAGTGTTTTTAATTATTTTTTATAAAATTTGGAACCATTTTGAAATAATTTGAGAGATACAGCACATGGGAATCCATGGATACTTAGGTGGAATGTGTAGGTTAGGGACATCATACATTTTTTTCTCTGAAAGGTTCACTCATTGGGTGTTCTTCTTATCCCTAGACCTCTCAATCTAGGGACTTACTATTGAGATTTTATGGGTGTTTACTCATGGGGTGTTCCTTTTATTCTTAGGATTATGTTTTTAATATCTCAGGTCTTTTTTAAGGTATAGATATTTTACTTTTGGTAAATGTTGTTTACCTTCGTTTTTGTCTTAAACCCTAAGCTAGGCCATGGGCCAGTTGGGTTATTATTTGGAATAAAGGGGAGAAAAATTCAGAAAAATGGATGCAGGCCGGGTACACGCCGTGTACTTAGGGTATACGCTGTGTACCTAAACGTTGTGTACTTGATTCCCAAGTCCTGTACTTGAAGTACGCATCATGTACTTTCCCAGTGGGTTTTTTTTATAAAATAGGTTGTAGCCTCATTTTCTGTAAAAATAGATAGAACCTCATCTATGGGATTTTTCTAGAAGTTGTGTCGAAAGACCGTTTTGGCTCCCATTTCTCCATCTGATCTCCGATCCAAACACCGTCAAGTGCATTGGAATCCCATAAATATGATCTCGATTTATATTTATCCATTACTTGTGATTTATCTTCTCAACTTTGTTATCAAATCTTGAGCATTTATAATTGTTTTGTAGATCTATTCCATTCTAGGTTGAATTTGAACTCGATGCTGGACGAGGAGAGCCATAAAAATATTAGGTAGGTGGTATTTTTCCTTTCACTAATTATCGAGTGGTTTATATGTGTCAGAGTGCCACAAAATTTTTTTTAGTGTGTCTCTTTGTTTATATTTTGAACCTTATTGATGCCTAAGTATATTTAAGTGATTAATTATACTAATTGAAGCATGTTGAGCTTGTTGGGTTTGATTAAGGGACACCCCATGTGTGAGTCTCCCTAGGACAACCAATGTCTATCCATTTTGTCCTAGGATTCCTATGGGAATGCCTTCTTGTCCCTTTTAAATGTTTTCTAAAATTAATTTTGGTCAATTAAATGTTTACCCATGTGTGATAAATAATTGTTAATCCTTGTAATTTTTAGATTACATGTTAGGCTTGTATTATGAATTTCCCACATGGGTTGATAAATGTTTTCCATGCAATAGTTTAATCTATATGTTCGCTTGCTGTGTGTTATACCTGTGAGGGATGTAGTGCTATGCCTACGGGCGAGGTGGTGTTATGCCTGTGGGCGATGTTGTATGATGACAACAGAAAATGATTTGTTATGACTGCGGGTGAGGACTGGTTATGCATGTGGGAGAGGATGGGTTATGCCTATGGTAGGGGTTATGTTATACATGAGGGAATGTTTTAACTATACCTACGAATGAGGTTTTGAACTGAATATATTGTGGAAAGGCTTATGACGTGCGTGCCAATCCAAAGCACAAGCCTAGATTCAGTCTTCCCTTATAAATGTTTAGATGTTCTTTCAAGACATCTATTGTGCTTACTTGATATGGGGGATTATTGGGCTATGGACGGATCTAGAGATGTTTAAAATTCAATGTAATCGAATTTTTTAATGAACATGAACTGAATATAAATGGAAATAGGACTTGTATGTTTGTTTACTTTTGAGTACTTCCTAATTTAGTGATTTCCTTTTTGTACACTACCTATTTCATATACTCATTGATAGATATGCACAAACCTTGGGTGGTTTTATACTAGTATTTATTTCTAATACCCTGTTTGGGTCATTCTTTTGGGACCAAATAGATTATATTGTTGTAGGTGTCGGTAAGGGAAAGCACCCTTCTATAGGTACTTGATTTGTTGTTTAGGAGTAGAAGAACATGGGACCAAGCTGAGGCTTGTGATGCTTTAAATTTTTCTTTTATATTTTTATACCTTGGTATTGTATTTTGTATATGAATATAGTGTATCTTGATTTGGATGCTTTCTTAGAACACGTGACAAGAATAATTATCTTTTGTATGTTATGAATTTTGGTTATCTTTATCATCAGTCTTCCATTGTTTGTTTTATTTTTGTGGTATTTACTACTTATTCTATTGTATATTATTGTTCTTCTATGTTAAAATCTTCCAATGAGGGAATAGTTTCCCCACTATCACACCATAGGCCCTCTCTACTAGTTGTAATCATCTGGAATTTAGGTAAATGTGCTTGAGGCCACGTGACCAACCGGGTACGGAGCTCCAATTCAGTGGCATCTAGATCTAGGGTGTTACAAAGTGGTATAAGAGGATTTTCTTTTTCTCTAATTTTTTTATTTGGTGACAATGGAAATAGGTAGAAATTTAAAGGGATTTAGTAATAAATTGTGACCAGGAGTAGCTACCTCGCGTATATGGAAAAGTTGAATTTCTTATAACTAAATTTTTATTTTTTTCCTTTGAGATATTATAGTTGTTTTGATTTCATCATTAGGTGATGCAATTGTACCATGTTTTTATTATTGATATCACTATGGTTCTATTTTGTTGCAACCCAATGAGATGAGGGTATACCATCTCATGCATCATTTAGGAACATGTTACAATCACATGCCATGCATTCTTACCATGCCATTTAGAAGCATTACTGATATCATGTTGTTGTGATATATGTCATGCAAGATATTGATGCTATTGTGATAGGTACCATGGTAGATATGTCTACTATTGTGATAGGTGTAATGGTACATGTTATGGTTCAAATTGGATAGATGCTAAACATTGATCCCTAAGGTTTATAGGATCTCTTGGATCGGAATTTGGTGGACCATGTTTCAGACTTATTTTGAATCATGTTACGATATGCTAGGGATGGATGCCAAAATTTGATCCTTGAGGTGTATCAGCCCTCTTGGATCAGAATTTGGTGGATCATTTTGCTATATTATATGGAATTGTATTATGATGTATTGAATGTGGATGCCAAGATTTGATTTGTAGGGAGTATGGGCCCCCATGGATCAGAATTTGGAATACCATTTGTTTGATTTCTAAAATGGGGGTTTCAAGGAAGATTTAGGGACATTCAATTCAGAAACCCGACTGACACGCCGTGTACCTGGGGTGTGTACATGCCCAGGCTGGTGAGAGAACATGACCATATGAATGCTCAAGGTTAAATGTCGTTTGTGGGTTATATATGTCATGTACTCCTATTTGTAAACTCTGAGGGTCTCTTGTATTTTCCTTTTTAACTCTTGAATGGAAAACCATAAAAATAATCTTGAACTGACATGTGTTCTTGACCATGTAGAGTCATGCCACCATAATGGCCTCAAGATGTACACCAGGAAAGTGGTGATAATCATACCCCAAAGGTAGTACTACATGGGCTACCAGAGGATCCTCCAGATGCGCCTGTTGTAGCACCAACTATTATACCAGACACAGGTGCCGATGCACAATTCAGTGAAGGCTTCATGAGGTTTATACAGATCTTCTAGGGGGTACATCAACCTTCCACATCTACGGAAGAACTGACACGAGTATTCCAACAACATTATCTGCCTACGTTTTCAGAGGATGGTGGACCACAAGCTGCAGAGTCAGGGTTGGAAGTCATGCATTCTATCTTCAAGCATCTGGAGACGCCTATTGAGAGGAGGGTCAAGCTCATGACTTTTATGCTGTTTGATTCATCTAAGAGGTGGTGGGATGTTACCACTCAGACAGAGCATCATCGGGACATGGAATGGGGATATTTTCCGATAGTATTCTATGACTACTATTTTCCCAAGATGTTGAGGGATGATAGAGCTCGAGAGCTTATGCATCTGGAGCATGGTGCTATTTTAGTGATGGAATACTCTTACCGTTTCACTAAGCTTCAGATATTCATACATACTCTTATGAGTGAGGAGACAACGAGGTTTAGGAGAATTGGGGATGTCCCCAGGTACGACATTGGATCACAGGTGAATGTTTTTAAGTTTCCATCTATATATGACATCTTGAATCAGGCGCTAATTACCGAGAATAATCTGTGGGAAGTTGGATGTGAGAACTTGGGCAGTTTGGCACCGAGATCTAGTACTATATTGACCCGGAGTAAGAATCATCATATGGAGATTTCTCGCGGTTATATGAGTAGTCATAATGTTTCTTCCAATATCTAGGAGAGGTGCCACCAGTGTGGCAAAGCTGAGCATATGATACCATAGTGTCTGATGGACCTAGTCGAGTGCTAAGCTTGCGACAAGATGGGCCATCTATAATGCTTCTCGAGGACATTTCCACCAATATCTAGTGAGAGAGGTTCTGCACCTACTCCATGTTCAGGAGTAGGGTCAGTGGATTCTCATCAGACTAGTACTTAGGGTGCGTTAGGGTATTCTTGCCAAGGCGGTGGTCATGGTCAGGGTATCTAAACCCTAGGGTTTCAGTGATAGGAGGGTGGATCGGCTCAGGGTAGCTAGGAAGTGTTGTAGGGCCGTGGTATTAGTCAGACCTATGCAGTGCACCATAACCAATAGGGGTAGGATCCCAGACCCTCTACTATTATAGATATTATTCTATTCACCTTCGTTTCATCTACTTCACTGTTTGATACATGGGGATTCACATATTTATATATCTGTGCCCATTGTAGTGAGCCTTGGGCTCTATGTTTTTTCTTCTGATGATGTTATGATGTTAGAAACTCTGCTAGGGATAAGAAAGATAGGTGTGTATCTCTGTAAGGAGTTCCCCCTTGAGGTTGGTGGGTGTCACTTCTTATGGGATCTATATTTCTTAGAGATGAAAAGCTTTGATGTCATTCTCGGAATGGACTATTTGGTTCCTTTTAGAGCCTTTATCTATTTCTATCACTGCAAGGTGAGTTTCACATCACCAGAGGGAAGATCATTTATACACAAACACGAATGGGATGTATAGGTGGGCAAAGTTGGACCCCTGCATCATGGGTTGGGTGGAGTGACAACCCAGATTGTAAGTCTATATCTGGATGACCAGGGGACATGTAAGATATATTTCCCTCCAGTGGTTGATCATTTTGGGGATGTTTTATTGGATGACTTTTTAGGTTTACCTATGGTGAGAGAGGTGGATTTCATGATCAAGATAGTGCTAGGAGGTTCCCTGGTATCCATTCCTCCTTATAGGATGGCTACGAAGGAGCTGTAGGAGCTCAAGAGGTAGCTAGAGGATTTAGAGGCAAAGGGTTTTATCTGAACCAATACTTAACTATGGGGTTCGCTAGTCATTTTGCGAAAAAGAAAGATGGCACCCTTAGGCTATGTATGGACTATCATAAACTGAACCAGCTGATGGTTGAAAAACTGATATCCCTTTCCACAGATAGATTACCAGTTTGATCAGCTTCGAGGAGCTTAGGTGTTCACTAAAATCAACTTGAGGTTAGAATATCACCAAGTATGTGTTCGACCTATAGACATACCCTGTACCATGTTTCTTAGCATGTATGTTTTATATGAGTATTGGGTTATGTAATTCAATCTCACGAATCCTCCAGCAATTTTCATGGCCCTAATGAACTGAGTGTTCCATCCTTACTTGGATTATTTTTTGGTGGTTTTCATGGATGATATCTTGGTATATTATCACAATTGACATGACCATGAAAACCATATTTATATCATTTTGAATACACTGATAGAGCATCTGTTATACTCTAAGATCACAAAGTGCCACTTTTGGATGGGCAAGATTCACTTCCAGGGTCACATTATCTTAAAGACAGGTGTTTCAGTGGATCCAGAGAAGGTGAGGGTAGTAGTTTCTTAAGAGTATCCCAAGAATGTGTTTGATATATGAAGTTTTTTGGGGATATATCGGTATTAAATACATTTTATATAGGTATTATCAGGCTTAGAAGTGCTGTTGATGGGCTTGACTAAGAAGGGTGTGAAGTTTGTGTGGTTGGATTCTTACGAGACAACCATTTAGGAGTTGAAGGGTAGACTGACATCAGCACCATTCTTGATACTACTAGAGTAGGGAATGAGTTATAGAGTATAATATGATGCTTTAGGTATTGGGTTGGGGGTAGTGATGATTCAGGGATATCGAGTCATAATGTACGGATCTCGGTAGTTGAGGGATCATGAGAGGAATTACCCTACACATGATTTGGAGTTAGCTTCTGTTGTATATGCATTTCATTGTTGGACACACTATTTACTTGGAGACCATTATGTGGTTTAAATAGACCAAAAAATCCTCAAATAAATCTTTACTAAGTGTGACCTGAATTCGAGACAACAAAGGTGGGTGGAATACCTTCAGTCTTTTGATTTTGAGATTTCCTACACACCTGGGAAAGGCAATGCAGTGGATGATGCATTGAGCAGGAGGACTCAGATAATGGTGGTGAAGGAGAATAATGGTGAGTGAAATATTATATCCTTATCCTCTGAGATGTATTTTGAGGTGCATAACAGTCAAGAACAGACTTTCATTTCTCTTTTACCTGTGACTTCTACCCTCTTGGATAGAGTGATGATGAGAAAACTATTAGATTCTGAGGGCCTAGTCCCACGAGAGAGTGTAGCTAGTGAGGATCCACCTCCTGGTTGAATGGTAGGTGATGATGAGGTATTTCATATCCATGTAAATTTCTGGGTTCCAGTGGAAATATATGAGGATTTGATGCAGGAGTTTAATATTTCAGCTTGGGCAGTGCATTCTAGAGTTTCCAAGATGTACCGTGGCTTACGCTGTTAGTACCGGTGGCCATTATATAGAGAGAGGTGGGTAGTTTTGTTATGATGTGTTCCACCTATCATCAGGTGAAGGTGGAACATCAGCGTCCAGCCGGGCTTTTACAATAGTTACCTATTATGGAGTGGAAATGGGATGATGTCATGATGAATTTCGTTACTAGGTTACTGAGGTTACCTTGTGGTAATAATGATGTGTGGGTGGTGGTTGACAGACTTACGAAGTTTTCTCACTTCTTACTGATCAAGGAGACCATCAGTGTTGATGTACGTGGGAAGATGTATATTCATGAGGTGGTATGAATTCATGGGGTCCCTTATTCTGTCATTTTAGATAGGGATTCCCACTTTACATCTCATTTCTGGCAGAGTTTTCAGAGGGCCTTGGGTACACAGGTTCTTCTGAGCACAACATACCACCATCAGACTGACGGCCAATCATAGCATATGATACATGTGTTGGAGGACATGCATCCTTGACTTTAGGGTCTCTTGGGAGAATCATATCCCCCTAGTTGAATTTTCATACAATAAAAATTTCCAGGAGACTATAGATATGACACCTTATGAAGATTTATATGGTAGGCCATGCCGATCACCCCTGTGATGGCTGGAGGCGGGTGAGGCAGCTTTATTTTGACCATGTCTCATGCAAGAGAATTATGATTAGGTCCAGTTGATTCAAAAGTGGATTGATACTATGCAGTCCTATCAGAAATTTTATACCAATCTTAGTAGATAACCTATAGAGTTCAAGGTTAGGGATCAAGTTTTCTTGTGGGTTTCACTAAGGTTGGGACACAGGAGGATCATGAGACAGGGTAAACTTTCACCATGATATGTCAGACCGTTTGATATTCTGGAGAGAGTTTATTTGGTTGCCTATCGTTTGTATTTGCCTCAGAGGTACCAAACCATGCATGCCATCTTCCATGTATCTCAGCAATTCCACTATCACTCAGACTCATCTCACGTTTTTCATCCCAAGAAGGTTGAGCTTCAAGTTGATGCATCCTTTGAGGAAAATATGATTCGTATCATTTAAAGGATAATAAAAGTTCTTTGAGGCTAGTCAGTTCATCTAGTACATGTGCTATGACAGCATGGCCGAGGGTAGGATGAGTCCTAGGAGTGAGAGGGAGACGTACGTACTCAATGACTAGAGTCATTCTTTAATGTATATTTACCACCCTTGGAAAGGAAATTCAGGGATGAATTGATTTAATGGGAAAATTTTGTAAGATCTTCGGTCTTTCTTGAGGTACAGATCTTATCTTTTGGCTTAAATGTTATTTACCTTCCTTTTTGGGTTAAACCCTAAGCTGGGCCGTGGGCCGGTTTGGTTGTTATTGGGAGTGAAGGGGAACAAATACTGGAAAAATGGATGTAGGCTAGGTACATGACATGTAATTGGGGTGAACTTCATGTACCTAAAAATAATGTACATTCCCATTAGGTTTTTTATAAAAGAGACAGTAGCCTCATTTTCTATAAAAATAGATAGAAACTCACTCGCATGGTTTTTTTAGAAGCTGCACCGAAGGACCATTTTGGCTCCTATTTCTCTATTCAAACTCTGATCCAAACACTGTTAACTATGTTAGAATACGCTCAGTATGCTCTCAATTCCAATTGAGACATTATTTTTGATTTCTCTTCTGGACATTGTTATCAAATATTGAGTGTTTATGCTCATTTTGTAGATCTACTCCATTCTATGTCGAATTAGTAGCTAACGTTGGATGAGGAGAGCCATACGACTATGAGGTGGGTGGTCTTGTGCCTTTCGCTAATTGTTGAGTGGTTTATATTTTCCAAAGTGCTGTGTGCCAATTTTCAGGTGTTTATTTATTGAGATTTTGACCTGTGTGGATGCCAATATATTTTTAGTTAATTAGTTATATGAATTGAAGCATGTTGAGCTTGTTGGGTTTGATTAAGGGGCACCCTGTGGGTGCGTTTTCCTCGGATAACCAATGTTTGGCCATTTCAGCCTAGGATGCCTATGAGAATGCTTTTTTTCCCTTTTAATTGTTGTCTAAAATGAATTTTGGTAAATTAAATGTTTATCCATGTTAGATAAACAATTATTAAGACTTGTAATTGTTAGATTACATTTTAGGCATGTATTATGAATTTCCCACGTGATTTCATCAATGTTTTACATGTAATATTTTAATCTACATGTGTACTTATTATGTTCTATTCATGTAGGAGATGTTATTCTATGCCAATGGGTAAGTTGGTTCTATTCCTTCAATAGATTTTGTGTCATTCTTGTGGGTGAGGATTTATTATGCATGCATGTGGGGATTGGTTATACCTACGAGCTAGGATTGGTTATGCCTGCGGGTGGGGTTGTGTTATGCCTGTGGGCAGGTTTTTTATATGCTTGCATGTGAGGTTTTGAACTGAATATATTGTATAAATCTTTATGACGTGTCTTCTAAGTTAAATAAAAAACTTGGATTTGGTCTTCCCTTATAATTGTTTATATGGTCTTTTGAGACATCTATTGTGCTTACTTGATATGGGGGTCGGGCTAAGGCCAGATATCGAGATGTTTACAATTCAATGTAATAAAATTATTTAATGAACATGAACTAAATATAAATGGAAACAAGAATTTTAGTATTTTTTACATTTTATTACTTCTTAGTTTGCTGCTTTTCATTTTTGTACACTAACTATTGCATATACTCACTGACAGATAGGCATAGATCTTGGGTGGTTTCCTATTGGGATTTATTTCTCAAACCCTATTTGGGTCATGCTTTTTGGACTAGATAGATTATATTGTTGTAGGTGTCGATAAGGAAAAGATCCCTTCTACATGGACTTGATTTTCTGTTTAGGAGTAGTAGAGCATGGGACCAAGCCAAGGCTTGCGATGCTTCTGAGTTTTCTTTTGTATTTATGTACCTTGGTATTGTATTTTGTTTCTAAATGCAGTGTATTCTGTTTTGGATGCTTTCTTATAACATGTGATAGGAAGACTCATATTTTTTATGTTATGACTTCTAGTTATCTTTTATCAGTCTTCCATTATTTGTTTCAGTTGTGTGGTATTTACTACTTCCACTATTGTATATTATTATTTCGATGTGTTACACTCAACCAATGAGGGCATAAAATCCCCACTATCACACCCTAGGCTCTCACTACTATTCGGAAGCCTCTAGAGTTTGGGGAAATGTGCTTGAGTCCATGTGACCAACTAGGTATAGAGTACCGGTTCAGTGGAATCCGGATCTAGGACGTTATAATGTTCTATGGAATTGGGTGCAAACTAGTCATTAATTGCAGTATGAGTAGTATGCTATCTAGATATTTTATGATCTTTGTACTGATTTAACTTTTTATTGGATTGTAATACTTATGATTTAATATACTTGAACTAGTTTTTGATAAATGGTAATCTAATTTTTTTTATTGAAACTATTTTACTATGATTTTTTAGAACTATAGAAAAAGGGAAATATTTACAATGATTTTGATATAAAACAGTTTTACTTCTTATCATGAAATGTTTTTATTGAAATGAATTTACTAGGATTATTTATATAGAAAATTGATATAGAACACCGGGTTGAAATCCTACAGATCTTGTTTATATCACACCATTCACACCGCTTCAGTGGTGTGAAGACCTTGTTATGTCTTTTGATTCAGGAAAAGACAAGGCACAACAGTGAGGTGTAAAGCTTCATTTCATCTGGTTTGGGTAGATAGTAGTGAGAATGTGGTAGATTTACCAAATATCAATGGATTATTTGTCTTTAATTTTTATTATTCAATTGATTTGATGGAATATAACCATTTAATTTTAATCTATTTTTCATGTTTTATCGCTAAATTTTTTTTTCATTAGTTATCATGAATTTTTTTAGTCTTCAGATTGATGTTTTTTTGTGCTTATATTTATTCCAGGTATCTTATTCAAGTTGGGTGTAGTAATTTTTTCTGGTTTTTTATGATTTTCGGGTCCTAGTCACCATCACATGGGGATTGGGACAGCCATTTGGGCATGTGGAAGATCAGGTTGGGTGTTGGTTTGTAAGGGCATCCAAGTTCAGTTCATTATGATTTTTTATCAAAAATTGTTTTTCCCTCAAGATTTCTCTTGGGATGTTTTTTATTTTGGGGGTAAAACTATTATAACATGAGAGGTAGGTTTAATTGAGTTTCTAGATATCTCTTATGGGGAAAAGACTAAAGTTACCATGGTTTATTTGGATTCGTGCCTCCTATTTTGATTTGATGATCTTAGTCTAAGTTTTTTGTTATGGTTTCCTTGTTTGAAATAATATTTTCTTATTTTATGATCATTTATTCTATTTTTAGTGTTCATTAATATGCCTTAGGGATGTCTCCCACGGGTCCCATAGGAAGGTTCAATGGATGCTTCTTTGGGGAATTCACAATTTGATCCAAATATTATAGATACTATTATATGAGTAGTTTGTTCATTTGACCAAAATGTTCCATAAGTCCTGAACCCAGTTTTTAAGGTACATCCATGAGATAGAAGAGACAAGGATCAATATTGAGAGTTCATAAATGATAAAAAACCATTCATTAAGGGTATGAATGATCCCCAATAGTCGAAGGACTAGATGGGAAAGATCGATTAGATTTTTTTACATCTTGAATACACCTGAGACCATCATGGTAAAGTGTGCATCATTCAGGATTGATATTCCCAATTAGTGATGGTTGAATTATATAGTACAAGTGGATATGGATGTGTTCTTGTATTGGAAGGGCTTCAAACACCACTTCTTTCTTTAGTTTCTCCTAGAGTCTCTAATGATGGCTAAGTCTCTAGAGTTCCTATATTTTCTATAGGGAGAGTATTCCGTTTTAGAGTAAACTAGTTAATTTTAGAAGATGATTATTTTTTATCCATAGGTTTTAAAGAATGACCATATAAAAGAAAAAAAGTACCAGTAGGTTTTATGACTGGATATTAGATGAGAAGAATTTATGATAAAGCTTTCCCACTATGCAGTGATAGTTGATAGGGCTATAATGGAAGAAATAGACATAGAAGTAAAAATTGTCTATTCTAACCCCTCTCTTCCACCTATTGGAAGCTTCAATAGAATTAATGGAAATAAGATGAAGTGGTATGAACATCACAAGAGTGGTGGAGGTGGTTCAAAATAGCAGTCCTCCATTACACCATCCGTTTCATCAAATAGAATTCTTCTAACATTATACGAGCACTGAAAGGTCAGTGAAACCCAATGTTCTGGTAACATACTCCTGAAAATGTGAAATTAATTTTTCCATTATGTATATCTATTGATTTTATGACAAGTTATGTTAATGATACAATATAGTCAAGGATCATCAGCAGAAAAGGTGACTTTAGTCTAGTTAGAAGATTAAAAGTTCACAAGGCTCCAGCCACATGCCTCAAGAGTGAAGCATATTCATATAATGGATGAGTCTATAAAAGATCATTTACCATGTCTGAAAATAGTGAGAGGTAACATATTTCTTGAATCATATATAGAAACTACTCTATTTGATACCGATGCCTCCCACTCATTTATATTTTCCTGTTTTATTGATGAATTAAAACATCCAATATAACTCATGTCCTTTTTCACGGTGGTAGTGAAAACTCCTGGAAATTTAAAAGATTTGGGGTTTCAGTTCCCTTTTCCCTATGAAAATATTATGTGGTGTTAGTATTTAATTTTCATGTTCTATAACTATATTTTTATACATCAATATAGGTATAGATTGGATTTTCCCTCATTGCGCTGAGATTGATTGTTATAATGGGCATGTCACATTCTTTTATTTCTATGTGATCTATCAAGTGTTTCATGGTTAGTGGTATCTGAGGTATGGTCATGCATGACCTTTCTTCCCAATATTCTTAAGTATGTTGTATGTTTTTTCATTTGATCCTAATGTGTTTTTTTTCTATTATTGATGTTCCCACAAATGCCATGTGCTTCTTTGAAATTTTCTTAGATGCATTATCTATTCTTCCTATAGAGAAATGTAAAGTTTTTATTTGTTCTAGTGCTGGGTACTCATCCAATCTATATACAATCTTATCAATTGGTCGTAGTGGAGATGAATGTGCTCATGATTTAGTTGGAAAACATAATATAGTAACATTTTATTTTCCCAAGGGTTTTATCATGGGTGGAACCTATTATCTTTTCCAAGATATTGGATAGTTCACTTTGAATATCTGTGCAATATCAGAAGTTGAACGAGGTTATGGTTAAGAACAAGTAAAAATTTACCGACATGAATGATTTTTTTGACCAGTTAAAGGGGGGAATGCTGTTTTCAAAGATTGATATTTGTTTTTATTTTCATATACTCCGAGTTATAGAGTCTTATATTCCAATCACAATTTATAGGATAAGGTATGACCATTATGAATATATCACGATGCATTTTTTTAGACTACCACTACTATAGTTTTTATTGTTATGATGAACTGGATATTCAATTAGTATAACAACACATTTTTAATTATGATCAAGGATTATATCCTTGTTTCTTTTGAAATATGAATGTCAGAAAAAAACCATATAAATTTGGTTTTATAAATCCCTAGGAACCTAAATATATATGTAAATCTTCCAAAATCTGTTTTTAGATCCAAGAAGTGATGTTCTTAGGGCATGTGATTTCTAGTTGTTTCTAATCAACTGATCCTAAGAATGTAATAATTTTACTATTATGGAAGGATCCACAAAATGTAAATGAGGTATAGAGCTTCCTTGGACTTACTAGATACTATCAGAGTTTCATCAAGAATTTAATTAAGTTGTAATCACCACTAAATTCTCTTAACATGATATTGATGAAATTCATATGGGGTGATAAGTATTAGGCTTCATTCGATGAGCTGAAATGACTTCTCACATAAGAACCTATTTTGATCTTACCTAATACTAGTAATGGGTATAAAGTGTATTGAGATTATTTTGGTGTAGTTCTTGGTTATGTACTTATGTTTGATGATCATTTTTGATCATATGGTTCTTATTATGTTTTTGAACATAAGGATAATTACCCAAATAATTATTTAGATTTTGTTATAGTTATGCATGTTCATAAGTGTTGATGTAATTATATTTTTGGGGTGAGATTTAATGTCTTATCTGAAAATAAGTGTCTGAGTTATATATTATCTTAGAAGTACATGAATCATAGAGATAAGTGGTAAGTGGATTACCTTCAGACTATCGATTTTGAAATTTTCTACAACACATTTAAGGGGAATGTAATCAAATATTATCTTAGTAGGAAAGTACCATCACAAGATATCTTGGAATTGAAGGAAGAGTGGAAACTTATTGTTATATTCTCTTATCTGCATCAAGACGACCAGAAAGATGGTTTGGGAATGGTTTTAACAAGTGTTCAGTTTTTATCATCCATCCTTGAGTCTATTCTGTATATTTGGAAAAATGATGATGAGTTTAGAGGAAACAAAGAAACTCTTTATAGTGGAGAGTATATTTATGGTTAGTCTCTCCCATCTAATGAAATTTCTTATTTGGGTGTAATTTTTACATACTAGCATATGTGTGGTGTTATGTGTTGTATGAAATTCACACTTATTTATTGGTTATTCACTCAGGCACTATAAAGATGTATTCTGTTATGAGGTGGTGATTATGGTGGCTGAGTGTGAAGTATTTCATTGTTGATTATGTGTCCCAATGTTACAGATAACAAAAGAGAATGGAAGATAATATAAAACCTTCTTGTATTCTCTAGCCTCTCCGGATGCTAGTTTCTAAGTGAGATGTGAACTCCATGTACTTTGTTATAGGATTATACCATACTCATTGAGTAAAGATTTTTATCTATGTGGTGTCTGATTGGTTAATAAAATAATCCCATTTAATTATGATTAGGGACACTAATAGGGTTTAATATATTGGTAAGCTATATGTGTAGGATATTATGATGTTACATAGGGGAACCTCTACCATCATCTTAGATAGGCCTCCCATGTTTACCTGTTGGGTTTGGAGGAGTCTCCAAGAAGTGATGGGGACTCTAGTCAAGTTGAGTAAAATATAAAATCCATAGATATATGGGCATACATAGCAAAGTATACATATTTTGGAGGATATTCTATGTGCCTTCATCATGGATTTATTTGGATCATGTGATATCCATCTAGGATATGTTGATTTTTTTTATAATAATAGTTATTAGTAATTGATCAAAATCGAACCCTTTAAAAATTTGTATGGTCTCATATGTAGGATACCTATTTGTAGGAAAGAGGTGGGGAAGGCCTCTCTTATGGGACCATGTCTGATTCCAAAGTCTGCGGAAACGATTCATGATATATTGCAACATTTAATTACAATACAGAGTCAGTAGAAATCATATGTGCATCACCAACATCATCCTTTGGTGTTTTTTTGTAGGTGAGGAAGTTTTCTTAAAAGTTTCTACATAGTTTTATCATTGACATCATAAGAAACATGGGAATATGGATATGAGACATGTTTGGCCATTTGATTTCACTAATTGGATTAAGAAGGTTTCTTTTAGGTTTGAATTACCATCTCAGATGATAAGAATTTAGGATGTTTCACATGTATCACAGCTAAGGAGGTACTATCTGAATCCCTCTCATGTTTATATTTAGAATATATTGAGATAGATATAACTTTTTTAGGTGTATAGTATCTAGTGGAGATCATTTATAACTATGTGAAATTCATGTATGGTATTTCTATCACATTTTAAATAGTATTATGGAGATATAGGTCAGATTCTCATGATACATGGGAGTATGAATCATCAATGAGGGAGCAGTGGCCTCACCACTTCCTAGAGAATCCTTATTCCTAATGACATAATAGGGATGGAAAGTACTATGGTGGAAAGATTGTAACATTATGGTTAATGGAATGTTTAATTTAATGAGCAGTGTTATTTTTTTTTATGTTTGGAGGACATTGAGGAGTTTTGAATTTTTTTGGTAGATCCTGGACTGAGAACTACTTTTAGGAAAAATTCATGTTGTTAAAGTTATTCACTATGTGAATATGTCTCTAGACATATTCCATGAATTCCATACAATTCATGAAAAAATTTTAGGTCATGAATCACATTCATGAAGTGAATTTGTCAATCAATATTTATTTAACCTAAGGGGAGACCATTTTTGACATGCATATAACTTTTGGGATTCACATCATGAATTGGGGACTCATGACATGAATTTTTTTCACATTTTAGTCTTTTATTCACTACAATATTGAATCCAAATGATTTTTTTCTCCTCCCTTCCCTCTACTCTAGGTTCTTCCAGGTGATTTTGGGTGTCTCTAGTTTTTTCAAATTTTCTAATTAGGTGATCTATCTCCATGGTGGTTGTGTTGTTTCTCTCTGGTTAAGTTACCTTTATGCTTATTCATTTCTCTTACCGTGGTTTCAACATTGGGTTAAATTTATAGATTAGTTGATCATGTGATGATGATTCTATTTTGATCATTCTAGTTCAATTGTGTGATATTTTTTGGGGGTCTAGTCATTGATTTGGTTGTGGTGTGGTGTGTGTGGTTCTCAAAGTATGGTTTACCTAACCACTATATCAAACCTTACTATTACAGATTATGATTATAAGATGTGGAAATTGTTATTAGGGCCTCTACTATTGTATATGATTTCTTTTTTGTGTTATTTGATCCTACTATGGGTAGTTTTTGACCTTAGTTTGAGGTAGGTGGATATGTCTCCAAAACATATTGGATGAAACATACTACTTGTATTTTTATTAATTGTTTTTATAAATGAATTTTTAGGATTTATTTTTTGTGCGAAAATGTATTTTTGATAAAATATGAATTTCCCTTGTTTTATTGAAATGATAAAGTGTTTTAAATGAAATTTTAAATGTATTGAGATTTTTTTCAAAGAATGTTTTTTATATAATAATTTTCTTAAATTTTTATTGGAAATGTGGAAACCTTTTGAAATGATTTGGGAAATAAAGAAGATGTAAATACTTGGGGACTTAGGTGGAGGGTGTAAATTAGGGACATCGTACATTTTACTATTTTGAGTTTAACTCAAGGGGTATTCCTATAATACCCAAGCCTGTTGTTCTAGGGAATTAATATTGACATTCTTGGGGGAGTCACTCTTAGGGTATTCCATCCCCCTTAGGCCTATGATCAATGGACTTGGGTGAAACTAGTCATTTATTATAGTATGAGTAGTCTAGTATCATAATGTGTAACAATCCTTGAAATGATCTACCCATTTATTGTATTTTTATTGATTTGGATTTAATATCAATATTTTTTTATAAATGTTTATGGAAACTTTTTCATTAAAAAATGTTTTTCCTAGTTAGTTTTAAAATTTTAGAAAATAAAAACTTTTACCTTGAATTTGATATAAAATAGTTTTAATATACTTAAAATTCTAGGTTTTATTTAAAATATTAATACTAGGAATAATTGTATTTAGTATTGATATGGGAGACCTAGGTGGGATCCTAATAATCCTATTTATCTCACACCTTTCACTCCCATTCGGTGGTGTGTATACCTTATTATGTCTTTTGATGAACGAAAAGACTTGGTGTCATAGTGAGATGACAAGGTACATGTAAGAACGGTTTGGGTAATGGGTGGAAAGATGGTGGGAGTTTGACCAAATATCAAAGGAGTAAATATATCCAATTATGGTTATTATTTGGTTTTTTTGGACCAATAATGATTTGTTTTTTTCTAGATTTTATGTTTTATCACTACCAATATTTTATTTTTGTTATGGGATTAATTTATTTGGGTTTTTATCCATATTTATTTAATCTATGTATATATTCCATGTATCTGGTTCAATTTAGGTGAAATCATTCCCTTTGTTTATTGTTGATTATTGATTTTAAGTTGCCAACCCATGTGGATAAAGAATTTCCTTTAAAAAGGTGTAATATTGGGTCATATTATAGTTTAGTGGGATATCCTGGGTCAGTCCATTATGGGTGATCCTTATAGTAACCTTGTGAGATGTGTTTATTCTTTACTGTAGATGGAACATTTAAATCATGATTTATTAAAGCGTGTAGGTAAACCTTCAGTTAATTTTTTTTTTTCAATTTAATTTTTTTACTTAATTTTATTATTTATTCCTCTTTTCACTCCCCACCCTCATTTTTGATCCCCTACCCACAAGTATCCCTCCTCCCTCATGGCTTCCCTCTCCCTCTAGTCTCCCCTATCCCTATGAATCCATCCTCACTGTATCCTCATTCATGAAGAAACCCCAATGGAAAAACCCTTATTCTCTCATATCCTCTTCCCAGGCATGACATACACTAAAAAAACACAAGGTGCATGAATCCCCTCACCCTATTTTCTTATTCTACAACATTTTTCACCAGATTCTGTTTATTTAAAGTTCAAACCTCCAAGGTATGGCCTCTATTTCTTCCTCCATTCTCTTTTATTGATATATTTCCATTAAATTCATCATGATTTGGTTCAGTTTAACCTAAGGTTTCTGAGAATGAATTATTTTTGTTGGTTTTTTTATTTTAGAGTTCATGACTGTATCTTTTTCACTCAATTGGGTGTCTGTCATCAAAGTAAACATGTTATATCTCTTGTGCCAATAGTTTTGAGTTTGATCCCCTTATTTTTTGAAATTAAATTTAAAAACCTTATTTTTCTTGTGAATTAATCATTTTTTAATATAAATAAATAGTGTTAATATTTCTAGTAGAATTTAAATTGAAAGTAATACTTTTATATATTTTCATTTCAATTTTAAGATTTTCCCCTAACTTAAATTGTGTTAAGATTATGATTTTGATAAATTTTTAATATTTTGTTTATATGAGATCCCAAATGTCCCTTATAAATTTTTTTGTTTTTTTTCTAAGATTTTTTTGAATACTGGATGCTATATTTTAATTAAACTGTTATTTTGTTTATCATTTTTGTAATGATTGAACTTTAATGTATCAATGTATTATTTGAAAGCTAATTTTAAATTAAAAGTATGGGTCTTGAAAATATTTTTTTGACTAACTAAATAGTTATAACCATATACATGGGAATATTTATATATATATATACATGATTACATACAAATTCATATATGAAAATATGAATTTTTCAAATTGACTACACACACACATATATATTATATAAGTCCATCTGAGTTTAATAGTGATAGTGGAACTTTGAATATTTTAATTGGAAATTAACGCTAGGCTTTTAATTGAAATTTATGTGGATTTACATGTTCAAAATAAAATAATAAGGATGTTTTAGAACCATTATAACAGGGTTGGATTATTTCCTTGAATATGGAATTGGTGTATGAAAGAATGATTTATTCCCTAGAAAATATTTATGAATTTCAAAGGTGAAGGCTTAGTTGGCACCTTAACATTGTATTATAAAAATTGAATGGATATATGGAATCCCACTAGTGTAGGGAGGGTCTTCACATGTATAATGTAAATAAGGTTATCTTAGAATGTGTGATGGTATATATATAATCATATTTGAGATGTTATATTTGTGTTTTATCCCCACATTCCCCATTACTATTTTCATTGGAACCTTGGAATCATATTGGTAATTGAGAGATAGTTTCTATTTAATCTCAATTAGATAGACAATATCCCCATGGTATGAAAAGGTCATGGTAGACTAGGCCACTAGTGAGCCAAGTTGAGAGAAGTCATGTTGGTTATTGACAAGGACTACATCGATAGGCTAAAAAATTATTCCAAAACATGTATGACTAGGGTATCCACGTTTGATGATTAAGATCTTCCCATTATTACATACTACTTATTTTTATTATACTTGACATCATGTGTTTTCATTGATCATACCTTTGTTTTTATACTATATTTTTTAACAATCAGTTCCTTTAATGTTGGATGAATTTTTTTTTATATAATGTTTAAAAAATAGTTTTTAGTTATCAATTTTCATAAAAAGGGGTGTTTTAAAAAAATATTCTTATCAAATTTTTTCATTTAAAGAAAATAAAAACAAATGATTATAATGAGTAATGATATGCTCTTTTACTTTACTACATGAAAACCAATTTTGGTTATTTCATTTTAAACTAGTATAATAATGATCCTATAAATAAATCCCATTACAAGGGATGTGGTTAACAGGAATTCCCACTATGCTAATTTATCATGCCTATATCTTTATCTATTTTGAGTTGTAGGCTCTTATCAATATTTTGGGCGCTCATGAGAACATTGATTTATTTGAGGTTAATAATTATTTTACTACATTCACCAAAATGTTCCTATTATATAGTTTGTAAGGACCTTTATTTATTTTTCCTAAAATTATTGATAGGTTACCCTTTAAATTAATTAGTTTTTACAATTAGTATTTTACTTATTTCTATGGTTGTAGGTGTAGTGATATTTTGGTGGAAGAGAATAAGAACTGGGAGTATATTTTTTTCATGGGAGGAGATAGGGGCGTGGGTGATGTTTTTGGTGCTTCTTATCATTACTAATTTTATATTCTATTTCATTTTTATTCTTTCATGTATTCTGGTTTCATTGTGGATATCAAATTTATGGATGAGTAATACTAGATTATTTTAATATTTCTAGAATCTCATTTACTCTGATTATTTTGTGAAACCATTCCCAAGTGTGTTCTTATAATACCCATGCACTAGTTCTCAGCCCGTGGGGATTGGAAACACCCTTTAGGCCTTATCATGGGCTATCACGGGTGTTTGAAAGACATACGACTTGGGATAGTTCATGAAGAAATATTATCAGTGGAAACTTGATTTTTGTTCTCCATAGGATCATTGGATCTCTTATGGGTATTCCCATCTGTTATTTGGGATTTCATGGTAGGATTGAGTCTATATTGGGTTTTAGTAATTAAGAGGTTGGTTTTTAATAGGTTCATAATCACAACCTACCAAGATGATTCTTGAATCACTATGGGTGATTAGCATTTGAATTTGGAGCTATAAATTTTAGTTAGTTATTGGTTATCATTTATTGATCATCATCAACATGAATTATTTGCCTCGAATGTTAGATAAGATTATGGGATGGAAATGGAATAAGGTTTAGTGGTGTGTGGTTGGTTTACATGGCTTAATAAACCAAGTAATGACTAAAAACTATATTTTTCAAATCAAAGGATTTTTTGTGTGGATGGAGCATGGTTCCTCAAACTATGTAGTTCAGTTGAGTATAGTAACACATCCAATTTGGTTTCAATATTTAGGATTCTTTTGATTAACTCCTAATTATGGGAGTTGAATCAAATTGGCCTTGTGATATCTTGACATGTAGTTTATATTTTCATATACATTTAAATATGTGTGTCTTGTGAAATTTGATTTGATATGGAGAAATAAATATTTTTTTTAAAAATATTTCTTTTTAAAATTATTTTAAGAGAATTTTTTAAAAATGGGAAATTGATAAACATATTTGTAATATGGGAAATTTTAGTATGGAATTTGGGAAAAATATATTGAAAATGATCAAATTCATTTATAAACATTTAAATTATTTTAATTTTGAAATGATATTTAAAGCCATTTTCATAGGTGAGTTATTTTCAAATGTTTTAAAAATAGTGTATTTTAAAAATGGAGTTTTTGTTTCCATATTCTATCCTATAAAATAAATGGTATTAAAAGAGGGTATTTTATTTTTTTTTTGAAATGAAAGTTATGTTTATGTTTTAAAATGAATGCTTTAGAAAATGGTATATATTGAAATGGGGTTATGGAAATTTTATGAAAATGGGGCCTTGTGATGTGTTATATTTTACTTTCTTTATTATTAAGATTTATCCCTTAGTTAAGTGACATATTATGGTTGTAAATTTGAGACATGAATTATTTGAGTTCATGTTTCATGATATATGAATTCTACCTCCTAAAAATATCATAGAAGTTTTTGGTTTTATATTTCTAGATAAAAAATTTATAGTGATTCTCTTCATTTTTAGGTGAATTCAAGATTTTTGGAGGACCTACATAGTCTAAGAATCGATTGATATGTCTAAATTAATTCAATATATGGATTTGGATCTATGTTTGTATAATTGTGTACTTCCTCTTCTGTGGTGACCTAGGATCTTCATGGGAATTAGGGGATCCTTTTTTCCTAGGATGGTTATCTGGTTTTGGTTTTAGTGGTTTCCTTTTTGGTGGTCTATAATAAATGAAATACTTTAATATATTTTGATGTGTTTATTATTTTTATAGTAATATATGGATTCTTATGAGATTTTAGTTAGTTAATTGGTTCTTACACATTGATGAAGATCATGTTTCATTAAATTTGTGTTTTGGGAGTTCGATTTTATAGGGGTTGAACATGGGTGATATTAGGTCGGTTCTCGGGTAACTGAGATATATGGAATTTAAGAAGATGGGGAATTGGGAGTTATTATTCATTTATATCCTTTCATGAGACAAAAAATTTGGATTTTAGGTCATAGGTAACACATTTTAGTATGGTTTCTTAGGTCAAAGTCCCTTGGTGGTTTTTGTATTGAGAGTTCTTATTCTTTATCCTATTTTGGGTTGGTATATTTTATAGAGGTTTTATAGTTTCATGGGGTATTCAGTGGAATTTTCTTTTAGTATATGTTTGAGAGTTTGATTTCTTGACACACAGATTTAGATCAGGTCAAAATAGTGGGGGAGACCATCTTAGGTCTTGGTGTTTGTTATGCCTAATGTTACTATATGTTTTTTGGGTTTCATCTAGGATGCCAAGTGTTGTTTATGGATGTGCTATACTGTTTATAATGATTCAGTTTATGTAGTGTTTTCTGGTTGTATCCCATCCATTGTTAATGGATTTCTGGGGCTTAATGCTCTATGTTGGAGAGAATTGTCACACCCCATGTTTTATTAATTAATTTTTTTTAAAATTATTTTTCATTTTTTTCTAGTGTTGATAGTTTATAAGAGTTTAATGTATTGTTTTACTTTTTTAATGGTTTTAAATGGTGACATGGTTATCCAACAAGGTTATCCAAACTATATATCAATGATTTGAATAGATCTACTTGAGATAGTTCCATTTAGCATTGTTTGCATATGATTTTTTAAACCATGTGGTCTCATAAATGTAATTGTTTATAGTGTTTTGAGTTATTAGGATATGATGCACTATTTTAGAATGGTTTATCAAACAATGCTAGTAAACTATTCATATAACCTATTTTTTTTAAAAAAATGTCTTATTTGTATTATTTTTCCATTTTTCCATTCCAACAACCCACATTTTTCTCCCTCCCTCACATTACTCCCTTATCCATCACAAACCCCTTCTCTCTCATGGATCCCCCTCTCCCCCATCCAACCACCCTCACCATAAGCTAACCTCCCCTCCGATGGTTTACTTCCTATAGACCCCCATGGTCAATCCCTCCTTCTCCAAATTCTCATTGGATCACATGTGACATATCCTTGATGATTCTCATGGATTGTGAACCCCATATACCATTTCTATTATTTTATAACCTTTTTCTAAATATTCTTTATAGTTCATGGTATTATCCCCTAGGCATGGAATCAACCTCCCACTCTATTCACTTTTCATGAAATTTTCAATTTCTCGTCGTAACAATTCAGTTATATTAAAGCCAGGGTTTGGGGGTTTGATCCGTTTTTGGGGGGTTTTGTGATTCTAGGGTTTAAGTTAGTTTATTTTCTCCCTGATTGGGTGTCCACCATAAAAGGTAGCCTAATAAAAATTGGGAACCATCGATTTTGAGGTAGGCACCTCTTGTTTTAGGTCTTCAAATTCAATATCCTTTTTTTCATATTATTTACTCTCATTTTTTTACATAAATGAGTTTTATTAATTATATCTAGATGAATTTTAAATGATAATCATTCTTTGTAGGATCTTTATTTCAATTTACTATTTTTCCCCTAATTGAAATTGTGTAAAAATTGTAACTAGATACATTTTTCATTTTTTTTCTGATAAAATATATAATGATTCTATTAATATTATTTTTGGTTTCTTTGATATTATTTTGGATATTTAATGTGATATTTTAATTAAACTTTTATTTAAATTTTCATTTCAAGTAAATATTTAAATTCCAAGTATCAATGTATTATTTCAAAGATAGTTATTAATTAATAGTATGAGGCTTCCAAATATTCTTGTGACCTATTGAATTGTTATATCCATTTACATGTATGTATATATATAAGTATGTATGTAAAGATTCATATTGAAAAATATAAACATTTAAAGATGGATGAAAAATGTATATATATAAGTGTGTATGAATTTAATTGTGAAATTGTAACTTTATATATTTTAATATTGATGTCATACTAGGTTTTGAATTTATATTTATATGTATTTTATTGTACAAAGTAAAATAATATGGCCCATTTGGAACCATGAAAACATAATTGGATAAATTATATGAATTTAGATTTTTTGTTTGAAAGAAAGACATTTTCCTTAGAAAATGTTTATTTATATAAATGGTGATGGACCAATTAGAAACTGAATATTATTTTCTCAAAAGTTCATGACCCCTTATAAGCCCTATTAATTTGGAGTAGTTTTCACTTGGACGGTGTAGGAAGGTGGTATTATCATGTCTGATGGTTTATATTGATTCATGTTTGAGATGTTATATTTTTTATTACTTCCTCACATACCCCTTTATTATTATCATAGGGACCTTGAAAAAATAGTGGGAGTCAAGGTAGGGTATCTATTTAGTCTCAATTAGATGAAGAATATCCCCATGGAAGGTTAATTCCATGGTGGATTGTGCCAGTAGTGAGTCTAGTTGAGATCATATGGGTTGGTTATTGACTATGTATCACATTGATAAGTTAATATATGGTTCTGAATTGTGTTCGTCTAGGGTCTCCTCACTTTATGTTTAGGATATTCCTATTATTACATACACTTTATTTTCTTATACTTCATGGAATGTGTTTTCATTGATCACACATTCATTTTTTACTATGTTTTCCTTCATAGAAAATTGTTAAATTAAAGTGTATAAAAATATTGATTATAAAGAATGTTTAAAAATTTAGTTTTTAATTATCTATTTTGATAAAAAAGGAAATAAGGGAATTTTTTTCTTTGATACTATTTTAATTTAATGAAAATAAAATATAAATATTATAAAGATTAATGATGTGTGATTTTCCTTGACTAAATGAAAACATATTTTTTATTTTTTATTTTATATTATCATAGTAAGTATCCTCTATATAATGTATTTTACATGGGGTGTGGTTACTATGTTTTTATATAGATATTATGGATCATGCATTTATCTTTGTAATTTTTTTTTAATTTCATGCCCTTATCCATATATGGAAAACTCTTGAGTGAACTAATTTATTTTTGTTTAATCTTTATTTTATATCATTTGGACATTTGTTCCTTTTACTTGGGTTTCATAGGTTCTGATATTATTTTTCCTATAATTCCCCGAAAATTGACCATTAAATGTCTTACTATGGCCAATTAGGCTTTTACTACATTCTATGGTTGGAGGTATAGTGATATTACAGTAGACTGGGATCCGCACCGGGAAGAATTTTTTGTAGTAGAGGGAGACTGAGGTGTGAGGGTGGTTTTTGGTTCTCATGCGATCTAATACTTTTTATTCAATTTCTTGATTACTAATTCTATAATTTTTCTTTCTATATGGATGGTTAATGTATGTATGGGTCAGTGTAGATATTTTTTTTATATTTATACTATCAAATATACACTAATTATTTTCTAAAACCATTGACATGTGTGTTCCTATAATTCCCTGACACTAGTTGTTCACCTTTTAGAATCTTGAATACATTTCAAGATATGTCACGGGAAGTCTCAAACATCCTAATTATAGAAAAAAAGATGGATCATGATCAGAAAAACTTTTTGGTAAACTAAATGTGGACTGAGTTTTACTGAGAGCGCCACTCTAATATTGTTTCATAGTTAATAAAAAGAGTTTTTGGTGGGTATTTTCAAGGTATTTCTTATTATTTGATACATAGTAAAGTGTATGACATATCTTGAATAGTTTTTTTGAAGAGATCCAAAATATTTTTGGATATAATTTCATAGGTTATCATATATATTATGATATGAGGAGAAATAAGAATATCCTTTTTGGATTTAATGAAAGTGATAATTTAAAGGTGGTGATATTACCTAATATTCATTTGTATGTGACACACTTGGCACAATCATATTTTTTATTGGAGTAAGATATATGTAATAAAATTTCATTTCATTCCAATTCTTAGTTCGATCATAGAATATAATAATATTATATAGTGAGGTACTTATTATGTATATAGAAGGGAAAATGATCCATTCTACATGAAATATACATGCCACTAGATTCGATGGTTTTTATAGAAGTTTCCTTCTATGGTGGAAATAAATTAAAAGGTACTGATGTGTTATAATGCATGAGTAAATTTATGATCTACTGAGGAGTATCCTCGTGATTTATAAATACCAATACATTGTGATGGAAGTGTAGGTGTGTGCTTTCCTGATTATCTAATGAAATTCACTATAAATTGATGTTTTCTTTTTCTAACTCCTCGACACATCAAGGACCTAGAATTTTTTGAGGGATAAAGGTTAATGTTCTCATGTTGAACGATTCTATCTATCCCATGGATACATCTGAATATGAGAATAATTTTATTTCTACATTTATGGTATTATTCCTGAGTATTTGAATATATAAATAGTGATAGAAATGGGAAGTATCTTCAATATAAGGTGCACATTTTTTCATTTTTATAAGCATGGTGATCATAGTTTTAGGATTTTACTAGAATACACTATTTTAAATGTGTTTTTAAACCCATTTGAATCCCAAAAAGTTATTTTACATCCATCCATTGATATATTTGGTATAGATTCCATGGTGATGGTGTCAGTTAGTTTACATCTATAAGCATTATGGAAAATACTTCTAAGAAATATTATGGGGCTTCTGCCTAGCATGTTGTTTCAAAATGTTCAACTAAGGGGAATCTACTTAACATATCAAACTAAATAAAGTTAAAATTGGATACTTTTAGGTCAAAATACTTCCCCATAAATTGGATATATTATCAATACATTCCTTCAGTTATGGCCATAATATATTTATCCTTTAATTCCTTTAATTTTTTAATGTGTTTATAGAGCATAATGTGTACCTCTAAAGGTGAATCTTCATCATCTTCTTTAATATCTAGTGTAGTCCATGGCTCAAAAAATTTTAATATTTTAAATAGTTGGAGTTAGTAGTTAATTCATATTCAAATAAATTGGATTTAAATAAAATCATGTATAGACTATCTCCCACTATTAGATCAGTTTTAATCTCATAATATTTTTTATGTTTTCTATTAATTTATTTTCATGAATGGAGACCTATATTCAATATCCCATATCCATACATAAAATTCCACCACCTTGGTGATTTTCTATTCCATGTCTAGAGATAAGTATAGTTGTTCATATTCTTCATTTTATAATATAGGAGACTCACTTTACATATAAACATGTACATAATCATTCAATAACTAATCAAGTGAATATAGATCTCCCATAGTGACATTAGTTGACATGTACTCATACATTATCTCTTCTGGAAATGGTACTGATAGTTCGATCCATAGATCCTAAAAGAATTTATTCCTAGACTCATAAAGCTCCTTAACATAAAAATAGATTAGGGAAACTTCTTATAACACATGATCTTTTAATAATGGGTATTATTGTAGTTAATTTTTTTCTTAGCATATGATAGTAGTTTTTCTTTTTGATTATTCAATTTTGGAATATCATTTCAAATTTCATTCAATTAAGCTTATCTTTAATCCTGATCCTCTTCTTCTTTCACATATAAATCGATATATTATGCATAAAAATAATATGAACATGAATACATCATGATTTTTTTTTTCATATTTAACCTTTCATTTATAAGGAAAATGAAAAATAATTAAAATGACTAAATGAATAATTATTATTCTACTTAGATCCCTAGAAATAAATCAATACATTGAAACATCAGTTATGGGATGGTAAAAATAATATTTGCATTACTCATAGCATAGAATAGTTTATGACCAAGGTCGTCTCTCAAGGATCATGTTTTGGACCATTTTATATTTTTAACATTATTATATTACAATAATTATTGAATATAAAGAAATTAAAAAGAAAATAGTGTGTTTTTTTAAAATTAATTAAATAAAATGAATAAAAAAAAGATTAGCAAGAAAGAATGGTTGTCATCCTATATTTAGATATAATATTTCCTTAATTATCTCTGTTCATTTATAAATTCTTTTTGAAATATCATCCCATCAAACATAAACAATCATCCTCATTATTGTGGAACCTAAAATGCCTTGTGGGTCTCTTTGGAGCACAAAATATCAGCTTCTCCAATAGTCATGAATGATGAACACACCTCAATCGACTATATACCTATTTTTATGTCCCATATACATCATATTTCATTTAATATATTCACATATATAAACTTTATAATATGATGAGATGACAAATAAATGGGACAAAATGAAATTTTTGAAGGGAATAGTATGAGATCGAGAGTTAAGGAAAGGAGTGGTTGAAAATCACCACCTTAATGGAAACAAATTTCCATTTCCTCAATATAAATAGAAAATAAACACTAATAAATGAAGAGTTTATTTTTAGGAAAACTAAGAAAACCACCCCAAAGGCCAAAACTTGGTTTAGATACTCACCATCATGAGTATTAAAGAGGCATGGTAGGGTGAGACATGAATAATAAGAGATAAAGAGAGGAAAAACAACTATTTATTAAAATGAATAAGAAATTAATAATTAAAAAATAGAATAAAAAACCTATAAACTATTGAAAAGGGCAAAGGAAATGTTGTAGACTAGGGGAAAACAGTCAAATGATGGTTAAATGATTTAAATAGTTATATAATAATTACTTTTCATGTGTGGGTATACATGAAAATAACTCTATCAAGATGACACCTCAACATGAACAATGATATTTTAATTCCTTTATCACAAATAATTTGGTAGAGAATGTGTTCTAATTGGATGATCTATCCCTCCATATTTAATAGGATCAACCTTCACATGGGTTATATAACATCCTAGAACCGAAACTACTGGGTTAAATGATGAAATCGTAAAATTTACTTTTCTAGCGTTGATTTTGATAATTGAAGGGACAATTATCCCCCCCAACTCCCTTGGTCTTCGCTCTCCCCTCACACTAGGTTTCTCCTATTACCGCCACACCCTTACTCTTATCGTCCCCTCTTAGTGAGTGTTTCTTCTTTAGTGTTCCAAATATTCTCTCATTCTCATACCCTTTCTCTTCTTTGGGATCTCATTCACTAGGACATTCTCTCCTATTGCTGGTACCATTGTGGAAAATCCCCATCTTATATTAACTCGATGCATCCCTAAAAATTTGGGATTATTTTGGTGGTGGATTCCATTGAGATTCTTCCTCTTGTTTCTCAATTTTCATTTTTTTGATCCGTTTACGATGGATCCCATGTCTCCTGAAACCAATCTTATGTGTTATCCCTCCTCCTATGCTCTTTTTTACTCACCTATCAGACAAGACCCAACTTTTGGTCAAGTTCGATGGAATTTTATGGTGATTTGGGATGGTTATGGTGGTAGGTATGATTATATTTCCTTTTGGGTTTCTCTATTGTTCCCCTTTTCCTTCCATTCCTTTTGATCTCCCTTTCTTGATTGCGTTCTCCCTTCTTGGTTGTGGTCTGTCTCTTGTGGTTCATTTTCATTCAATGGATTTTGGTTTCTATATATCTCAAATTTGGGTTTTTGGATGTCTAGGAAACATTCTATGATGGATACATTTTGTGTTTTGGATAGTGATATTGGTGTCTTGGAAATGGATGGTTGTGAACTTTCTTCTGTGTTGACGTTGTTGGTTTCTTAGTGTTATGTCCATGTGTTTTCTTTGTCCCTCTTCAGTTGTCGTTCAGTCGATAGTGGCTTTGATGGATAGGTTTAGTGGCTATGGTGACAGTCAAAGCTTCTTATCATAGTCTTTTCCTTCTCCTTTCTCTGCTCTTGCTCCAAGATTCCACCACTCTTCACCCAGTCAAACTCACACGATGGTTTTTAAGGGGTCTTATGTTGTGCTTTTCGATCAGTCATTAGCGTAGCAGGAGGAGACTCTCATGGTGGTTTCCTCTCAGTTCATGGGTTCATTCTGGGATTGTTCTACAAATTTATTGTGAAGATTATTTTACTAGTGATGTTCAAGTTTCATATGTTCAATAATATCTGGTTGTTGCATTTCTACAATGGTGGTGACAATGTGGTAGACTGTGGTGAGATTAAGCTACGAGTGACAATCTACCCAAGAAATGGAGAGGGTGACACGTAAAATGGTCAGAGTGTGCAGCGATAGGTGTTTCATTGAATGAGGCGGTAATGATGGTGGTTGTTTGAATTTTAAATTTTGAAAATTGAATTTTAATATAGTTCTCAATGGTTTGATGGTTTTTAGTAGGGTTTGATGGTGACAAGGTGACAGTGAAGGATTGATCTTTTGCTACTAGTTTTAGAATCCGGTTATTGTGTGATGTTTTTTGTATTTGAATTCTGGAAGGATACTTTAGTTTTTTTTTGAAATGAGTGGTTACCACTAAACCATATATTGGATTTTAGAAAATTTAGAAAATAGATTTTGAGGTTGATTTCAATAATTATGACCCATTTTTCCATCAAAAAATTACAACATCAAAAAGAAAAATTAGATCACTTATATTCTTGAGGAACCTTTAGGGTTTGAGTTTTATAGAATTTGGACTAAATCCTATATAAACGATACCTATTTTGTCAAATAATCATTTATCCAACTTAAACCATATTTTATTATTTTACATTAAGTCATCAACATCATCCATATTAAATCTATTCTAGACTTAATTTGTTAAAACTAATTATTTATAACCCAAAGAAAAGGTAACTCAATAAGGGTGAGATAAAATTATTTTAAAGTGAGAACATCAGAATTATCAATTTAATTTAATTAATGATCATAATAAGTTAATAATGGCATGATAATAAATTCAAAGTGCATGAAAGAATCATCAATGAAATCATAACCATCAATACCTGGATTATCAAATATGAAAGCATGGAAAATGAAAGAGTAATAAGAATCGATAATCATTATGTGGGTGGTATCAATATTGATCATAAGAAACATTATAAAACCATAGAAAGTATAAAAAAATGTGGTGTTATCTTAGAATTTTTTTTTATCATAACTAATTTTAAACCCATGTCATAATTAACTGGATCCCAAATAAATCCATAGAAAAAATACTTAGGTAAATCCATCCTTATTTACTCTCAAGACAAGGTACATATACTAATTCATTAAATCAATATCTAGGTTTACCCATATTTTAATCTATAACAGGCTCACCTGGTGATATTTGGGCTCCCCATCATATAAGCTATAACGGGTTCACCAGATTCTATCTATTCTGCCCCATCTTATTATCTATATCTATGAACCAAAACATGAATAATATATAAAGACCTTGAATTTCATCATAAAACTCATAAAAAATCATTATTATTTTATAGAATTATTAACCCATGTAAAGAAATGGGTTTCATGTCAATCTCTTTGAAACATGATTAACATGTGGATAAGAAAGGGGTTCCATAAAATTCTCTTTCAAACATGGACAACCCAGGGAAAAGATACGAGTACTATTACAATATAATTGAAATAATTTAATCCATCCTAATAAATAATAAGGATTGAATCATTAAAAAATATCCACATAGAATATTATGTAACAATAAGGGTTATTGACATTTATTAATGGAAATACCTTTAAAATTCCATTAAAAATATTATTGATGAAAATATCTTTTTCATTTTAAAAATTAATTTTTAAAACATAAAACATTTTAAAAATAATTTTATTTTGAAATAACTTATAAAATATATAAATTTATTTAATATTAGGTAAACTATTTTATTTAAAAATAATATTGTAAATATGAAAATGAAGTTTCAATGAAATGAATACCATGATGGAGGCTAAATTTTTACATGTTAAACGAAAATTCTATTTTCACTATAAAAACTTTAGAAATGTGACTTGATCAGAAAATGAAAAGAATATTCTTCTAAAAACATCTTATAAAAAATAATGGGTAAATTTTTCTTTTATAAATCATTTTTAAAATCTTTATTTATTTAAAAAAACATTTTTTGAAAACATGGTTCTAGAAGAAAACAAATTTATGACTGAAAAGAGAAATGGGTTCTGTATTTCTTAAAAATAATTTATCAAATATTGTAAGTGAAAAAGAGTGAAAATATGTTACAATTACAAGAAATAATCATGAATAAATCTATTATTAGACAATTCATGAATATTAAAATATTTCAACAAGAAATAATTAATCATTCCCAATCTCGATAAATGATGAGATTGTAAAAAACGACTCTTAGCACTTTGGTAACATTAAATCATAATACCCATAAATTATTAACATTAAATGAAACATATAATATAATTAACATAATGATATTCATGATATAATTTTTCAAAGGATCAGTATATACACCCCATAAAATAATATAGGTGTATAACATAACATATGTGTCAAAGAAGAAATATTGAGACAAAAAGCACTCACCCCTTTGGTAATGTTTAAAATGTTAAACCCATGAAAATATAATACTAAAATGGATATTTAAATCCCCACATATTTATTTATAATAATAACATAAATTCATGGTCATTATATACGTCACACAACTATAGAAAGTGGTGAATATGGAATATATCTCACAAAAATAAAAGTGAGATGAGAAAAACAATTACATTGAGTATAATTCACTAAACGTGTCATTATATTCCTGAATAATAAATTTATTTTAATTATTTAATTTCCCAAGAATATTTTTATTGTTTATTATTACATTTATTTCACTTTTTACAATATTTTATACAACTAATTAATGAATTATTTTTATGTCGGATGTTTTAACCATATTTTGATTCTGTGTCAAAATTGACTTTGGTAGGATGACTATGGTCAAAGAGGTAATTATTTAAAAATATAAGGAATAATAATAATGGAATTATCATATTTATAAATTAATTATTCTTGTAAATCCAATAATGAATTATGGTTATAAAAAATTAACTAATGTTATGATCATAGAGAAAATAAGTCATTCCTACACATGAGCAACATTTTCAATTTTCTATAATCATTATGGGAAGAATGTATGTAAAACATATATTTAAATATTATAATAATATCTTACATACCATATTATTTAATTATATATACTTTTATATATCATTATTGTGATATGGTGATGTAAAAAAGAACCACATCGCTTCGAGGAGATGGTAGTCCACACATCCACAAACGACATTATCATTTTTTTTCAGTGAGTGAAAAGGTAATAATTAAATGACGTATTATATTTATAAGATGATAAATATGACATTAAAATCATAAATATTTTATGAATATCACATATAATTATTATATTTACCCATATTACCTTCCATGTAATGCGTTACTGAAAAATAAATCACATCGTTTTGCAAGACGGTAGTCCGCAATACACACAAGAAACATTATCATATCACTTAAGGAATATAAAATAATAGAGAATATATGATATAATGACACAATAGGTATAATTATGTTATAAATATCATATATAACTTTATATACATCATCCTTCCCAACCATGATAGGTGGTAATGGAAAAACGTATGTCATCGTTTCATGAGGCGGTATTCCACCGTACACATGAATGATGATTTCATAACCCATTTGATGGAAGTACATTAGATGTAGTTAATAAAAATAACGTAAAAACATATTAGTATATGTAATATAATGAAGTTTTTATTTAATTATGTTATATGAATAATTTAATGAGGTGTAAAAATAAATAAAATAAAAATTCCCATTGAAGAACGTTACCTATTCTTTGGGTATCCTCCTTAGGTTTATCCCAAATTCCATCCTAGATTATATTTATGCAAAAAATAATACTTCTATTATGAGTTTAAGTAATTTTATAAGTAATTTGGGTAGGTATTTTCCCAAATAAATAGGTATAAAAGTGTGAAGAATGGAGGATAGTTGGCGTCCTTTTATAAGTTTGGTGAGAGGTACACTTGTAATGGTTTTGAAATAGTGAATTCCAAACAAATTTATTTCATGTAAAAAGGACCCAATAATAGTTCATTATCGATCCTAGAGTTGATAAGGTGTAACTATTTCCATAAAATTGGGTTTTTACAAGTTTTGGGTCATTTTTACACCTTATATTCTATGTATAACCACTATGTAGCCTCATTTTTACCTTAATTGATGTAATTAATTTTAACAGTTTTCACTAAACACATTGGAAAAAAATAAGTTGGACATATTAGAGAATATAAATTATTCTAATTTTAAATATGTAATTTATTTTTCAAAATTCAGCTAACATAATTGGTAGAATTTAATTTAAAATTGATCTTATAGAAGCAACGAGACAATGAATTATTAAGAAGAGTATTTTTTCGAGAAAAATATTATCCTATAATAACTCAATGAATAATAATAATAATAAATTTATTAAAATAAATTAATTTTTAATAATATATAATATTTATATTCAATTAAAATCATTTCCAATTAGGTTTTATTTTAATTAATTAAAATGGAGAAAAATTATTCAGTTTAAAATAGTATTTAGAAAAAAATCATTTGAAAACGCAAAAAAAATTATACTAAAAACCAATATAAAGTTGATTCATTGTAATTAAGTGGATTAAATATAAATAAATAATACATAGGTTAATTTATTTCATTTTTAAAACAATTTGGGACTTTTAAATTTCTAATTTATTAAAAATAAAAATCTTTTGATAAAAACTAGTATTTTTCACTACTCCTAGAAAAATCAATATGTTATGTAAAGTCCCAAAATTTTACCCAAATTTAAATTTAATATTTTGATTTAAAAACATAATTTAATTTTTTCAAATATATTTTATAAATGTCACAAAAATTTATTTTAATATTTTTTCTTGAAAAGAAATAAAAAATCATTTTAGATTAAAATTTATTTTTTATAAATACAATAAATTTACAAAACTTTGATTGATTATTTACTAAAAATTTATCAATAATTTATATTTAGTAAGGAATATATATATATATATATATATATAAATTTCATAATTATTTAATATAATTTAAACTCTACAATTTCATGGCTATGTTATAAAATTAATATATATCATGGGCCATTTAAGTTCAATGTTGCATGTTAAATATGCTATTGAACATAAAAATATCAGGGTTTTGTGTAATGAAAGCTAAATTAAGTGTTGAGTTTAATTCAATATGAGCATATTGTTGCGTGTAACACAACATAAACTCATTTTTTGTGTCCATTATGCTATTAAATATAATTATCATATTTTAAAATATCTGGGTGTTATATCCTCCCCTCCCCCCTTTAAAAATAGTTTCCTCAGAATTTGAACATTATCTTGGTAATTAATGGTTGTACATTTGAAAATTATTTTTTTTGTAAACCCACATCATAAAAAGGGTTAATAAAACATCTTCTTAATAATAGAGAAAGGTAAATAAAAAGATCATATGGAATAACACATAACTAGGTTTCCAAATAGGAGAATATAAGTGGGAATGGATGAAAAGAGTAAATAATTAAAAAGACTGATTGAGGTCATTGATCACAATAAATTGATGTATCAATGGAAATTTAAGGGCCTAAAAACCTTAAATATGTGATGATAAAAAAGGAAATTAGTTCATCATAATTATATGTATTAGGATAATAATTTCTTTCAAGATCATTTTCCTAGAGTTGAGGAATTATCTTAGCATATAGACTAATAGAATATAGAAATATACATACGTAATGAGTATAAATTCATTATTTAGTAAATTTACACCAAAATAGAATCTTTTTATCCAAATTATGTGTATTAATGATTAATTTTTTTAATTCCAGAAGAAATAAAATAAAATTTCAAAGGACCACATAATCCCCAAAAGCATAAAAAGATATTCCTCCTATTTTTAGTCATTAACCAAAACCAAAATGGTTAGCACATAGTAATATTAAAATAATAATCCTTCATACATTAATCAATAAATTTCAATAGTAATATCCAAAGTTTAAACTAAATCATTCCATAAATAACAATCCTTAAAATTCTTCAAACATGTCCTGACTAAGTTAATAACCTAATAATTAGAAGGATTTAAATATATAATATTCTAAAATTAATCAACCATTATTCATCAAATAAAATATCATATTTCTCTAAAATAAACACAATATTTACCTATAATTTTTTTATACTAACTATGACAATATGTTGGCCATTAGTAGGCGTGAAAAACTTATAATCCTTCAATCTTGGGTTCAAGCCCCACCACCTTGCTAGATGCAATGGGCTTTCACCCAACATACGAGATGTAATTTTTTTTCTTTCAACATGAAAAATAAATCCACTCTAAATAAAACTTTATGATGATTCTAGGTGTTACAAATAACTCAACCAAATAAAGAATCTCAAAAAATGTTATTAATAACATCAAATGTTTTACTACATAAAACCCTAAATTGATGTGTCGATGGCATTGAACTTATGATCATCATTAATATTATTTCACTATGATGGTATCTATAACTCATAAGATGAACGCACATGGAAAATCTTAATATCAAATGTTATTTAAACCGAACTATGATACCAAATATAGATGTCTAGAACCTGCACTCCTGGATCCGATGCTAAAATCGTAAACTTTTCATTTCCAACATTGATGCCCATAATTGTGAGACATTTTTTTCAATGCAAACCATAAAAAAAAATTATTAATTTGATAACATACATTATATAGGACCTTTTAGGAATAGATTTTTATAGAATTAGGATTAACTCAAAGATAAATAATACCCATGTTGTCAAATATTCATTTCTCACACTTAAACAAGTTTTTCTTATTTCACATTAATTCATCATCATCATCCATTTGAAATAAATTCTATACATAATTCAATAAAACTAATTATATATAAAATGGGGAAAATGAAACATAATAAGGGTGTGTTAAAATGACCAGTAAGGGTAAACATAAGAATTATCAATTTAATTTCATCAACAATAATAAAAAGTGAAAATGGGTATGATGATATAATCTAAGTTCATGAGAGGATCATCAAATAACTCCTACAATTCAATACTTGGAACATCAGATATTAAAACATGGGGAAGGAAATAGTGATAAAAATCTATAATCATGAGCCAATTGATATAAATCTTGATCATAATAAACATTATAAAACCATAGAAACCATAAAAACATATTGGTATCATGGAATGTTTTTCTTCAAAACTCATGTTAAACCTGTGTAAAAAATAACAGGATCCTAATTAAATCCAGAGTGAATCCCTCTGTTAACTCTATCTTTCTTCCCTTTTAAGAAAATGTGAATTTCTTAATGTATTGGAGCACTATATGGGGACACCCATCTTTTAAGCTGTAATGGGATCACCCGTTTCTATTTGGGTGCCCCTATACTATAAGCTATAACATGATCACCTAATTATCTTTAGAACAACCCACCACATAATCTATGTCCAAGAACCATAACATGAATAAGTTAAAAAGAGATTTCATTTCATCATTAAACTAAAAAAATATTATTCTTTCATACGCTGACTAACCCATGGAAAAGAAATGGGTTTCCTGTAAATCAATTTCAACCATGATTAACTCGTAAAAAACAATTGAGTTCTATATCAGTCAATTTTGAAATAGGGTTAACCTATGGAAAAGAAACAAGTCCTATAACAATATCAATGAAATGATCATAATCCATCCAGAGAAAGAATAAGGTTCGTATAATTACAAAATATACCCATAGAAACATAATTAACAAAAAGTGATGATGATTTTGGTGAATGTAATTACCTTTAAAAGGTTTATAAGAACCTTCTTTTGGAAAATTTAATTTTCATTTTGAAAATAACTTTTTAAAACATAAAACATTTTGAAAATACATTTCTTTGAAAACCAATTTTAAATTCTAGTAATTTCCAGAATATTAAGAAATATATTTTCTTTAAAAATAATCTAGTAAAAATTCAAGGTAAGTTTCAATAAAAATATAGTCACAACAGTGGGTATATTCGTACATGTTATACATGTTAAACAGACATTCCCTTTGAGTAATTTCCAGAATATTAAGAAATATATTTTCTTTAAAAATAATCTATTAAAAATTCAAGGTAAGTTTCAATAAAAATATATTCACGGCAGTGGGTATATTCGTACATGTTATACATGTTAAATAGACATTCCCTTTGTACTTTAAAAAGTTTAAAAAATTCCTTGATCAGAAAATGACAAGAATATTTTTTTTAAAAAATATGGTAAAAAGTAAAAAATGGGTAAAACTAACTTTAGTAAATAATTTTTAAAATCAAAAAAACATTATTGAAATCATTTTTAGAAAACATTGTTTTGGAAGAAAACAAATTTCCGACCAAAGAGAAAAATGAAGACAAATTTTCTTCAAAATAATTTCTAAAATATTTTAAGTACCAAGAGTTAAAAAATGGTAAAATTACATGAAAGTAGTTTTAATAAACATATTATAAGTGAATTAATGATAATTATAATATTTTAACATCAAATATACAATCATATACTATCCTGATAAATAATGATATTGTAACAAAATACTCTTACTGCCTTGGTAACATTTAATCATAATAACATTGAATGAATAAAATTAATTGAAACATATAATATGATTAAAATAATTATATTCATGATATTATTTTTATAAGGTGTATTATACACACCTCATAAAATAATATAGGTGTATAACATAACATTCATCTCAAAGAAGGAAAATTGAGACAAAAATTTCTCATCACTTCGGTAATATTGAAACCGTAAACCGCATGAAATATAGATCCTAAAATGTATTTTTAAATAACAATATATTTAATTATAATAATCATAAAATACATTAATTGGAATTATATACATCACATAAAAATAATAATTGGTGAATATATAATATATCTCACATAAATAAAAATGATAAGTGAAAAAACCCTAACATTGAGTCCAATTAACCCTGTTCATCCTTATCTTCAAGAATAATTAAAATAAATTAATTATTTACTTTCCTGAGAACCTTTTCAAACCTATTATATCTTTTATTTCACATAATATATTTTTTAAACAATTTCTTAATCAATTAGTTTTATGTTTTATGTTTTGACCATATTTTCCTTATGTGTCAAAATCGACTTTGGTATGTTGACAATGAAAAATGTGTTCATAATTAAAATATATCTAGAATAATAATAATGAAATAATTATCATATTATAAACTAATTATAATTTTAAAACCAATCATTAATTATGGATATGGAAAATGAACTAACGTTATGATCATGGAGATGGTAGGTCGTACCTACGTATGAGTAACATATCCATTTTTCAATGATCATTATGGAAAGAAGGAAAATAAAATTTATCATTAATAAATGATAATAATATAATAAATACCATATTATTTAATTATATATACTTATATATATATATATATCATATTTCTGAGGTGGTGATGAAAAAAAAGAGTCACATCTTTTCGGGGAGGCGGTAGTCTACACATTTACAAATGACCTTATCATTTTTTCAGTGAGTGAAATGGTAAAATTAAAATGATATATTATATTTATAGAATGATAAATATTTCATAAATATTATAAATATGTCATTTATATCACATATATTTATTACCTTTTCCCTTTTTACCTTCCACATACCACGTTAGTGAAAAATGAATCAAATCCCTTCATAATGCGGTAGTCCACCGTACACGCGAGCGACACTATCATATCACATAAAATATTTAAGTTTAAAGGTTAAATATGACATAATTACTCTAAATTTATAATTATGTTATAAATATATTATATAAAATTTTGATCCATCATCATACCCAACCTTAAGAAGTGGTAATTGAAAAACAAATGACATCATTTTAGGAGGTGGCAGTCCTCTGTACACATGATTAATGATTTCTTAACCAACTTGATAGAAGTATGTGTTTTTTAGTTAATAAACATAAAAACATATCACTATATGTAAGATATGGTGGTTATTATATCATCATGGTATAAGAATAATTTATATAGGTGCAGAAATAAATAAAATAAAAACCCGCATTAAAGAGTGTTACCTCTTCTTTTGGTACCCTCATTATGTTTACAACAAAAGCCTTACTAGGTTGTATTTATAAAAAATAAAGTTTCTAGTATGGTATTGGGGAATTTTAAAATTTATTTTCTTAGGTATTGTATTAACCAATTGGATTAAAGTTTAAAGATGGGAGGATAGTTTGTATCCTTTTATAAGTGAGGTGGTGGCACACTGGTAATTGTTTATAAGGAGTGAATTACATCCACATTTTTTTTCATTTCATTAGGATCCATTAAAATTAAATTATCTAGAATTGAAGTTATAAGGTCTAAATATGTACATATAATGGGTTTTTACAAGTTTTGGATCATTTTTAACACCTTATATTCTATGTTTAGCAACCAAGTGAACTCATTTTTACCTTAATCACTGTAATTAATTTTAATTGTTTTCACTAATAAAATTGGTAAAAATTAAGTCCAACTTATTAGATAACATAAATTTTTTTCAATAAAAATATTGAATATATTTTTCCAACTTCAACTAATATAATAGGTAGAATTTAATTTAAAATTATTCTTATAGACATGGTGAGACAACGAGTTTTTAAGAAGAGTATTTATTTATCAAAAGATGATCCTATAATAAATCCATGAATAATAAAAATAATTATATGAAACTAAATTAATATTTAATTATATGTAATATATATTTTTTATTTAAAACATCCCCCATTATGGATTATTTTAATTAATTAAAAACGATGAACATTATGTAGTTTAAAACTATTTTTAAAAAAATATTATTATATACCAAAATAAATTCTTATTATAAAAGCCAATATAAAGTTGATTCAAAGTAATTTAGTGGATTAAAAATTACTAAATAATAAATAGGTTAATTTAAAAAATATTCAAAACATTTTTTTAAATTTAAATTACATAATTTATTGACAAGGAAAGACTATTTAGAAAAACTAGAATTTCTCACCATTCCCTAAAAAATCAATATTTTCAATAAGTCCCAAAATATAACCCAAAGTAAATTTTGTTTTTTTAGATTTAAAAAATTTATTTCATTTTATCAAATAAATTTTCTAAATGTTCCAAAAATTTATTAAAATATTTTTTCATGAAAATAAATAAAAAATAATTTTTAAATAAAACATATTTTTTAAAAATAAAACCACTTTACTGAAATTTGATTGATTATTTACTAATAATTTATCAATAATTTTTTTGTGTAAGAAATATATATATATATATATATATATATAAATTTCACAAATTATTTAATATTATTCATACCCACCAATTTAACGGTAAGGTTGTAATGTTAATATAAATAATGGGTTATTTTAGGTTCAGTGTTTCTTGTTTAATACACTATGAAACATAAAAGAAAGGGGTTTCATGTAACACAATCTAAAATGAGTTTTGTGTTTAACTCATGTAGAATATTGTTTTTTTGCGTAACACAAGATAAAATTAGTGTTGTGTGTCCATTATGCTATCAAATGAAATTTTCTTATTTTAAAATTTTGGGGTGTTATAGATAGTATTTTTATTTTTTCCAAGGATATTTTGAAAATATTTAATTCTCATATATAATTCTATCCTATATATTTTTTATAGGATATGACCTTTTTATAACACCTTTTGAACCGTAGTGTCCATTTATATCAACATTTCATTTGATGTAACCCTTACATAAGTATATATGTTGTATGTTAAGATTTATATATCTCCTTTATAGCCTAAAAATGATTACATATGAGAATAAATCACTTGTGTATCATATAGAATCACAAAATTTCACCTCAAATACAAAAGAAAAATACAATTACATATCTTGTTCATTAGCTTGGCTGAAATTAAACCCTCAATGGTAATGTAAATTTCCATACATATCTGTGTATCTATAAGGAAACCTTGATGTATTTAGGCATGTATTGTTTTGTGTCATCCAAGTACTCTTACACATGATTTGGTCACTCATATGTATAAATTGGTTACTATTATGTATCCCTGTACTTTGATAATTATTTATAAATTCTCCTCACTATGAAAACTCATATGTATTATATAGGAACCTCAATGTGTGGACTTTTCAAAATTTTGTCCCCACTACATCATTGAGATTATTTATCAGCATAAACATAAGAAACATAGGATTATAAATATCTAGATATTAATTATTTTCTATAAATTAATAAATATAATTAAATTCACAATTTCATCCATTTTGATCGATATTCACAAAATCCAAGTAAATAATCCATTAATTTAAAAACACTATAAAATAATAATTAATATATATAAAAAAATAAAAGGAATTTAATATCAATAAAATATTGTGAATTAAATTTCAATATTAGTATTCATGTGGTATTGAATATGATGTGGTACTAGATGATGTTAATGATAAATCTCCAAGAGTGTTTAGGATGGTATCTAAAAAGAGTTTTGAAAATTGTTTTACAAGTTATTGTATATGATATCTTATATTGTTAAAATTCTAAAAGTTTGTAAAGATATAGTGTAAGTCATATAATTAAAGAGTTATAACCTAAATACATAACCTTAAATGGTGAGATTATGATATGTGATAATATAATATTTTGGTATATTGTATGACATGAAATTTTGATTTCATGCAACAACATTGAAAATAATACAATCTGATTTGGTTGAATCATATGGTATAATTATTTGGGATACTAAATGTTAAGTTTTATCATTTAGTATTCTTTAATTTGGACTATAATTATATAGAATCAGTACTTAGTGTTTAAATTCATGGGATATGTATTATAGTTGATTGGTTACAAGTATAGTGACTGAAAGAAAATAAGTCATATATTATCAATGAATGAGTTAATGCATGAATGTTTGATAAGGATTTATATGGAAAATATATACATTAAAATGTGTATGGTGTGTCTATTTGTGCCTTCTTTAAAATCTCTTACTTTATATGGAATTATCTCTTCTCTATCCATGTTTATATAGTGAGGCACTATAATTCTGAGGTGAGAAGTGGAATCATACCCAAAAACATGTGATTTTTTAAACTATGAATGCACTATAGATGAGGGACATATTATGGATACCTCTTAGTTGATATTTATTAACCATATGTTGATTATAAAGTAAAAAACCTATAATTGAAGCTAAATATATAATTACATAATTTTATAGTTTCTCTATAGTTTTAGGTTTCATATATAAAGATCTTGTTTTGGGATTCATAATTGTTTCCACCCCTTAGTTTAACTACTAAACTATAATAAGAAACCTAACAGTGTATTTTAAGAATATATAAGTGATTTGATTCATGAAATCATGCTAATAAGGAACAATGAAAATATCATATTATATATCATTAAAAATGAAAGATTAATTTGAAATTTTTTGAATGAAATGATATGTGACATCAATACTATCAACCCAAGTTAATTACATAGGTTTTAAAATTACAAAGTGTTATACATGGGGAACCATAATACATAAGGGTGTTAGCATGAGTTTTTCATGTGATTTGAAAAATAGATAATTATATCTCCATTATGATATATCATAAATTGTAAAAACTGACTCCCATGTATCAATACAATTAATTATATGTAGAATCAATATAATAGTTTATAAATGATTATATTTCACATGGTTTAATCATATGAGGTTACTCAAGAATTTTATTAATCACATGTGAATGATTTATATATATAATTATAGGGTGCGTAAGAGTATCTATGGATTAATTCATGTTTTATATAGTCAATCACCCTGTGAAAGTCCCCACATGATAGCTTATTCTTATAGGTAACTCCTATTTCATAACTTGTGATACTCACAATATAAAATAACACATTTATTAACCACATATAAGAATATAGTGTATTGGATTAATCTTATGAAATCCACTGAAATGTGAGGTTATTAATATGAGTGATAGCTAGAAACCAATGGGGGTATCTTATGGGATCATCGTGTTTAATCCCACATGGTCACTAAGTTAATAATATGCAGGCCACCATCCACTCTTAATTTAATATTACATAGAAAACCATGCGAGTGATTTTTTAAACACAAGGGCTAATTTTGTAGGCTATAATTTCCATCTATATAAATTTATCATATGAGAAATAACATCAATAGTGTTTAATCTCACACACCTAGTTATCAATCATCTGTTATGACATAGGCATATATTTAATAACAATATATAAGGGAAAATAAAAGTTTCCAATATTTCAATTGATAATTGAATTGAATAATGTAAAAAATGATTATATATTATTGAAAAAGTTATTGTTGGTATTTGTTAATTAATGAAGTTGTTTTCAAATTGATAATTTATAAAATATTTATAATTAATTATTTAAAAGTTCTCGAATCATATAGTTTATAAATATCCATAAAAGTTAATTTTCAATAATGAAATACATTTTTCAAAATTATATGGAAATACGTGTGATTTATAAATAATGTTTTTACATATAATTTATAAGGAAAATTTATAAACTATAAATAAATAAATAAATAAGACTTAATATAGATAATATTATATTTAAATTATGAATTAATCATAATATTTAATTTAAATTGTTCATGTTAAATCCTTTTTCTATAAATTATTTAAACAAAAAAATGTTCTTTTTTATTAATTTGATTGAGATTTATATAGTTTTAAATGAGTGATATTTAGATCAAGTAGAATTATTTAAATAAATTAAATAACCTGTAAATTTTTTATATTTCACATAATATTATATATTTAATGTAAGTTTAATAAAATTAATACTATTAAAGAGTTCATAAAATGAATACATATAAAATTTTTAGGTTTATTTTTTTATTAATTGTATATTATGGATAGGTAAATTATTAATTTCTTATATTTATCTTTGGTTGTGAAATTTTCATAAATAATTTATCACATGAATAAATATTTTAATTATTCACTTATGTATTCCATTTATTTATTCATGTCTATAATTTTTATATTGTGGAAATAAGTATTCATTATTTTAAAATGTTAAACTTCTTCTAAATTTTCATTCATGCTTATACGGAGTTATATTATAATTATTCATATACCAGAACATTGTCCTATACTATGTTGTGAACTTGAAATATGTAATTAATTAGGATTTATATATAAAATTAAAGGGTTTCATTTTCATTATGCAAGTTTTTTATTTTGATGTGTATAAATATAATTGTATTATAATTTGGGTTAGTAAAATAAGTTAAGTGATTTTTATAGAGGTACAAATCTACATGATTTGATCATATTGATTTTTTTAATGGAATAAGATTCTAAAATAAAAACACTGTAAGTAGGAATACATAAATGGTATACATGATATATGATGTTGAGATATTAAATCCAATTAAATTATACTAATTCTTATATTCCTTTAAAACCAGTAACATATCAAGATCTTGATCATTAAACTGGGTCGATTTTGGAAATGTACAGTTTCCAAAGTGTGTCTTTTTTAAGGCATAGATGAAATTGATAACCCTTAGAGTTAGGTAACCAAATCCCACTATGTGAATTGGGTTACACTGAACTAGGAAATCCTAAGAGTTAGGTTATCATTGGAATGTTATTATGTTTATCAATATGATGGATTGCATAAAGTGTTTTACAATCAACCATCTAGGAGACATATATGATATGATTGGGTTGATTACCCATGTAGATAACTATGTAGTGAGAGGAATGGAAAAAAGGATTTTTTATTAGTGAAATATGGATCATGAATCACAAATGTATATAATGAATTTAAAATTGATCATTAAATTCATAGAGAACATTTAATATTAGTCCTTATTAAATCCTTATAAATCATGTCACTAAACTGATAAAATATTATATTATATATGAATTTAATCAGTCTTATCATAATTAACATTGAGATTGAACCACTAAAAGAAAAATCATAATGTATGAAACTCGTGAGATTGGTAACATTATAAAAGGGAATATATATGATAAATTATATTTTTTAATGAACATAACAAATTTATATATTCCCAAGTATTGATGTTGTTTGATAATGATTATTAATACATCAAATTAGATTATTAATTTTAAAAGGATATTTTTTTTGTAAAATTGTAACCCAAGATTTAATCCCAATGAATCCTTAGACCATGAAATGGAAAAAAATCAAAATAAAAAATTTTATTGGAGAAAATAGGGGGGTTGTTATTTTAAGATAAAAATTAGAACTGTGTTATTAAAATGAATGATAATATATAAAGATATCATGATAAAATTATATAAGTATCACTTGATTCACAACCATAATTTCCCTCAATGTATGATGGAAGAACCATAAATTCCTTGAACAATACCAAGATAAACCTAGTATGATTTGTGATTTTTTATAGGATACCTCTAATGATTCAATTGGAAAAATGGATTTATTCACTAAATAAAAATGAGAATTTATCTATTTTAATCTAATGTCTTAATTAAAACATGTCTTGGAAACAAAAAACGAAATATATGTGTCATTCATTTTTTAAATTTCTCTCACTAATACATGCACTCTCTTGATTGTTATCTTATGGGTTTAGTCAAGTGATGAACCCTATAAGAACAATCATGATAAATAATGGAGAGATAAGAAACCAATGGGCTCAAATCCTCACATTATTCCGTTTATTCATGAAAGGATGTGTATTTTCTTGTCTTTGATTCTATTTGACCATACTTGAAAAAAATAAAACAAAATATAAATATATTGAAACAAATTATACTAATCCTGAACTATAATTAATCAACCACTAAGTAAAAATATAATTATCAAGATTATATAAATAGACACAACCTAGATCAAACATAAGGGGGACTTAGAAGTATAGGGTGTAAAGGGAGAAAAAAATGGTCAAAGACATCATGATCTTCTCCCAATATTCTATTAGATTTTATTAACCACCTCATATTAGACTGAATGTTTCTAACCACTTTTGTAAAAACATGGAGACAAAGTGATAAGAATTAAGGTGTGGGAATTTTACCCCTGAATTCATTCCTTCTAATTTAAATTCATTTAGGACCCTCCGAGAAACCAATTATAAAAAATGATAAACTATAAAATTTTACCCATACACTATATATGTTATCCCAAAAAATGATAGGTTTCGTAAAAATTTATAGAAAAAATTAGATTTAAATTACTAATAAATAGTTTTCAATCATGAAAGACAACCCAGTTCCGTCTACTAGAATGCATCAACTAATAAAATAATGGGAGAATATTGAAAAGATATTTTACATAGGTAATTTAAGAAAATTATATATCATCTAAAATTGTAATCAACTCATTTTTAGTCATTAATCATAAGTTATGATCTATTTAAATATTCTTCATCGTTTCTATTTATTCAATGTTTTTATGATTTTTATCTTCATTTGGTCATGAAATGGTTATATTTTTTACTTCATCCAATATAATGAAATGATTTTCAATAACAATAGATCCCAAAAAAATTATTTTTTCAACTTTGATCTTTTTAGATAATGTTATGAAAATAATACGAAAATGATTTTTTTTCTTTTTAAATATAAAAAATGGTTAATTTTCCTTTTCATTGAATTCATAAGTATTGAATAAAAATAAGAGTTTGATGAAAAGGGGTAAAATTATGGAATATAATTCCATAAAGACAATTATATTCACAAGTTTTAGAGTAAAATTATTAGATATTTCATTGTTTGATCACACCCCCACACCTATTTATTTTAATATCCAGGAAAGAATCATATATCCAGATCAAATTCTATAACTAAATCAAAAGTGAGAAAATATATAAGTTTCTTATAAATATTAAAATATTCTTGTTTTATTTATGTAATAATATTTTCTTTCCATTTTTTCAAAACATTTATATTTTTTCAAACATAAAAATCCATACATGACCAAATAATATCTTACCTCACATAGAAATTCTTATTACTCTTCTCTAAAGAGAAATTTTATTTAGGGATACTCTCAATGATGAAAAATTTATGTATCACAAAAGTCTTAAAAAATTCTATTTCCTCTAAAACGTGAGTTAAAAAACTATATTCAATAATGAGGCCTTTTTTAATGTAATTTTTTTTCAACAGTTTTGCGGGTACTTACATTTAAAAATTAAAGGTTAAAAATAGTATATTGAAATACTAAATTTAACTCAAGAATATTAAAGTGGAACTATACTAAAGTACTCACTCAAATAATCTTGTAACATTTTAACCACACTCTCTTTTTGTGACACAGGTCTTGAGTCAAAAATAATTACATTGAATGATTTAATAATCATATACCATTTTTTAATTTTATCAAGGATAATGAGTTGAAAATCAAATATAGTTAATTAATGGAAGTTCATGAATTTATTTTTTATAGGTACATGAGTCATAAAATTGAGAATAATCAATAATTCAATATCATATAAATATTTATTTATTTTTATTATTTTTTATGAAGAAAAGGAATTTGTGGATAATGTTCAATGGATTTGACTCATGCCTAATTCTCTATCCCTTACAAGAATAATGACACACAGCACACCTACTCATCAATTATATACATCCCAATGAATATAAAAAAAGTCCCCATCCCTATAACTTTTTCTTGAAATAGAAATACATATATATTAAGTGTGAATGTATGTAGGTAAAACAGTTTTGTAATTTTAATAACATATGTTATAAAATTACTAGATTTTAAGATCCTAAAAATGTCACATGTAAAGAATATGTATCAAGATAAAAATGGTGTTCAGCCAAAGAAGTTATACAATCATATTAAAAAATTACATGAAATGATTATGATTGAAAGAGAAAAAACCGCACATTTTATTCCTTGCATAAATTAAAAAATTATCTCAATAATGAAAGGGTACTAAGAAAAACAAGATAATTTTTTTATAATAACACACAATATAAGAAAATAAATTGGACCAATGTTTCATGTGAAATAATGTCAAAAAAATTCCAAAATTATAAAATTGATTAAACTAAAAGTAAAAAAGGATTCAATATAAAAATTCATTTAAAAATTCATTTTATTAAAAAAATTATGAAAATACTTAATATTATACTCACTTTTTAAGAAATATTTTATATATTATGTTTATAAATAATGATTCTAAAAAAAGGAATCAATTGAAATACATCCACTCTTTTTTTGAAACATATATTTTAATAGTGTGATCTCTCTCTCCCCCCACCATAAAATTAATTTTTACTTTATTTAAGTGGCTTAAAAAAATAGGTAATTAAATAAAGGCATGGAGTAGGGAAATAAATATAAGTGTTATCATATATGGTATCCTTCATATGGATTACCACAATAGAATACTTTGGAAAATGATACTAGAAGTGTTTAATCTACTACCAGTTGATACTAAATTTTCATCCACTATATTCATGTAAATCCTATATTTCATGAAAAGGATAAATATTAGTAATATTATATGAAATAATCCTTAAATAATGTAGTTTACCTAATAATAGATAAATCCAATATTTATACATGATGAACTTTTAACCAATATAGATCATCCACTGATGAATTATATTTTTATTAATAGTTATTGTCATCTATTTTCAAATCAATGTATTCTCATACACAACACACAAAATTTGAACTAAATTATGAGTATTTATTTTAAAATTATCACCTAAATATAAGAGATTATTATTGTATTAATTACTTTCTTAATATGTATGGTGCTCTACCACTATTAAGAGGTGACAATCCTTTCCAAATAAAACCCTATAACAAGGCATTCAAATAGTATTGGAAAATTGGCCCCTGAAATGTGGGTTTCATGAATATGTGGTAGATGTGTGGAATGACTAGAAATATTTACTATTAAGATTGATATATTTCAAAGGATTATCCCAAAATGATATGGGGAATGGTAGAAAAGCCTATGTGGGTTTTGAATTAAATGTAGTATTGATTTTAAAAATATATATTTATTCAAATTATGTTGTTTTGGCATATTATTTTTAATAACAAATTAATAATTAGACCATGTAATATGATTTTCCATCAAATATCCAAACTGATTCACTATCTATTAACATTTTCATATCAAATAGTTCTATATTTATATTTTAAATTTGATATTATTAAAATTTTATAATTATTTTTAACCATATTCACATTGCATGCTATACAACCTCTTGAAAAATGGAACATATACCCCTTCCACAAGAATTTAATACTAAAAAACTTATTATAATAATATAATTTTTGGGTTGATTTTTTATCATTATTAAAAAAATAAAAATTTAAAGTACTATCTTTTCCACATGAACCATAACCACCACCTATAAATGTATTATCCTCTAGAGAGCCATCGTTCATTAGTAGGTCCATCCATTCACATCACCAAACTAATGACTGGTATAACCCATATGAACTAACTACATTATATAATATATCATTATATGTATGATTTATTAGTGTGTGGAATCCTTATAAATGTTATATTTCCTTTAAAAACACAAAAATATGATAAAAACCCACATTTTAAAAAACTACATGTGGCTTCACTTATTTCCTCACAAGATATGTAGCGACGTTCATATCACAAATCTTGGAAATAAATGTAATGTTCATTTTCACCTCATCCCATACAAAGTAAACTTTTCATCCAATATCACTTCCCATTCAATCCATCATATTAGATGCGTTTATCAATTCACTTCAGGTTTTTTTTTCATAACCTCACACTTGGATAACTAATTTTCCTCCCATGCATGAAACCAATCTTCATAAAGACCCCATATTTCCAAGAACTATGTGAGACATTATTTTTGAAAACATAGACTACATATTGATTCCTGAATATAATAATTTGGGTCTAGAGAAAAATTCATACACCATTATATTCCCTACTTGATCCAAGTGCTTTTACTTTCACTAATTCTTAACAAGGTATTCTCAAAAACATTATTTTTCGACATGAATATCTTAATTTCGTATCATTAGTGATCTAGATAAGAATTGAGACTTTATCCCATTTATTTCAATGTATGGTCCTGTGAGTAAAATTAAAAATACACAACATGAGACATAGAAATTTCAAATATTTACAAGAAATATATGTGGATTATTTCCAATCATCAAAAGATTAATTGTGGTGTATAGATTTACTACCCTAGTCCCAAAAAAATGATCAACCAATTCCATCCCCTTTTAAACACCTTTCTTCTACATGTTCTAGTTTATCTTAAATCAAACCTATATAACTATATTCTAAAATTCTACTTTTATATAACATACATCATTCCTTAGATATTTGAATTAAAAAAATCATTCATGGATACTATAAATGAGAATTTATAATTAAAAAAAACCCTTTGGCATAGTTATGGTACAAAAACTACATATCCATCATACCTATACCCATATAATGGAATATTTCCCAAGGGAAATACCCTTTAACACCATATTCCCTTAACAGTGTAACAATATAAGCCACCATTCTAATATATTCCTTATTAGTATGTTTGTATAATATTATATTCATTATATTTTTATTCAAATGTAATTAGTGTTGGGTCTATAACATCTACTATCATCTCATCATTCCCTATTTGAAATTATTCAACTCGTTATAAACATAATTTTTTCCCTCATTCAAAGATGGAAAGATTTTTTATAATTATTTATCCTCTATTTGGTTGATAAAATCAATTAATTAGAAATTAACACTAGTGATTCTTATAATTAAATTTAACTCAATTATGTTCATTGGGTAAATGGATTATTTTCATCAATATCCTCAATTTAATGTGATTATAAAATACCTTCCACTTTGGTATGATCTTTAAAAATTCAAACAATGACACGTACCTAGATTCGATGATTACTTTATTACATTGAAATAATATAAAAGGAATCAAATCTTAAAAGATTGAATGTTTTAGTATATTTTGAAAAAAATATACATACCTTAATCACACATAAAAGTTGAATATATAAATTAAAATATAGTAATTCTTTCAGGAATAAAATTATTCTTATAGATTATCCCTATGTATCAATCACAATATACTTCATATAATTTTAGTGATAAATATACATAATTAAAAGGGTGATCTCAGATTATTAGTATGGGTATGCATAAAATATACTCTATTATTAATTAATTATCATAAATAGCAAGGAAAGGTAAATAACTGAAATAGAAGCAATTTATTGAATAAATTATGCATAATATGGATGGAATAAATAGAAAAAAATAATTCCATAATTACATGAGAAAAAACTTATCCATTGATATCATAATTAATAAAATAATTAAATGAAAATCAATAATTAATCTATAATTTGGGAATTAATAATGATGTAAAATATAAAATATTATCAATTATTTGGCCAATACATAGTATATAGACAGGTAAAGCCTCAACCAATTCCCAAACTAGTTTTCCTCAAGAGACCAAAAAAAGCATTGAGGGGATATAGCTGATCCCACCCATCACATACTAAGTCAAATTCATTCCTCATTTGAAAGGGGAGGAACCTAATCAATATAGATAATCATATTGAAACTATCATATGAAAGGTTAATAAAATTTCCTAATTAATAAACATAATAAAAAACCATCTAAAGTAATATGGAGAATGTTATCATAATAGTATATTACCAGTTATAAAAGATCATAAACCATATAATGAGACGATAAGGATGATATCAATATAAAATATCCCTAGTGGAGTATAATTAAAATAAGTTTTATTGTCATTGATGAATAAAAATACCATAAAAATGTCTTGAAAAGTTTTTTGAAGAGAATAACCCTTTTCACTTTGAAAATTGCAAATTCTTTAAAAAAGATCATGCACTTATAAGGTAAAAGATTTTATTTGAAAAAAATTTAAAAATATAATGTAATATTAAATTAGTTTAGGAATCATGAGAGTTGAAAAATCATATCATTACATATAATTTTAAAAAACTATTCCTTCTGTTATTTTTTCAGAAAATATAAAAAGTAGTTCATTTAGAAAACAAAAAAATCAGTTTAATCCATTTTGTAAAATTTCAGACTTGGGTGGAAATTATTTTAAATAATAATAGGATAATATTAAAACCCTTTTTGAAACTAGTTTTATAAAAAATGGGTATTAAGTATAAATATTCCCATGTGGCGACTTAAGCAATTACAAACCTGAATAATGATGCGATTTTGAAATAAACCCTTACCTTGGGTTTGACTTCCTTTATACATGTTAAATCCTCTGGTATAATATATATATATATATTATAAATATATTATATAATAATAATAACATATATTATAACATTTATGACATAGTTATTATCATTTATCACCCATTTCTTAACAATTATTTGTAAACAATAACCGTTTCGGGTAATAATTGCTTCATTTTTGATGTATATTTTGGGTTTTTTTGTTTCATTATTTATAATTTGTTTATTGTTAAAAAATTTCTAGATTTTAAATCATGATATTTATATAATATATATTAATTATATATTTATTTATAGTAATCCTTAAAAGGTAGAGATATAACAATGAATAACATCATTCATAAAGACGGTAAGTCGTATGTACGCATGAATGCTATTTCCATTTTTCAACAGATGGAAAAAAAGTAATTTGAATAATAATTAATATTTATCAAATCATATTTATGTTATAAATGTCATATATACTAATTAGTTCCATATTTATAACCATACATGTAATGTAGTGATGAAAAATTAATTATACCGCCATGTGGAGATAGTATGTTATACTTATGCACGAGTGATGTTTTTTATTTTATTTGGATAGAGATGATATGAAAATTATTTTCACATAATCATAAAAACATCTAAGTATATTGGTTATACTATATTAATTAATTTATAACTGTTAAAACAAATTAACAGGAAGTATATGAATAATTAAAATTGAAAGAGTCAGCAAAGACGATTACCTTATCTTAAAGAGTCCTCCTTTAGATATACTCTTAGGAACACTAGGGTTAATTTGTTTTGAGAAAAAATGCCTCAATAACTTGGATAAGTTTGTTATTAAGAGAAATTATTTGATTTTTTAGTGTTATATGACTCAATGTTGTGTTAAGAAATAAAGAAGGATGTTTCCTTCTATAATTGTGGTGAATGCCACGTTTTGAATTTCTCAAAAGATTAAATTATAATAAATTAATTTACAAAACAAATCCCTAAAAATAGATAGGTATTAAAATATAATGTTGTTTAGGGTTGAAATACCCTCAAATAATCAAATTCATACATGTTTTGGTTTCATTTTAAACCTTATCATTTTTATTAACCCCTTGGTTAACTATTTGTGACTTTAACCATGGTATCCACTATTTTTGTCATAAATGGTTAATAATGTTACAATAAATAGATAAATGTCTCATAAATGGAACTTGTATGATTTTTTAAAATATATTCTATTCAAATTTATGAAGATAATATTTTTATGAATTTTAAATAATTTAATAAAATATTATATAGTTAAATTATTATTAATGTCAATTTTGACACTATTCATTTAATTTGAATTCAAATATATCCAGAAAAAGGTGTAATTCAAATATAATTCATTAAAAACTCTCTAATATGTTTTATAGATCTATAAAAATCATTTCACACATTAACTCATTAAATTTATATAAAAATTAATATTTTTAAAACATTTTCTTTTATTTTACTGTTAATTAAAATCCTTTACTTAATATTGTTTGTTTACCGGTTGATTAGAAACAAATATATGTTTATAACAATAAATCTCAGTTTATTCTTATCCAATGCATATTAAAACTATTATATAAATTTTGAAACATTTTATTTAATATATAATTTATACATTTCATTAAAATCTTTTACTGATAGTTACTAATTAAATTTATTATGATATAACTATATGACATTAATAAAAATATATCTTTCAGAACAAATCTTCCCTTATTATTATTATTATTATTATTATTATTTATTTCTAATTAGTTTGTAAAATAATATTCTATAACTTTATGAAAACATATATTTTTCAAAATATAGTTAGTCCTATTTATAACTACCAATTTAACACTAGGTTATAATGGTAACATAACAAATTTTGATTCATTTGAATTTAGTATTGCGTGAAGCACAAGCTATTGATGAGATTGAATTTATTTAAAAGGATACATACCATAAAATATTTTGGCATTATATTCTTCCCTCCATAAAAAAATTATTCCTAAAAATTTCTAGAATTTCACCCAATAAAATTGATTTGGGTGGTTCTTAAATATAAATTCCTCAAGTTTCCACATCACCTCTTCTATAGTATGATTTTTACAAAGTACCTTTTATAGCCGAGTCATCTGATTCCTCAACACTTGTTCTGTAGTGTCCAAATTCTGGATAGGATTTTCATTATAAGATAAATCATATTCCAATTCTATTTCTTTAAAAGTGCGAACATGTGTCAGGTATAGAATGTAATTCATTAACTAAGTAATATATAACACATCATTTACTTTAGAAATTATAGGAAGAATTTTAAAATGGTAAACCAAAAATCCAATTATTTCTATGATTTTGAAAGGTCTGTTGTATCAGGGGCTCATTTGCCATTTCTTACCAAATCTTATAAAAACTTTCCATTGAGATTTCTTTATGAAAACATTTTCTCCCCCTTAAAATTACAAATCTTTCCTCTAGTTATTATCATATATCTTTATCCAAAATTGAGTTTATTTGATATGGTTTTGATTAGTCTTTACCTATTCTATTGTTTCCTCCATAAGTTTTGATCCTATAAGATTCCTTTCACCAACTTCATCCCAAAAAGTTTTTATTGACATGTCTTTCCATATAACCCTTCATATAGTGCCATTTTAATACTTGAAAGGAATGTATTGTTATAAGTGATTTATACAAATGGTAAATATTGTTCCCACATACCTTCAAAGTCATATGAGCGTGAAATTAACATGTCTTATAATATTTGGATAGTCCTTTATGACTGCACGTTATTTTGAGGGTGATAATAAGTGATCAAATGAAGTTTGGTATCAAGGAGATTTTGAAGAATTTTCTAGAATTTTGATGTAAATCAAAGATCATGATAAAAAATAATTGAAATAGGTGAACTGTTATGTCATAATAATTCATTAATATAGATTCATGCATGGCACTCAAGTGGAAAATCATCCTTTATAGAGAGGAAATTTGAATATTTGGTAATTTGATCAACAATAACCCATATCTCATCATTCTTTATTGGAGTTTTTGGTAATCTAGTGAAAAAGTGCATATTGATTTCATCCTATTTCCATGTTTGAATATGTATAGGTTTCATGAATCCTCTAAGATATTGTCTTTCAGCCTTCACCTATGGACAAATCAGACATATTGACACATAATCAACAATTTCATTCTTTCTATTACCCCACTAAAAATATTCCTTCAAATATGTATAAACTTGGTGCTTCTAGGGTGTATAAGGAAATTCAATATATGAGCATCATATAATAATTCCCTATTTAGATTAGGTATATATCGAATAAATTACCTCTATCCAAACCATAAAAGAATATCTTCATATATAAAATTTTCCAATTTCCATAATTTATGAATTTAGTTTTCTTTTGAAAATTCTCATAATCACACTAATAATTTTTTTTGTATTCCAATAAATATGGTTTGGAAAACATTTTTAAAAGGAGTGATATTCCCCCTTCCTCAATAATTCTTATATCAAACATTACTAGATCCATTAAAATAGGATACTTATCCGTCTTCATTTTTTTCAAAACTATATGATACTTCTTTATCAATACTTATGCTAACTTATTTTCCTTCCAGGGATGGAAGTGTATTGAAAAATCATAATACATTAGTAGCTCAATCAATCTCTTTTTCCTCATGTTGAGTTCTTTCTGTTAGAAGATATATCTAAAAATCTGGGATTTGTTTATATCTCACATATTCCACTCTAGAAATATTATCTCTATATATTTAAATAAAAAAAATATTAAATATAATGAGTTTTATAGTTCTTATCATGAGTTTTTAACTTCCTTTATGGATAGGTAATAACTCTACCATTCTACATGAGGATACAACTAATTCCCTTCAATGATTCCCCCTATAAATCACAAATTCACCATTTCTCGATGGTATAATCAATATTGTAGAATTCACTAATCTACTCTTTAATTATTAAAAACATTATTCACATTCCTTTTTTAAAATAAACTTAACCCCTTTACGAGTAATATTGGTTAAAGAGATAGCTAACCGAGAATTTTTTTGAACATATAATCGATAACAACCAAAAAAATGAAACTACATACCTCAATTATGTTTGTTGGTATAAGACATTCTTGTAATATCATTGCCTTCATAGTATCAACTAATATTCCATCCTTGGTGATAATATAGAAATTTAAATATTCTTTTTGAATATATAATCCACAATTGCTAAATTTCCCATTAAAATAATTTCTTTTAAGAGTCTGATGAATGATAATCAAGTGATTCGCATGGTCCTCATAGTTCTTGGAGTACACAAAGATATCATTAATTAATACCACCAAAAAATTATCATGATATTATTTGAATTATCTATTCATTAGATCTATAAAAAAATGGTGAATTAGTCAATCTAAATGGAATTACTGTAAAATATTAATTTCTACACCTTGTTTGAAATGTTGACTTTAGAATATCTACCTGCATTATTCAGAATTGATGATATTCAGATTAAATTTCAATCTTTGATAAATGTTGAGCTCCATGAAGTTGGTCAAATAATTCATCAATATGGGGTAGATGATACATGTAGTTTATCATAATATCGTTGATTTAACTATAATAAATGCAAAACCTATAATAACCCTGACCCTTATAACCCAATGCTGGTGCATTACTTTATTATATTGGTATTGATATAAGGAACCAAATCCCAAAGGACATATCAGTTTATAAATTTTGGAGAATCATATATATAGATGATACAAATTTTATATTGGGAATAGAAACTAAAACAAAACACATGAAAACAGAAAATGAACTACAACCTTGAAAACTCATTCAAAAATTTCATTTTCATATCCTAGGGAAAGGATAAAAAATATGGGTGATATAAAATTCTTAGTATGGATTAAGTAAAACTGAATCTATCATGAATCATTAAGCATAAAAAACATGGAAATATAACTAACTAAATACAAATTCCACTTAAATAACTTAAATATCAGGGTAAGATAAGTCATAATCAATATAGAAAGTTAAAAAACTTAATACACTTTCTATTTAACAAATAAAATTAGAATTAAATTCATCCATACAAACATCATTGAAAAAATCTCATGGATGATAACAATAACTGAATTCTCAATAAATTAAATACATAATTATTAGAATTCATGTATCCAGCACGTGATACCTCTATAGTCAAGACCATTCAAAATATTATTTAAAACTACTAGGTACAGACGGAAAAGGTTTTTCCAACTATACTTCTACTCTCTAAACCTTTCACAAGAAAGTTTAAAACTCCTGGGTAGGTTTTGGCCAACTGATTTATCTTATGAGACATGTTGATGCATCGAGTGTATATCTATAGCCAGTCCCAAAATGTGACTTGAAATTAAAAATAATTACTCATATATCTAATAATAAACATAATTTATAGTTAATTTTCCTTATCATAAATTATTTTTATTGAGTAAAAGATACCAACTTATCATTATTTTCCCAGATAATAAAATAACATCTAAAGGATACACCGTTTGAAAAAATGTTATATTATTTAGAAATAATAATGTCAATTATATGAGAATATTTAAATTTTATAGAAATTTATTTACCAATGAAAAACAATCATAGTAAAGTTATTTCTTTAATATAAAGTTAACAATAACAAAAGAAAGCGAGATTATACAATTACTTCCACCACATGGTAATTTTTGAGTAAGATTTCCTTGAATGACATTATTCAAAGTGAAACTTAAAATAATATTAATTATGAATGAATCATGATATTATATGTCAAAGTGGTATTATATAAACCACATAAAAGTGAATTAGTTCATAATAACAATTAAGTCTCAATGGAATGTAAATTGAGATAAAATCCATTACCTCACACTTACTTTTGGTTGAACATGATTTAGACTCCCATATAGTTGTTTTAAACATATTGTTAACTTATATAATAACTATATTAACATTAAAAATTACATATGATTCTTTTATAACATATTATCACCAATTATTTAAAAATATTACATTATTTTTATTGTTTTGTGTATTAATTGCATTGTTTTGTCATGTGTGTTTCGTCATGAGTGATTCATTTAATTCACATATTTTATAGTTTAATCATATATAGAGTAAAAATCCTGAAATAATTATCATATTTATACATAAATTATAATTTTAATACAAATCACGAGTGGTGGTTTTTTGAAATGAAGTTTGTTACGATCATGGAGATATTAGGCCTTATGTACGCATGAGTAATGTTTCCACTTTACAATTATCACTATAGAAAGAAGGTAAGTAATACATTATCTCTCAAGAATGATTATAATATAATGCATAAAATGTTATTTATTTAAATATAATTTTATAAATCATCCATGTGGTGTTTTGATGAAAAGTGAGTCACATTGTTTCATGAAGGTGGTAGTCCACACATACATGAATGGTGTTATCATCTTTCAATTAGTGAAAAGGCTAGAATAAAAATGATAAATATTATCTTATTATAATTATAAATATTTAATTAATATCATATTTATTTCATTTATATCACATATAACAATAAACTTTATCATTATCATCTTCCATGTAAATCATTACTAAAAAACGAATCACATCGCTTCATGAGACGGTTGTTTTTTGTACACGTGAGCGACGTTATCATATACACTATGGAATGGAAAGAGTATATATATATATATATATATATATATCTGTGTGTGTGTGTGTGTGTGATATAAGGACTTATTAGGTATAATTATATTATGAATATCATATATATACTTTATATCCATCATCAGAACTATTCATGAAAGGTGGTAATGGAAAAACAAATGACATCAGTTCATGGGGTAGTAGTTTGTCGTACATAAGAATAATGATTTCATAAACCATTTTATAGATATAGAGGTGTAAATAGGTTATTAAATTAAAATAAAACATATAATTATATGTAAGATAATGGGTTTATTATATTAGTATAGTTTAATATTAATTAAAGGAGGTGGAAGATGAAATAAAATAAGAGCACTTGTTGAATTATGTTACCTCTTCTACAGGTATCATCCTTAGATATGTAATAAATACATACTAGGATAAATTTAATGCCCAAATATGCCCTCTAATATTAGGTTATGGATGTTGGAAAGTTATATGCTCAGGTCTTGGATGAACAAAAAAGGTGTGAAGGTGTAAAGAAGAGAAGAGAAGGGGTGGCCTTTTATAAATGATGTATGTGCCACACTTGTAATTTTCTGAAAAGATTCAATCATAACCATGTTTTTATCATTCCAAATTCCTAAAAAATGGTCAATTATAGAATCTAGAAAACATAAAGTATAAATATGTACATAAAATTGGGTTTGTAGAAGTTTTTAGGTCATTTTTAACCATTATCATTTTTGTTTAACCCAAGGTAAATCCATTTTTACCTTAACTACGGTAATTAATTTTTATTTATTTCAATATTTATTTTGGTCAAAAAATAAGTGGAACTTTTAATAAATTATAAATTTTTGTAATTAAAAATATATAATCCAATTTTCATAATTTAATTCATATAATTTTAAAATATTAATTTAAAATTAATTCCAAAGACATGATGAGAAAGTGAGTTTTCAAAGAGAATATGTTCAAAAGTTTACAAAGTTTTTATATAAAAAATAAATATAAAAATTATTAAAATAAACAAAATTAGATTAATTTATATAAAATTGATATAATGATACTATAAAAAAAGTAAATATAATTTAAAATTATAAATAATTTTAAAAAATTGATGTTTTCAATTAAAATTCATTAATTTTTTTACTATTCATCGAAAAATGAAACATTTTTGAAAAAAACCCAGAAAATTACTCTATGAAAATTTTGATATTTTGATTTCAAAAATTATGTTTATTTTTTAAAAAAATCAAAATTTTAAAAAAATTAATTTTATATTAGTTGTGTGAAGCGTGAGTAAACCTATTTTTAGAAAATTCTTTTTTCAGAAAACAATATTTTTTAACTTTCAATGATTCTTATTTTATTTTTAGTCAATATATAAAAATTTTATTTATATTTTTGTTAGTGATATTCATAACCTAAAACAAAACAACTTTTTTATAATGGTCATGTTTAAATAATATTTTAAGAGAGGGTTTTTATTTAAACCCGGTGATGTGTATATCACAAGCTATCAACTAAATTAAATTTATTCTAAAAGAAATATATTTTAAATTATAGGGGTGTTCTATTCCTCAATAATAAAAAAAATTAATCCTCAAAATTTCACGTATATTACCTCTAAACATATTCAGGTAGTTCTTCTTCATAATATCCGTCGGTTTCCATGTTGTTTCCTCCATTTTTTGATTTCTCCAAAGTAACTTTACCCATTGAGTTGTCTGATTCCTCATCACTTTCTCTATAGTATGAATAATTTGGATGGGTTATTCATAGTATAATCGATATAGTTCCAATTTTATTTCATCATAGGTGAGAACTTGCCTTTGGTTTGACATGCACTTCCTTAAAAATGATATATGGAACACATCTTGAACTTTTAAGAGATTTGGAGGCATTGTCAAATGATAAGAAACAAATCCAATTCTTTCAAGAATTTAAAAGGGTCTAATTAAACCAAGGCTCAGTTTCCCTTTCTTACTAAAACTTATAACACCCTTCCCTAGAGATACTTTTATGAAAACATGATCTCCCTATTGGAATTCCAAATATTTTCTCTGATTATCTGCATAACTCTTTTGCCTACTTTGAGATGGTTTAACTTGAACTTGAATAGACTTTACCATTATTGTTGTCTCTTAAAAAAGTTCTAGGTTTAGGATTTTCCTTTCACCAACATCATTCCAATAAGTTTTAGTACAAAATCTCTTTCCATATAATGCTTCATAGGACGCCGTTTTAATACATTACAGGAAACTATTATTATCAGAAAACTATACCAAAGGAAAATACTAATCCAAGATACCTTGAAAGTTAAGTGATCATGACCTAAACATACCTTATATTTTTTGAATTATCATTTTATACTATCCATTAGTTTGAGGATGGTAGGAAGTTCTCAAATGAAGCTTAATATCAAGAGTGTTCAGAATAATCTTTTATAATTTCAATGTAAATTGTGAATCACGATGAAAGACAATTGAAATTGATGTGCCTTAAAGTCTTAAAACTTCATTAATATATAGTTTTGTGACATGCTCAGAAGGTAAATCCAATCTTATAGTGAGGAAATGTGCAGATTTGGTTAGGGTATTCATGATAACCTATATTGTATAGTTCATTCTAGGATTATTTGGAAATCCTGTGACCAAATCCATAGTAATTTCATCCCATTTCTACATAGGAATATGAAGAGGTTACATGAATCCTATAGGATGTCATCTCACATATTTCACTTATTGAAGAACCAAAATTTTTGACACATAATCAGAAATTTCTCGCTTCATGTTATATCACCAAAAATGTACCCTCAAATCCCTATACATATTTATGCTTCTAGGGTATATAGAAAAATTTATGCTATAAGAATATTCCAATAATTCTCTATATATATCTAGTATATATTGAACACAAAATTTTATTCTATATTTTAGAACACGATCTTCAAAAATTATTTTCACTAATTTCCCATCATTCATAGCTTTTATTTTCTTCTAGAAGTTCTTATAATCAAATTAAGACATTTTTATCTTTTATAATAAAGATATGTTTTAAATCATTTGATAAATAAGTGATTTCTCTCCTTACTAAATGATTCTCATATCCATATTTAATAGTTCCATGAATATATAATCCCTCTCAATCCTCATTTGGGTTATTACTCTCTGATATTTACTAATCAATGAATCTGCACCATATTTTCTTTCCCATGGTTATGGTGAATTGAGAAATCATAATTTCTATGTTACTTGATCCATCAAATTTCTCTCATACTATGATATTTCTATGAAATTATGCATTTTAGGATTTTATTATCCACGCATATCTCATACATTTCATCATAGATATAATTTATCAATATCCTCAAATGAAAGATTATAGCTTCCAAATCAAGGTCATGGGTTTGATAGTTCTGTTCCTGAGCCAATAATTTTCTTGATTCATATGCAATAACTTTACCATTTTTCATTAGGACATAACCAAGTCCCTTTTTCGATGCATCACTATATATCACAAACCTGTAACATTCAAATGTCAGAATCAAAATTCCATCATTGAACAATCTCCTCTTTAGTTAATAAATAAATTATTCACATTACTTCGTCCAATTTTTTTACCCTTTTTATGTAATATTGGTTAACAGGCTATCTATTGAGGAATTTTTTTGACTAATTCTCTGATAGTAACCTAATAAACCTATGAAACTGTGTACCTTAGTTATGTATTTGGTGTAAGACATTTTATAAATACCTTTTTCTTTGCAAGATCAATTGAGATCCCATATTTTGAGAAAATATTTCCAAGAAAATAGTCTTCTTGAAGACATAAATCACAGTCACGAAATTTAGCATATAAATAATTCTTTCTAAAAGTTTCTATAATAATCCACAAGTTATATTCATGTTCCTCATAGATTTTAAAATAGACAAATATATCATCAATGAACACGAAAACAAAATTATCTTGATATTCCATGGATACTCTATTCATTAGATCCATAAAAATAGAGGTTATATTAGTTAATCAAAATGGGATTACTGTAAACTCATAATTTTTATACCCCATTTAGAAACCATCTTTGGAATGACTTCCTTCTTTATTCTCAATTGATGATACCCTGCAAGAAGTTAAATCTTTGAGGAATATGGGGCTCTATGAAGTTGATAAAATAATTCATAAATGCGAAGAATATGATACTTATTTTTTAGTAATAGAATTTATTTTCTAATAATAAATTAATAGCCTCATGGATCCATATTTCTTCTCAACGAAGAGAACATGGGCTCTGCATGATGAAACACTACATAACGTCCTAGACCAGAATTGTAAAAACCCAGCCCCAGTTTCCAAGAGCCAGTGCCTTATTTGATTACGTTGGCATACATACAAGAAATATGTATCCCAAAGGATCGAGTAGTTTAGTATTATTGGAAACAAGATACATACTTAACCTCAACTTTACATATTAAAAGGACAAAAAACACTAAATTATTCCACAAACAACATCAAGTCTCTTAGATTATGCTTGCATGTCATTTATAATTTACTTCTTCATGTCCTGAGAAAAATGAAACATAAGAAAGGGGTGATCCCAAACGCTTAGTAAGAGTAAGCAATATAGTGGAATATAGCATAAACATAAGACAAGGTGAATAATTGAAAACACATGCCTTTAATAATGAACCTGAACACATTATGATAGAAATATGAGCTGAGTAAATAATGCCATAATAAAACATAATCATGGGTATTATACTAGTCGAATAACCACTTGAACTTAAAATACTTGCATAATAATGAGGAAAGTGCATATTCCGAACATTTTGGAACATTTTTTCAAGGCCTCAACTAAGACGTCTAATGATTAAGGCCTCAGCCAAAATCCATATAACGCATTGGGAAGGGCCTCAGCCAATTCCACGTACATTTGTCTCATGAGACCTACCGATGCATCAAGGGGCTATATAAGGCCCCAATAATCACATAATAAGTCCAATGAATTCCTAATATGAGCAGGGATAAACATAACCACATATACATTCATAATGAAACTATCATATGAAATGTAACCAACTTTCCCCAATCATTAAACATAAATCTCTAACCATTTAGATTAATATTGTGAACGATTTTAGGATAGATCATCCACAATAGAGTTATTAATATACCGTTAAATAAAATATGGTAGATGAATTCATAAATTATTAAACCCAATAATACATAAGAATAAACACGAGTGTTGAATCAATCTCAATTAAACTTATAAAATCATTAAGCTATCTAGAGATAAACACTCTTTTATTTTGAAAAGAAGAGTTCTTTTGGAAAATTATTTTTATAAAACTAGAAGTGAAGTAAGATAGTATTTTCATAATAAAATGAGTGATTTTATAAAAATAATGGTTTATAAAAAACACATTATAGAGTTCTCTTGTAAATAAGTAAGAATTTGAGAAATTCCTTTGAACCAGGCTTGTATTTTGGAGACAATTTTGAAAGTTCTTTTTAGACCATGAAACTATCCATAAAATAAGGAAAGGTTATGGTTGGTAAACATATATATAATACTCACACATAAATTATGAGGAGTACATAATAATAAGAAAATTTATTGAGACAATTAGATGATGAAAGTAACCCGAATGAAAATGGAAGTTCGGGAGGAAAACCCTTACCTTAACTCCGAACATGTTCCTCTATCAAACTTCAGCTCATGGAATATTAAATTATACTTACTAATAACTTATTCAAGAACCTATTAGTAATGGATTTAGTTTATCATAATTCTGGTTAATTCATTTATGTCTTTATTGATAAGTTATTTTATTGAATTCCGTCGTTACGGATTGTTCATTTTCGTTATTTTCATATTTGGTTCACTTGTTTTTAAGTATGTGGAATAGATGTAAATCTACAGAATTGAAATTATATATTATTTATGAACATAAATAGTTTTATTGGTCATTTATATAACTTGGATTCACGGAAATAGGATGAATTATTATATAGAACCTTAATGATAATTGTTTCAGTTAATTTGTGGGTTTTGATTACCATGAACTCATTTTTCATTATAACTTAATACCATTTGTAAAAAGGGATTACAGAATCTTAAATAGGTTATATTACATATATAATAATCTTCTTGAAGCATAACAATAATGGTTTCATGACCAAAATTGAGAATGATAATAGAAATAGATATCCCATCGTCCTTGAATGTGGAAAATTGACACTTCTCAGATGGTGTTCTTGATACTAGTATAAAGGAGGGTAAAATGGGGAGATGATGATAACTTATTCCAATATCTGGAAAAATTCTAGTACATATAATTTACTGGAGTCATCACAAAATTTGGATAAGTATAGGTAATAGAAAAATAAAACAAATGAACTTGAAAGGAAAGGGAAAGAATTGAAAAGAGGAAATTACCTCTTGAACCAAACTTCCTTGAGAGACTTGTTAAGTGAGAGGTTTTGGTCTTTTTATGAGACCAAGGCTTTTTGGACGTGGGAGAGGAGGTTAGCAGGCTATTTGTATAGAATTTGGAGAATGAACAAGGCTTGAGAGGAATGAATGGAAGAGGGAGTGAGAGGGAGTTTTTATAGTGGACGAGACACGAGATTTCTTAATATAAAATTCATTAATTTATTATATCTCTTCAAGACAAGGAATAATGAGTATTCTATGACCAAGAATAGTAATTCTATCATGTGATCGCGGACCAAGTGGGATTACATCAGCAAAACATCACACATGACTCTATAATTAGTGTATTTATCTTAATTTTGCAAATTATGGTATGTCACTATTCATCAAAAAATTCAAGTATTTCAGAAAAGTCCCAATAATTCACTCTAACGATTTTTAGATGTGTAGAATCCAGGAATGAAGTCCATTTTTCAAAAATAATTTTCTAAATATTATTAATTTAATATTTATTTAAAATCATAATTTATTCTAAAAATAACATTTTTAAAACATTTGTTTACTTATTTTAAAGCATAGGTATATTGTACTCACACTTGAATTTTATTTATATACTATCATAGGAAAGGTTACCATTCAATAGGGTATATCACTATTCATAAGGGTATGTTACGATTCATAAGGGTAGGTTACTATTCACCAAAAATTATGTTTTTCTTATTGGACTCTAATTTACTTACTGATCACAACTGTGTATGTCATATTTTTGAAATTCACATCACTGAAGTGACAAACTTATGTTTTAAGGGCCACATAGCACTTAGTAGTGAATTATGTTTTGATTTCATGTGATTATGACATATTTATATGAAAGGAAATTCCAAAAAAAATATTGTGTTGTTACATTCTTCCCTCCTTACAAAAATTTCACCCTCAAAATTTCATTTTAAAATCTAGGACAAGAATAGGTGGAGTTACTTTTTCTTCATTGATTCCTCCAGTTCCCAAGTTTCCTCTTCATACTTAAGTTTTCACTATAGTACATTGACAAGATGTGTAGTCTTGTTGCGTAGAACTTTTTCTCTATGATCCAAGATTTTCATCGGCTGCTCCTCATATGAGAGATCATCCTGAAACTATACCACCTCTGAAAAGAGTACATGTGAAAGGTCTGGTATGTACTTACTTAAGAGGGATACATGAAAGACATCATGTACCTTCGACAAAGTAGATGGAAGTTCCAGTCGATAGGCCACAGCTCCAACTCGATCAAGGATCTTGAAGGGGCCGATATACCTAGGACTTAGTTTTCCTTTAACCCCAAACCACATGAGTTTCTTCCATGGATATATGCGTAGAAATACCATATCTCAAACTTTGAACTTAAGGTCTCATCGATGGTAATCTGCATAACTCTTCTGTTGACTTTGGGCTGCCTTGATATGATGCTGAATAGTTTTCACCTTAAACACCATTTCTTTAACCAATTCAGGTCCTAAAAACTTTCACCCACTGAATTCATCCAAACATGCTAGTGTTCTACACATTTTTCCATAAAGGGCTTCATATGGTTCCATACAGATGCTTGAGTAGAAACTGTTGTTGCAGGAGAATTCAACCAGTGGAAGATGTTGGTCCCATCCTCCTTTGAATTCCATGGAACATGCTTTCAACATGTCTTCCAGTGTCTGAATAGTCCACTCGGATTGGCCATCAGTTTGAGGATGATAGGCCATAATAAACTTCAGTTTGGTTCTTAAATCATGTTGGAGACTTTTTCAGAACTTTGAGGTGAATCTAGTATCACAGTCAGATATAATATAGAGTGGTAATCCATGTAGCCTTACCACTTCTTTGATGTAAATCCATGCAAGTTGATCCAAGGAGAAGTCCTCTTGAATTTTGATAAAGTGAGTTGTCTTTCTAAGAAGATCCACAACGACCCATATAGCATTGTTTCCTTTGGATGTATTTGGAAGTCTAGTGACAAAATCCATGGTAATGTTCTCTCACTTCCATGCTGGTATGGGTAGTGGCTACATCATCCCCTTAGACTTTTGTCTCTCAGCCTTCACTTTTGGATATATCAGGCACTTTGATGTATATTCATCAATATCCCTTTTCATATTGTCCCACCAAGAGTTTTCTTGGATATTTTGATACATATTTGTGCTACCAGGATGTATAGAGAAATTAGAGCTATGAGCATCATCCAACAGTTCTCTCTTTAGCTCAAGAATAGCAGGAACACAAAGCCTCTTCCCAAATTTCAAAATACCATATTCATATGCGAAGTCAGTCCACTTCCCATCATTTATAGCATTAATTTTCTTTTGAAACTCTTCATCATTATCCTGATAACCTTTTATTCTCTCCAGTAAATAAGGTCAGGAAACCATTTGAAAATTAGTGATGTGATTCCTTCCTTGATAATTACCATTTACATTTTTACTAGATCCATGAACATATGATCCCTTTTAACTCTCATCTTGTTCATAATTCCATGGTCCTTTCTACTCAAAGTGTCTTCCACCTTATTTTCCTTCCCCGGGTGGTAGTGTATTGTGTAATCAAAATCTTTGAGTAGCTCAATCCACATCCTTTTTCTCATGTTGAGTTCTTTCTGTGAGAATATATACTTAAAACTCTTATGATCTGTATATGTCTCACATTTTTATCCATAGAGGTAATGTATCCAAATTTTTAGAGCCAATATTACCGCTGCTAACTCAAGATCATGAGTTGGATAGTTTTTTTCATGAATTTTTAGCTGCCTAGATGCACCAGAAATCACTCGATCATTATGCAAAAGGACACAACCAAATAATTTCTTTGATGCATCACTATAGATCAAAAAACCATCATTCCCTGATGGTAGGTTTAGGATCAGATCATTCACTAATCTCCTAAATAATTATTCAAAAAATTATTCACGTTCCATTGTCCATATGAACTTAACTCCTTTTCGTGTGAGCTTGGTCATTGGGTTGGCTAAACAGGCGAAGTTATGAATGAAATGACGATAATAACCTACTAAACCAATAAAACTACGTACCACAGTTACATTCATTGGAGTAGGAAATTCTTGCATAACCTTTGTTTTCATAGGATCTATAGATATTCCATCCTTAGAGACAATGTGGCCTAGAAAGGAAACTGATTGGATCCAAAATTCACACTTGCTAAACTTCCCATATAATTCATTTATTCTTAGAGTCTTCAGAATAGTTTGCAAGTTATTTTCATGTTCTTTATAGATTTTAGAGTACACTAGGATATCATCACTAAACACCACCACAAAGTCATCAATATATTCCTTGAAAACTCTTTTCATTAGATCCATAAAAACTGATGGAGCATTAGTTAGTCCAAAAGGCATTACTATAAACTCATAATGCCCGTACCTGGTTTGGAATGATGTCTTTGGAATGTCCACCTTCCTCACAAGTAATTGATGATATCCAGATTGAATATCAATCTTCGAAAAATATTGGACACCATGAAGTTGATCGAATAAATCATCAATTCATGGTAGATGATACTTATTCTTTATTGTAACAACATTGATTTCCCTGTAATCAATGCACAAGATCATAGACACTTCTTTCTTCTTAATAAAAAGAATAGGGGCTCCCCATAGAGAAATGCTAGGGAGAATAAATCATTTATCACTCAATTAATCTAGTTGTTTCTTTAGCTCCACTAACTCCACAGTGGCCATTCTATAAGGTGTCTTTGATATGGGCCTTGAACAAGGAATTACGTCAATGGAAAACTCAATTTTATTCTCTAGAGGATGTCCATGTAAATCCTCTATAAAGACATCAATATATTCTTGAACAAAATGTACATCTTCTATTTTAACATTATTTTACTCAACCATAGTTATTTCATTATCTTCCTCCCCAATAATTGAATTCAGTTGAGCTACTGGGGGTGGATCAAGATAAGAATCAGGTGGTGACATTTCTGCTCTAAAGATAAGGTACTCCTTATCATCATTTAAAATTGTAACCTCCTTCTTCTTATAATAAAATTTTACATCATGTTCCAAAATCCAATCCATACCGAGGATTATATCAAATTAAATCATGGGTGTGACAATGAGATCAACAGATAAAGAACATTTATATTCCCTAATGCGAACTGATTCACATAACTTTGTTGCAATGATACTTCCCTTAAGAGTTTTGAATGACAACTACCTTGTTAAATCAAATTGAAAATATCAAATTTTCATAGAAAACTGGGAAGATATGAAAGAATGCGATGATCTAGAATCAAATAATGCATTGGCGAAGTTTGAGGAAACGATTAGAGTACCTTCCACCACATCATTAGAAACTTCAATATCAGCAGTTGTGATCACATAATTTTTTCCCTACTCTTGTGACCTTTTCTGTTGCATAATTACTTGACGCTTTGGAAAATCATTAGCATAGTGTCCCATCTCTCAACAATTATAGAATTGAAAATTAATGGCCTCTTTCCTCCCCTTACAATCAATAGAAATATGGCCTTTTTGAACACAATTTTAGCATACTCCTTTTCTATTTAAGCATGAACTAGGGCGTTTCCTTCCACAATTATCATAGGGTGGAAATTCAACTCTTCCCTTCTTCTTTGTTTCCTTATTTCCTTTCCCTGAGTTTTCAGTATCCCTCTTCTTTTCTTACTTTCCCTTAAAGTCATAAGATTTAGAGAATTATTTTTCTGTCTTGATGGCACATGAAACTATATCCTCATATGATGAAAAACTTTGGGAGACTAGTTCCCGCCGGAGGAATGGATTTAGGCCATAAAAGAATCGATCAATTTTTCTCCTTGGATTTCGTATATAGTCCACAAAATATCTTGCTAACCTTGTAAAGTTGGAATAATACTTGTCAACATTTTCATCCTCCTTCTACCTCATATTCAAGAAATTTCTCTCCATATTTTCTCGCTGTTCACGAGGGAAATATTTTTCTAAGAAGATTTCCTTAAAATCCCTCAATTCCATCTCTTCTATTTCTTTCTACTCCTTTCTGTTTTGGATTAATGACCACCATAGATCCACATCTCCAGATAGCTGATAAGCTTCCATATTGATCTTCTCTCTTTCATTACATCCCAAAGCAAGAAATATCTTCTCGAGGGAACTTATCCACTACTCAGCTACAAATGGGTTTGTAGTCCCATTGAATGATGGAGGCTGTTGTCACCTAAAGCGATCTAGCATAGCTCCTCCACTTGGTGGATCTAGATGCTCTATACAGGTATGGTTATTATTCATAACCTGAGTAAGTTTTCCTAGTATAGTTTTGAGTTGCTCAGCACCAGTCACAGCACCAGAGCCAACATCATTATCTTGCATTGTTGGAAAATCCCTACACGGGACACATGCATTCGTGAAGTTTCCATTCCTTCCACTAGGTTCCATTTCTAGATAATTTCATACACTATATTAGGTTATGAATCATAATGAGTAATCTTAACTTAACAAAATACATAGCACAAATTGAAATCCTAGGTAAGGCTAATCCCATAACCACAAAAATGGTTTCTTTGAGGAAAATTTTACATTTAAATCCTTCATAATCGAATGTAAAGAAAATGTGAATTTTCCAAAGTATATCCCCTGGGAGTGTGGTAACCAAGAGTATAGAAAGGCCCATTGTCGTGCACCAGTTCCCATTCGAGTCTAGCTCAAATCGGTGTTTTCAGGTTTTACCCCTAGATGCATCTGTGCCAGAGCCACCTCTACATGATCGTATCCAGACAGGGATGTATTGCTTGAAAGGACTAATTAATCTATTCCTTACCAAATTACTAGAATGTTCATGTATGTCTATCCTCAAAACCATCTTAGGGACTCTTCCCTAATCCACATTTTCTAAATCCGGTTTCCAAGTTTTCTACTAAACTTCCTCTTATACCAACTATAAGGACCCGACCCCCGTTTCCCAGAGCCGGTTCCTTATTTTATTACGTTGGCATACATAAAAGGAATAAATATCCTGAAGGATTGACTATTTTAGTATTATTGGAAACAAGATACAAACATAATCTCAACTTTACATATTAAAAGGACAAACAACACTAAATTATTCCACTAGCAACATCAAGTCTTCTAGATTATGCTTGCAGGTATTTCATAATTTACTTCTTCATGTCCTGAGAAAAATGAAACATAAGAAAGGGGTGAGCTCAAACCCTCAGTAAGAGTAAGCAATACAGCAGAAGATAGCATAAAATAAGACATAGTGAATAATTGAAAACTCATGCCTTTAATAATGAACCTGAACACATTATGACAGAAATATGAGATGAGTAAATACTGACATAATAAAACATAATCATGGGTATTCTACTAGTCAAATAACCACTTGAACTTTAAATAATAGCATCATAATGAGGAAGTTCATATACTGGACATTCTAAAACATTTTTTCAAGGATTTATCCAAGACGTCTAATGAATAAGGCCTCGACCAAAATCCATATAACACATTGGGAAAGGCCTTGGCCAATTCCACGTCTATTTGTCTCATGAGACCTACCAATGCATTGAGGGGCTATAGCGGGACCCACCCATCACATAATAACTGAAATGAATTACTCATATGAGCAGGTATAAACATAAACAACATATACATTCATAAGGGAACTATCATATGAAATGAAACTAAATTTCCCCAGTCATTAAACATAAAACACTAACCATTCCGAGTAATATGGTGAATGGTTTTAGGATAGATCATCCACAATAGAGATAGTCATAAACCATTAAATCAAATATGGTAGATGACTTCATAAATTATTAAACCCAATAATAAATATTAATCAACAAGAGTGTTTAATCAATCACAATTACTCATATAAAATCATTAAGCAATCTTGACATAAATACTCTTTTATTTTGAAAAGAAGAGTTATTTCGGAAAAATATTGGTATAAAACCCGAAGTGAAGTAAGATAGTATTTTCATAATAAAATTAGTGATTTTATAAAAATAATGGTTTACCAAAAACAGATTATAGAGTGCTCTTGAAAATAGGTAAGAATTTGAGAAATTCCCTTGAATTGGGCTTGTATTTTGGAGACAATTTTGAAAGTTTCTTTTAGAACATGTAACTATCTATAAAAAAGGAATCTTTCTGTTTGGTAAAAATATATATAATACTCACACATAATATATGAGTAGTACATAACAATATATAATAATTTTATTGAGATAATTAGATGATGAATGTAACCCGAATGAAAATGGATGTTCAGGTGGAAAACCCCTAGCTTAACTCCGAACATGTTCCTCTCTCGATATTAATCTCTTGGAATATGAAATTATACTTATTAATAACTTATTTAGAAACCTATTAGTCATGTATTTATTTTATCATAATTCTATTAAGTTTATTTATGTCTTTATTGATAAGTTATTGTATTGAATTCCATCATTTTGGAGTGTTCATTTTCTTTATTTTCATATTTGGTTCACTTGTTTTTAAGTATGTGGAATAGATGTTAATATCTAGAACTGAAATTATATATTATTTATGAACATAAATAGGTGTTATTGGTCATTTATATAACTTGGTTTCATGGAAATAGGATTAATTATTATATAGAACCTTAATGATAATTGTTTCAGTTAATTTGTGGGTTTTTATTACAATGAACTCATTTTTCATTATAACTTAATACCATTTGTAAAAAGGGATTACATAATCTTACATAGGTTATATTACATACATAATAATCTGCATCAACCATAACAATAATGGTTTCATGACCATAATTGATAATGATAATATAAATCGAAAGCCCATCGTCCTTGAATGTGGAAAATTGACACTTCTCGGATGGTGTTCTTGCTACTAGTATAAAAGAGGGTAAAAGGGGGAGATGATGATAAATTATTCCAATATCATGAAAAAATTACAGTAAATATAAGGTACTGGAGTCATCACAAAACTTGGATAAGTATAGGTAATAGAAAAAGAAAACAAATGAACTTGAAAGGAAAGACAAAAATTGAAAAGAGGAAATTACCTCTTGAACCAAACTTCCTTGAGAGCCTCCTTAAGGGAGAGGTTTTGGTATTTTTATGAGACCAAGGCTTTCTGGACGTGGGAGAGGATTTTGGGAGGATATTTGGACAGAATTTGGAGAATTCACAAGGCTTGAGAGTAATGAATGGAAGAGGGAGTGAGAGGGGGTTTTATAGTGGAGGAGATATGAGATTTCTTAATATAAAATTCATTAATTTATTATATCTCCTAAAGACAAGGAATAGTGAGTATTACATGACCAAGAATAGTAATTGTATCATGTGATCCAGAACCATGTGATTTTACATCATCAGAACATTACACATGACTCTATAATTAGTGTATTTATCTTAAGTTTTTCAAATTATGGTATGCCACTATTCCTAAAAAATTCAAGTATTTCAGAAATATCCGAAAAATTCACTCCAACCATTTTTCAATGTGTAGAATCCAAAAATGAAAACCATTTTTCAAAAATAATTTTCTTAATATTATTAATTTAATATTTAATTAAAATCATAATTTATTCTAAAAATAACAGTTTTAAAACATTTGTTTACTTATTTTAAAGCATAGGTATATCATACTCACACTTAAATATTTTTTATATAATATCATAGGTAAGGTTACTATTCAATAGGATATATCACTATTCATAAGGGTATGTTACTATTCATAAGGGTAGGTTACTATTCACCAAAAATTAAGTTTTTGTTATTGAGCTCCAAATAACTTACTGATCGCAACTGTGTATGTCAGATTTTTGAAATTCACACCACAGAAGTGATAAAATTATGTTTTAAGGGCCACATAGCTCTTATTAGTTAATTATGTTGTGATTTCATGTGATCTCGACATATTTATAAGAAAGGAATTTCCAAAAAAATATTGGGTCGTTACAAGAATCCACTAAAATGGTGCCCCGAACTTATTCGTCACTTGACCTCAAGCACATCTACCTATACACCAGAGGTTGCTAACTCGCGGTGAGGGTCTAATGAGTCAAGTGGGGAGACTATACCATCTTTACTAAAGTAATCCACGACAGAACATAATATAAATAGTGGAATAATATGGAAAAATAATAACATACAAGTCAAACATCTCCCAACTAGGTACAAACCATAATTCTACATTAATAATGTCATGACATACTAGTAGTGTATGGTGAAAAAAACCCAAAATAATGAAAACTAAAAAAATACCCAAATGGGTCCCAACTCTGAGTCCAGATCCTTCTCCATGTACATCCTGATCCCAAATCAAAATCCTAGTGTTCAGACTTTTCCCTTTTCCTAAATTACAACCAAGAAATATGCTCAGGTACCCAACGATGCCTGAGAATGGTGTGAGTACAAAAATCAGTAGGCCATCACCAACGTTGTCTAAAAAATATCCATTCTAATAGATAGTTCATGTAAGTAAAAAATAAATGACAAGTAAATAAGGGAAAGTTTGGGTTCCATTAGTTAATAAGGTTCATTTAATTTAGAACTACAATTTATTCCAATTTCATTTCTTATACCATTTTTAGTACATAATCCATTTTTAACACATGTTCATTGGGTTAGGAATATGCATCATCTCTACAGGGTTATAAGGCAATGAATCACAATGACCAGTGGAAATAAGTCAAGTCCCTATCTCATCAGGGCTACACATATCATATAAACACATTATCCTTTCCTTGAATCCACAGTCTGGGTGGAATGCAACCATTAGGGGAATAGAGCCTCCATCCCATTCCCTAACCATGCATTTATAAGGTGGAGTTTGGAGCCTCAGTCTAACTTGACTCATGGGTGTAGAACCTCATGTTAATAACTGACTCCACCAATCCCTATGCACATGCTTATTTATCAATTCACCACAACCATACCATAACACAAGAAAGAATAATAATGCCATTGGAGATCACAATACATAAATAACAACATAGAAATTAATACTATGCCAAAACCCATTAATACATTTACCAATTAGAATTCATATCCATTTATCCAAATTCCCATTCTATTGCTTTAAACCTTTATGTTTACTCAATGACCCCTATTCCTTGGACAATATTCATCAATGACCATACATTAACCCATTTAGATCATTTTTTATTTCACAATCATTAACCCACTTATACATTTCTAAGTACATTTCTCATATAGATCAGACAACCACTTATTACATTCAACAATTTAGGTGTACCACTTAATTTATATGTATTAAACCATTCAAAATATTCATAAATTACCTTATCAAATCTCATTAACATATTCCCCATTTCCCATTCCATTAAACAATTACATGTTCACCATTTACTGTGCACAAATCTCCTTAGGCGTTTCTAACCAAAATTCATTATACAATCGACACAATTTCAATCAACGAAATTACCCATTTTCATTTCATTTCCATAACACCTTATGCCATTATTAGCCTATTAATATCTATAATAATTCCATTTACTACTTAATCAACCATTTAAACATGTTCTACATGGGCTTCCTACTTTACTCGGAAATCCATCACATAACCCTACCACTCTCTAGGTCCGGGATTATCTGCGTACCCCATGGGTGGCCCCAAAATGGTCATTTCATCCTCTACGCATCCCAAAATGATTGTGAGAATTTCAATAAATCACTTAAACACCCCTTTTTATCAAAAACCCCAACAGAACCATGAACAAAATTAGGGGGAAAATAAAAACACAAGATTCCATGCAGAAAAATATAATAAAACTATGACATAATACTTGTAGACCACCTACCTAAAATCTGATGATGAATGAAATCTTAATTGTGGACTTAGGTATGGATTCAAAGACCCCTTGAATCCCTAACCTAGGTTTCACTAGAAAAGGATGGTTTTATGTATTTTAAAGGAGATTTTGCAAAATTCAAACCCTAATCCAGAAAAGAGAAGTAATGAGAGGATTAGACTTACCCGGAGCTTCGATCCAAAACTGATGGAATCTAAAATAGCCTAGAAATGAAGGAGGACCATCCTTGTAAATCTTGGTTTGTCCAAGATAATCACTAGGGTTACAAGGGATGAAATATATGAGAATACCGAGTTGGGGTTTAAAATACCAGGATGGCATTTTTGTAATTTTCTCAAAAATAATGGGTCACATGGTTTACCCGCACAATTTTCCAAATCGTGCACAAACCATGTGTGATCCAATGTCTAAAAAACGCCCCATTTCATGGTTTCCTAGGGATTCTACATGGTTTTTTTAACGATGAAACAACCATGTGTAATCCACTTTCCCTGGCTGCACGGTTACCTGGGATGATCCGAATAGTTTAAACTAACCATGTGCAAACCATGCAACATGCCCAGAAATTCCTTTTTCTTCCTCTTCTATGTCTTGAACCTCCAAAACACCCTCGAGCCTTCACATAAACATGGGAAACACTTATCTAGTAAAAAAAAGAAGTGTAAAAATGAAAACACAAACAAAAACATACATTAAGAAAATCCGGGATCTTACAACCTCTCCACTTTATAACTATTAATCCTAGAGATTACCTTACAAGCATCACTAAGCTTCCGTAACTAGAGGTCATTCCACTAGGCCTGACTATCCATTACCATATTCCATGTTTCTCGTTGCACATCACAATTCCAACCAAATATAGATCAAGGGCACATACATTCCCCACAATTCTTCCTCACCAAAACCACTACACAAACCGAAAACTCATCAAGGTTGCATCAACTTCAACCATACCTAACCACTAGAACTTCATAGAGAATACATAGACAATATTTTGTAACTCACTACACATAGAAACTTCACACACAACATCACATCATCATGGATGAACCAATCAACACCCCCTCGGTCCACTCCTCTACATGACTCAAGACCCAAATCACTCGAAGTCATTTTCCTCCATTTATTCCCAACTCTAACGGTGACCAAACTCAATATCTCATGAAGAAGAAATCAGGGTCATTTCAACCACATTTTATAACTTATTTTGATATACCACTATCAAGTAAATATCACTTTATACATAAATCAACTTTCACATCACTTGACGTGTTCCAACTCATCATGCCCAAAAATCCATAGGTGCATTACTATATGTTGGAATCTAGACGCACCGTCAAAAACATTCAGGTGGACATTCCTATAAAATCCATTCATGGACTAAGATCAACATGACCTCACTAGGGTAAAACTTCATTTCCAAAAAGTCACTTTCTGCCACAACATGAACTCAGAGGTGGGACACTATCACCACACCCATTCAAGCTCACCATCTCAGGTCGAACCATAACCGAATGGCTTGTCCCAGAACACCCACCTTCCACTAATGGTATGCTACCCCCTTTTCAACTTCCGAAGGTGTTTACCAACTTAAAGCCTATCATTATCATCCCACGCACCCACTGTTGTCATTCCCTAAATCCTATTAGAATTTCATCATCACAGAATTACACCCTTTGTGTGACACCACATCACATGGACAAGGTTCTCTCAACTTCAAGATATTCTAAAACCACCCAAGTATAATTTACACAAGTCTAATCCAGATCTTTGTTGGATTTATAGAACCCAACCTCTCTTGCAAAAACCTATTGTCATATTCAAATACAGCCTTCTACGACTTCATCATATACATCACAAGCTTAACTTGAAACCAGATCATGCTCAAAGAGAACACTTGGCTCATCAGTCACGACATTCAAGTCCCACATTACCTCTCAGAGGAACCTAACATGCACCTCACAGGTTCCTCATTGGAATCCTCAAGCCATTACATCAACTCGATACTATCCTCTCCACATCAATGACTGACTTATCACTCCCCACTTTAGGAGTGTCATTACCATTTCTCTCCGTGAGGTATTCCAACCACTACTTATTACACTCAATCACCATCCAAACCCCCAAAATTAGACATGGAAATCTAGATTTATTCCAAAACAAGAGAACGAATTTCACCTAGTTCCCATTATCAACTTCTTTGAATGACACCCATGATGTCTGTTGACATTAGGTTCATCCTGAGGACCTCACCCAAATCCATAGTGGGGGTACATTCCATCATCAAGCTCCACACATACCGTTTCCATGTGCAAAAACTCCATGACGTCCCTCATCCAACTAAACACCTTCAAATCTATAGGCATAAATCCATATATTCTCAATGTACCTGGAATGATATCAAGATACTGGGAAGGATCATCACTAGATGAGGTACTCTAATAAGTTGTAAAATAACACCACAACCCACTTAGCTATTTCTGATGTCGAACTTTGCAACACCATGACCTGCTAAGGATCTCAAGTTCCCCTACCGAACGCATCTCATCAGAACTTAACTACCACCACTCAGGTGTGACTTCCAACCAAATATAACCATCGCTCCATGACCAAATCAACAAGAAGCTGTGAACCAATATTTCATGTGGAACTACTTCCACCACACCACTTGAGTTCTTTTGATGAATCCCTAACAACTAAAAACCAAATCATAGTAGTCTACAACACCAACCAAACCAATAGTCTTCCGCAATCAACCCTTATCTAAGTGTATCACATCGACCGCTTACATACCTAACCACATATCATTGTTAGTCTGCCTCATCAGCCCTGATGTGGCCTCTGCATCTCACCCAACAACCAAAACCATTCATACAAACAAGTTAATCAATGTGACCACCCTCACCTCGAGTGTATCCATCTAACAAAAGAATATAACTGCACTTTAGTCACCCTTGTCTCTTCCACTCAAAAACAACTTTGAGACCTGCATTAACCATCATCTAAAAAGGTGAGTCAGGAATCCATACAATAAAACCCTTCTGAAACAAACCTTACCTCCTATCACAACCACTATGGTGACCTTATAAAAGAACCAGACACAACTATATGATTTAGTAAACTTGGTGGTACTTAGTATGCATTGACACCACCTCTGAAGCTTCTCCCATGCTTCATATTCCAAGGTACTTGCACTGCTAGACTAACCTCCCACGAGGTCACCCTTGAGTTTTTGAAACTATCATTATGTGACCTCAACTTGAGTAGCACCACCAAACAAAAACCTTCCCACTTATCCATCCAGGACAAACCTACACCATACAATACTTTGAGTCCCACTATCAAAGTCCAAAACATCTATATGCGCGACACACACCCAAAAGCACTAGAAACCCTATCCGAACTCTCTCATAGGTCACCTTGAAGGTTGAATGATACCAACTACCTAGATTGGATTCATGACTAGGAAAATACATTGTCCCTCTCTCCAAACCATACACATCATGAGATGAACAAAGTAATACTCGTTCATGGAACTCTCACCCCAGTTCCAATGCACATTGTGCCTAGTACACCAAATGACCATTTAGTCTAGGTTCCGTACCAAAGGTGTACACATTCATCAACACTATGAGAAAAACATCATATCCTGGATTCAAAATTAAACTCAATAGGTCTCTACTCACAAGGTCACCGAGACCTAGGCACCATCCTTAAGGTCTAGCACAAACTCTGTATGGCCACGAACCACAAGAGTTTCAACACTCCCATTACTGAAAAACAACTCATAACCCCGAAGTCCATAACCTTACCAAGGGTTACTTAAACACATCTCTCATTCCATATCATAACCAGAAAGGCATCACAATACAAATTCAAAGTCTCAAATAGGGAACACTCACCGCCCCAAACCACACATACAAGGGTCAAACTGAAAACACAAAGGATACCCACCTTTGAACTCAATCATTCCCATTTTAAACTTCTTGTTCACCCAACTCTTGGAAGAATGAAAAATGGAAATTAACCACAGATGGAAAAGATCTCACGCTATCAACCTTAAACAACCCATTATTCATATTTCATCCTCATGGTCATCATCAAACTTAGAACACTACCCTATACTATACTTACCGCAAGTCATGGTCAACTTGGAGTAACAAGTTTTCACTTAGTCACAAGTCTTTTCTCAACACTTCCTCAAACAAATTCTTCTTTTACAATATGATCCTTTCCTCTTGGGAATATTTACCACTCAAAACTTGTTACAATCATCATTTTAACACATTTACACCTTCCATTATGAAAACTTCATTATCCATTTTATCATCATTATGCAACCTTTTTCTTTTAGATACAGAATCAACCTTTATAATTTATCACAAGCCAAAATTTTAACCCAGTCATAACATTTCTTTATACATGATATTCCATAACTATTAATTTTTATTCTTTTTCATTTATCAAATTTCATAACAATTATTATACACCATTTTCTTAAAATTTTCAAGGAAATAAAATTAATTCCACCCTCTATGTCTCACACAGTCATCCCATGTGTGTGCCAATAATGATGAATGCCACCTATATGCTTAGGTGCCTAAAAAGATGCATGGATAAAGAACCTCATGCCATTCTGGAAATGATCAAAATATCATAAACCAATCAAATCATACGACATGTGTATGAACCAATAGTGAAATATCATTCAACTGCAACAATACACATCAAAAACAACAATTCCCACCCAGGGTGACTTGGGTTTTCCCTCGTACATGGGTTTGCTACTCCTAAGCACAAGCTCATTACAAATTCCTGACACATCCTAACCTCATGTCTACAATCCCAAATAGTAATAAAAAGAAAATAACTCATCTAATACCACTTTGTAACATCCCTGACCCGGAAGCCACTAAACCAGTGCCCTGAGCCGAGTCATCACATGACCTCAAGCGCACCTCCTCATACGACAGAGGTTACCGACTAGCAACAAGGGTCTAATGAGTCATGTGGGGAGACTATACTCTCTTTACCAGAGTAAGACACAACATAACAAAATATAAATAGTGTTATAATATGAACAAATAATAACATACAAGTCAAACATATCCCAACTGGATACAGACCGTAATTCACCATTAATAATGTCATGACATACTAGTAGTGCAAGGTGAAAAAACCTAAAATAAGGAAAACAACCAAATCCCCAAACAAGTCCTAACTCTAAGTTTAGATCCTTTCCTATATACATCTTGATCCCAACTCAACATCATATTGTAGGGCCTTTTCCCTTGTATTTACCTTAAACCAAAAAATCTACTTGGTTACCCAATGGTGGCCCAAGTAGGGTGTGAGTACAAAACTCAGTAAGCCACCACCAATGTGTTCTACAAAATATACGCTCTAATTGATAGTGCATGCAAGTAAAAAATAAATGGTTAGTAAACAAGGGATAATTTATGTGCCATTAGTTAATAAGGTTCATTTAATTCATGACTAGCATTTATCCTAATTGCATTTATTATACCATTTCTACTACAAAATCCATTTTAACACATTTTATTTGGGTTAGAAATATATATCATCTCTACCGGGGTCTAAGGAAATCAATCACTATGAATAGGGGAAATAAGTCAAGTCCCTATCTCACTAGGGCTACATATATCATATCAACACATTATCCTCACCTCAAATCCTCTGTCTGGGTGGACTGAAACTGTTATGGGAATAGATCCTTCGTCCCCTTCCCTAACCCATGCATTTATGGGGTGGAGTTTAGAGCCTCAGTCTAACTTGACCCTTGGGCATAGAACCTCATGTCAATACACCACTCTACCAATCATTGTGTACATGATTATTTATCACGTCACCAGAACTATACCATAACACAAAAAAGAATAACAATGCCATTATAGATCACAATACATAACAAACAACTTGGAAATCAATACTATTCCATAACCCATTAATACATTTACCAATTAGAATTCATAGCCATTTATTGAAATTACCATTCTCGTTCCTTAACCCTTTATGTTTATTCATGACGCATATACCTTGGCCAATATTCATCAATGACCATACATTAACCCATTTATCCCATTTATTATTTCACAAGAATTTACCCACTTATGCATTTCTAAGTACATTTATCATATTCATAACACAACCACTTATTACATTCAAGCATTTAGGTTTACCACATAATTTCCAGGTATTAACCCATTCAACATATTCATCCATTCTCTTATTACATCTCAGTAACATATTCCACATTTCCCATTCCATTACCCAATTACAATCTCACTATTTAAGGTACAATAATCATCCTTAGGAATTTATAACCAAAATTCATTAAACAATTGAAATAATTTATTTCAACCCAACTACCCATTTTCATGTCATTTCCACAACACCTTATTCATTATCACCCTAGGAATATCTATAATCATTACATTTATAACTTAATAAACCATTAAAACATGTTCTACATGAGATTTCCACTTTAGTCAGCAATCCATCACTTAACCCTACCAATCTCTAGGTTTGGGATTGCCGGATCAACCCATGGGTGGCCCCAAAATGGTAAAGACATCCTCTACGCGTCGCATGGGGGTCATGAGGATTTCAAACGGTCACTTATATGCCCATTTTTATCAAACACTACAAATGAACAGAGAACAAATTAGGGGAAAAAGAAACCCAAGATTCCATGTACAAATATTGAATAAAACTATAGGATAATTCTTGTAGACCACCTACCTCGAATCCGATGATGAACACACTCTTAATTGTGGACTTGGATCTAGATTTAAACACCCCTTGAATCCCCAACCTAGGTTTCACTATAAAATGAATGTTTTAGATCTTTGAAAGGATATTTACATAAATACAAACCCTAATCCATAAAAAAGAAGGAATGGGAGGATTAGAATTACCCAGAGCTTCGATTCCCAACCAACGACATCCAAAATGGCCTAGAAACGAAGGAAAACCACCCTTAGGAAGCTTGGTTCATCCAAGCTCATCACTAGGGTTGTAGGGGGTGGAATGGAGAATAATTCCAAGTTGGGGTTTAAAATATCAGGATGGAATTTTTATAATGTTCTCAAAAATACTGGGTCGCACAGTTTACCTGCACAGTTTTCCAAACTGTTCACAAACCATGTGTGATACACTGTCTAAAAAACACCACTTCACATGGTTTCTTTGGGATTCCTCATGGTATTTTAACTATGAATCAACTATTCATATGCCTCTATTCATGACTGCACAATTACTTTGGATGATCCACACAATTTTCTCTAACCATGCGCAAACCATACAACATGCCTAAAATTTACTTTTTATTCCTCTTCTGTGTCCTGAACCCCCAGAACACCCCCAAGACTTCACATAAACATAGGGAAACACTTATCTATCCAAACGAGAAGTGGAAAAATGAAAACATAAAAAAAACATACCTTAATAAAATTTGGGATCTTGCATACTAGGGGTGAATAAATACATTATCACCTAACTAATAAAGATATTTATTAAAATCCACTAATTACATTGTAGAAATTCTATAGGGATTATTTGATATTATTCTTTCATAATGGATTAAATAGAATATAAAAATAAATTTCATGATCTAGGGGATGTCTAGGTAATTCCTCATGAAATACATAAATTCATTCTTATACAAGGATGATAATGAAGTAACCCATAGGTATGATAACATGGTCTTAAAATAAAGAACATTTATATATCATAATGGGGACTTCCGGACACATCCATGTTTTAGAGAGACTTCCCCTATGGGTTTTGACTGATAAAACCATTCTTAAATTAAAAGGGAAATGTATAATTTTCTTGAAAATTTGTGTAGATATAAGAGTTTGAGGATGCAGAATAAATTTAATCATTATGTAAATTTGAATATAGGATTAATATACCTTCCACTATATTATTTGGTTTTTCCACCTTATCTATAGTGATCAAATAATCTTGGACTTCTCACCTCATTATCTTTTATGGTGGATTCCCTTATTGCTTGGGGAATTTTTTTGCATAGTTCCCACTATATTTAGAACTAATGCATTGAAAATAATCAAATTTTTTATTACCCTTTAATTATTTTTTCTGATGAACCTTATCACTTCACTTATAGAAATACCTTAATCCCTTTAAAAATTTCCCTGACTGATTATTTCCACAGTTCTCAGAAGGTGGGAATTGCTTTCTTGTAATATTCTTCTTCAATGTATTCCATTTTTAATGGTATTTAGATTAACTATTCTTCTTTAGATTTCCTTTGAATATGTAAGATATAGATAATTCCTTCCCTATTTTTATGGAATATAAAAATATTTCATCTTATGAATACAAATTTTGCAGGACTAGTGCTTTTCAGATACTTTTTTAATCCCCTCAAAGAAATAATAATTCTTACACTATGTTTTGTATATGTAATATGTGGAATATATATCTAACCTTGTAAATGTATATTGATAATATGAAATACTCTATTATTTATTTTTATTTATGATAAGTAAATTTCTCTTTATCTCAATTTTTTTTAGTGAGGGAAATATTTTTTTGATGAATTTATCCTTAAAAGATTTCCATTCCATGAGTTATATTTTCTCTTACTACCTAGAATTATTAATCAATGACCACAATTAATCAGTATCTACTTTGAGATAATACACTATAAGTGTAACCTTTTCATTTTCACTACATCCCAAGGCCATGAATATCTTCTCAAGACACTTAATCCATTTCTTAACTTCTATTAGATTAGTATCCCCACTAAATGATAGGGGATTATATCACATAAATAGATCCTACATAGGATAATATTTTTGTAGAACAAGTTGATCTATCTAGGAAGGTTTATTTATCAAAACCTAATTAAGATGCCCTAATATAGACCTAATTTCCACTGTTCCAATACCATTTGTATTGGTTTCCTCAGTAATGAAATATCTACATTTTCTATAAGTATTAATACACTTCTTCCATCTAGGCACCATTTCTAAACAGTGACATTTACCAAATTGTCTCATAAAATAATGATTTTTATCATAATGTATAATTATAAATATGGTATTCCATTTAACATAAGTTAGAAATATATGAATTTTTAATCTTAGAATAATAAAAATTAGTTTATTTGGGAATATCGTTATTTTAAAATCCTAGATTATTGTTTTTAAAGAAAATGTGAATTATCCTATGCATATCCCCTGGGAGTTTCAAACTAGGTTCACCGTAAGGCCTATTGTCATGCATCAATTAACGATTAAATCCAAACAAATGTTCCCTTTTCAAAGTTATTATGCCTGGGTACCTCTATGATAGTACCACATCCCCTTTTAGTATGTATACAAGGATTTATTACTAGGGAAACCTATATAATATATTCCTTACCAAATCATTAGGATGTTATTATATACTATCTTCAATGTTTATCATAGGGTTATGTTCCATTATCTGTTTTTTTACATAGTATAGTTCCCATGATTTCTATTGAAATTCCTCTGAAACCAACTATAACAAACCTGACCCCAGTAGATCTGAGTTGGTGCCTTAATTTATTAAATTAGCATATATATAGGGAATCAAATCCTAAAGGACCAATCAATTTATATGTTTTTTAGAACTATATACATACATGATACCCATTTTATATTGGGAATATAAAATAAAATAAAATAAATAAGAAATACAAAAAATTGAATCCTTGAAAACTCATTCAAATATTTCTTTTTCAAGTTCTAGGGATACGAAAAAAATAAGGTTTATCTCAAATGCTTAGTAAGGGTTAAGTAAAATATAAGTTATCACGAATAATTAATAATAATAAATATGTAAAGGTAAATAAATAAACACAAAATCTGTTTAAATAACTTAAATATCATGATAATATATGGAAGAATCAACTTGTTTAGCTAAATAACTAAAAATATATTTCATTTAATCTATAAATTGAGAATTAAATTCATTTTTAAACAACATCATATCAAAAATATCATGGATAATAATAATAACTGAATTCTCAATGAATGAAATGCTTAATTATTAGATATCATGTATCATGAAGATGGTACCTCTACCTTAAATAACATTAACAATATGTTTTAAAAGTACTAGGTACAAAATAATTCAATTTGGCCAAATATACATCTACTATCAAGATCATTAACATGATAGTTTAAAACTAATGTGTACAAATTCATAGGGTTTGACCAAATAATTTTCCTCAATAGACCTGTAGATGCATCGAGGGGCTATCTATTACCATACCCCACCTAGGTGTTGAATTTACAAAGAATTAATCATATATATAGTAATATATTTAATTCATAAACAATGTTCCTTATCATAAAATATATATATTGAGTAAAAGATACATATTTATCAATATTTTCCAAGCTAGTCAAATAACATTCAAAGTATAGATCATATGAAAAATGCTATATGGTTTAGAAAATAATTATATCCATCATAAAATAATATATATATTTGAGATAATTGTAATGAGAAATAAAAATTATTATAATAAAGTTATTGTTTCAATATAATGTTAACAATCAAAAATAAAAGTGTGATTATAAAATAACTTCTACCACTTAGTAATTTTCAAGTCAAATCCTCTTAGATGAATTTATTCAATGTGAAACTTAAAATACCATGAAGTATGAATTAATCATGATATTACATGTCAAAGGGGAATTATATACACCAAATTATACTTAATTGGTTCTTAATAATCAATCGTGATATGTGGTAATGGAAAAATGAATAACATCGGTTCGCAAGGCAGTAGTCTCTCATACACACATGTGATGATATAGAAACCCATTTTATTGAAGTGGAGGTGGTTGTAGGTCAAAAAATAATATAATAAAATATCATTATATGAAATATACTTATTCTATTACATAATAATGTTTTTATAATAATTTAAGTAGGTGGAGGAAGAAATAAAATAAGAACACTCGTTGAAGAACATTACCTCTTTTTCCAGTATTCTCCTTAGGTTTGTAGTAAATCCTTACTAGGTTGGATTTCATAACAAAATAATGATTCTAGTATTAGGATATGGGAATTGAGATGTGATTTGGGTAGGTATTGTGTGATCCAATAGGGTTTGAAGCTGTGAATAAGAGAGGATAAGGGGTGGCATTTATAGGCGAGGTGAGTGGCACACTTGTAAAATTTTGAAAATATTCAATCATACCCACATTTTTATCATTCCAAAAGCCTCCAAAATAAAAAAATATCAAAAAAAATATAAGGTCAAAATAAGTCTAGAAAATGGGGTTTCAAAAAAATTAGGTCATTTTTAACCATTATATTTTTAGTTTAAACCTCGAATGACTCTATTCTTACCATAACCATAGTAATTAATATTTACTATTTTTAGAAAATTATTTTAATAAAAAATTAAGTTTAAATTATAAAACATTATAAATTGCAATGATTAAAAATATTTAATGAATTTTTAAAAATTAAATTCATAGAATTGGACTAATATAATTTAAAATTAATCCCATAGGCATGATGAGAAAGTGGGTTTCTAAAGGGATCATCTTCAAAAGAAGTAAAGTTTTTATATCAATATTCAATATTAAAATTATTCTAGTGAAATAAATTGTATTAATTGATATAAAATTTATATTATTATTCTTTAAAAAAAATTAATAATATAATCTAAAATTATAAATAATTTAAATAAAGTCAGTTTTCAATTAAAAATCAGTATTTTTCAATATTCATCGGGAAATGAAACATTTTAGAAAAATACAAAAAATTCACCCTAAGATAATTTTGATATTCTGATTTAAAAAAATTATTCTTATTTTTTCAAATAAACTTTTTAAGAGTGGTAAAATTTAATTTTATGTTATGTTCCCCAAGCACGATTAAACCACTTTTTAAAAAAATACAGTTTTTAAGAAAACATTTCTTTTAATTTAAAAGATTCTTATTTTATATCTAGTCAATAGATAACAATTATATTCATATATTAGAAAATAAAATTCACAACTTCCAATATAATAGCTAGTTTGTAATGATAATGTTGAAATAATTTTTTAGTATTGTATTTTTTTAACCTGGTGTTGGGTTCATCCCAAGATATCAATGAAATTAAATTTATTCTAAAAGAAATATATTTTAAACTATTGGGTCATTACACAAACTCATAGATTTATATTTATACCTAATGAAAATAATATATCCTCCTAAATGAGAAACACTATGGTTTATAAATCCCTTACCACTCAAATACTTTATTTGTATCTTCAACTCCACTAACTCCACATTTGAAATTCTACAGGGTGTCTTTGATATAGGTCATGCATTTGATATTAAATAAATATAAAACAAAAATTCATGATCTGGTTTATATCTAGGTAATTCCTAAAGATATACATAAATTTATTCTTATAAAAGAGGTACTTCCTCAATTTAAATATTACATTTTTCATCAGTAGGTTATGTCTGTTATTCTACACCAAGAATCTCATTTCGAAGAGCTACTAGTGGTAGATCTAGACATGGCTCAGAAAATGAAGTCTCCCCTCTAAATAAAAGTAATTTCATATCTTCATCAAAAACCATAATATCCTTATCTTTATAATATATTTTTGAAATATATTTTGAAATCCATTCCATACAAAGGATTATGTCAATGTTTACCATAGGTATAATAATAAAATCATCAAATAAAGCACATTTATGTTTTATAATAGGAAATTCTTAAGACATATTTGTTGTAGTGAGGGTTACACATGTATTTTTGATTGAAAACTCATTTATTAAGGTGAATGGGAAATGTATATTTTTTTGTAAAACTGAGATTATATAAAATAATGTGATGATACATAATAAAATAAAGAATTAAATAAATTTGAGAATATGATTAATCTACCCTACACCACATCATTAGGAACTTCAACCTTATCTATTGTGATTCCATAAACTTGAAATTTCTCCATTGGTATTTTCTATGGAATATTTCCTTGAAACTAAGGAAAATCATTTTCATAATGTCCCATCTCCTTATTGCTAGAAAACTATTTATTGCTGTCTTCATTATTCCCCTTTCAATCACAGGTTTAATGGTCATTTTCTTCACACTTATAGAAAAATATCATTATAAATAGAAATATTCCATGATTTTTCTTTACACATTTATTGAATTTTAGAAATTTAACCCTTACCTTCTTTCCATTTTCCTTATTTTCTATTTTATAGTACTAAGTATCCATCTTCTTATCTTGCTTCATTTCAATGCTATATGACATGAAGAATTGTCTCTTCATCTGGATATCACATGATACTATATCCTTATATAATGAGAATGTTTGGGAGACTAGCTACCTATGAATAATTATCTTAATACAATAAAAAAATGGCTAATCATGCTCTTTGGATTATGAATATAGTCTATCACATGCCTTCAAAACCTTTTAATGTTTCTTTCATACATAGAAACATTATTATCATCCTTTTATCCCAGACTTAAAAGTTGTCTCTCTATATTAACTCTATTTTTCCAAGGAAACTATTTATCCATTAATTCTTCCATAAAATACTTCCTTTTCTTGTTTTTAATTTTATTCTCCATCTTAGTATTTTGAATCAATGACTAGTATTAAACCGCATCTCCTAAGAGATGATAAACTACTATGAAAACCTTCTCCCTTTCACTACTTCCTAAAGAGATAAATATCTTCTATAAGGATATTATCCATTTCTCAACTATAAATGGTTTTTTAGTCCCACTAAATAAGGGTGTTTTTATTCACATGAAGTGGTGTAACCTTATTACACCACATTGTGGATCAAGTTAATCCATGCTGGTAAAGATATTTCTCATAACCTAATTTAGATGTCCTAATATAGTTATAAATTTCATATCTCTAGTTGTATCTATAGCTTCGACATCATTTATTTTTTGAGAGGGAAATCCCGAAATATATAACATTTATCGACAAGGTTTCTATTATTATAACTATGAGTCACCTCAAAAAATGGAATATAATAAATTAGATTATGAATCATGATGTATAATTTTTAAACTTGTGAATCACTTAACACAAATTATAAATTTATTTATTTCTATTATCAAAATCATAAGCATTATTTAATTGGTAATATTCTAAAAGTATGTTATAGGGTAACATTTTCCTAATATATTGTAACGTTCTGGTCCCAGGTGCCACTCAACGGGTGCCCCGAAGCCGGTTCACCACAAGACCTCAAGCACATTTCCCCAAACACCAGAGGCTGCCAACTAGCAGCGAGGGCCCAGGTCTGATAGTGGGGAAACTATGCCCTCATTTGTCAAAGTGTAGCGCAACAGAATTTAAATAAAACATACAATGACAGCGGAAGCAGTAAACCATACACAACTGAAATAAACTACAGTAGTGGATATAGCCAATAGTATATAAATGATGATGCTACATGTTTCAAGTTCTAAGAAAACTGCTCGAACATGTTATACATCAATACAGTACAACAAAATAGAGAGTACAGAAAAACAAGCAAAATAGCTGGCAGCGGCATCATGAGCCTAGGCTTGGTCCCATGCCCTCCTACTCCTCAGAAACAGTCAAGTACCTATATAGGGACTCTTTCCCCTATCTACACCTGCCGAAACCTAATCTGTTTGGGCCGAAAAGCATGGCCCAAACAGGGTGTGAGAAATATATCTCAGTAGGCACCCACCAAAGGCCCATGCCCAACTGTGTGTAAGCATGAACAACAGTGTGCAATAGTAAAATGCAATAAAGTAAACAGTACTAAAAAGTAACTAAATTAACAATTAAATTTCCATTTTATTATTCATTTAATTTATTTAATTTAGTAACATTCTTGTGCTCAACAGCACCAAGCCCTCAGGCCAACCAGAACCGTGCCCTCATGCTAAAATAGTAAACCATGCCCTCAGGCTTTCCCTCAGGCAATACAGAATCCAACCCGTAGGTATTGCCCTCAGGCATAACAGAAATTGCCCTCAGACATAGGAAGTTTCGCCCTCAGGCACAGAAGTAAAGCCCTCAGGCACGAAACGTTTCCCTCAGGCAAAATAGAACGTCGCCCTCAGGATAAAACAGTCACGCCCTCAGGCTAATCACAACAACTCCCTCAGGATAAACAGGTAACCGAGCCAGGCCCAACATGTCAAAATGCAGTAAACAAGCAATTCCTCTCAAGGAAATTCTACAATTACTACATTAAAGGCATACCCTTAGGTATCCTGGCCAAACAGCTAAACAGTGAAACACACCCATGGGGTGGTTCTGGATCCAAGAAACGATCCCAACCAGCATTTTATTATCACAATTTAATCACCTATGATATTCTAGGAATTAAATATAGCAACTACCTCAGCCACATGACACCCCATCATGGGTTCGTGGCATAAAAACGCATGAAATTTGGAAAATAAACACAAAGCCACCTACCTTATGCGCCAACGGATGTTATACCCGAACGCCGACTCCAGAAACGCCCAAGAACGACATAGATATGACGAAGAACAAAACCCATTCAAACGTAAATAACTTCCCCTCGGGAAATAATTGGTATGAATGGTACTAGGAGAGGAGAGGGCTTACCTATGCGGTTCCAACAAGATCGTCCAAAGCTGAATCAGATTCCAGAAGAACACCTGACGGATCTTCAAAGGGCCGACCGTCCTCCTTGGCTCCAAAACGGCTCAAATGCCTCCTCTGCCAAATGAGGAGGCTACTACCTATTTTAAGCCGAAAAAACAAAGTACATGGCGTGTAATTCTGAGTACACGACGTGTACTTCTTTCATTTAACTGTTCATTTGGCGGCACCGCCACACTATTCAACTGTCGACATGAGTACACGACATGTACTCTAATGTACATGGCGTGTACTATCGCCCAGCTATCGGTTGCTCCACCGCCTTACTGTTTAGGCCTACCGACTGACTACACGACGTGTAAGGTACCACTACACGATGTGTAGTCGGTTCCTACACCCTTCGTCACCGGAATTGTTACACACCCCATGTACTGTACCCCACACGGCCAGAAGTACACAGCTTGTGGAAAAAGTACATGGTGTGTAGTTCCAAAATTCAGGATTTTCCCAATTTTCCATATTTTCTAAAAAACACTTAAGGAAAAGGAAAAATAAGAACCCCGTACCTCAAAACTAAGAACCAGGTTCTTACAAACTTCCCCCCTTATAGCAATTTGTCCCCGAATTTCCCTTCCAAGGGTGGCGAAGATAAAGCTCAGAACAACTCTGGCCACTGAGCACGTATGTATACCTCCCGCTCCCAGGTCTCATCCAGCACTCGGCCATGCTGCTATAGAACCCGTACGAGAGGAACTGACCGGTCTCGGATAACCTTCGTTCTCCTGTCTAAGATACGGATTAGATGCTCCTCAAAGGACGCATCATGCTGAAGCTCAACCTCCTCTTGCTGAAAGGTGTGAGATGGGTCTGAATGGTAGCGACGCAACTGAGACCCGTGGAAGACGTCATGCATGGCTCGGTACCGCTATGGTAACTGCAACCGATAGGCAACCAACCCAACTCTCTCCAGAATCTCAAATGGCCCCACATACCTCGGTTAAAGCTTACCCTATCTCTTGATCCGCTTGTGTCCCAACCTCGGTGAAACATGCAAGAAAACCTGATCCCCAACCATGAACTCCAAAAGTCCTGTACGACGATCAACATAAGACTTCTGACGAGACTGTGCGGTAGCCATCCGCTTCCGAATCAACTGGACCTGCTCAGATGTCTCTTGCACGAGCTGTGGCCCTAGTAAAGTAGCCTCACCTGCCTCTAACCAGCATAAAGGTGATTGGCATGGCCTACCATATAAATCCTCGTATGGTACCATCGCAATAGTTTCCTGAAAACTATTGTTATAGACAAACTCGAATAAAGGTATATGCTTCTCCCAAGAGCCCCAAAAGTCTAGGACACATGCGTGCAACATGTCCTCTAGCACCTGTATCGTCCTATCTGACTGGCCATCTGTCTGAGGGTGTTATGCTGTGCTCAAAAGCACCTGTGTACCCAGCGCCCTCTGAAAATGGGTAACTTCTGTAACAACCCAGCTGGTCTCTGGTGCTCTGCCTTCACCTGCTGATAGGTGGAACACCTCGTAACAAAACCAGCTATCTCTCTCTTCATACCCGACCACTAGTACTGACGTCTCAAGTCACGGTATGTCTTGGTAACCCCGAGATGAACTGCCCAAACTGAAGCATGAAAATCCCACACCAGCTCCTCGCGTATATCCCCTGGAACCCATACCCGTCCATGGAAACGCAAAACCTCATAATCACCTATCATCCAACTGGGAGGAGGGTCCTCATTTTCCCTGACTCCTATAGAACTAGGCCTTCTGAATCCGATAACTGTCTCATCCTCACTCTTTCCAGGACGGTAGATGTCACAGCTAAAGAGGAAAGAAAAGTCTTCCCCTGACTGTCATGCACCTCCAGATGCATCTCAGAGAACAAATCTATAAGCTCCCACTCACCACTGGCCTCTTGCACTACCTGTATCTGAGTCTTCCTGCTTAGTGAATCAGCTACTGCATTACCTTTACTAGGTGTAAAGGAAAGCTCAAAATCGAAGGACTGTAGGTACTCGACCCACCTTCACTACCTTAGATTCAGGTCACACTGAGTAAAGATATACCTGAGGCTTTTGTGGTTGGTGAAAACCACAAAATTCTCTCCCAACAGATAATGTCTCCAACAGTGCAAAACATGCACAACTGAAGCCAACTCGAGATCATGCGTTGGGTAATTCCTCTCATGTGGCCTCAATTGCCGAGACCCGTACGCAACAACTCGGTCGCCCTGCATCAACACTGCTCCTAGCCCAATCCATGATGCATCACAGTAAACTGTATAGATCTTCCCCTTCTCTGGGAGTATCAGGATCAGTGCTGATGTCAACCTTCACTTCAGGTCCAAAAAAGCTATCTCACAAGATTCTGACCAAACGAACTTCACACCCTTATTAGTTAGACCTGTCAACGGTGCTTCTAAGCGGGAGAAGTACTATATGAAGCATCTATAGTAACCACCTAGCCCTAAGAAACTCTATATCTCAAACATGTTCTTAGGATGCTCCCAGGAAACTACTGCTCTCACCTTCTCTGGGTCTGCTGCAACTCCTGCCTCTGAGATGATATGACCCAGGAAGTGAATCTGCTCCATCCAAAAGTGGAACTTCGAGAGCTTAGCATATAGACGATGCTCCCTCAGTGTACTCAGTACGATCTCAATATGGGTGGCATGGTCGTGTCGAGTGTGAGAGTACACTATGATGTCGTCCATGAATACTACCACAAAATAATCAAGATACGGATGGAACACACGATTCATCAGAGCCATGAAAAATGATGGCGCGTTCGTGAGTCCAAACTACATAACCAAGTACTTGTACAGACTATATCCACTCCGAAAAGCTGTAAGTTGTATATCCGATGGTCTCACGCGCAACTGATGATATCCGGATCTCAAGTCAATCTTAGAGAACCCTCGTGTTCCACGAAGCTAATCAAAAAAATCATCTATCCTCGGCAAGGGATATAGGTTCTTAGCCATCAACTGGTTTAGCTTCTGATAATCCATGCAAAGTCTGATGGTACCGTCTGCCTTTTTCACAAAAAGGACCAGATAACCCAAGGAGAAGTACTGAGTCGGATAAATACCCATGATTTTAACTCCTCTAACTGCCTCTTGAGCTCCTACAACTCAGGCGTGGCCATCCTATAAGGAGGAATGGACACCAGTGCTGCTCCTGGCATAAGCACGATAGAGAAATGCACTTATCACTCTAGAGGTAGACCTGAAAAGTTGTCCGGGAAGACATCCCTAAAACGATCAACAACTGGAGGGAAATCCGTCTGATAGGTCCCCTGATCATCCAGATATAAGCTCTCTATCTAGGCTGTGACTCCACCTCGCCCATGATGCTCTGGTCTAGCTCGACTCACCTGAACATCCAATTTTCCCTTGTATAGAAACTCTCCGCCCTCTGGTGACGTGAATCTCACCATGTGATGATAGCAGTCTAAAAATGCTCGAAAGGGAACCAACCAGTCCATCCCGAGAATGAAACCATTGCTCGTCATCTATAAGACTTAGAGGTCCCAAAGGAAGTGACACTGTCCAACCTCAAGGGGGCACTCCTTACAATGACGAACACCAGCCGTCCTAGTCCCCAACGGAGTGTCTAGTGTCATGATATCAGAAGAACAAGAAACATAGAGCCCAAGGCTCTCCACAACGGGCACAGATATGAAACTATGTGTAGAACCCGTATCAAAAAGTACTGAAGATAAAACAGAAGCTAATAGAATAGTACCTCTGACTGTAGAAGGTCCGAGATCCTGCTCCTGCTGGGTCTGTTGCACTGCATATGCCTGCCCAGTGCCGCGGCCCTGCGACACAGCCTGGCTACCCTGAGTTGCCCCGCCCTGCTGCCTCTGCGACCCTGGTGTCTGGCTACCATGGCCACGACCACCATCTCGGCCTGCACGCCCTGACGTATTTCAGTTCCCCAACTAGTAAGAAGCCACTGTTCCTTCTCCCGCACGCGGAGTTTGCATAGAACCCCTCTCACTAGCCACTGGTAGAAACTCCCTACAAAAGCGCTGCAGATAACAAAACTTTCCACAAGCTCGACACTCCACTGGGTCTCGTGGACACTACGGCCTCTTATGCCCCTCTCTACCACACTGGTAGCACCTGATCAGGCCACCTGAAGAAGCTGCCTGGCTGGTACTACCACCCTAAGAGAAGTCCATCTGTATCTTCCTCTTTCCAATAGAAATAGTACCAGTAACTGGTGCTGAACTGCCCTGGCCCACACCAATAGATTCCCGTAGGTTCCTCTTAGAAATCAGCACCTGGGTTAGAATAGCGTGTACTGAAGGCAACCTGAAAACATTTACCAGTGCTCAGATGTCATACCAAATACCATCCTCAAAATGTCTATCTCTCAACGTCTCATCACCCACCATCACAGGTGAAAAACGCTGAAGCTCCGTAAAACGAGGAGAATAGTCTATCACCAACATAGCGGCCTGCTGCAGATTCATGAACTCTCGATCTCTATCTGCCCTCAGCATCTCGGGAAAGAAGAAGTCATAGAAGACTGCCTGAAAATCTTCCCACGCCATGTATCTGTGATTCTCTGACTGGGTGGTAACATCCCACCACCTCTTGGCAGAATCACGCAACATGTAAGTCGTGAGCCTGACCCTCCTCCCTGGAAGCGTCTCCAAATGCTCAAAAATTGTCTACATCGATCCTATCCAAGACTCTGCAGCCTGTGGTCCGCCATCCCTTGAATACATAGGCAGATGCTGCTGCTGAAAGATACGTGTCTGCTCGGCCATAGATGTGGTAGCCTGCAGTGCTCCCTGAAAGGTCTGCATGAATTTCATAAATTCTTCATGGAACTGCGCCTCCACACCTATGTTCGGTATAATAGTTGGCTCCGCATCGGGCTCTGCTGGTGGATCAACTGGTATCCCATGGACCACTATCTCTGGAGTATAATCGTTGCCACTCTCCTGGCGAACAACTCGCAGTCGTCTAGGCGGCATGACACTACAAGGTCAAAAGCACACCACAGATTCAATATTATTATGACCGAAACGAAGGAACCACAAAGGAAAAAGAGGAAAAATGCATTAAAAAATTTCAAAACAAGACTACACGGCGTGAACTTGACTTCTCTTCCCCTGACCGGGTCCTTACACATGGCTAAGGCACACGGCTTCCGTCGAACAAAAATACACGACGTGTATAATATCTACACGGTGTGTACGATGTTATTTTCCAACTGCCTGTGTCTTCTGTGACACAGCTGACTACTCGGTTTAACACTACATGGCGTGTTACACCCGCACACGGCGTGTACACCACCCCGTTTCCCAGCCACACAGCTAACTCCACATGGTCTGTCCTCGGACAAGACTACACAGCATGTCCCACAGGTACACGGTATGTTCTGAGAGAGGTGACACCGGCCTGTGTTGTTAGTTACACGGCCGAGTCCCCAGGTCACACTACACGGTGTGTCTATAATTTACACAGTGTGTTCTGTTAAAGAGTTCACCGACCCGTGTTGTCAGTCACACGGCCGGACTCCGAGTAAACACTACACGGTGTGTACAAAAACTACACGATGTGTTTTACCCCAGCCCTTCCCTTCCCCGTGTCACCGCCCACACGGTTTGTGACACGGGAAGAGACTAAACGGCGTGTACTCAGGGTACACAATGTGTACTAAAAAAAGTTCATTTTCTTCCCGAACAGAAGAACATACCCAGCGTGTATAAAAAAAATACTACACGGAGTGTATACTGGGTTTCCAGACAGTATGCCTCAGAAACTTCTCCAGAACCCAGAAAATACAAAAAAAAACACCTAAGTGTCAAATTCCAACCCATGGGGTCCCATACTCCCCACAAATCAAAGTTTGACATCTTATATGTGTTATAACCAACAAACAATCAATGATCCACCAATTTACGGTCAATGGGGGCCCATACTCCCCAAAAATGAATGTTTGGCGTCCGTTCTATAAACAAGCTCAACCAAAAATACCATATCACAAGGAAGGTATTTATCAAGCAGCTATCACAACAACATGCTTTATTAGCACAACAACTATCACAAAAACATGAAAATTCTAATGCACCTACATGTCATGGAAACTATTCATGTCATGTGATTTCTAGCATGTTCCTATATGATACATGAGACGACATACCCTCATCTCATTGGGTTGCAACTAAATAGAAACCATAGATAAAATATAAACGGAAAAATCTCAAATTGCGTCACCCAACGGTGAAAAAATATCAACCGTAAAATTGAAAAATCAAAAGAATTCAAAATATGAGGTAGAATGGCTTTTCCCTGTTCACGGGTTAGCTATGCCCAGGCACAAATTATTACCAACTACCGTTCATCCTATCCCTGACTACTGATCCAAACAATAATTCAAAGAAATGAAACTCCTCTGATACCACTTTGTAACGTCTCGGTCCTGGGTGCCACTCAACAGGTTCCCCGAAGCCGGTTCTGCACAAGACCTCAAGCGCATTTCCCGAAACTCTAGAGGCTGCTGAATAGCAATGAGGGCCTAGGTTTGATAGTGGGGAAACTATGCCCTCATTTTTCAAAGTGTAGCGCAGCGGAATTTAAATAAAACATACAACGACAACAGAAGCATTAAACCATACACAACTGAAATAAACTACAACAGTGCATATAACCAACAGTATATAAATGATGATGCTACATGTTTCAAGTTCTAAGAAAATAGCCAGAAAATGTTATACATCAATACAGTACAAAAAAATACGGAGTTCAACAAAACAAGCAAAACAGCTGGCAGCGGCATCGTGAGCCTAGGCTCGGTCCTATGCCCTCCTACTCCTTAGCAACAGTCAAGTACGTGTATAGGGACTCTTTCCCCTATCTACACCTACAAAAACCTAATCTTTTTGGGCCAAAAAAGCGTGGCCCAAACAGGGTGTGAGAAATATATCTCAGTTGGCACCCAACAAAGGCCCGTTCCCAACTACGTGTAAGCATGCTACAATAGTGTGCAACAGTAAAATGCAATAAAGTAAGCATTACTAAAAAGTAACTAACTTAACAATTAAATTTCCATTTTATTATTCATTTAATTTATTTAATTTAGTAACATTCTTGTGCTCAACAGCACCAAGCCCTCAGGCCAACCAAAACAGTGCCCTCAGGCTAAAATAGAAAACCACGCCCTCAGGCTTTCCATCAGGCCATACAGAATCCAACCCACAGGTATTTCCCTCAGGCGTAACAGAAATTTCCCCCAGGTGTAAGAAGTGTCGCCCTCAGGCACAGAAGTCAAGCCCTCAGGAACGAAAGGTTTCCCTCAGGTGAAATAAAACGTCGCCCTCAGGCTAAAACAGTCACGCCCTCAGGCTAATCACAACAACACCCTTAGGCTAAATAGGTAACCGGGCCATGCCCAACATGTCAAAATGAAGTAAACAATAAATTCCTCTCAAGGAAATTCTACAATTACTAAATTAAAGGCATACCCTCCGGTATCTTGGCCAAATGGCTAAACAGTGAAACACACCCCTGGGGTGGTTCCGGATCCAAGAAACGATCCCAACCAGCATTTTATTATCACAATTTAATCACCTATGCAATTCTAGGCATTAAATATAGCAAAGACCTCGTCCACACAACACCCCATCATGGGTTCATGGCACAAAAACGCATGACAGTTGGAAAATAAACACAAAGCCACCTACCTTATGCGTCAACGAACGTTATACCTGAACGCCGACTCTAGAAATGCCCAAGAACAGCGTAGATCTGATGAAGAACAAAACCCATTCAAATGTAAATAACTTCCCCTCGGAAAAGAATTGGTAAGAACGGTACCAGGAGTGGAGAGGGCTTACCCGTGCGGTTCCAACGAGATCTTCCAAAGCCGAATCGGATTCTAGATGAACACCTGGCGGATCTTCAAAGGGTCGGTCGTCCTCCTTGGCTCCAAAACGGCTCAAATGCCTCCTCTGCCAAATGAGGAGGCTACTGCCTATTTTAAGCTGAAAAAACAAAGTACACGGTGTGTACTTCTGAGTACACGGCGTGTACTTCTTTCATTTAACTATTCATTTGGCGGCACCACCACACTGTTCAACATTTGACATGAGTACATGACATGTACTCTAAAGTACACGACATGTACTATCACCCAACTATCGGATGCTCCACCACCTTACTGTTTAGGCCTTCCGACTGACTACACGGTGTGTAAGGTACCACTACACGACGCGTAGTCGGTTCTTACACCCTTCATTGCTGGAATGGCTACACGCCCCGTGTACTCCTCCCCACATGGCCAGAAGTACACGACATGTGGAAAAAGTACACGGTGTGTAGTTCCAAAATTCATGATTTTCCCCATTTTCCATATTTTATCAAAAACACTTAAGGAAAATGAAAAATAAGAATCCCATACCTCAAAACTAAGAACCGGGTTCTTACATATATGTTTTCCTAAATCTAGTTCTCAAGTATTATATTAAAATTACTCTAATACCAATTGTAAAGATCCCGACTCTAGTTTCCCAAAGTCAGTGGTTACTTTATAAAATTGGAATAATATTCAAGGAATCACATCTTGAAGGACCAAATAGTTTAATAGTTTTGGAACACTACATATATTCTTTAATCAAACATTATAATTAAAAACATAAAATAAAACATTGTAATTACATTTAGAACACCATTATTATCTTAGCTTATCCCTTTATATCAATCATAATATACTTCATGGAATCTTGGGAAAAAATAAACATAAAACAAGTGAGATAAAATGATTAGTATGTGTATGTATACAATGGAGTATATCATGAATAAATATTCTTAAATATTATGGATAGGAAAATAACTAAAAAACATGTCATTTTAACAATAATGTGAGAATAATTTGGAAAGAATAAATGGAAATCAAATAATTCCGTATTAACATGATCTAAAACTCATCCATGGATATCATATCCAATCAGATAATTAGATCTAAAAAAATAACTTATATCATAATGAGGAAATTTATAATGCTAAAATTCATCAACATATCATCAGTGATTCAGTGATGAAATCATATATGAATAGGTAAGGCCTAAACTAATACCCAAACTAGTATGTCTCATGAGACTGACTGAAGCATCGAGAGACTATAAAATCCCTAGACCATCACTTATAAAGTTCAATGAATTCCAAATATTAAATGGGTGAAACATAATCAATATATATATATATATATATTAGTATTGATACTGGGATACAAAACGTTAATAACTTTCCCCAATCAATAAACATATTCATAAACCATCAAAAGTAATATGGTGAATGACATCAAAATAGTACATTCCCAGTCAAAATAGCTCACAAACCTTCTAAAGAGATAATAATGATATTATCATCTTAAAATATACCCAGTGGAGCATAATAAAAATAAGTTTTTTTTTCTCATTGATGAATATAAATACCATAAAAATGTCTCTAAAACCTTCTTAGTGAAAATAAATTTTTTAATTTTGTTGGTCAGAGTGGATACGCAAGAGGGGGGGGGGGTGAATTGACTTCCAATAAAAATTTCTGATTAAAAATATTTCTAATAAAAAACCTCCAATTTAATAAAAAAGTTAAACTGTAGTGAATTTATAAATATTATAAGTGTTCAGTTAGTTTGTCAAAGATTGATTATTTCTCAGTTAACTTAATCTGAAGATTAAGTTAGCTTTTGAAACTAACTTACTGGATAACAATAATTACAAACTCTTTCTAGTTCAACTATTAGAGTCACTTTATAACAGATTTTAATTTCAATATAATTAGCAGTGGAATATTGAAAATAGTTTAAACTAAAATAAGATGCACAACAGTTTTATCCAAGAGGTTCAGTCTCAAGTTGAGACTTAGTCCTCCCAAACAGTTTATATATAACTTTGATCCATACCCTGGATCGGGGTTTACAACAGTACTCAGACTGTCCAGGTCCTCATACCTCTAACACAGTTCTACGTGGGAATGCAACAACAACAGCACACATGCTGTCTGAGTCCTCAGACCTCTACCATAGTTATCTGAGGGATACACAAAGGTATAAATAGTTTGGTGCAAGGATTTCAGTATCCTCCAGTTCAGCTTAGGAGTAACTGTGTATCCAAACAGACAGAAGCACACACTTCTCATAATGTAATAAAAAAATGATCACAGTAGATCAATAAGATGGAGAGGAGTTTAGAATTCTATTTTGTGATGTCAATGTAGCCATGGAATCCTTTAGATTGATGTAGATGAAGCATTGAGTCCTTCTCTGGAAGTTTTCTTGAAAACAGAGTGTCGTGGTTCTGTTCTTTCACTTCCACTACAGGTGTTCAACTTGAATGTGAGAGTATTCCTTGCAGCACTTGAACCTCCTCTTTGAACTTCTGTTCTTGATGTGTATGAGTGTTCTTCGAGTTCTTTGAGTTCTTACTTATGTGTATGAGTGTTCTTCGAGTTCTTCATTATGTGTATATGTCTTATTTTTTTTACTGCAGTAGATCGATATTGCTTTTATTCCTTGAGCTCCAACAATGGGAATGACGACCTTTTATAGGTATGAGGTACAGTTCCCTAACATGCCAACAAACATTATTAATTAATATCAGTTGGATTGAATAAAGAAAATATGACCATTATCATTATATTAATAATATTAACAAAGCATAGATTTTGAGTAGCTGTGACTGGTTAACAGTCATCTTCCTTTAGTAGTTCTTTGTCGGTAGACTTATAACGGTAGCTCTTGTAGTAGTAGCCAATATATCAGTGACTCTGTGTAGCGGTAGCTTGTTTGTATCAGTAGCTCCTTCTATCGGTAGCTCTTTGTAATGGTGAACTTATATCGGTATCTCTTCCTCTATATCAGTAGCTATTATCATCGGTAGTAGTAGATCTCTCTATCAGTAGCTTCTTCTATCGGTAGCTCCATTCTATCGGTAGCTACTTGTGTAGCGGTAGCTTTGCTTCAGTAGATATCTGTCTGTACCAGTAGACTATGTATCGATGACTGTCTATCTATAATGGTAGAATTTTTATATTAGTGACCTTTGTTTATCGGTAGACTTATTCTATTAGTGGATTTGTCTAACAGTGAACTTGTATCAGTGAGCTAGTCTGTATCAGTCAGAATTATAACTATTAGTGAATTAAGAACTTAAATGCTTACAAAGTAACTGTTCTATGAATATCAGTTCCAGATTGAATTAATATCATACATCATCATTGTTAAACATAAATAAGCATTGATTAATGTATTTAATGATATTATATGATTTTTTTGACATCCATACTAACTCTAGAACAAGAAGGAATAATTATGAAACATAATTATTATATAAGTAAGCATGATTTGGGATTATCAGAACATGTCTAATCATATTTGAGATTATCAAAATAGGTGAGTCCAACAATCTCCCCCTTTTTGATAATCACAAATTATGGCATTATAATCTAGAATAAACGTTGATGAATTAGAGTAAAAGACATATAATGGAATTTCTTAGTGCGTTTAGATCATAAGCTCTCAAATGTATCATAGTTAATCTATGGACAAACATAAGGGTAAAAAGAAATAGATTATTTATTTCCCCAAAGAAACATATTATAATTTTCTCCCTCTTAGTGTAATTTCTCCAAAAATTGTACTTTCTCCCCATATTATAATTTTTCTCCTCCTTTGTGATTAGAAAAAAGAGAAAAACAATGATTCAGGGCATAAAATAAGTATAGAGAAATCAGACATTTTCATTTCACATGAAAAAGGTACATGAGATAGTACAAAATAAATACAAGCAGTACAAAATTCCTATCAAAATATCTAGCCTCATTAAATCAACCTCTTAGATGTCCACTTTGGATTTCCCTTTAGGATCAGAGGACTGTGGTTGGGTAGGTTGAGATTCAGGCTTGGTTACTCCAATAATTATCAAGGGTGGTTCAGCTACTGAAACACTGAAAGATCTATAATGAGTACTCCTCTGTGTGATCAAAGGAGTGAGGCTTCTGATTGCCTGAGCATGAGTCATTTGATGTGTAGAACCAGCAGAACCTATGGCAGTTAAGGTATGAGGCATGGTGATAGGTGTACTGTCAACATGCAGGAATGGCTGTTAGAGATTCCTAAAATCCATAATGATACCTCCCACTCTTTCCATGGCAGAGATGAAATCATCCTTGTTCTCCATAAATTTTTCCAAAGCAGGGGTCAACTCCCTGAGCTTACTTAATAGTTCTCTAAAGGCTTGAGTGACTGGGGGAAGTTTTAGATTCTCTAACAGCAGTTTGAAATGATTGGTTAGATGATGCTTGGTGTACACTCTCTGAAAAAAAATAATCAATTTTGTCTTTGATTTCCTTCTAGGTAGCAGTAGCATCTCTCATATAGTCCTGAACGATCTGTCTGGTATCCCTTGTGGTAGATATCTCCTGATAATGAGATGAGCTACTGGCACTAACTTGACCAAGTTCTTCTTTCAGCGTAGATCTAAACTGTTCCATATCAACTAATACTTTGGATGCACTAAGAGGTGCTGCAGTAAAAGCTACTGTTTCTTTGAAAGACTGAGTCAAATTCATTATCAGATTTTTCAAAACAAAATCCTGAGTACTGACATGTGTTTTTATGGTCTTCTTAAAATCTTCAAACACATCCACAAACTGTTTCACTGCACTTTGAATGTAGTTTATGTCAGTATAAACTTGAGATTTCGAACCCATGAGGGTATCAAATGAATCAACAAATTTCCTTAGAGAGTCAAAATCCTCTGATAAAATTTTAACTTGATTTTTACATTCTTTTACTTCATCCATAACTTCTCTCACAACACTTGAAAAAAAATTCCCAAATAAGATACCAAATAACATTCCATCTAACTTATCTCTTAAAAAAAACAGGTTTTCAATTCAGATTTCATCGCATTGTGATATCCTTTTCTCAAAATGTCTTTTGGCAGAGCTAGAGGAGCTACTGGTTGAGAAATAACTTCCTCTGAGAAAATATCATAAGACACAAGATGCCTTCTAATGGATGTATCATCCTTAGAATCAGGACATTATTTTCCCAATACAAAAAATCCTAGAACTATAGACCAATCTTTTACTTCATAGGTCACAGAAACAGATCCTATCCTTACAGGTTTCTCCCCCTAAAGTGGATCTTCCTCTTCTTCAGCACCAACTTTATCCATCTCCTCTTCAGAGGAGTCATCTATAACAATATTTATATCCAAACCAGGTAGCACATGCTGAGGTATATAAGCAATTGTTACTGGTCTGTCCACTTCAAAAACCTCCTCAACAGGCATAATAGAGCTCTTAATAAGAGGACTGAGACTTAAACACACACTTCCATTTTCAGATACGTTTTCCTCTTCATCATCGCATCTACTGGAATCTAGAGTAGTCTCTTTATAATCTAGTCTAGGTTGGTCTTCCTCATCCATAGATATTTCTTCAACACTTTTTCCCAGAACTGCTTCCTTACTAGGTAGGGTCACAGTTGGACTTGCCTTTCCATATGATACCTTTTCTGCACCTGGTCTTGGAGGAAAACCAGGATCCCCTCTATCTTCTATAGAGGTATCCTCCTCAGCATCATCATCACTGTATTGAGGTTCTTCCTCATCCGGTCCTAGACCTGGATCTTTTCTATCTCTTGGCCAATTAGGATGCTCAACTGGGTTAAATTTTTCATAAACTTTCTCATCATCACTCACCCATTTAATTCTCCTCATGTTCCACTTAATCTTCATGTACTTACAAATTATTTTTGTTATAAAAAATTTGTCTCTCAAAACCACTATCTCATCCTGAGACTCAGCCACACCTTTTACCTTGATCATCAAACAAATTATCCTTACAAAGAATAAAGAATTTTTTTTGACTTTGGCCTAGTCATATCTTCAATTTGAATCATAAGAAGACAAAAAAAAATTACTTTGACATTATGACTTAGTATATACAACAATAATATATCTTGGAATATAAGGTTTTCAAAATCTCCACTTCTTGGACTTAACACATGCTGGATAAATTTGAACAACAACCAGTTTTCTCCATCCATTTCTATATAAACTACCTTTCTTGGTGTTCCATATCTAGTAAGCTCTTCCAAAGTAGTTTCATAATAAAAAATGTTACTGGTAGGAGGTACTGAATTTGAGGAGTATCCAAACTCACCCTCGTGTGGAAATTTCAAGCACTTAGCCCATTCAATAGAAGAAAAAGAAATTATCTTGACATTCATTCCTGATACCATTCTGTTCTCACCTTCTGATTTATCAAAACAAAAAAACTCATAGAATTATTTTACCAATTTCGAATAATAAGGACCATTTTTTCTTGAGAATCACTAAACTCATTCCTGCTCTTCAAGCACTCTTAGAATTAATGACTTACTAGTCATCAACCATTCCACACATAGCTTGTTCTCAAATACTATTTCCCTTTTTATGAGATGGGGTTTTATAGGTTTCTTTACTTCACTACCACCCCTAGAATCTCCTTTGAGTCTCTTGGCATTCATCTCATCACCCTCTCCACTGACTGCTGGTCTCTTCATTCTTTCCATTCTGCAAATCGCGAGGCTTAGGGTTTGAGAGAAACGAAGGTTTTGGAGATATTGGTTGAAGGTAAAGGGTTTGAGGTGGATTGAAATGAGGTTAAAACTAATTTTTTTATCATTTAGGAATCAATAAATAAACAAATGAAACATAATAAATATAATACAAACAATAATGATTTCGGCGGATAAAAAACATGAAGTTTAAAACAGCGCAAACTAGCGATAACTTATACTGTTGAGGATTCTTAACGGTGAGGTCCACTAATAGTGAGGTTCTAATGGTGAGATCCACTAACAGTGAGGTTCTAACGGTGAGGTCCACTAACAGTGAGGTATAATGGTGAGGTCCACTAATAGTGAGGTATAACGGTGACGTCCACTAACAGTGAGGTATAACGGTGAGGTCCATACCAATGAGGTATAACAGTGAGGTCTCTCTAATAGTGATTTCTCTCTAACGGTGAGGTCTATGGAAATTTTATCATTCTTAAATAATGTATAATGTAACATAACCTTTTTTAAAATAAAGGCTTGGTGAATATATCATCCAACTAATGTTCAATGCTTATGAATTCAAGAGTTATATCACCTTTTTGATAATGATCTCTAAAACAGTGATGTCTTACATCAATGTGCTTAGTCTTAGAGTGAGACACAAGATTCTTGGGAATGTTGATCGCACTGGTGTTATCACAGTTTATAGATACATGCCTAAATTGATATCCATAGTCTAGTAGAGTGTGTTTCATCCAAAGAATTTGTGCACAGAAACTACCAGAAGCTATGTACTCTGCTTTAGCATTAGAAAATGTAACAAAATTCTACTTTTTACTACACCAAGATACTAAGGACTTACCTAGAATATGACATGTTCAAGAAGTACACTTCCTCTCTAACTTGAAACCAGCAAAGTCAGCATCTAAATAAATTATTAAATCAAATTATCGTCCTTTTGGATAATATAATCTTAAATTAGTAGTATGTTTAAGATATTTGAAAATCCTTTTAACAACAAGCAAGTGTTGTCTTTTGGATTATCTTGAAATCTTGCACACATACACACACTAAACATAATATCCGATCAACTAGTAGTAAGATAAACAAACTCCCAATAATACCTTTATAATTGGTTTGATCTACTAGTATCCCAGTTTAATCTACATCCAATTTACAAGTGGTACTCATAGGCGTATCACTTTCTTTAATACTATCCAAACAAAAATGTTTTAAAAGATCCTTTGTATATTTAATTTTATTTAAAATAATACCATTTTCATTTTGAAAAACTTGAAATCCAAGAAAATATTTGAGTTCTCCCATTAAAATCATTTCAAATTATATTTGGATACTCTTTGAGAAATCAATACACAAATCATTTTTAGAAGATCTAAAAATAATATCATCAACATAGATTTGTACTATCAAAACATCTTTAGAAATCCTTTTGATAAAAAGATTTGGATCAAAAATAAATTTAATAAAACCTTTTGAAATAAAAAAATTACAAATTCTATCATAACAAGCTCATGGAGCTTGTTTTAAACCTTACAAATCTTTAAAAAGTTTAAAAACATGATTTAGAAAATGAGGATTAGTAAATCTAGGCGGTTGTTCAACAAAAAAATCTTCAATTATAAAAACATTTAGAAAAGAACTTTTTACGTCCATTTAATATAATTTGAAATTCATATGAGAAGCATAAGCAAGTAGAATCCTAATAGGTTCTAGCCTAGCTACGGGTGAAAAGGTTTTCTCATAGTCTATTCCTTATTCTTAACTATATCCTAGTGCCACTAACCTAGCTTTGTTTTTAACTATATTTCTAGAATCATCAACTTTATTCCAAAAAACCCATTTAGTGTCTATGGTCAAAGTGTCCTTAGGTATGTCTACTAATTCCCAAACTTTGTTTCTTTTAAATTCATTTAATTATTCTTGCATATCTATCACCCAAAAGTCATCATTAATGGCATAATTGATATTTTTAGGTTCTAACTGTGAAAAAAAATCTTGATGTTCAACTTGATTTCTTAGAGAAGCTCTAGTTTGTGTTAGTATATATAAATCTACTAATACAACATCTAAAGGATGGTTTTTAAGGGTCCTAGTCGGTCTAGAAAATATAGGGATAAAATTTCAGTTTCATTTATAGGTTCGGGTTCAACAGAAACAGGTTCTAGAAAATTTATAGAACTGGTTGTCTTACCAAAAGGTTCACTGTTTTTGTCATTAAGGTTTTGAATGGATAGGACTTCATCAATATTTTCAAGAGCGGTCTTAGGTTCATGTGGATCGGTTTCATAAAATTTGATGTGTACAGATTCTTCCACACATTTGGTCCTCTTATTAAATACTCTATAAGATTTTCTAGATATAGAATAACCTAGAAATATTCCTTCATCACTTTTAAATGAAAAATTATCAATATTATCTTTAGTATTGTGGATTAAGACATTGTAACCAAAAACTCTAAAGTAATTAACCTTAGGCATCCTATTATTCCATAGATCATAAGGGGTATTTTTAAGAATTGGTCTAATGAAGACTCTATTTATAATATAACAAGCTGTATTGACATCTTCAACCCAAAAGTAAATTGTAAAATCATATTCATTAAGCTTTTTCCTAGAAATCCCTTGAAGAGTTCTATTTCTTCTTTCTACTATTCCATTCTGTTGAGGTGTTCTAGGGGTGGAGTAGTTGTGATTATAGCCATTGTGTGAGCAATAAGATTCAAACTCTTGATTTTCAAACTCACGGCTATGATCACTTCTCACGTTCTTAATTTTAAGTCCACTAAGGTTTTCTACAGACTTTTAGTATTTGATAAAATAAGAACGAGCATCACTTTTTTGAGCTAGAAAGTATACCCAAGTATATCTAGAAAAGTCATATACAAGAACATAAACATAGTGCTTCCCGTTTAAGCTATAAAATCTAGATTGTCCAAAGAAATACATGTGAACCAAATCGAGAGGTTGAGAAGTTGAAACTTATTTCTTTGATTTGAAAGAAACTTTATGTTTTTTTACCTTCTGACAAAGATTAAAAACTTTATTTGTTGGGAATTCTAGTTTGGGAAGGTCTCTAACTAAACCTTTCCTAGTCAGTTTCCTAAGAGAGTGCACATTGCAATGTCCTAATGTTCTGTTCCATAGCCAAGATTCTTTATGAAAATCATTTAAACAAGTAACATTTTGTTTAGCTAAAGAATTAAAATCTACAGCATATACATTTTCATTTCTTAATGTAGTAAATACCAAAAAATATATAGAATTAAAAACATTACATGAATAATTTTTAAATTTTACATTTAAACCATCATCACACAACTGAGAAATACATAACAGATTATATTTTAATCCATCAACAAATAGTACTTTATAAATTAAAATTGAATCAGTGTTACCAATATAGCCTAAGCTGATGATTTTTCCTTTTGAGTTATCCCTAAATGTGGCATGTCCTCCATAAATTTTGATTAATATCTCAAAGCATGAGTAGTCTCCTATCATATTCCTTGAACATACATTGTCCAAGTACCATATCTTCCTACATGAACTTTTCAAGCAAGTTTCCTATAAAACAAATTAAGACAGAAGATAATTTTGGTACCCAGATTTTATTGGGTCCAGAAAGGATAACAAGTAAAACATTAGGCACCCATAATTGTCTAATGGGTTTCCTATAATTAACAGATTCAAAAGATTTTGATAAATAAACTTTGTTTGGTCTATAATAATTTGAATAGCTAGATGAAGCATAAGAATTGCCAGAATTTGAACTAGCAACATACTGTCCAGATTTTGAAATAAATTTATTTTTAACAAAATGTCCTTATCCAGGTTGGTATCCTAAACCAGTAGTATAATTTGGTGTAACTTTTTTTCCTAGAATTTGAGTTAGAGTATTCTTTCCATTTGTGAACTTCTCTAAGTCTTTTCTAAGTTTATCATTCGACAATTTGAGTTCAGTATTATCCTTTAACAGTTGAGCATTCTTTTCCTATTATATACTATGATCAGATTGAATAGTACTAGTCAAGGAACACTATTTCTTTATGGATTTGTAATTATCTTTTAGCTCATTACAAGTATCTTCTAACATATTAAATTATTCAAATAATTCAGCTTTATACATATTATCATCATTATTTGAATCACATTCATTCCCAGAATAGTTTTTATTCAGCATAGGGGAAATAGGTACCCCAGATGTTTCAGTCATGAAACACATATTGGCATGATTCTTTTCAGAATCTGATGCCTCAGACTCACTTGTGCTGTCTTCCAAAGCACTCCATGTTTCCTTCATAGCTTTTTTATATTTTTTGTCCTTATAATCATATTTCTTCTTAAACTTCAATTTTGGATAGTCAGCCTTATCATGTCTTTTCCTTTTACATTCATAACAGACTATCTCATCATCTTTATCAGCTTTATTCCAATATCTCTTCCAATTACCTCACTAGTCATAATTACCCTTATAATTTGATTTTCTGAAAAATTTATTCTTTTTATAGAATTTCCTGAAACTCCTGGCTATATGAGCCATCTCTTCATCACTGTCTGAGTCAGAATTTTCACTAGTTTAGCTTTTTTCAGTTATCTAAACCTTCTCTTTGTCCTTTCTCTTTAACGTAGTAGACTTAAATGCCACTAACTTCTTCTTAGGTTCATCATTTTCCTCTGTTTACCTTCATCTATTCTTCATATATCATTAATTTTCCAATCATCTCTTTGACAGGTAGCTTTCCAATGTCACATTATTCTTGTACAGAGATAGAGGTTCCTCTCCATCTGTCTGGTAGGCATCTCAGTATCCTCATGATTTTCTCTTTTGCTGGAAGAACTATTCCTAGTGATCTCATTGTATTAACTATCTCATTAAACTTGAGATACATATTAGAAATATATTCATTAGATTTCATTTTAAAATTATCATACTTAATATTGTATGTATTTAGTCTCATTTACTTAACATTGGTTGTTCCCTCATGAAAAACATCTAGAGTATCTGATATTTCATAAGTAGTCTTACGAGCAGATATTTGATTAAATTCTTCATCTCCTAAATCACAATACATGGAATTAATTCTTTAAAATTATTATTGTAAGCCTATTTCGTAGATTCATCCCAAGTAGTTATAAAAGTTTCTTGAATCTAATACTAAGTCTCTATAGTAGTCAAGATATCAAATCCCATAATTTCTAAATGGATTTTTATTTTTATTTTCCATTGGGAATAATTGACACCATTAAATAATGGTGGCCTATTGGTAGCTACAACTTATAATCTATTATCCATAATAACTATGTTTTAAAAGGATATCTAAAGATAAAAAAATTATAATAAACAGAAATTTTTAGATCTTTAAGATACAACTAAAATCACACTTGAAAACTTTTAACAAACAGAATGTTTTAGAAAACTTTTATCAACTACCTCTGATACCAAATTTTGGTCGGAGTGGATACTCAAGCGGGGGGTGAATTAAGTACCAATAATAATTTCTGCTAAAAAATATTTCCAATAAAAAATCCCCAATTTAATAAACAAGTTAAACTGTAGTGAATTTATAACGATTGTAAGTGTTCAGTCAGTTTCTCAAAGATTGATTATTTCTCAGTTAAATTAATCTGAATATTAAGTCATCTTTTGAAACTAACATACTAGATAACAATAATTAAAAACACTTTCTAGTTCAACTATCAGAGTGACTTTAAAACAAATTTGAATTTCAAAGTAATTAGTAGCAGGGTATTGAAAATAGTTTAAACTAAAATAAGATGCATATCAGTTTTAACCAAGAGGTTTAGTCTCAAGATGATAGTTAGTCCTATGAAATAGTTTATATATAACTTTGATCCACACCCTGGATCAGGGTTTACAACAGTACTGAGACTGTCCAGGTCCTCAGACCTTTACCACAGTTCTACGTGGGAAAGCAACAACAATAGCACATAGGCTATCCAGGTCCTCAGACCTCTACCACATATCTACGTGGGATACACAAAGGTATACAGAGTTTGGTGTGAGGATTTAAGAATCCTCCATTTAAGATTAGGATTCAGTGTGTGTCCAAACAGACAGAAGCACACACTGGTTGTAATTTAATAAAAAAGATGACCACAGTAGAGCAATAACATGGAGTTGAGTTTAGAATGATCTTGTGTGATGTCAATGCAGCTCTGGACTCTTTTAGATTGAGGTAGATGAAGATTTGAGTCCTTATTTGGAAGTTGTCTAGAAAAAAGAGTGTCGTGGTTCTGTTCCTTCACTTCCAGTACAAGTGTTAAACTTGAATGTGAGAGTATTCCTTGTAGCACTTGAGCCTCCTCTTTGAAATTCTGTTCTTGATTTGTTTGAGTGTTATTAGATTTCTTCGAGTTCTTCCTTATGTGTATGAGTGTACTTAGAGTTATTCCTTATGTGTATATGTCTTTTTTTTACTCTAGTATCTCGATATTCCTTTTATTCCTCGAGCTCCAGCAATGGGAATGATTACCTTTTACAGGTATGAGGTACGGTTCCCTGACAGACCAACAAAAAACATTAATTAATATCAGTTTCATTGAATAAAGAAAATATTACTGTTATAATTATATTAATAATAATAAAAAAGTATAGATTTTGAGTAGCAATGACTGGTTAACAGTCATCTTCCATTATTAGCTCTCTACCTGTAGACTTGTAATGGTAGCTCTTGTTGTAGTAGCTCATGTATTAGTGAATTTGTGTAGCAGTATCTTGTTGTATCGATAGCTCCTTCTATCTGTATCTCTTTGTAACAATGAACTTATATCAGGAGATCTTCCTTGATATCAGTACCTGTTATCATCAATAGTAGTAGCTCTCTCTATCAGTATCTTCCTCTATCGGTAGCTCCGTTCTATCGGTAGATGCTTGTGTAGTGGTATCTTTGCATTGGTAGCTATCTGTCTGTACTAGTAGACTATGTATCCGTGGCTATTTATCTGTAATGGTAGACTTGGTCTATCAGTGACCTTTGTTTATCGATAGACTTAGTCTATCGGTGGATTTGTCTAACAATGTACTTGTCTTAGTGAGATAGTCTGTATCAGTTAGAATTATAACTATCAGTCACTTAAGAACATAAATTCATACAGAGTAACTATTCTTTGCATATCAACTCCATATTGAATTAATATCATACGCCATCATTGTTAAACATAAATAAGCATGGATTAATGTATTTTATGATATTATATGATTATTTTGACATCCATACTAACTCTAGAACATGAATTCATAGTTATTAAACATAATTATTATATAGATAAGAATTATTTGGGATTATCAGATCATATCTAATCATATTTGAGATTATCAAAATAGGTGAGTCCAACAATCTCCCCCGTTTTGATAATCACAAATTATAGCATTATAATCTCGAATAAACTTTAATGAATTAGATTAAAAGACATATAATAAAATTTCTTAGTGTGTTGGGATCATAAGATCTCAAATGTATCACAGTTAAACTATGGAAAAACATAAGAGTAAAAATAAATAGAATATCTATTTCCCCAAAGAAACATATTATAATTTTCTCCCCCTTAGTGTAATTTCTCCCAAAATTGCATTTTCAACCCATATTATAATTTTTCTCCCCATTTTTGATTAGAAAAAAGAGAAAAACAATGGTTCAAAGTATAAATGAAGAATAGAGGAATTAGAGATTTTCATTTCACATAAAAAAGGTACATGGGATAGTACAAAAGAAATACAAGAAGTACAAAGATTCCTATCACAATATCTAGCCTCATTCAGTAAACCTTCTTGATGTCCACTTTGGATTTCCCTTTAGGATCAGTGGACTGAGGTTGGGTAGGTTGAGATGGAGGATTGGGTACTCCAGTAATTATCAAGGGTGGTTCAACTACTGAAACACTGCCAGGTCTATAATGAGTACTCCTCTGTGTGATCATAGGATTCAGGCTTCTGATTGCCTGAGCATGAGTCATTTGATGTGTGGAACTAGCAGAACCAGTGGCAGGTAAGGCAGGAGGCACGATAATAGGTGTACTGTCCACATGCAGAAATGGCAGTAAGAGATTCCTGAAATCCATAATGATACCTCCCCCCTCTCTATGGAAGAGATGAAATCATCCTTGTTCTCCATAAAATTTTCCAAAGAAAGGGTCAACTCCCTAAGCTTACTAACTTGTTCTCTAAAGTCTTGAGTGAATGGGCGTAGTTTTAGATTCTCTAACAACAGCTTGAAATGATTGGTTAGCTAATGCTTGGTGTACACTCTCTAAAAATAATAATCAATTTTGTCTTTAATTTCCTTCTAGTCAGTAGTAGCATCTCTCATATAGTACTGAATGATCTGTCTGACATCCCTTGTGATAGTCATTACCTGAGAATCAGATGAGATACTGGAACTAACTTGACCAAGTTCTTCTTTCTTCATAGATCTAAACTGTTCCATATCAGCTGATACTTTGGGTGCACTAAGAGGTGCTATCGTAAAAGCTACTGTTTCTTGGAAAGACTGGGTCAAATTACATATCATATTTTTCACAACAAAATCCTGAGTACTGACATGCATTTTTATGGTCTTCTTAAAGTATTCAAACACATCCAAAAACTGTTTCACTACACTTATAATGTAGTTGATGTCAGTATCAATGTGAAATTTAGAAATCATGAGGGTATCAAATGAAGAAACATGTTTCCATAGAGAGTCAACAACCTATGATAAATTTTTAACTTGATTTTGACATTCTTTTACTTCAACCATCACTTCTGTCACAACACTTGACAAAACAATTCCCAGATAAGATACCAAAGAACATTCCATCTTACTTAGCTCTTTAACAAAACAAGTTTTCAATTCAGATTTCAGTGCCTCAAGATCTGTTTTTCTCACAATTTTTTCAGGCAGAGCTAGAGGAGCTACTGGTTGAGCAATAACTTCTTCTAAGAAAATATCATAAGACATAGGATTCCTTCTAATGGATGTATCATCATCATCATCAGAATCAGGATAGTCTAGTCCCAATACAACAAATTCTAGATCCATAGAACAATCTTCCACTTCATAGGTCACAGAAACTGATCCTATCCTTATAAGTTGGTGCCCCTCAAGTAGAGATTCCTCTTCTTCAGCACCAACTGCAACCATCTCCTCTTCATAGGACTGAGACTTAAACATGTACTTCCATTTTCATATATGTTTTCCACTTCATCATAAAATCTACCAGAATCTCGAGCAGCCTCTTTATGATCTGATCTAGGTAGGTCTTCCTCATCCATAGATATTTCTTCAACACTTTCTCCCAGAACTGCTTCCTTACTAGGTAGGGTCACAGGTGGACTTTCCGTTCCATATGATAACTTTTTAGCAGCTGGTATTAGAGGAAAATCAATATCCCCTCCATATTCTATTGAGGTATCCTCCTCAGAATCATCATCGTTGTATTGATGTTCTTCCTCAGCAGGTCCTAGACCTGAATCTTTCCTATCTCTTGGCCGATTTGGATGCTAAATAGGGTTAAAGTTTTCATAAACTTTTTCATCATCACTGACCCATTTTCTTCTCCATGGGTCCCAGTTAATCTTCATGTACTTACAAACTATTTTTTTAATAAAAAAGTTGTCTCTCACTACCACTGTCTTATCCTGAAACTTAGCAAAACCTTTTACCTTGATCATCAATGAAATTATATTTTCAAAGAATAGAGAATTTGTTTTTGACTTTGGCAAAGTCATATCCTCAATTTGAATCATCAGAAGCCTACTAAAATTTACTTTGACATTATGCCTTTGCAGATACAACAAGAATATATCTTTGAATCTAAGGTTTGAAAAAATTTCTTCTTCTTAGACTTAACACATGCTGGATAAATTTGAACTGCAACCGATTTTATCCATCCATTTCTGTAGAAAATACCTTTCTTGGTGCACCATCTTTAGTAAGATCTTCCAAAGTAATTTCATAATAAAAAATGTCACTGGTTAGAGGTACTGAATTTGAGGAGTATCCAAACTCACCCTTGTGTGGAACTTTCAATCACTCAGCCCATTAAATAGAAGAAAAATAAATTATCTTGCCATTCACTACTGATACCATTCTGTTCTCACCTTCTGATTTCTAAAACCAATCAAAGTCATATAATTATTTTACTAGATTTGGATAATAAGGACCATTGTTGTTTAATAAGAACTCAACTCATTCCTGCACTACAAGAACTCTTAGAATTAATGACTTACTGGTCATCAACTATTCCGCGTATAGCTCTTTCTCAAATTCTATTTCCCTTTTTATGAGAAGTAGGTTTATAGGTTTCTTTACTTAAATTCCACCACTAGACTCTCCTTTGAGTCTCTTTGCATTTGGCTCATCACCCTCTCCACTAACTGCCAATCTCTTCACTCTTTCCATTCTGCGAATCATGAGGCTTAGGGTTCGAGAGAAATAAAGGATTGGTAGCTAAGTTTTGAAGGTAAAGGGTTTGAGGTGGATTGAAATGAGGTTAAGACTAATGTTTTATTAGTTAGAAATCAAGAAATAAATAAATGAAACATAATAAACTTAATACAAATGATACAAATTATGGTGGCTAAAAAAATATGAAATTTAAAACAGCACAAACTAGAGATAACCCATACCAGTGAGGATTCCTAATAGTGAGGTTCACTAACAGTTAGGGTCTAACGGAGAGGTCTAATAAAAGTGAGGTTCTAATGATGTGGTCCACTAACAGTGAGGTATAAGGGTGAGGTCCACTAACACTGAGGTATAACGGTGAGGTCCACTAATAGTGAGGTATAATGGTGAGGTCCATACTAGTGATGTATAATGGTGTGGTCTCTCTAACGGTGATGTCTCTCTAATGGTGAGGTATCTAGAATGTTTATCATTTCTTACTCATGTCTAATTTAACTTAACTTTTCTAAACATAAAGGATTGGTTAATATATCATCCAACTAATGTTCAGTTCCAATGAATTCAAGAGTTATATCACCTTTTTGACAATGATCTCACAAAAATTGATGTCTTACATCAATGTGCTTAGTCCTAGAGTGAGACACAAGATTCTTGGAAATGTTGATCACTCTGGTGTTATCACAGTTTATAGATACATGCCTAAATTGATATCCATAGTCCAATAGAGTATGTTTCAACCACATAATTTGTGCAAAATAACTACCAGTAGCTATGTACTCTACTTTAGTAGTAGACAATGCAACAGAATTTTGCTTTTTACTACACTAAGATACTTTGGACTTAACCATAATATGACATGTTCCAGAAGTTCTCTTCCTATCTAACTTTCAACTAGAAAAGTCAGTATCTGAATAACTTATTAAAAAAAATTATTTACCTTTTGGATAAAATAATCCTATATTAGTAGTATGTTTATGATATTTGAAAATCCTTTTAACAACAAGCAAGTGTGACTCTTTTGGATTTTCTGGAAATCTTGCACACATACACACAGTAAACATAATATTCTATTGACTAGAAGTAAGATAAATAAACTCCCAATCATACCTCTATAATTGGTTTGATCCACTAGTTTCCAAGTTTCACCTGCATCCAATTTATAAGTGGTACTCATAGGCGTATCACTTTCCTTATTACTATCCAAACCAAAACGTTTTAAAAGATCCTTTGTATATTTACTTTGATTTAAAATAATACCATTTTCATTTTGAAAAACTTGAAATCCAAGAAAATATTTGAGTTCTCCCATTAAAATCATTTCAAATTCACTTTACATACTCTTTGAGAAATCAATACACAAAGGATTTTTAAAAGATCTAAAAATAATATAATCAACATTGATTTGTACTATCAAAAAATCTTTAGAAATCCTTTTGATAAAAAGAGTTGGATCAGCAATCCCTTTAATAACACCTTTTGAAATAAGAAAATTACTAAGTCTATCATACCAAGATTTTGGATCTTGTTTTAAACCATATAAAGCTTTAGAATGTTTAAAAACTTGATTTGGAAAAAAAGGATTAGTAAATCTATGTGGTTGTTAAAAAAACATCTTCAATTATAAAACCATTTAGAAAAGTACTTTTAACATCCATTTGATATAATTTTAAATTCAGGTGAGAATCATAATCAAGTAGAATGCTCTTGTGTGATGTCAATGCAGCTCTGGACTTTTTTATATTAAAGCAGATGAATCTTTGAGTCCTTCTATAGAAGTTGTTTGGAAAACAGAGTGCCGTGGTTCTGTTCCTTCACATCCAGTATAAGTGTTCAGATTGAATGTGAGAGTATTACTTGTAGCACTTGAACCTCTTCTTTGAACTTATTTTCTTGATGTGTATGAGTGTTCTTAGAGTTCTTCGAGTTCTTCCTTATGTGTATGAGTGTTATCCGAGTTCTTCCTTATGTGTATATGTCTTCTTCTTTTTTACTCCAGTATCTCGATATACCTTTTATTCCTTGAGCTCCGGTAATGGGAATGATTACCTTTTACAGGTACGAGGTATGGTTCCCTGAAATGACAACAAACATCATTAATTAATATCAGTTTCATTTAATAAAGAAAATATGACCGTTAGCATTATATTAATAATATTGAAAAATTATAGATTTTGAGTAGAATTTACTGGTTAACAGTCATCTTCCATCAGTAGCTATCTGTCGGTAAACTTGTAACGGTATATCTTGTAGTAGTAGCTCATGTATCAGTGACTCTGTGTAGTGGTAGCTTGTTTTTATCGGTATCTACTTCTATTGGTAGCTCTTTGTAATGGTGAACTTCTGTCGGTCACTCTTCTTTGCTATCAGTAGCTATTATCATCGGTAGTGGTAGCTCTCTCTATCAGTAGCTTCCTCTATCGGTAGCTCTATTCTATTGGTAGCATCTTGTGAAGTGGTGGCTTTGTATCAGTAGCTATCTCTATGTACCAGTAGACTATGTATCAGTGTCTGTCTATCTTTAATGATATACTTGGTCTATCAGTGACCTTCTTTATCGGTAGACTTATTCTATCAGTGGATTTGTCCAACAGTGGACTACTTTTAGTGAGCTAGTCTATATCAGTCAGAATTATAACTATTAGTGACTTGAGAACTGAAATTCTTACCGAGTAACCGTTCTATGTATATTAGTTCCAGATTGAATTAATATCATACGTAATCATTGTTAAACATAAATAATCATTGATTAATGCATTTCATTATATTATATGATTATTTTAACATCCATACTAACTCTAAAACATGAAATAATAGTTATGAAACATAATTATTATATAGATAAGCATGATTTGGGATTATCAGATCATATCTAATCATATTTGAGATTATCAAAATAGGTGAGTCCAACAACTTTGAAAATCACTCATTAAAAACTCACACACTTATAAAGGAAAATATTTTAAATGAAAAAAAAACTAGTAAAAAAATAAATAAATATTCAATAAATTATTGTGTCATGATGGTAGAAAAATATGCTCATGCCATATAAGTTAAAAAAACATTTAATCTATTTTTTTCCTGAAAACTCACGAAGTACCACATTTGGTAAACAACAAAAATATTGCTTTTGAACCATTTTGTAAAAAGTAAAACATGGGTAAATATGATTTTAAATATTTTTAAAAAAAATATAAAAAACCTATTAAAAAATATTTTTTGAAAATATTTACATGGATGATAAATATTACCCAACAGAGACTTAAACATAAATAATCCCAAATAATGATGAGATTATTAAATAAAACCATACCTTAGGTTCGACTTCCTTTGTGTGTGTTAAATAATCAAGTAGAATAAATATATATTTATTATAAATCGATTCCAAAATCATAATCATATATATCATATAATTTATTAAATACTTATAATCTTTAATCACTTGTTTCATAATGTTCTTTGTTAAAAATAACTATTTTATGTAATAAATTCATCATTTTCATGTATGTTTTGGTTTAGCAGTTTCAATATTTATAAATTGATAATAGTTCAAAAATATCTATAATTTTAATCATGATATTAATATAATATATATTCATTATATATTTATTTATATAGAACATTAAAATAGAGAGATAGAAAAAATAATGACATCATTTATGGAGACAATAGGTTGTACATACACATGAACGCTATTTTCATTTTTCGATGGATGGAATGAAATAAATTTTAATATAAATTAATAATTATATAATCATGTTTATTTCATAAATATTATATATAATCATTTTTTTCATCTTTATAACCATCATATTAAAGTGTTTATCAAAAATGAATCACACCGCTACTAGGAGACGACAAGTCGTCTGTATGTACGAGCGATGATTTTGATCTTTGTAGGATGAAGAACTGATGGGAAATGGTTTTTCCATAAACCTAATAAAATATAAGTATATTTATGATACTATATTTCTTTATTTATAATTTTTAAAACAAAATAAGATTAATTTTAAGAATAAATAAAATTAAAAGAGTCAGTAAAGATGATTACCTTCTCTTAAAAAATCCTCATTTGGATCTCCTCTTAGGGACACTAGGGTTGGAATTTTTGGAAGAAAAATACTACCAAACATTGGATAATGATGTTATTAAGATATAGGGGTAGGGTTTAGTTGATCTATATAGCTCAATGTGGTGTAAAAAAGTTAGGGAGGATGTTCCCATTTATAAATGAGGTGGGGGAACTTTTGGGATTTCTCAAAAGAATAAATTTTAATAAATTAATTTATTAAAAAAATTATTCCAATTGGTAATTTATGGGAATATAAGGTTGGAAATCATTATCATAAAATTAATAAATAACATTTACACAAGTTTTAGTGTCTTTTTAAACTTTATAACTTTGATTAACCCCTTGGTTAATTATTTTTGATTTTAACCATGCTAACCTATATTTTAATGATAAATGGTTAATAATGATACTATAAAAGGAAAAATGAATCATAAATAGAATATGTAATATTTTTTAAACAATATTACATTCACATGGATTGATATAATTTTTTATTAATTTTAAATAGTTTAAATTTTTTTTTTGATAAATTATCATTAATGTTTATTTTGAAACTATTCATTTAATTTGACTTCAAATACATCGAGATAAAGGGGGAATTTGAATATAATAATTTAAAACTACTATAATATTTGTTATAGATCTATAAAATTACTTTCAAAACTTAAATATTTCATATTATATCAAAATTAATATTTATAAAATAATTTATTTTATTTTTATGTTAATTAAATAAATATTATATTCATATTGCATAAGAATTTAAAATAATTATATAATTTATAAAAATTTAAATTAATTTTTTTAGATAAAATAATTCCATTAAGATAAAAATAGAGATTGAGGTTCATTCTAAGATTTCTTTTGTCCCTATGTGGATAAATAAAAAATATCAAATACAAAGATAGTGACATTTAGTAACTATCTTTAATTTAAATTATATATAAGTTATTTTCATCAAAAAGTATCCATTAAGAAGCTAAAATTATTTCATTCAGAGATAAGGTTATAATATTATTCATCTAATAATAATTAGTATGAATAATTATAGCCTTGTCACTAAGATTTAACCTAAATTAACTCAATTTACCCTTTACTAAGGTCATAAATATTACCATGGTTATTATTCATTTTGACCAAAAATAAAAGTGCTGAATTTCCAAATTTGAACCTATTTATTATAAATATATAATTCATTCTATCAATGTAAATACCTATAATTGGAAGAAATTAATTTTAAAATATGCATGAAAACATGATAAAAATTAAATTTTTTAAAAATACTATTTTTAAGAATAAGACTGGATTTATTATTATCCCCCGCATAGTAAAATATTATATGAATGTTAAAATATTTTATTGAATATATAATATATAGATTTTATTAAATTCATTCACCAATAAAGAATCATTAAATTTACTGTGATATAATTACATTGCGCACACAAAAGTAGTTCTTTCATAAAAACACTTATTTTATTATTATTAACTTTTATTTGTAATCAATTGATAAACATTGAATTTTATTCTATAAATATATAAACCATATGTTTTTCAATATTTATTTATTCCTATATATACCCTCCAATTGAATAGATAGGTTATAATAGTCACATAATATATTTTGGTTCATTTGAATTTGGTGTTGCATTCAATGCAAGCTGTTGAAGAGATGAAATTTATTAAAAAAGAGACATACCATAAAATCTTAGGGTTTTAAAATTTTATTCAATTATCTCCTATATTATTGCATATATCACCTCACTTTGGTAAAAAATATATTGCCTAAAACTTCCATAACAATAATTTTTTCAAAGAATCATTTCCTATAGCATTTATCACTATACTTTGGTCTAAGTTATATGAACATAAACAACATCCTCCCATTTTACATGTTTTATATCTGCAAAATTATAGACACCCAACAAATGTCTAATGTAAATAAAGTTAAACTATTAAAATAAATAGAAACAACACTCGTTATGATGAAAAACTATGAAAGAAAACAATAAAAATACAATTCTATAGTATCTATGCCATCATTTTCATGGAATAAAAACATTTAGACCCAAAAATAGAAGAATGATACATAAAACATGACAAGATGAAAATATACAAATTTATATCCAAGTTAAAATAAACTATTAACTTTTTAAACATTAATTTTTAAAAATATATACTAATTTTAAAGAACAAATAAAAATTATAAAGCTTATAGGTACTGAAAGTTCGACCAAGAAATTGTAAAGTTTTGTCTCCCTAGTTTATAGATGAAGGAAAAAGTTTGAGAACACTTTATAGTCCTCACATATACTGGTTTAGGTTACTTGAAAAATGTTCACCATAATATAATATCATTGTACTCAAATACCTATTTTATCATTTTCCATTTCATTACAAAACCCCATCATGATTTAAATTATATTTAGTCATAAATTATTTTATATAAGAAAAGAATAATCATAGCCAATGGTGATGGAAATTAATCTGCATATCCAACCGACATATAACTATCCAAAAGTATAAGTCCACGATGAAACTAAATCCTCTTCTATCCATTATATAATAGTTTAACATTATTATATAGTGTAAGCATATGACATAAAAATATATCCCTCCCATAACCATATGTGAACCCTTTCCTTATAAGAATATAGATTAATAAATTATTCCATCACTAATTGAATATTTTTTTGAATCTTGGTTTCCTAAATTCATTACTATTCAATTTTTGGATGGGTTCAACTAATCTCACTATATCCTTTGTGCACCTTCACATATTCTGAAATGTTTTTTCATAGATAATATAGAATTCATATCATTATAGTATTAAAAATAATTTCCTTATTGAAAATAATTTTTTTATTTAATTGGATAAAATGGAGGGGAATCCATTATTTTTAGTCTCTCTATAGTATTCATTAAAATAGGGAAATAATACAGTCTAAGTGATTATCACTATTTAATTTTTTTCACTAATACCTAGAAAATGAATATTAACTTCTTTGGGGTTTTCAATAGATTGTTGACTTTTATCTAAATTCACATCCTTGAACTCCTCTAGAGAACATTACTTCTCATATCAGGTGGTAGATTTTGGAATGGAAAAAGTTGTGTCAAACTATTTTCTATAGAATTGATGGTATGATACTCCCAATTTTATGGAAATAAAGATTGATCATAGTTGTATCTTCATGTTCAAGGAATATTAAAATATGTTTTCTTTCTACTTCATGATTTCTTAATTACCAAGAGATGGAGATCACTCAGAAAAATTACCTAACATTGTTATTATTGGAGATAACCTATCACTTAGTGTAGGCCATTCATTTCATCCATTCATAATGAAAAATTTCTCTAAATCTATAAAAAATATTCTTAAGTATCTTAAATATAGTTTATTTCTTTATAAAACACCTTCGATGAGTACACATTATTACTGAGGGAGTAGTTCATTTCACATGAATTGATTTAGTTTTCGAGTGAATTATAAACAGAAACTCAGATCAAAATTTATGGAAATTTTATGTCAAATATTTAGTTTCACATAAAGGTGAAATTTAATAATCATATAACAACATCATTCAATGAATGCCAATCATTTGGGTCTAGGATTCACTTTGAGGCATCATAGTAGAAATCACCTAACATTATTATCTTTTAAAGCGACATTAAGGAATCTGACAATAAATCCTTCACCCCCACATAACATTATCGTACCTCGGAGTTGATTTTTATAACTAAAGTGTTAAACCTTCATAGACATATAAAATTTTCACAACTAGTTCCATTTGTGAATCCAAACTAGACATCCATCTCAAACGAATAACATTTTCCTATCAAAAATAATCTTTGTAGAACTGTAACACAAATATTTCATAGTTACATTATAATATTATAGAGGGTGTTATTTTTACATAATCATTAGAAGTACTATATTACTGTGTACTTCCATTGTTATGAATATTATACCATTTTTTGCGGAAAGTTGTTATGTGAAAAAAATATAAATCCCCTAGATCACAATTAAAGGAGAGGAGGGTACTTTGTTAATAGAACCAAATCCAAGAGATAAATAATCACATTTTCAATATATCCCTTCATAAAAATAATTTGGTTCATTAAATTAGGTATCTTTAGTGTTTAATCAAGATATATGAGGAAGGTAACTCTGTAATATATTCAGGTTAATGACTTCTATATATAAAAATATCACAATTCCTCCCATGTGCGATCTTTTATAACTGGTACCCCGTGTAGTTTCCTTATGGATGAATGATCATGTCAATATTATGTGAACAATTGTTTTTGGAAAAACATATAGTTTCATCATGTAGGGATTATCATTTAAATTTTATGTGATCAATAGTTACAAATAATAATTTAATAGTTTCTTCATGGATGGATACTCACCTAAATATTATGTAAACAAATAAATTTAATCTCTATAACATTAGTGAACCATACCCACTTGTATATGATTCTAATATTATGTGAATATAGTTTTTATTAAGGTACTAGTTTTGGTATTTCTAACAGTATACTTATTTGTAATAAATGACCATCAATGTACCACTTTATGTAATGTTCTTTCACTATGTTTCTAATATCCTTTTGTTGAAAACCATCCTTTCACAAAAAAAAATATATCATGGGATTCTAGAATCACATACCAAATGTTTCACCATTTTTGATAATCAAACACTACATAATATTATGTGTAGTTTAACCCCTTTCAAGAAATATTTATCATATAGGAATCACATGATTATGAAATATACCAATTCTCTATGTTTAGATACTCCACATGGTTTCCTAAATTTTCTATGAGGGGATAGTCTTCTTGGAATCCATAAAATCAATGAGTTAAGGTACTCCTATCGATTTCCTCTAGTACCCTGATTTTAGATACTCCTCTTGGTTTCCTCATATTCTTTAAGTCAATATTATCCTCTTGGTTTCATTAAATACATTGAGATAAGATACTCTATATGGATTCCTAAATCACCATATGTCAAGATGCACATTTTGGTTTCCTAATGTTTTTTATGTCAAGTCTTCCCCTTGAAATCCTTAATTTACTTGAGTTTCAAATCTCTATATGATTTCCCATGAAAACATTTTCCCATATCATCTTCAAATGTAACCCAAAAAGATCCACATATGTATATTTCCCACAAAAATAAATTCATAGTTCCCTTTAAATTGGAAATACAATCTTAATCAATTTAAACTATATAGAAGATATCATGAATGCATGTCTGTTAATGGTAACAATATGGTCTCTATCAAATTAATATAGTATTTAAGATGTGTCTTGTTAAATGGAATAAAACTACATGAGTTGTGATTCCCTTCATAGGGATAAATATGACTCCCCATTTGTGGGATCAATCCTAACTCTAAAAACCTTCTTCTTCCTTTTATTAGTTCCCAATAACTCCATTGATGATAATAAATTCAAGTGTGTATTACTATATAGATTTAGAATGTATAATAAGAAGATGCTTAGAACAAAAAAAGGCAATTTAATTCTCATGTGTAGTGTTATATTATATATATTATTAGATGATCAATTTTACCAATGGTATTACTCAAAAGTGTGGATCCCAAGTCAGTGGTACCACTGAGAGGGGAGGTGAATTAGTGGTAGATTTGAAAAATTATTCTTTTAATATTAAACTATTATAGTTTATTAACTAATAATCCTCTCTTTTTCATTAACTAAACCTCACCTGATTGTAGTGGAACATGAAGAGTATATGAAAAAACAATTTAGAAGGATCAGAATAAAATCTTACTCATTATTATGATTGATTTATCAAAATAATCAATTATTTTCCCATATATATTAATTCAATTACACTATTTGATATATCAGTCTAATGACCTTTGAGTTACACTATGTTCTAGCTCTTGAGTCCCATATGAGAGTTTTTATCTACCCACATCCTAATAAGAATATGACCCAAAATAAAGAACAATATTTTTTACACAAGTTTTCTCCTATGGAACCTCATGTAGATCTCCTTCCATGAATAAACTAGATAAAGTAGTATTACCATGTATAGTATATTCAAGAACTTTAACAAATGATGAAAAAATATACTTGTCTCAAACAATAACATAAAACTGTAATGATTTGTTATTTTTAAATAAATTATTACTCAGGCTCATGATAATTATTATTTTTCTTAATATCTCCATTTTTCATTATCCTTTCTATATGGTCGATGTATCAGTGAATCATATATCTCTTAAAAGCAAAATTCTCCCATAATATCTGCAAACTCTATTTTTTTTTGTGTTTTTTCCTTATTCATATATGTAGATATATATTCCCAAAATATTATTGTGAATTATAGTTTCTAAAAACAAATTTTAGAAACTTTATTAATATTTGTATATGTGATATCATCTCTTAAATCGATCAAAAGATTATGTTTTTAATCTTCCATTAAAACTCATTCATATCATGCCCAATTAATTCCAAAATAATGAATATATTTCTATAATAAAAACACCATAGAATGTAAAACATTAAAAAAACATGAATTAATTGTATTCCAATGGAATTGTAATATGGTAGTTTATCTTGAAATATGATACTCATCTTAGTAAACCATTTTAAACTAGCATCACATTCATGTTGTTGATGAAATCTAATCTCAAAACATAAAAATAAATTTTGAAATTTTTTCATTAAGGAATATTCTAAGATAATAATAAAATTTAAATATATATTTTATTTAGAACAATATAATTTTACAACACTTAGATTTTTCATAATGTTCTTGTGTACCTTACGATGACCTACATCGACTATAAAATGTCTTGTATTAAATATATGACACCAATGTCTCAACCTTACACACAATTATCTCAAACATATAAATAAATTTTTCAGTACATATCAACCTTATTATGGCTCCCATAATACTTATGAGTCTCTTATCCCGACCTTATGACCAATATTTCTCAGCCTTACATCGATGGTTGTTTCAACATTACGACTAGTCTTTATCAATATTATGGTTTTGGTTTTCTCAACCTTATGAGGTAACATATTAGATATATTTATCAAATATCTTTTATAATTTAATATTTAAACTTAACACACCTCTATAAGATGTATTTAGGATTCCTATCAATTTCTTTATTATAATACATATAATGCATGACATTCCGTGCTAACTCATCTCTAATCATAATAAAATCCAAGACAACATTCAGTCTCTAACTTTAAGAGTAATGTCTCTGTTTTATTTATATAATCAAATAACTTCTCTATTATTATAAAATGTTATGGAATATACATTTAACAATTATCACTTGTTTCATACTTAAATATTATTTCAACAATAATCACATTTTCAATTGATTCTTTCTCTTGAATATGACTATTAAAAATTTTCAAGATGTTCAACCAACTACCATATAATTATACGTTGAATTTTACTTCTAATATTATTATTGGATAAAAGTAAAACATTTTTCATTAGGTAACATCAATCTCCCACTTTTTATTTATTGGAAATACCCCTTTATCTTCACCAAAGTAAAAGTAATTCATCTCCCTTTATTAATGATAAATGTAAACGATAAAGATAATCTTATGTGATTTTATTAACATTATTTATAATCATATCCATATATATTATTCATAAATAATCATATAATGATTCAATTTTTAGAAAATTATGATACAAAAATTTCTCTTAGCCATGAGACTTTAGTTATCCAACTCTATGATGATGTGAGAAAACAATGTAAAGAAAACAAGGGTGATAAAGTAAATGTAGTCTATGATATCCAAAACCATATAACCATGTGATCACATTATTAGGTTATAATTTTAGGGGAAATGGAAATAATTTTTTCTATATGAATTAACTGGAACCTATCTTCAATAAATACATCTGACTGGTTCATGAAAAAGGCATCTTACTCCCCCTTTTTCACTACTTTTCATCAAATAAAACTCCTCATTTAAAATATATCTTGTATAATAAAAAATGGATTTAAGTGAGATTTTATTCCACAATATCCCAATTTTCAAAGAATAAAAAAATTAAAAATTCATTTCATTATTATATTTTTTGTATTATCACATCACACTTTTTTCCCCTCAAGGGACTCACTCATATAATCTTATTCAGTGTAGTTAAGTTTATAATGACCTCAAAGTTATATATAGAATTTTATCTTATAAATATATATTTGCGTCAAATTAGGTAATATAGATAATAAAAAATCACATTTTATAATTAATTATTGGTCATAAAATGACCATTAGGATAATATTTATACTATTAGAATAGAAAAATAATACACGGTATAGTAATAATAATAAATTCCTTACATGCATTTAAATACATTTTTTATAAAATTTATTTTTATTTCATTTTTCACACTTATTGTTAAAACTAATTTTTAACCCTAATATAAATTGAATATAATAAAATGAAATTAATTTTTTAATTCAATATACCAATATAATCTTATGAGGAATTTTGGGGACTTTTCTAAAATAAATGATTTTTAGGTGAATATTGAAAAATATCATTTGACTAATACTATAATGTTTATAAAATTATCCGGAAGTAAGTATTACCTAGAAACATAAAAAAATTTATATTAAACAAAAACATATATTTATTTATAATTAATAATACATATAAAAATCCTATATTGAATTTATAAAGAACATGATTGACATTTTGAAACATAAGTGATCTTTAATTTGAATAAAAATTGTTTACATCATTTCATTTTGATTAAATATTCATAAGGTTGAATTTGGTATCGACTTGATTTTAAATCCATATAACCCAAAATTATTTAATTATAAATTAATTAAATTCAAAAGAATATGTAACATTAATAATTTTATGCCAAACTCATTTTTAGGCTTCTGAATTTATTTTCTAAAAAACCTACTTTTAATGTGTTACAAATTAATTATCATAAAATTAATTTTTCTTATAACTTTTAAAATATTAATTAAATAAAATTAATTTCATGTTTTGAATAATTTTTTTACAAAATATTTAATATAATCCATTTTATCTCCAGGTATAAAATATAAATTAATATAGAAAAAATATAGTAACCATTATGAAAGATAAAATAGTAAATTTGAAAAAAATATTAGTAAAAGACATAAAAAAATCTTAAAAAATGTTTTAATTTATGAGTTATTATTTATATTATTCCTTTCCCAACTCCATTATTTTCTATTTTTGATGTTAATTCCTTGAATAGTGATTTTTCATTTTATAACATTATAAGAATGCTCAACTCTTACTTATAAATACCGTCAATCATTAAACCATTTATCCACTCAATATAAATCATTATAAAAATAAAAAAATTATCCTAATCAAACATAAATTATATCCTCATGTACTATAAGAATTTATATTTCCAAAACTATAATCTATAGAGTCTTAATGTGTTACCCATGGAAGAACTTCCGAAGGGAGAGGTAATATTCTGAACTAAGATCTCTTAATTTGTTTCATCTTATACAACCTCAAATAGATTCTATCAACAAAAGTATGATAAAATATGTAATATGGATACTATAAATTGTTAATATACTAATGGAATATCAATTTTATACCTTCCTCTACAACCATTCTAAAAATGATGATGTCATATTGTGTATGTGCGGACTACCACCTCCATGAACAACATGTTCTATTTTTCATCACCGCCTTGCATGGATAGTTCAAAAGGATAATTTAATTACAAAGTATTATTTTTATAAAATTACTATGATTATAAAATTATAATTTATTACATTTTCTATCCCCTACTATTCTATGGATGATGAATCTTTCATCTTTGTGTACATGCAGAGTACCGCCACCATGTAAATGATGTATTTTTTTCCATCACTACCTCACATAGATAACATTAAATATATATTTAAGTTATATAAATAATATTTATGAAATAATTAATATTTTTAATGATTATATTGGACATTATATATGTCATATTAGAAATAAATAAACATAGGAAATTTAACAACCTCAAAATAACATATCAAAGAATCTTTCTAAAGTTGATTCCATTTTGGGAATACTGATGAAGATATGTAAATAGTGTTATAATATAATAATAAAATAATTAAAACTCTACCATTTTGGTGATTATTAATCTATTTTAAAACACATTTGACCCTGGTAAACATTCTGATTATGTTTTAGAGAAATTGACCAAACCACCTCATGTGACTAACATAAGTGAAAACTATTTAATAAATAAATAAAATATTTTAATAAATTGACCATATAAAATTTAATATAGATTAAAAATGATCTAAATATTTTTTTCCGTAAACACATTTTTTTGAGGATGTTACACGCATGTCTATATTGAATCTAGATCCAAGTAAAAGGATCTTTCGAACCACCATCGTTACTTTTGGGTTACAAGTTCTATTTATTTTTATTTATTTTACTCAATCTTATTCTCTTGTGAAAATTATATATATAAAAATATAAATATATATTACTTAGATATATACTGAGTAAAATATATAACATCCCTGAACTTTCACTCCTAAATCTGGTGCTAAAACACATTATATATAAATTTTTCACTTAGTACCAAAAAATGCGACCAATTTTTTTCAACAAAAACATATAAAAAAAGGAAATATTAAATGTCTTCCATACCCAAAGAATATTTAGGATTATTATTTTAAAAAAATATGATAAAATCATATAAAAACAATACCGACGAATTCATGAGATTATTTTTCCCATTATATACAACTTTTCATATTCCATATTTGTCATCATCTTCATCCATATGAAAACCTTCAATACATAATTAATTTTCCATCATTCTAGATAACATGAGTAAAAGGGAACATAATATGGGTGATCTAAAATTCCCATTAAGGGTAAAAATAATTATTAACAATTGAATATCAGAAGAGAGAAAAAGATGCGTATAAGGGTATTGTGACATAATGAATTTTCAAGATCAGAACATAGGAGAAATCAAACCCATCAATACTTGGATCATAAATAATGAAATATGTAATAAGGAATTAACAAAGGAAAGAGTCATAGTATTAAATAATTTTGAGCCATGTGATGTCAATCATGATCAAATGAATCATTAAAAACCTACAGCTTTTAACCCATAATAAGTAGTAAATAATTTTTATTAATCATAAACTCATTATATTACCTTAAAAAATCATAATATTCCATAAAAAACCATATAAAGAATAGAAAAATCATTTAGATAACTTGTGACATCATTTTAATATTACTCTTACAAATGGTATAACCATATGATTGAATTTTGTTCCCAATTCATTAGGGGGATACCATTGCATGAATTGTATTTGGTTTATAACATAATCACCAATCCATGGATTAAAACAGAACCACTAAACCCATGTTTATAACAAAACCCCCATCCATGGTCTATAATGGAACCACCCATAATTGTTTTATAATGTATATAAACATCACCATAAATATTTTACAAGAACTATATAATGAATATTGTGTATAAAGGTTTCATTTCATAATGAAACTCATTAATCAACCCTTATTCCTTTTATTACTTGGTTTACCTGGGGAAACGAAATAGGTTCCATGCTAATCTTTTTGAAACAATCATAATCTATTTATATAAATAATGAGGATTTTATCATTATAAAATATACTCCATTGGGAGTTTGTAACATCAATGGTGTTGATTTTTATGAATGGAGATATCATTTAGAAGATAATTAAAAAAATTCTTCAAGAAAATACACTTTTCACATTGAAAAATAAATAAATAAAAATAAATCATGAAATATTGTGAAAACAATTTTCTTTGAAAATATATTTGGAAAATTATAAATTATTATTTAAATAAAATAATGGTAATGATGATGGTAAAATTGGTTCATGTTATAAATGTTAAAATAAACATTCTTTTAGAACATTTTGTAAAGATATTTAAAAGTGAACAATTGGGAAAACATTAAGAAATTTAATATTAAAATATTTTTGGAAAAAAATTATTGATCATATAAATTAGAATTTTTAAATCATTTATGTTTAGAAAAGATCATTTTTGAATACATTTTAGAAAATATGCATATTGAAGAGGATGATTCTCAATCTAAAATAAAGATACCAGACCCATATCAATTATTAAAACATTATTGATGTTTCTTTAATCAATAAGGGAAGATGTAGATATTAAACTTGTGAACCAAATTATAAATAAAATATAAAAAACGGATTTGGTTCAAGAAATTAAGATCTTATTATTTCATCCAAAATAACCTCCAATATAAAAAATCTCGAAAAGAAATGAGAATGTGATATAAAACCATTACCACTTCGGAATATTTTCAACATAATACAAATGAAATAATATCAATAAATTAAACATAAAATATCATTATCCTAAGAAGATTCATTATATAACATTTTATAGAAGAAGTACATATAGCTAATAAAATAAGATATGTTTATGATATAACATATTCTGTAAAGGGGAAAATTTGAGATGAGAAACCCTTAAATGATAATACCATTGAAGTGAGCATTAATGAATGGATAAATTATGCTAATCAACTATAAATTCACATAAAACAAGGTTAAATTAAACATATGATATGAAAAGTTCATTACAAATATAATATCACAACATAAAAGATAATTATAATTAATATAAGCCAATGAATAGAAATTAGATTATGAAATTTCCTTCCATTTGGAAACAATCAAGTCATATCTATTTAGATGAAATAATTTTAATGCAATCTTAAAATAACATTATATATAAAGGATTCATGATATTACATGTAAAATGGTCATTATATAAACCATATAAATGAAATTATGTGAATAAAATTAAAATATGTATTAATAAAGGAAATTAAGAACTAGAAACTTACTACCTTTTTAATATTTGGATCAAACACTTTTGAAATATATAAACTCATATGTATTTTTAAATTGAAATAATTTTTCTTAAATGAATCATAAAATATATTCATGGGAAGTATATACACCGCAAAATATAAATGAGGGGTGAAGATGGTATATGTTTTAATATATTTACAGTCCCATCATATAGAAAATAATAATAATGAAATAGTTTTCATTTTTTCATCATTTTTACTTTTAAAACCAATCATTAAATATGGTTAGGAAAAATAAACTCTATTACAATCATGGAGATGATAGGTCGTACGAATGGATGAGTAACATTCCAATTTTTTGATGATCATTATGGAAATAAGGTAAGTATTATTTTTTCTTTATAATATTATTAACATATCATTAATACCATATTATTAATTTTAATATAAATATATATATCATCAATTTTATGTGATATAAAAATGAATCACATCACTTCACGGTGGAAGTATTCCACACGTACACACGAAAAACGTTATCATATTTTAGTAAGTGGAATGATAATAAATAAAATTATATATTAAAAGTTTAGAAAGAAACTGGAGTCATTTATATCATAATTATTTCATATATATCTTATATATTCATTAAATTTATCTTTATTACCTTACAAGTAAAGTGGTAGTGAAATAATAATCACATTGCTTCGTGATTTGGAAGTCCACTATAAACTCGAGCGACGTTATCGTATACCCAAAGAATGGAATGTAAGAAGCTATATGTGATATCATAATCCTATAAATATAATTATGTTTCAAATATCATATATATATATATATATTTATATCCATAATTATATCCAGGAGTAAGAGGAGGTGATGGAAAATAAATTACCTTAATTCACAAGGCGGTACTCCTCCATACACACGAACAACAGTTTCGTTTCCCACTTGATGGATGGGGATATGGATATAGGTTATTTCATTAATATAATAAAATATTATTATATGTTAGATAAAAGTGTTATTATTTAATCATGTTAGAATAATATTTTACTGAGTTGGAAGAATAAATTAAACACTAATGCTCGGTCGAGAACAATTTCTCTTCTTTAGAAACATCTAATCATTTACACAAAAAAATTACAAGAATGGTTTTATGATAAAACAAAGTTCCCTAGTATGTATGGATGGAAATATGGAATTTATTTTGGAAGGTATTTCAATAACCAAAATGATTTTTATTTTTGGAGATGAGAGGAGAGGGGGTGCCCTTTTACAAGTGGGGGAGAGGAAACAATTGAAATTATTGAAATGAAGAGTAATAAACACATTTTTATCATGAAATGAGGAACAAAAAGGACCATAATATATAATTATACGTGATAAGGTAGAAATATGTCCATAAAACTAGATTTATACATGTTTTTTGTTCATTTTAACTCTAATATTTTTAGTTTACCCCCGATAAACCCGTTTTCACCATAATTGTGGTAAAATATTTTTAGTGCTTTAACTATTCATTAATTAAAAATATTAAATTATCATAAAATTTAAAATTTGAATGTTCAAAATATGGAATCCATTTTAAAAAATTAAATTTATACAAGTGGAAGAATTAAATTTAAAATGAAACCCACTGACGTGATGGAAATGTTATCTTTCTAGAAACATATTTTTATAGAATAAAATGATTTTATATTAACTCTTTTACAAGTAATACTAAATATATGAATATAAATTTGTATTTAGAGATAAATAATCTATAAAATTGTTTAAAAAATTATTAATTGGGGATTTTTTATATATTAAAATTGATATACATTATGCACTTTAATACTGTTTTTAGAAAAAATTTGTCTTTAAACCCAAAAAAAGTATACTAAAAACTAGAATAATGGTGATTAAAATGTAATTAATTATAATAAATATAACTAAAAAAATACTTATTTCACTTCAAATAAAAATCATTGAATTATGGGATTTTTAAATTTACTTTCTTTGTTGAAATGTATTGATATGTTTACAGAAATCATTTTTTCACTACTCAATGAAAAATCAATACTTTCAGAAAAATAAAAAAATATCACAGTATTATAATTATGATATATTTATTTCAAAAAATATTTTCATTTTATAATATATATATTTTAAATGTTTTATAAATTATTTATCATATTTTCTCAAAAAAAAGAAATAAAATACTTTTTTCAAGAAAACATGTTTTTGATGAATAGAATGAGATTATAAAAAATGAGTTGTTATTTAATAATAAATTATCAATACATATATATTGAGTATTAAATTTATATATATATTTCATAAATTAGTTAATCCTATTAATACCCACCAATTTAATGTCTAGTTTAAAACATTCATATACTTTTCAGGCCGTTTAACCTTGATTTTACTTATTGTACATGCTATCAAACACAATTTTCTTCTTTTTAAAAATACGAGGTTGTTACATCATCTCCCATTTAATGAATTATAAATTCAAAATTTTAACTTAACCTCAATATACAAGAATATTTCATTACAGAATCTACTTTCTAAAATCCAACATTATAAAAAGGGTTAATAAAACATCTACTTAAAGGGTAAGAGAGTGAAGTATGAAGGTCATCTAGAATAATTCATAACATGGTTTTCAATAAGAAAAAAGTAGTGGAAAGTGAATATTTGGACATTAAATAAATTCCTAATTCCCATATAATTATAGGGACTGAAATAGATCATTAATCCCATGAATGTTGATGATCATAAAAAATTCAACACAAAAAACTATAAACGAAAGATGTGTGAAAAAGACAATCGATTTCACTTGAAATATTAGTAATGTAGAACATAAGATTTTCAAGATCCCATTGCATGATATGATGAACTACTTTACCATACATACTAACATCACAAGTAAATATACTTAATTAATGATTATAATTTTATCCATTAATAAATTTCCACCACAATTTCACCTTTTCCCCAAACGATGAGTATTTATATTGAATATTTCATGTCTGAAGTAGTAAAATTAACTTTTAAAAGATCACGTAACCATAAAAGGGATGAAAATATATTACTCCAATATTCATAAATTAATAAAAACTATAATAGTTAGGAAAATATAAGGTAATTAACTAAATATATAATCGTTTATATGAAAAAATAATACATTAATCTCCAAAATTCAATAGTAATACCAAATGTTCAAACTAAATCATTTCATATATAAATTACTATATTTACAAAATAACCTTAACAACCAAATCATTAAATAAAGTTTTAGCCTCAATGGTTATGTCATATCTTTCATCTCAAAATCCCAAAATATAGCTATAATCTTATGAAATAACATCAATCACTTAGTCACCAAATCATTTTTCAATCCCATGGTCATCTATATGTTAAAACATGTGTCCCAATAATTACCTCAATATCAAAGATCATATAAACTCTAATTTTTAATAATTACTGAAAATATATTTCCACAATATGAAAATACATACTTACAATTAAACCAATCCATTACATATACATCAACCTAGTAAAATGACTCCCAAATTTTCATTAATCACTTTAATATCTCCTCAATTAAAACCTCAAAAGTGGTGTCTATGACAATGAACTTATGGTCAAACAAAATCATGTAGACCTGTGATGGTATCCATAAATCTTAATAGGGAATCACATGAAAACATCATAATTTAAAAAGTTATCTAAACCTATCTCTGATATAAACTATAACATCCTCGAACCCACACTCCTAGATTTGGTGATAAAACACATTATCCTTATATTTATAGATTTATATCGACAAAAAAGAATACAATTTGTCATCCAAATCATATAAAAAAATGAAATATATTATTTATTACATTACCAATGACCATTTATGTTTAGAGTTTTAGAGAATTAGGAAAAACTCTTATATAAACAATAAAATCATATTATTTATATAATAACCCATAGAAATAATAGATGAAAAATGTATTTAACTTTTTACATCATTTACATATCACTCTTAAAATATATTATAAAAATGGAATATCTATATGGTTTAATTTCATACCCAATTAACTGAAGGGACATTAAGAACCCACCTATATTTGGCTTATAACATAACCACCCATCCTCGGTTTATAAGGGAACAACTAATCCTTGGTTTATAACATAACCACCCATCGTTGTTCTATAATGGAACCAACTATCAATTTTTTATAATACAACCACCCTAAATAATAAAAATATTTCCATGAATAACAATATGAATAAAGAATATAGAGCTTGTACTTCATTATAAAACTCATAAAATATCCATTATTCTTTTCATAACATTATTAAACCGTGGAAGAGAAATGGGTTCCATGAAAATATCTTTAGAAATATCAGAATCCTTCCATAAAAATAATGAGGATGGTATCATTAAAAAATATCACTAGTGAAACACAAGTAAAATTAATGGATGATGATGTTGATTAATATAAATACCATTTAAATGAACAAGAAAAAAATTCTTGAGGATAATAACATTTTCATTATAAAAATGACTTAAATACTATAAATTTATAAAATATCATGAAATATCTATTCCTTGAAAAAAATGGAAACCTATTAAGGAATATTCATATAAAATAACGATCATGACAATGCGAAAATCAATTTTATTTGTAAATATTAAAACTAATCATTCATTTCAAAGATTTTGAAAGAGTATCAAAATTAACCCATTCGAGAAACTTTTTGAAATTTACATTAATTTTAAAAAAATTAAAAATATAATTTAAAAATAATTTGGATATAATTTATGTTAATAACTTTTTTTTTGAAAAAATAATATAAAACAAGGATATATAAGAGAAATATTTCAGATCTAAAAGGAAGATACAAGATCAATATCACTTAAAACAACTTTCTTGATGTTTTATTAATAAATATTTGTGGAATTGGAAATTAAAAATCTAAACCACATTCATCACTAATTAATAAGACATGATATTTGGTTCAATAAAAAATGATCATATTTTTTCATCCATTATAACTTTCAATATAAATAATCCCAAAAAGAAAGGATATTGTAACATAATACCTTTTTCAATTTGGAAACTTTTCAATCAAAATAGATTTGAATGAATAACTTAAAATGAAATTATAAATATCAATAAAATAAGTAGATTCAAGATATTTTATGTCAAAGGGGAAGTATATGAACCTAATAAAATAAAAAAGGTGCATAGTATTAAACAAGTCACATTGAAGATAATCTGAGATGAGTAACCCTTACAATGATCATAACATTAAATTGATAATTAATCAATGAATTGATTATATGAATCATATGTAATTCCAAATATAAATATTTAAAATAAAAAATATAATAAAAATTCATTAAAATTATAATATTATTATATTATAGATAGTGAATTTGTAATACACCCCAATGAAATGAAATTGGGTTACTGAAATACTTAGCACTTGGTATCTTTCACTTCAATTACCCTTGGTTGAAATTAATAAAATAAAAAATTTAAATAACATGATGTCTAAAGGATTTTTGATATTACATGTTAAAGTGTTAGTATATACTCAATATAAAACAAATTAGGTGCTTATCATTAAGGAAAATTGAGATAAAGTACCTTACCACTTTAGTAATCACTTGATCAAAACCTTATGAAAGTGAGAAACCCATATAGATTAGTAAATAAAAATAATTTTCATGAAATGTATTATATATTAAATTAATTGTAATTATATAGATAATAAAATATAAATGAATAGTGAATATGACATATTTTCCATGGAATTAAAGTGAGACAAAAAATCCTTAACTCGAGTCGAGATTTTCAATGTATTTCATTTAATATATGTATAATAAAATTATATGAATTATTTTATTTTATAATAAACTTTTATAGTTTTAATAACTTATACATAAATAATTTAATTTATTTATTTTAATTACATATTTTCATATTTAATCATTTATTACCAAATTGTGTGTTTAGAATATGTTTGATACATATTTTCAAAACATCTTCAGCATGTTGACCATGGTCAAAGGGGTAATTGATCCATCATCACCAGAATAAAAATCATCAAATTATTATATTTTCATAAATTATTTATAATTTTAAAACCAATCATTTATTATGGATTTTAATAATTAACTACGTTAAAATCATGGAGATGGTTGGCTGTACGTACACCTGAGTAACTTTTCGAATTTTAAATAATAATTTTAGAAAGAAGAAAAGTTTTATTTTATACGTACATAATATAATAATATCATAAATATTATATTATTTATTTTAATATACTTATATATATATATCATCCATATTATGTGGTGTTTAAAAAATAATCTCATCTCTTCATGGAGGGAGTAGTCCACACAAACACACGAATGATGTAATAATTTTTCAGTCAGTGTAATGGTAAGAAATAAAATGATATATTATATTTTAAAAATGATAAATATTTCTTGAATACCTTAATTATTTTATATATATCACATATATTCAATAACATTATAGTTATTACCTTCCATGTAAAGATGTAGTAAAAAAATCACATCACTTCGCAGGGTAGTAGGCTGACATACACATAAGGGATGTTATCATAACACCAATAGAGTGGACAAAAAGAATGTATATATGATATAATAATTCCATAAGAATAATTATTCTAATATATATATATATATATATATATATTAAATTTATAATTATAACCAACAGTAATAGGATATTATGGGAAATGAATTGTATTGGTTCATGAGGTGGTAGTTTGTCGTACACATGAACTGTGGTTTCATTTCCCACTTGGTGGAAGAGGAGATAGATACATGTTATGGAATTAATATAACAAAATATAATTATTTGGTAGATATTTGTGTTATTATTTCATAATGTTTGATGCTGATTTCAGTGATTTTTATTATTAAATAAATAAAAAATGCTTGGTTATGATCAATACCACTTCTTTGGACAACCTCTTAATGTTTATAAAAAAATATTTCATAGTTGAGTTTTATAATAAAACCAAGGCATATAGGATGTGGTCAGTGAGGTAATTAATGGATTTGGGTAGTTCTTAACTAAACTAAAAGTAATTTTATGTGTGGAGTGTAGAGGATATTTGGTGGCCTTTTATATGTTAGGAGATGAAAAACATTGATTTTTTAAAAATAAAAATTCATACCCACATTTTTATCATTCCAAAAGGATAATAAATGTACCATTTGAAATAATTATATAATACAATTTCAAAATAGGGATATAAAATATATTTTAAACAGGTTTTTAAGATACTTTAACCCTTAAATTTTTAGTATAACCCCATAGTAAACCCGTTTTCACCTAATTTGTGGTACATTATTTTTTTCTTTCAATATATTAGAAGACAAAAAAATAAGGGTAATTGTAGAACTATAAAAAATTATTAATAAATTTAACATATAATTAATTCAACACTAAGTATCTCTAAAATAATTTTTTTATAGAATATAGTTATAACCTACTCATTAGACATAATTTTTCCACTTCTGTGTTTTGAATTTTGAAAAATGGACATACACAATTGGGATCAGTAAGATATTTAGAGTCAAATAGGATTGACATGAATTTTTGGTGAACAGTAACATTACCCTTATGAATAGTAATATACGCTTATTAATTGCAATATGACCCAAATAAAGAGTAACCTCACCCATGTAAGTAGAAATATAATTTATCTCCTTATAAATGAGAGTGAATATTTTAAAAATTAATAATTAAGTGTTGATATTTTTTGTGAAATAATAAATATTTAATTACAATTATAAATTTATGTATTTCTAAAAAAATATTTTTTTCCCTATGATTTTAGGATAATTTCATGAGACCTCGATTAATTTTTGAATGTATTATAAAATCAGTTTTAAATAGAAAATCTCTATTTTTCTAGTAAATAATGATTTTATTTAAAAATTTAATTTCACATATTTATAAAATTTTTATGATAAAATAGATTTCTTTTTTTTATGTTCTACATGTCAGAAAATGGTTATGGTGAATTTTTTGAATTTTCTAAAATACATGAATTTTAAGTGAGTAGTAAAATATGATAATTAATGATAAATGTTAAATATATGATTTATTCAGTCATAGGTGATGTATAGATGATGTAAAAACACCTATTTAAAAATCACATGCACTTATTACTATTTTTGGTCACAATAATAAACACTATATCTTGTCTTAAACAAAATAATAAAATAATGAATAAGATATTCAAAAATCACCCCTCTCCTCCAATATAAAACCCAACCCCACTCCCTCTTATACTCACTCCTCTAATCCTTGAATATTATCAAAGTTTTTAATAAATACTTCTAATTAGTTTCTTCCCATGTCTAGGAGATCTTGGTCTTTCCTAAAGACCAAAACCCGTTCCCTTAAAGAGGTTCGTAAGGAGGATATTTCAAAAGGTAAAACCTCTTCCTTTTTTATTTAATTTCACTTCATTTTATTTTCTTTTATTATACTATACTCACCTCATCTATCCAAATGATCATGATAAATATAGTACCATTTATATACTATAATTATATCTTGTTAATAGAAGAACCATATTCAATATTCTTACTCTCTCTATTTTTTATTTTAAAAACAAAATCATCATCTGGGAATTGCTTATTTAAAACCTTCATGGATGATGAAGTTTCATTCTTCAATTTTTCCTTAAATGATATTCATTAAAAGAAATTAACAGTTGAAATAGATTTTAAAATGAATATTAAATTTTTTATGCTTTTTATGTAACATATTTACATAATATCAAGAGATAATATAAAATTAGTTTTTTATGATCAATAACCGCTGTAATAATCTAAACGATCATCACTAAATGTATTATCTAATGATTCATCCTCATAATATATAAAAAAATGATATATATATCCATTTAAACTTCTATATTCTCATTAACTACATATAATTCCAATTTATTATAATTATTCCAATTTTAAATGAAATCCATTACTTATAATCAAGTGAATCGATCATGAAATCAAGGAAATGAACACTCCGAAACGACAAAATTCAATCATATAACTTATCAATAAGGATATAAATGAACTTAATAAAACTATATTGAATAGAATATATGATGATAAGGTTAGGAATTAATTATTTATGGGATTTAATTTTATTATCCAGGATGTTAAGGTCAAGTGAAAAATATGTTCGGACATAAGGTAAGGGTTTTCTACCCGATCCTCCATTTTCTTTTGGGTTACTATTTATCTCTCTTAATCCCAATTAAATTCTTAATTTTTATTATTTACTCCTCATAAATTATTTTTGAATGTTTTATATATGTTTACTAATCATAATCCATCTTTAATTTATTAGTAGTAAAATGTTTTATAAATATCTTTCTCAATTAATCCTGGTAAACAAGCCCGATTCAAGGGAACTTCTCAAATTCTTACATATCTTAAAGTGAACTATATAATCTATTTTAAGACACAATTATTTTTCTATAACCACCCATTTCATCGAGGAAAATTACCTTAGTTCATTTCTTATTTAATTCAATGATTTATCCAAATGAACTCTTCTTTTCAAATTAAAAGTGTATTTCTCTCAAAAATTCCTCAATGGTTTTATTAGAGTATTATTGTCTATTTCAACACCTTGATTTAATTTTATGTCTTAATTAGGTTAATATATTATTTTTATAGTCTAAAATATTGTATTTAATGATTTATGATTTGTTTGACTATGGATTTTCAATCTTGATAACATTCACCATAATACGGAGAATGGTTAGTGTTTATGTGTACAGATTGGGGAATGTTATTTCATATATTCATGTTGTTTATGTTTAGAACCTTTCATATTATGAATGCATTAGACATAGAATGTGAAATGTGGGGACCACTATAGCCCATTGATGCATCAGTATGTATCGTGAGATAGAACAGAATTGGGTTTTGGCTGAGGCCTTACCTAAATATTTTAGAACATCTTGGTCGAGGCCTCGATGATATGTTTCAGTTTTTTCTGCATTATAAATTACTTCATTATGATAATAGTTAATAAACCATGTGATTATTCGACTAGATTAATATCAATGGTTATGTTTCATTCTATTATAGCCATTTATATGGATTTATTTAATCACATTTCATTCATACCATAGTATGCTCATGTATATTTTTAAAGGAATGAGTTTTTAGTTTCACAACATGCCTAGTGTTTATGTTTATAATATATTCTATTTTATTACTTACCCTTACTGATCATTTGACCTCACCACTTTCTTAGGTTTTATTTTCCCCTAGTTGTGAAGATAAATATTAAGAATGAATTTTAGGGATAATCTAGGAGTCATAGAAGTTTCCAATAGAATTTCTATTATTTCATTTCAAGTTTTATGGTTGAACTTATATTTTTATCATGTTTTTCAAATCTAAAAAACTATTCATTCCTTCGAGATATGACTTTATAATAACCATTCTGATGTATTAATATAAGGCACTAGCTCCTGGGAAATAGGGTCTTGGTCCTTACAACAACTTTTTATAAAAAAAATTATTTTGATTCAAAATACTCAATCCATTTTATGAAATTAAATTTATATAATTTTAGTAGTTTAATTTAAAATAAAACCCACAGATGTGATAAAAATATTGTTTTTCAAGAAACATATTTTTCAAGCAAAATGTAATTTTATGTTAACTCTATGACTAGAAATAATAATTATATGAATTTTAGTTATTATTAACATAAATAAAATTTATAAATTTAATTTAAAAAATTTCTCATTATAGGGTGATTTTATTAATTAATATTGAGAAACATTAGGCACTTTAAAACATTTTTTAGAAAAATGTGTTAAAAAAAATTATATAAAAATATATTATAAAGTTCATTAAAATGTAATTAATTGGATTAAATTTAAATAAATAATACTTATGTTACCTAAAATAAAACTAAAATCATCATGATAATTTTAAATTAATAATTTATTGAAAAGAAATTTTAGTTTGAAAAAATAGGTATTTTAAACTATTCATTAAAAAATAAATACTTTTCGAAAAATACCAAAATTTCACCATATTGTAATTCCAATATTATTATTTTAAAAGTGAGTTTAATTTGATAAAATTATTTTTCAAAAAAAATTATAAATTAATTATTATATTTTCCTCTAAAAATAACTAAAAAACATTTATGAAGATAACATATTTTCTATAAATAAAATGAAAATAATAAAAAAATTAGTGATTATTTACTAAAAATTTATCAATATATTTATAATTATTCATATATATATATATATATCATATAGGATTTAATAATATTCAAATCCTCCAATTTAATAGTTGGGTTATAATGGTAATGTATTTCGCAATTTTTTTATGTTCAGTGTTTCTTGTCGTATATACTGTTGAATATAATGTTATTATTTTAAAAAATATGTGGGTGTTATATTCTACCCCCTTTAAAAAATTTTATAACCATAATTTAAAATTGTAATAATTAAATGAAGATTCAGCCTTTAAAGACCCCTCACTACTATAAAAACGGGCAAGAGAAGAACCACCTTTTATCAACGCTTTTCTAGCACTGATAAAGGCACCCTTTATCAGTGCTAAAATTTTTACACTGATAAATGGTCACTTTATCAATGCTTTTGTAGCACTGATAAGGGGATCCTTTATCAGCACTTTTCTAGCACTGATAAAACCATAGTCCCATTTTATAAAATGGGGTGCACAATGCCCTCTGTTTATTGCACCCTAAAGCTCTCATAAGACTATACCCCTGTGAAAAATCACCTCCCCCTGATCTTCTATTTGGTAGACCTCTTCCACCACTTCCCTACTATGCTTCCTCTTACCCTACTCCGCCACCACTATTCCTACTCCGCCACCACTAGACCTAATCTACCGCTATACCTACTCCGTTGTGAACCCTACTCCTTATCCACTCCCTCTAACCCCTTCCACAGATCCTCCTCCCCATGTACCCTACTTCTCATCCTCCCTACTGTAACCTACTCCACGAAAACCCTACTTCAAGTGTTTGGGATTCCTTTCGACAAGGTTATATTCTTGGATTCCCATATTTGATCTTTGGTGATTTATCCACTCATCCCCATATGTTTCATTTTGTTCTTAATATAATATTCATTATGGTGGTTTAGTTTGGTTTGGTTTGGGTTGTGTTGTGTGTTTGTGATACATTTTTAGGTCACATTATTTCAAAAATGCATGAAGTGATTAAATTTTTACCAACTGAATTGTTTATTACTTATAGGGTTGGTCAAGTTATTTTCAAGATTAAGATTATTCTAAACACTCTATTGTAAATGTGAGTAGTGAGATGGAGAAAATATTTCATTAGATTTTTCTAGGGATTTAATAATGGTGTCATGGGGTGATGAGGTGGTTGTGTTATTGGAGGGTTTAATGGTGATGATTTCATACGAATATAATATTTTGTAATGGATTATGAATTGGTTTTGTAGTTTATAAGTGTTTGGGTTTATATGATTCTTTTAGTGTGGAAGAGTATCCATTGGTGATGGTAAGTTAATTAATTTTTTGGATTAAATTTATTAATTTTGATGCATATACATGTTGAAACATTATCATGGTAAAGTTCGAATGAAGTAGAAAGAGACATGGGATACAGTGTTGTCAAATTTCAATAGTAGGAGGTTCTGATGTTTATTGTCAAGGTATTGGTTCCTAAGGTTAATAATTAACTAGCATCAGTTGAGGAGGGTTTTTAATTGGAAAATATTCAAGCTCATTTATGGGTTTCTTTAATAGCGGGATTAATTTAATGGTGGATTGATAATTATGTAAAGAAAATCATGTTCAATCAAAAGTGGTTTTAAGAAGATTTTTATTCCCTTGATAGAGAAGTATGAGTGTATACAGAATATCATGGAATTCAATCAAGTTGGATATAATGTGATTTCTCTTGGGATTCACATCTATGCATTGATGGTCTAGTTTTTAGAACACTTGGTTGACGTATAAATGAAATCCTGTAATTTTGAGTCATCTTTGAGGTTAGAGATTCTAAGGATGGTTTAAAGTTTATGTTTGAGGTTCTGGTTGTAGATGAGGGATTGTGATGAAGTTATCAAGAGTTGTTTTCTTCAAGTTTCTTAGAAGTCTAAAGATGGTGCCTTGAGTTATGGTCCTAATGGAATGAGGAATAATAGAGTGATGAGATTTTATAGATGTAGGGTGGGGATTATGACCTAGGTATGAGTATCTCAAGGTTTACCATAACTATATAGTTGATCAATTTCAACGGTGATATAGTGAGGCATCAGTAGTATGAGTTCCCCATGATTTATGGTGTTTCTTGGTTTTAGTAAGGTGTAGTTTTATTTAGTCAGATGTTAATGTTTTATTTGATAAAATTTTGGGATGTGGTGAGTTTGGTTTGAGAGTCAAGGCATGATTATGTCCCAAGATATTGACCTCATCCCTTTATTAACCAATACCCACTTTTAATTGATACTAAAATATCTAGTTTAATTATTTTCAATGGAATTATTTATCTCTCTTTACCTTGAAATTCATGTGGAAATATGAATTTTATTGAGTTGGTTAGTGTGTTTGTCCAAATTTAATGATTCATAAGAAAAAAAGGAAGCATATTTCTATTTTACCTGAAGGGATAAAAATTTTTCTAATCTAAATGTCATGATTTTGGGATATAATTTATTTATAAAAATAATTTCACAAATTGTTTCAATATTATGAAAGGTATTAATATTTAGTGAGAGGAGGTTTGATATAATTTATTTTCACTAAGCTCAATTTTCTATTTCTTATGTTAATTTGGTTAATAAAACCTATGATATTCCATATTAATTTTTGATAAACCTAGGTTATTTGTCTCCCCTGAGAACCCATTTGGGTTCGGAAATGTATCTACTATATTAGTTTTTTCATCAAAATTGCATCCTTGTTTTCATTCTATTTGAGTTTTGTCACTAGTTTTGGGTTGTTTAATGTTATTATTTTATTATGAATGAGGTGGATGGTAGGGGTGGTTAAAATGATGTTTAATGTTTTTTTGCAAGGGTGGTGGGTGCTAGAAATATTGTTAAAGGGGCCAGAATGTGTGTGGAGTTTTATGGGGGGTCTATCCTGGTTCATTTGATTACCAAATAATTATTGGAAATGGTTAGGCTCTATTGATTCTTTCTACCATTGCATCATGCTCCTTAGAGCACGACTCCAATTTGGTCATGTTCTCCAGATTTCATGATGTTTTGGATGGTGTTGGTGTCTTTGAAGGTAGAACTCTTCAGGTGCTTCAATTTGATTGCATTGTCCATGTTAGCCAGCCGTATCATGGTCCTTCTTTTTGGAGTTCAATCGATGAAGCCCTTGCCATCGGTCATCCTCCTTGGAAGGATCCAACGATGTTAATCTTCTACCTATGTTTTGTGTCTGTGTTTTTTTAGTTTTGACTGGTTAGTGTCTTCAATGGTGGATCCCCTTGGACATGCTACCTCTCCTTGTTTTTCTTGTTTGGTTCTCACTTAACCAAAAAGTGTTTTTAAAAAAATCAAAAAAAAAATCAAAAAAAGGAATTTTCAGTCAATAAAGATTGGATGGATGCTAATCAATTAACAATAGAGTATGAGAATGGAGTGAAAGAGTTCATCAAGTTTGAAAAGGATCACACAAATAATCCTTCTCAAATCCTTTCTCCATGTTTACGTTGTTGTTATTATAGATTAATTACTCTAGAGGAGTTGGAAGAACATTTGATATGTTAAAGAATAAATCAGAGTTATAAATGTTGGAATAAACACGGAGAAAAATAGAATATAGGTACTAGATGGGATAAAACTACATTTTATGGATCATCAGATATGATTAAAAATATGGATAATGAATAAGACCATACGGAGGATGTGATTACAGATTTCAAGGATGATTAAGATTGTATTGATAAAATGACAAGGAAAGTTGAAGATGAACTCCGTGATTTCCAAGAATTGTTTGAGAAGTTAAAGAGTTCGGAAAAGATTCCATTGTATGCTGGTTTCACTAAATATACAACATTGTCAATTGTACTGTAGTTTTATAAATTGAAAGCAGGCAATGGATGGAGTGATTCCAGTTTTACGGAACTACTTTCTCTCTTGAATGACATGCTCTCTGAATATAATGAGCTCCCAAGCCGAACATATGAAGCTAAACGAATGATATGCTCAATGGGTATGATTTCTGAAAGAATACATGACTTTCTGAAAGATTGTAAATTGTTTTTCAAGGAGAAAAAATCACAAACAGAATGCCCAAAGTGTGGTGCTTCTCGATACAAGAAAGATGAATCCAGTCCTACAAAAGTTGTATGGTAGTTTCCAATCATTCCAAGGTTTAGGCGTCTATATGGAAGTGAAGAAACTGCAAGACAATTATTGTGGCATGAAGATAAAAGAAATAAAGATGATAAATTACATCTCTCGGCCAACTCTCCTCAATGGAAGAGAATTGATCATGAGTATACTGAATTTGGAAATGATCGGAGAAACCTTCATCTTGTGTTATCTCCAGATGGAGTGAATCCTTTTGGTTTTCAAACTAGCACTCAAAATACATGGCCTGTTATGATGGTATATTATAAATTTCCACCCTAGTTATGCATGTAATGGAAATCCATCATGTTATCTATGCTTATATCAGGACCAAAACAACCAGGTAACAATATTGATGTTTATTTGGCTCATTTGATCGAGGATTTGAAGTTATTGTGGGATTCAGGTGTTATGTTGTATGATGCTTATAAAAGTCAATACTTCACATTTAGAGCGATGTTGTATGGGACAATAAATGATTTCCCTATATATGGAAATTTTTCAGGCTATAACATTAAAGTAACTCAAAGGTTTCCCATGTGCAAAGAAGATATGTAATCAATTAGGTTGATACATTCATCGAAATATGTGTTTCTAGGACATCGTAGATTTATACCCCATCAGAATATGTACCAATCTTGGATGAAATCATTCAATGGAAGTTCATAACAATGCACAACACCATCTCCACTAATAGGTGATTAGCTATTTGAGAAAGTAAAAGGTGTGAACACTGTTTTTGGTAAACCATTTAAAAAAAACCTTATGAAAATCGTTTGGAAAAAGAGCTCAGTTTTTTTGTGAATTACCATACTGGAATTGTCTGTACATTAGACATTTTATTGATGTGATGCATGTGAAAAAAAAATTTATGTGAAGTTGTTGTCGGAACGTTGCTAAATTCCCCTGAAAAAACAAAGTATGGAATTAAGGAAAGGTTGGACATGGTTGACATGTGAATACGAGAAGAGTTTGCTCCCGTGAAGGGTGAAAATCGAATGTTTCTTCCTCTAATTTCTTACACTCTTTTTTATGGAGGAGAGATATTAGTTTTTCAACTTCTTCAATGATGTAAAATTTCCATAGGGGTATTAATCATATATCGAGAACGTTGTGTCAATGAATGATTTGAACTTAAAAGGTTTGAAATCACATGAATGCCATGTTTTAATGCAATATTTAATTCCTATAGATTTACATTGCATTTTTTCCAAGAATGTTAATCATAGATTAACCAAACATTGTTTCTTTTTGAATGCTATATGCAGCAAAGTTTTAGACCTGGTGAAATTGCCGGCTATGGAAAGAGAAATTGTCATCATATTTTGAGAATTAGAAATGTTCTTCCCGCCATCATTATTTGATATGATGGTTCATTTGATGGTTCACTTGGTGAGAGATATTCGACTTTGTGGTCCTATGCACTATACATGGATGTACCCCATTGAACGATATATGAAGATTTTGAAAGAGTATGTCAAAAATAAAAGTTTTCTAGAGGGTTGTATTGTAGAGAGATATATTTTTGAGGAAGCCATTGAATTTCGTACCGAATACCTATATGATGTGGAAAGCATGGTCTCCCAAAATCTCATCACACTAGACACATTGAGGGTGAGGGAATTTCTGCAAGAGATGATGTGATAATCAATATTACAGATTAGGAGAAGGGACAACTTTATGTTTTTCATAACTGTTGAGAGGTTTCTCCATATATTGAAACCCATAAAGAAGTTCTTAGGCAGTTGAATCCTTCAAGGGATGAAAATGGATATCAAATACAAATAATCACCAGTTTATAGGATGGTTTCAGGACCATATTTTTAAGGAGTTAGATGAAAATATGAATTCAATTTTAGAATGACTTCGATGGATAGCCGTCGTACCAAGTGTGTATTTATTATCTTACAATGGTTATTTAATTAATGGTTATACATTCTATATTGATGAACATGATGAAGATCGTACCGATCAAAATAGTGGAGTAACACTTGTGATTAAAGTGATGCATGTTTCTGGTAGTACAGGAAGAAATCCAATTTATGAAAATAAGACATACTTTGGCATTATCAAACAAAAATGGGAGTTGGATTATATGACATTCCAATTGCCTATTTTTCAATGCAAATGGGTTGATAACAACAGTGGTGTAAAAATAGATGAATTGGGATTTGTGAAAGTTTATTTTAGTAAAGAAGTGTACAAAGATGAATAGTTTATAATGGAATCACAAGTGGTATAGGTATTTTATGATCTAGATACCACAAACTGAAAGTGTTCAATTGTTTTGTTGTTGTCCAAAACTTCTAAAGGGTCTGATGAAAATTCAATTGAGGATGATCCTTTCAGTGGTACATCACAATCATTTCACAGTGGTCCCAATGTAGATGATGTTTTGTATGTTAGAGGAGACCACAATGAAGGGATTTGGATAATCAATAGAGGTTTCAAATCCCTTTAGCCTTTGGAAAAAAGAAATAGAGTTTAATAAATAGGTTATATTTTGTTTGTAATGTAGATCTTGTTATCTTATGTTATTATCTTATCTTTACTGAATTTATGTAATCTAAATTTACTGTCTAAAAACTTTTTTAGATAATGAATTTTACATGTTATGGTGCTCCTAACCTCGAGGCTGAATAAGTCTCTCAAGCTACTACTACTGTTTCTACTCATAGTAGAGAGAAACAATGAGTTTCTGAACCTGTTGCTGCTCCTAGTGTTGAGGTCCAACAACCATCAACACATTTCATTGCTACCATTCCAGATGAATATATTGATGATGCTGATATCAATGAAATGGTTGGGGATGAAGGACCGACGTCGCATAAAACATGGGTGCATTGTAGTTTGACAGTGTCAGTCAAAGTTCTTAAGGCGAAAAGCAAAGACCTCAAATTTGATGTCGGATGGAATGCATGATGCCAACATGTGAATCCCAATAAGGATATGTTTAGTAGATACATTGGAATTTTCACTCAGCAATGCGTGCTGATTGATATAGATTCATGGCACCATGTTGTGTCTGGGATGAAGGCTGTGATCTGGGAAGAAATTATGGTAACATTATGATATTATTTGTTTAATTTAATAGAAAATAAAATAATTAAACAGTTTCTTACTCTTCTCTATCCCTTGCGGAGTACATTTATAGTAGATGATTCACACAAGAATTATGTACTAAGGATTGTAGGAAGGATTCATCAAGGTTTTCACACTATTATAAAAAAATATCTCCTGAAACATTCCAAAGGTAAAATAAACCTGCACCCACCCCTTTTCTATGCTCACCTGATATCCCCAGAAGCATGTGATTCATTTATTGTCCACCATAGGGATGTGAAGTTTCAGGTACATTGTGGATGATAATACGTTGTTTGAGGATATGTGTATTCATCACTTTTATTGTCAATATTTCATTTATGAAACAACAACTCAGTAATGAAAATAAGTAATGTTCATCAAAACAAACATAACCCTATCATAAACCAAGGATGGCGTATGCTTCAGTAGAAAAGAAAATGGTACATATTTTAAATTTACAATAATATTGTTATGTTCCAAGAAACAACATCATAATTATCTTCCTATATTTATATGTAGATTGATGAGTCTAAAGCGAAAAGACACTTCCACCCCACGTCATGTGCTATGGAAGGAAACACATGTGTATAATGAAGGGGAACAAATAGATGAAAACACACAAAAAGTGTGTGAAATATGTGTAAGTATGACACGATAAAAATTTTGGTTTTAAATTTCTATTACATAATAATAATTACTTATTTTCTTATATCTGACAGTCACAAGAATCAGCTACTCCTGTAGAGGATACTGACCTATTATCAACGGATCTGAAGCGGCCAAAAAAATATGGTTGTGTTAGAGGTGCGGGGATTGGGGTGACACCACGAGTATATTTTGAGAAAAAAAAAACAAACGGATGATAAAAATAAAAAATGAAACAAATTAGTGAATGACTAGAAATGCTTGGAGATTGATTTTAATAGTTGGGAGAGTTTCTAGCAACATTTATGGGTAAGAATAGAAGAGAAGACACAACTCAAGAACAACCATCACGTGAAGATCCCACACCACCCTCCACTAGCTTTGTGGTGAGCCATTTCCTTCAAAGAGTTGTCTTAGCTGTAGTAATAAATACTATAGTAATTATTCCCATGAAATGTGAATAAAAAAAACACTGATACTTTTACTATAATGATCTTCTATAGGGTGATAATGACTATGATTTATATCTGTCAACACCCACCTATCAGTTTGTAGCGAGGGCTATGATGTTCAACATCCCATAGGACAAGCTGCATAATAGATGGCTTCTAACAGATCATTTGAAAGTGACGATTACTATTGCTCACGAGACAAATGCAGAGCTACCTATTCCACTTGATGAAGATGATATTATTATGGTCAAAAAGGCTATTGGGACATTCATTTCATGGTCATCACAACTTATAAGAGTACATGTGGACAAAGAGGTATTTATTTCCATTTTTTTTCAGGCTAAACCTTTAACAATTAATTAAAAAATGTCTGAACCAATGAATTTTATTATAGATGATGAAAGGGAGGGGGTGAAAATAATTGTGGGCTCAAAAGAATCTAAAACATCGACCAACCGATCCAAAAGATCCATTGAAAGCAAATTTACACCACCTTTTATATATCCACATTTACTAGCATTGAAGACTCATGTGGATACGAAGCTAAAAAGTGGCAGTAGTCATATAATTGTTTTTGAAGAGAATATATATGAAGAGGAAATTGTAGATTACATTTCTACTGAAAATTTAAATGAAATCCTTGAATATGGTTGGCTAGGCGTCATAGTTTTAAATTTATATATGAGTTATGTTTTGATGAATTGATTTTCTAAAAGCTAATATAATGTGATAATTATGACTAAATGCATTTTATATTATTTACAGATGTATATATGAAAAACAGTTGAAGGGATTTCCCTTTGAGCCAAAATTAAGACTCGTTAGTCCTCATATAACATCTACACAACTAACGAAATTAGATCCATCAATAAGGGATGAAATTGTGAAAGCAATGCTAGAAACATTTGAAAGAAAGATTACAGATGACATACTCTTTATAATACCAACCATGAAGGGGTAAAACTCTACAATTAAATCATATCAATTATATTTTCACTTATTTAATTACTTATTACTTTTTGTGTTTTTTGGCAACCTTGGCTAGTAATTGTGGTGAACGTGGATACTCCAAAGATTTATTTTCTGGATTCAATGCAAGTATATCCAATAAACCAACCACCCATGATGGAGTTTCGGAATTTGTAAGACACTACATCCTATGTTTTAGATCTAAACAACAAGTTATATATTTTATACTATCTTTTACTGAGGATTTTGTTTTGATAGGGCGGTGTATCAATATCATCTAAAAAAGGGAATGAGGACAGGGGCTAAGAAAAAGTAGGCGAACAAGTACTATGTTTGGACAAGTATCAGGGTATATATAATAAAATTTCATTATCCAAACACATATCAAAACAAGGTACTTATTATCATAATGATAAACGTTTTTTTAGTGTCCAAAATAAACAAAGGATAAAGATTTCAGTTATTATGTTTCTAAATTTATGAGAGAGATCGTTTTCCATCACCAAACTAGAATCCCTAAAGAGGTATTTTTAAAAACAACTACTATTTCATTTTAAATTAATTATTAATACTTTATTTGTATATTTTACTGTACTAATATAACTGTTTAAAAGAATCATATTGACAATACGAAATAGATTTGTTCAAAAATGAGTGGTCCACATACCTGATGGAAGATTGTATCCAAATAGCATGAAGATCTTACTTGGGGACGTGTACAATTGGGAGACATTTTTGAGAGGGGTTCACAGAGATCAAAAAATTAAACATTGTTGTATGTAAATGTTCATAGAAAAATTGTAATTGTTATTAAGTAAAACATCCTTTCTCAAATGATTCATTTGTCCATTTTAACAGATGATATGAACCAGCCACATGCAATAATGATGACCCACTTTTCTTTGGGCTTTAGATAAGAAAAACCTATAAAATATCCGAAATACCTTCATATCACGCATGACCACTCACATTAAAAGAAAATATAAGTAAAAATATCCACCCTAAATTGATTTTAGTATGAGAATCGAGATGCCAAATAGATTCTCATGCATTGAACATTTTCATTGGTAGGAATTGTATGTTTTCTGATTATCCATAATAAGAAAATGAACATTGTTGGAACCTCCTTCCTCTACAAGGTCTGCCCCCCACATACATGTTTTTAATTTAGGAGAGTGATCCATGTTTTATTTTTTATGTGTACTAGTCAACCCCCTCCTCAATTTGGGGCATGGTGTGGCCGCTATCACTCAAAGTGTCTCTCTTTTGTTTGAAATGAACATAATTTTTAAGTGAAAACAATAAATGACATACGAAAAACCAACCAAACACATTCATATTGTGTTAATAATATAGGCCAACGATACATGGGTCATTTTTCATGTTTATGAGTCAACCCCGCCTCAATCTGAGGCACAGTGTGGCCGGTATCACTCAAAGTGTCTCTCTTTAGTTTAAAATGGACAGAATTTTAACTGAAAAAAACAACTGACGTACAGAAAACTGACCAAATGCTTTTGTATTATGTTGATACTTTAGTACAAATAGACATGGATCATGTGTGATGTGTAAGAGTCAACCTATCTAAAATCCGAGGCATGGTGTGGCTAGTATCACTCAGAGCGGCTCTCTTTTTTTTAAAATGGACATAATTTTTAAGTGAAAACAACTACTGACATATGGAAAACTGATCAAATGCATTCAGATTGTGTCGATACTTTAGTATAATTATACATGTGTCATTGTTGTTGTGTATGAGTCAACCCCGCCTCAATACAAGGCATGGTGTTGCCGGTATCACTCAAAGTGTCTCTATTTTGTTTAAAATGGACAAAATTTTAAGTGAAAACAACAACTGACATACAAAAAACCAACCAAACACAATATTATTGTGTTTATACTTTAGGTAAATGACCCATGGGTCATGTGTGACGTTTATGAGTCAATACCACCTCAATCCAAGGCACAATGTGGCTGGTATCACTTAAAGTGTCTCTCTTTTGTTTAAAATGGACAGAATTTTAAGTGAAAACAACAACTAACATACGAAAAAATGGCCAAACACATTCGGATTGTGTTGATACAATAGGAGAACGATCCATGGGTCATTTATATTGTGTAAGAGTTAACCACTCTTCAATCTGAGGCACTATGTGACCGGTATCACTCAAAGTGTCTCTCTTTTATTTAAAATGGACAGAATTTTTAGTGAAAACAACCACCGACATACGCAAAGCCATCTAAATGAATTATAATTGTGTTTATACTTTAGTAAAATGATACATGGGTTGTTTGTGATGTGTAAAAGTCAACCCTTCCTTAATCTAAGGCACATTGTGGCTGGTATGACTCAGAGTGTCTCTCTTTTGTTAAAAATGGACATGATTTTTAAGTGAAAACAACAAATGACGTATGGAAAACTAACCAAATGCATTTAGACTGTGTTGATAATTTAGAAGAACGATCCATGGGTCATTTTTTACATTTAAGAGTCAACCATGCCACATACTGTGGCACAGTGTGGCCGGTATCACTCAAAGTGTCTCTCTTTTGTTTAAAGTGGACAAAATTGTAATTAAAAACGACCACTACCATATGGAAAATCGACCAAACACATTCTTATAGTGTTGATACATTAGGAAAAAGATAAATGGGTCATTTGTGATGTTCATGAGTGAACCCCACAACAATCCAAGGCACAATGTTTCCGATATCACTCAAAGTGTCTCTCTTTTGTTTAAAATGGACAGAATTTTAAGTGAAAACAACAACTGACAGAAGGAAAAGTGACCAAAAATATTCAGATTGTGTTCATACTTTAAGAGAATGATCCATGGTTCATTTTTGATATGTAAGAGTCAAATGTGACTCAATCCATGGCATGGTGTGATCGAGGTCACTTAAAGTGTCTCTCTTTTGTTGAAAATGGACAGAATTTTACGTGAAAACAACCACTGGCAAACAAAAAACTGAACAAACACGTTATTATTGTGTTTATACTTTATTCCAACTATCCATGGCTCATGTGTGACATTTAGGAGTCAAACCCACCTCAATACAAGGCACGGTGTGGCCGATATCACCCAGAGTGTCTCTCTTTTGTTTAAAATGGACATAATTTTTAAGTGAAAACAACAACTGATGTATAGAAAACTAACCAAATGCATTAATATTGTGTTTATACATTAGTATAAAAATAAATGGGTCATTTATGTTATGTACATGTCAACCCCACCTAAATATGAGGCATGGTGTGACCGGTATCACTCAATGTGTCTTTCTTTTGTTTAAAATGGACATAATTTTAATTGAAAACAACCACTGATGTATGGAAAACCGAACAAAAACTTTAATATTGCATTGATAATGTATTCCAAGGATTCATGGGTCATGTGTGATGTATATGAGTCAACGCCACCTCAATCCGAGGCATGGTGTGGCTGATATCACTGAAAGTCTCTCTCTTTTGTTTAAAATGGACAGAATTTTAAGTGAACACAATAACTGACATACATAAAACTAAAAAAACGCATTTTTATTGAATTTATACTTTAGTAAAACAATCCTTGGGTCATTTATGATGTGTAATAGTCAACTCCACCTCATTCTGAGGCACGGTGTGACCGGTATCACTCAAAGTGTCTCTCTTTTGTTTAAAATGAACATAATTTTTAAGTGAAAACAACCACTGACATACGGAAAACTGACCATACGCATTTTGATTGTGTTGATACTTTTGGAAAATTATCAGTGAGTCATGTGTGAAATTTAAGAGTCAACTATTCCTCAATAATAGGTATGGTGTGGCCGGTATCACTCAAAGTGTCTCTCTTTTGTTTAAAATGGACATAATTTTTAAGTGAAAACAACAACTGACGTATGTAAAACCAAAAAAACACATTCAGATTGTGTTTTTAATTTAACAGAACGATACATGGGTCATTGTTTATGTTTACAAGTTAACTTTGCCTCAATCCGAGGTTTGGTGTGGCCGGTATCACTCAAAGTGTCTCTCTTTTGTTTAAAATTGACAGAATTTTAAGTGAAAACAACATCTGACATATGGAAAACCGAACAAACACATTTAGATTGTGTTGATAAATTAGTGAAACTATACATGGGTCATGCGTGACATATATGAGTAAACCCCACCTCAATACGAGGCACAATGTGTCCGTTACCACTCAAAGTGTCTTTCATTTGTTTAAAATGGACAAAATTTTAGGTGAAAACAACAACTGACATACGGAAAAATGACAAAACATGTTTGGATTGGGTTGATACTTTAGGAGAATTATCCATGGGTCATTTTGGAGGTGTAAAAGTCAATCCCACCTCAATTCAGGACATAGTGTGACTGGTATCACTCAAAGTGTCTCTCTTTTGTTTAAAATGGACATAATTTTAAGTGAAAACCACCACTGATGTACGGAAAACCATCCTAAAAAATTTAGATTGTGTTGATACTTTATTAAAACAATACATGGGTCATTTTTGACTTTTAAGAGTCAAACCCACCTCAATTTGAGTCACGGTGTGGCCGATATCACTCGGAGTGTCTCTCTTTTGTTTAAAATGGACATAATTTTTAAATGAAAACAACAACTGACAAACAAAAAAGTGACCAAACACATTCTGATTTTGTTTCTACTTCACGATAACGATCCATGGGTCATTTTATTTGTGTATGAGTCAACCCTTCCTCAATCCGAGGCATGGTGTGACTGGTAGCACTCAAAGTGTCTCTATTTTGTTTAAAATGGACAGAATTTTAAGTGAAAACAACCACTGACGTACGGAAAACTGACCAAAAGCATTAGGATTGTGTTTATACCTTATGAAAACAATAAATGGGTCATGTGTGATGTGTGAGAGCCAAACCCTCCTTAATCCGAGTCATGGTGTGGCCGGTATCACTCAGAGTGTCCCTCTTTTGTTTAAAATGGACATACTTTTAAGTGAAAACAACAACTGGCTTACGGAAAACTGAGAAAACGCATTCGGATTATGTTTATACTTTAGGATAAATATCCATGGGTCATTATTTGATATTTATGAGTCAACCCCTCTTCAATCAGAGGCACGGTGTGACTGGTATCACTCAAAGTGTCTCTCTTTTGTTTAAAATGGACATAATTTTTAGGTGAAAATAAACACTGGCATACAGAAAACTGACCAAACGCATTTGGATTGTGTTGATACTTTTTTACAATAATATATGGGTCATGTGTGACATGTATGAGTCAAACCTGCCTCAATCCAAGGCATGGTGTTGCCTGTATCACTCAAAGTGTCTCTCTTTTGTTTAAAATGGACAAAATTTTAAGTGAAAACTACAACTATCATACGGAAACGTTACCAAACACATTAGTATTGTGATAATAATTTAGGATAACAATACATGAGTCATTTTCTTTGATGTTTACAAGTCAACTCCACCTCAATAAAAGGCATGGTGTGACCAGTATCACTCAAAGTGTCTCTCTTTTGTTTAAAATGGACAGAATTTTATGTGAAAAAAAACACTAACGTATGGAAAAATGACCAAACACATTAAGATTGCATTGATACATTAATAAAATGATACATGGGTCATGTGTGATGTGTATGAGTAAATTCTGCCTCAATCCAAGCATAGTGTGGCCAGTATCACCCAGAGTGTCTCTCTTTTGTTTAAAATGAACATAATTTTGAAGTGAAAACAACAACTCACATACAGAAAACTAACCAAATGCCTTCAAATTGTGTTGAAACTTTAGGAGAAATATCCATGGGTCATTTTTGACATGTATGAGTCAACCCTACCTCAATTATAGGAATGGTGTGACCAATATCAATCAAAGTGTCTCTCCTTTGTTTGAAATGGATATAATTTTAGTTGAAAACAACAACTGACCTATGGAAAACTGACCAAATGCATTAGTATTGTTTTTATACATTAGTAAAACTGTCCATGGGTCATTTGATATATGTAAAAGTAAACCCCTCTTTAATTATAGGAACAATGTGGCCATTATCACCCAAAATGTCTCTCTTTTGTTTAAAATGGACATAATTTTAAGTGAAAGCAACAACTGTCTTAGGGAAAACTGACAAAATACATTCAGATTGTGTTGAAACTTTAGGAGAACGATCCATGGGTCATTTAATACATGTACGAGTCAACCCTACCTCAATCCAAGGCACTATGTAACCAGTATCACTCAAAGTGTCTCTGTTTTGTTTAAAATGGACATAATTTTTAAGTGAAAACAACCACTTATGTAATGAAAACCAACCAAACACATTTTTATTTTGTTGATACTTTAGGCCAATGATACATGGGTCATGTGTGACTTGTATGATTCAACCCACCTCAATCCGAGGCACAGTGTGGCCATTATCACTCAAAGTGTCTCTCTTTTGTTTAAAATGGACATAATTTAAAGTGAAAACTACATCTGACATATGGAAAAATGACCAAACACATTCAGATTATGTTGATACTTTAGGATAACGATCCTTAGGTCATTTTTGACATATATGAGTCAACCCTACCTCAATCTGAGTCACGGTGTAACCGATATCACTCAAAGTGTCTCTCTTTTGTTTAAAATGGACATAATTTTTAAGTGAAAACAACCACCAACGTATGAAAAACAATCCAAAAGTCATTACCTATAAAATAAGATACTTATACAGGACTCATATATTCCTATGTAGTCCTTAGACAATAAACCCCCATTAATAATTCAGCAGACACCCTAAATATAAACCTTTAGCCCTAGAGTTCATGGCGAGGGATGAAAAAAATAGGAAAGGGAGAGGGAGAAGAACGAAAGGGAAATAAGATAATAATAGAGGATTTAAATTGGATATATTTTCATGATAAAGGGCTCTTAGAATATGTTTTGGGATGGGTAAGAGAGGAAATAGGTTTAAATCCCTTAAATTATGCCATATCATCGACAAATTTCATAGTCTGGTTGGGCGGTTTTCCAAACTATTCACCAACTTATTGGGAGCCATTGGATAAGAAACCCTCTTCTACACAGTTTGGACAAATATTTAACTAACCATGTTCCAATCGGTCAAAATGACTTAATTAAACTATTGATCCATACGACGTGGTTTCTCCTAACTGTGAACAACTCGTGTTCCTATGAACTCCCTCAAAAAGGTAAGTTACATGGTTTTTAATTGGAGTCATACAACCCATCCTTTTCCTCTGTTTGTAAAACAATAAAAGATTAAAATGAATAGGAAACTTCCCCATGAAAGTGTACCAACATGGGTTCTTCTAAATTGTGTCCCCCAATAAAAGCACTACATGAATACTAATTAAGAGTCTAGGATGGAAATAGAATAAGAATATATCTCCCCACCATTTATAAATTTTATAAATGGACTGAAAAGAAGACAACACACCATAAGATAAAGGCATCAACCACAAGAACACATTTCCTTAAGTGTCCTAAGAATCACCCAAATCCATCAACCATGAGGAATATATAGGGGAAACTATATAAGTCATAAGGCAACATATCCCAAATGGAACTCAAAATCTATAAACAAATTCCATATCCAAGATTGACATGAATCTTAACCACAAAAACATGAATAATAACTCACATGCATGCCTAAATCAATTTTTTCTTAAGGTTTTGACATTGAACTCTCTCTATATATTTTATCTGAGGCAATGTATGATATCATTTTAAGGAGATAATTTTTAATGGTACCTTTTGATAATCATAATGAATAATTATAAAATCAAATTAGTTATGGATTTTCCCATCCTTTGATCCCAATTTGACTACCACTGCATATTTTATCTATGCGAACTACTTGATTGATATGCTAATTTTTTCGCATGTTTTTTGGGTGTACTTCTGTATAATTTGATGTTACATCAGGCAGGGCATTTATCAGTGCTAAAAAAAGTGCTGATCAAGGGAGCTTTTATCAGTGCTTTTTTAGCACTGATAAAATGTCCCACCTTATCAATGATGAGATTAACAACGCTTTTTAGCACTGTTAAAGACCGCTTTGAGCACTGATAAAGCCTGTTTTAGTATTAGTGCCTTTTGGAAATTCAAAATTTTAAAAAGGTTTAATAAAACTTCCACTTAAAGTGTGTGAGATGGAAGGATTAAGGTCATCTCAAATAACACATAACTAAGTTTCCATGTTGTAAGAAATTAGTGGGATGTGAAAAAGTGGACAAAAAAATAAATTCCAAAATAATAATGGAGAGTTAAAGGGATCACTTATCACAAGAAAGTAAATGATCATGATGAATCCAAATTCCAAAAAACCCTCAATAAAGTTGTCTATAAAAGAAAATTAATTTCATTATTAATGATGGTAATATGAAAAACAATTGAGGCTCTTTTCACTATTTTAATGAAATTAATTTACCATATAGAATAAGAACATAAGGAAATATAATTACATCATGAGTAAAATATCATACTTTAATCAATTTCAAGAAAAATATCATTCTTTTATCAAAATGATGAGTATTACAGAATAATTTTTCATGCTTCACACACTAAAATAAGATTTCAATGGATCTGATAACTATAAAAGGGATAAAATTCAATTTCTCGAATATTTAGACATTATCCAAAACCAAAATTTTTAGCAAAAGGTAAGGCGATTCCCTAAACGAATAAACCTTCATATGATGAATTAATATATTAATCTTCAAAATTACACTGTAATACCCAAAGTTAAAAAAAATTAATCTATTATATAAATAAACATATATTAAAAATTACCTCAACAATCTCAATATTAAAGTGTGTTTTAACCTCAAATGACATCTCAAACCATTTATCTTAAAAACCTAAAAATATATTTATCATCATTTAAAATAAAAATTATCACTTAGTTACCAAATTACTTTTCAATTCGATAGTCATCTGTATGGTAAAACATTTTTCACCATAATTACTCCTATATAAAATATCAAATAATCCCTAAATTTTATCAATAACTTAAAACATATTTCTAAAAAAAGTAAAGGCATACTTCACATTAAATCAATGCATCACATATACTTCAACCTAGTAATTCATCTCCCAAAATATAAGTAATCACATTAAGATCTCATCACTTAAAGCCTAAAAATGGGTGTCTAAGAAATTGATCATTTGATAAACCTTAATAATATATACTTATGATAGTTTACATAAATTGTAATATAACGTCACATGAAAAAATAATAATCTCCAATGTTATATAAACCTTTCTCTGATACCAACTATAACATCCTTGAACCCATACTCCCAGATACAGAGATAAAACACATTATATTTACATTTCTAGATTGATATAGACAAATGGGATCCAATTTCTGTCATCTAAAATATATAACGAAAATAATTAATATTGGTTCACTTATGTACCCAATTTACTTTTTGTTTACAGTTTTGGAGAATTGTGAAAAACTACTATGTAAACAATACCCCTAATGTGAATAGAGTATTTTCCTATGATATACAGATTTTCATATTCCTTATTACATCATCTTCATCAACTATATTAAACCCTTCTTAACATTATTATTTAAACACAATTATTGATAACATAGGTAAAAGGAATGAAAAGAAAGGTGAGACCAATTACAGATTAAGGGTAAATATAATCATTTACAAATGAATTTCATGAGGGAAACAAATATTATTTTAATGTATTGAAGACATAATAAAAGTGTATAATCATTAGAGAAGATAAATCATGGCCATTAATATCTGCATCATAAATCATGAAACATTACATATGGATTTAACAATGAAAATTTTAATAGGATTCAATAATTATGATCTTTGTGATGTCAATATAGATCAAATTAATCATCAAAAACCCATATCTTTTCATACATAATAAGTATTAAATACTTTTAATTAGATATAAACTTGTTATCTTACCCTGAAAAATAATATTATTTCTATAAAACCCAATATCAATCATTCATAATTATTATAGTTAACATTGGAAATCATGTAAATTTCACTCTTATAAACATTTTGACAAATGTAATTACCATACTACTTACTTACATACTTAATTCATTACAGGGATATCATGGACCCTACTCTCTTTGGTTTATAATATATACAACCATACTTAGTTTATAACGAAACCACCTCTATATGGTTTATAATGGTACGACTTGTCCTTGGTTTATAATGGATCCACCTATATATGGTTTATAATGTAACCACCTATCATCATAAAAAATTTCCAGGTACCATAATAATTATAAAGAATATAGATCATGCATTTCATAAATAAACTAAAAAACATTATTCTTTTCTTGACTTGATTAACCAATGTAAGATAATTGGATTCGATGAAAATCTATTTGAAATAATAAAATCTATCTATTGCAATAATGTATATGGTAACATTAAAAAGTTTCCCTAGTCGAGAATAAGTAACATAATTGGTTTTTGATGTTACTAAATTGAACTACTATTTAAAATATCATGAAAATCATTCTTGAGGAAAATAAACTTCACATTGAAAATAACTTTTAAAAACTAAAAATATATAAAATATTTTGAATTTTATTTTAATTGAATATAAACATTGAAACTTCTGAATTATTATTAAATAAAAATAATTTTTATAATTTTTGGGAAAATCAGTTCATGTTTTAATTTATAAAAATAAAAAATATTTGCAAACATTTTGTAAAGAGATTCAAAATGGACCTAATTAGAGAATGATAAAATATTAATTATAAAATACTAATGAAATAAATAATTCATATTAAAACATAAAATATAAATATATATTAATTATTCATGATTTTGAATTTAAAAGGGGAAGTATATCCACCATATAAATAAAATTAGGTTCATAACATTAAAATATTCCTCAATCATTGGGAATTGAGATGAAGTCTCAAACTGAATTAGTGGTCCATGGATAAAAAACACATGAAAGTGAAAACCACATATGAATTCGTAAATACAAATTATTTTATTATAAATAATCATAAAATAAATTAATGGTTAGTATATATACCACACAATAAAAATACATGGTGAATATGGAATACGTCTCACATAAATAAAAGTAATATGGGAAACCCTTACTTAGAGTCCAGACATTCCATGTATGTATTTTAACTCCTATATAATAATCATATATTAATTATTTTTATTTATTAAGAACACTTTAAAATATTAATACATTATATATAAATTATTTTTATTTTAGTTTAATTAAATATTTAAATATATAATCAGTTAGGTCCATGTCGGGTGTTTTGAGTATGTTCCGTTCATATTTTCAAAATGGCTTCGGTATGTTAACCGTGGTAAAAGTGGTCATAGTTACATAATATTATGAATAATAATAATTAAATAATAACCATTTTAACACATAATATTTACTTTTAAACTAATCGAGATATATGTCTATGAAAAATAAACTACGTGGAAATTTATTGAGACGGAAGGTCATACATACACATGGGTAATGTTTCCATTTTTTGACGATCATCGTGAAAATAAGCTAAGAATTATTTTAGTTTTACATAAATATAAACATATCATAAATACCATATTAATTATATTATTATACATATAAATATAATCCATTTGATTTTGTGATGAAAAAATAATCACATCTCTTTATAGAGATGGTGGTCCACAAGTACGCAGGAACGATGTTATCATTTTTAAATGAGTGAAATGGTAAGAATGAAAATGATATATTAGGTTTTCAAAATTATAATATGTCATTAATATCATAATTATGTCATATATATCACCTATAATCATTAACATTATCCTTTTTATCTTCCATGTAAAGTGGTAGTGAAAAACAAATCACATCACTTTGTGAAGCGGTAGTCCGACATACACACGAGCGAAGTTACCATATCCACTAAGGAATGGAAAGTAATAATTTATATGTGATATAATAATTATATAAGTATAAATAAATTATATATATCATATAAATAATTATAATACAGAATTATAACCATCCATTAAAGGTGGTGATAGAAATAAAACTATATTGGTTTGTGAGGCGGTAGTCTGCTGCACACATAAATGATGGTTTTGTTTCCCAATTTATCAAAGAGTTGAGGGTTATAGGTTATTAAAATAACATAGTAAAAAAATTATATGGTATATACTGGTGTTTTTATTTCATCATTGTTGATGAGAATTTTATTTTAGGTGTAATAATAAATAAAAAAACTTGGTTAAAAACAATACCATTTCTTTGAACAACCTCAAAAAGTTTCACCTAAATCATTAATAGATTGATTTTATGATATTAAAAATGTATGTAGGATTATGATATGAAATTAAATTATATTTTTGATTATTTATTTGAAGAATAAAAGTCTTTAGATGTGTGGAGAGAAGAGTAAATGTAGTGGATTTTTAAAAGTGTGGGAGAGGACACTCATAAAATTTATTAATTGAAAAACTTATACCCATGTTTTTCTAATAAAACAATCTCATTAATGGACCATTAAAGATCCTAATATTGGATAAAGAAAACATATTTCCATAAAATAAGTTTTAGACAAATATTTAAGTCATTTTGGCCCTTATCTTTTTAGTTTAATTCCCCCCATAAACCCGTTTTTACCCTAGCTACTGTAAAATAATTTTACTGATTTTAATATTCAATAAGATAAAAAATTAAGATAATATAATTGTATAATATAAATAATGATGGTAAAAAATATTCAATCCATTTTACCTAATTAAATACAAAGAAGTGGAAGAATAAAATTTAAAATAAAACTTGTAAACATGATGAAAAAGAGGTTTTTCAAGAAAAATATTTTTCAAGAATATGATGATTTTATATTAACACTATGACTATTAGTAATCATTATATGAATTTAAATTCACATATATATATATATATATTATAAATTTATATTAAAAAATTTCTTATTATGAGTTTTTTAATTAAACAAAATGGAGAAACATTATGCAATTTAAAATAGTTTTCAGACAAATGTGTTTCTAAACCCAAAAATAAAAGTATAATAAAATCCATTATAATGATGATTCAAATTTAATTAATTGGATTTATTATAACTAAATAATACTTATGTTACTTTAAATATAATTCAATTTATAATTTTACTTTTAAATTACATAATTTATTAAAAGGAAAAGATAGTTTAAAAAAATTGATATTTTTCTCTATTCACTTAAAAATCATTATTTTTTGAAAAATCCCATAATTTAACCGTATATTAATTTTTATATTAAAATTTTAGAAATTAATTTCTTTTTTAAAAATTAATTTTCTAAATTTTTTAGAAAATATTTATAATATTTTCTCACAAAAATAAAAAATAATAATTTTTGAAGAAAATATAATATTGATGAATAAAATTACTTTACTAAATATTAAGTTATTATTTACTAAGAATTTATCAATACATTTATATTGATTATGAAATCTATATAAATATTCAATAAAGTATTCAATCCTCTTCATACCCTCTAATTTAGTGTTTAGGTTATACCATTTATATATTTCACATGTTGTTTAAGCTCAGTGTTGTGTGTCCTATATGTTATCCAACATAATTTTCTTCTCTTAAAAAATATCAAGAAGTTAATGTACATACAATTAAATTTTTAGGTTTTGAATGATTTGGAATCCCCTCACAGTTCCATCTTTTATGTAAAATTTATTTGAAATGAACATCCAAATTTTTTATTTCATGTCTTGAACCGCAACAAAAAATGATTTTAATTCCAATTATATTTCTAGAAATTTAATAATTCTATGAAAAAACATACTAGTTAAATTCTAGTATAATATATAATAATAAGATCCTTCTTTCATTAAAATATTTTTTAATTATTTCATAAAGCATTACCTAAGGGTTTAATTTTTTATCTATACAATTCAAATACTTATCATGATTTTTTCTAAATTGAAAATCTATGTTCACAAAATTTGTTTCATTAAAATATGAACATAAAAAATGATTTAAATCGTTCATTTATTATGATTATTTATTATATTACCCTTTTTATGCTTTAAAGAAAGATTATAAAACCCATATCCATATGATGGGTTTGATCATGCCAATGATTTTTTATTTTATTTTCTTCATAGGGCACAAATTTTCATGCATATATAATGTTGTAATGGGAGGTATCATAATTAAATATCCCTCTGATTCATTGGGTAGTTTTTTATTATCGTGGGATACTATGTGTATTGTAGGGAAGGTTTTCCTAGAACAATATATTTTTTTCCATGATAGTGATCCTTTATTTATGCTTATGAGGTCATGCTTTATGTTGGAAAAATATATTTAGGATTCTAATAAAATATGATATCATTATCTAATACCATGTTTCCATACCTATTATCATTCCACTTATGATATAATGTTTTGCCCCGATCATATATGTGTTGTATCACCATTTTGAATTACATTTATTATATCCATAATAGAATTTATAGATCAAAAGTTTCATGTAGGTATTTCTCCATGGTATCTAATATAGTTTTAGAAGACCTGTGGGAGTTAGGATAATAATATTTATTTTTAAATAAATATGATATATGTTTTTTAAGATGATTTATTACTATGTTTAATCTCTCTATAGTGGTATAAATTTATATCCTTTGATTTTATTTTTTATAAAACTATATTAAAAACATAAAATAAAAACTGATTTATGTTTGGAATTTTATAATTATTATCATTGAAAGGTTTAGATTTGTTTGGGAGTTAGGGCTTGTTTGATCAAAACACAAAGATAGTTTTAATGAAAGTATCCTAACGTTTTGGTAAAGTATATATTTTATGGTTTGTTAAAAATTACATCCCTATATAGATACTAGAATGTGGAACTGATTATGAAACATATGAACCTAGAGTTAATCACTCTAAAAATGTATGATTGTGTATCGACATGTTCTTTATATGGTACAAGATGATTGGGCATAATATTTCCTACCTTTCTAGCCACTTCCACAATTTATTATTTTAATAATTAATATTTTCTTTACAAACCATTATGAAGTATTTGAATGTAATGATACGATAGAGAGAATAATTGGAAATAAATAATGGATAACATAAATTAAAGACTATAAATTAAAAATATAGGGTATATATTAATTTATGTTTTATTCATTCTATGTTCTTAGTTGAAATTTTATATTCATATTGGTTTGAATACCCTCATTAATATCATTAAATTATTCTGGAAAATGGTTTTAAATTCTATGAACAATGTTGAAAACATATTCAATGGGGATTGTGATGAATGCGCAATTGAAATTCTAAACATTATGGGAGCATGAGAGGAGAAAATTATTAATGTACTTGAAGAACTAACTTGTGTTGTGAATAATACCATTGATCGTATTGAAAAAAATCATTATCTTAATAAATATAATGATTAAATTGAGTCATTTATACTACCACGACCTCCAACATTTAGTGGATCTTATAATCTCACAATCAGAGAAAGATGGATTAACTACGTTGAGATGTTATTCATTATCCTTAAATTATCTAATCAATAGGATTTCAAAATATTGGTTTATTACCTTAAGGGAGAAGATTACTAGTGGTGGATACTGATGAAGAACATGAATCCCAATGGATACATAGAATCTATAGAGTGCTATTAATTTAAGAGGATATTTACCAATAAATATATTCTTTAATTAAAATGATGATGAATATATAGGGTCTTATAAGCTAAACATAAAAATAATTTCACTATATGACTCTATTTATTTCATTAACATCAAAATTAAAATCAGACATTTTATTTCTAGGGTAATGAAGGGTCTATATAGAGCATTATAAACTCATGTCCTTTATAGATATTATGAAGTTTCCTTATATTCCCATAAAGTCGAATTAGATATAGGTGATTCCCAATGGTCTCAAGGGAATGTATATAATAAGATAAGAATAGAGTTTAATTATGATGTAACACTTAATAAATCTCATTCTTTCAATAAGATCCAACATCCCACATTTGAAAAGTGTGGGATGAGAAATCAAGGAAACTATCTCATGGGGACCATGAAATGATTCATGTGTCGTAATGAGGCACATAAGGACAATGGAAATATAAGTGATAAAAAGAATACTGCATATAAAATAGAGGATATAAATTTCATGATAAATACTCATCTTTTGATCTAATGAGTCAACAATAAAAAACCCGGATGCTATGAAAATCAATGCACTATTCCAACAGTTATCAAAGACAATCAATAACAACAATCACCAAGTCCTTGTAAGAAGGGTTGGGATTAAAGTATAAATAATTTTGAGGTAAATAAAGTCAAATTTGTGTTTGAATTCATGTTAGTTATTTAATCCTAAATATTGAATGAACTATTTCATTCTAGTTCTACCCATTCATTCATAGCATATAGGTTCTATAAAATTATTGAAGCACCAATAAAAAACATGGGTGTAAAATTATTGGTGAAAAAATACAATAGTGAAAAATTTGAATATAAAAGAATAATATTATATTCTATTTCATATGAAACCCACAACATCAAGCCCAAACAACTCACAAAATATACTAAAATATATTTAATCTCTTCAGAAGCTTGTGGAATATGTAGCCTCGAGTCTAAATGATCTGTAATATTGTATACATTTATAATGTATCTATTAAATATGAAGGTATGAATATTTACAACTAAATTATAAAAAGTATATGATCTAAAAATTTAAAAAAAAATTAATTTGTTATCTGTTGATTATAAATAAAATAAAGATCATTTAAAAGAGAAAGAAATGTTTTCTCAAAATATATATTATTTATAAAAGATGGATTAGTATCAAATTATGATCATAATTTAAAGTTACTTTTTTAACACATTAGAAATATATTTTATGTAATTAAATTAATTTTCTAAGTCATCATATCAAAATTATCTTCAGGTGATTTTTTTTTTCTAAAAAGATTCATCTTTTGATGAATAGTCCAAAATAAAGAATTTAAATTGAAAACTAAATTTTCATAAATTATTTATAATGTTATATAAGATTTTTGAATTGATTTTAAATATAAATTAGTTTTATTATATATCAATTAATACAATTTATTTCATTGGAATCATTTTCTTATTTTATTTTGATATAAAAACTTTCTAAACTTATGAAAATTTCCTCTTTGAAAACTCACTTTCTTGATGCGTCTATGGGTATGATTTTAAATTAAAATTTAAAAATTTAGTGAATGGAATATGGAAAAATGGATTTAATATTTTTAATAATAATATATTATATTATCTAATAATGTAAAATTAATTTTTTACCAAAACTATATGTGAAAACAGAAAAATTTAATTACTGCGGTTAAAGTAAAAATGGGTTTACCTTAGGGTTAAACTAAAAAATATGGCTTATAAAGAACTAAGACATGTAAAAAATATATTTTATTGAAAAATTTAGACCTTATAGTGTAAAATGATATATAATAATCCATTTGGAATAATTTTTTCATGTGAAAAATCTGGTTACAAATTTTTATTTCCAAATATTACAAGTCTTACACTCAACTCAATTATAAAAGGCCACACCCTTCCCTATTCATCACACCTTCACACCATTTTTGTTCAACCAATAACTGAAAAAATAAAATTAAAAATTAAATCACATCATCCAAGATTCATTTTTTGGCCAAAATCTCTTATAATAAAACTTTAGGCAAAATCCCAATGAGGTGGTCTGAGAAGAGGTAAAATTTATAATTATGCATTTTTCTTTTATCTTCTTATTTGTCCTCCTTAAAAAATTATTAATTTTTTATTATATAATAAAAATAGTATCTTACATATAATTTTATTTTATTATTTCATTTTAATTATCTAAAAATATATCCACTTCTATCAAATGGGTTATAGAATCATCATTCTTGTGTTTGGCGGACTACAATCTCACGAACTGATGCCATTAATTTTTTCATTATCGCTTCTCACAGTTGGGTATAATGATGGATATAAATTATATATATATAATTTATAAAATAATTATACCTATTTAGTCATTATATCATATAAACCTTTTTTACCTTCCAATTAGTAGGGGATACGATAACGTTGCTTGTGTGTTTGGTGAACTACCATCTCACGAAGCGATGCGTTTTTTCTTTCACTAACACTTTACATGGAAGGTGATAAAATAATGTTAATTATTATATGTGATATAAATGATAGAATAATGATATTATTTACCTATTTATCATTATGAATATATAATATATCATATTCTTTCTTACCCTTTCACTCACTAAAAGATGATAACATTATCCGTGCACATATGGACTACCACCTTTACAAAACGATGTGACTATTTTTTCAACAACCAAACACATGAATGATATATATATATGTATATTTAAAGAAATAATATAGTATTTATGATATTATTATAGTTTTTTAAAGATAAAATTTTTCTTACAACCTTTTTATAATGATCATTGAAAAATCAAAATTTTACTCATTCGCACATAAGGTCTATCATCTCCATGATCTTAACATACATCATTTCTCAAGACCATATTTCATGATGCATATTAAAATAATAATTGACGTATAAATTTGATAATTATTTCATTATTATTATTCTAAAGATTATGGAAGTATATAATATTCACAAGAACATGAACTTTGATGATAAAAAATTAATGACAAAATAAGGCAATTAAAACCTAAAATAATGAAAATAATGAATGATTACTAGTGAACGGATGATAATATATTATAAAGGATCATTTATGGTATTTTAAATATTAATATGGTTCTATTATAAGATCAAAACATGTTTAAAACATTTATATAGGATGTTAATGTACATTCAACAAAAAGGAATCATGACATAAGGGACTTCATCTAAATTTCCCTTTATTGAGAAATGTTGTAATATTATGAACCTAACTTGTTTTAGATTCTGTATTTACTTACCCTTTGAAATTTAATATCATGATTCATTCAAAATTCAAGGTATTTTATGTTTCAATTAAAATTATTCCATCTAAGGGGATTATAATTGAAAATTATCAAGTGGTAAAAGTAATTGTATAATCACACTTTATTTTGTATTTTTTAAAATATTCTTAAAGGGATCAAATTATTATATTAATTTTTCATAGGACATTAAATTTATCTTAAATATACATATTAATTCCTCATTTATATGATTATTTCCTAAATGGTATACCATTTTTACATATATTTTTTACTTTGATAGTTATTTTATTAAATGGGGAAATATTGATAAATCTATATAATTTACTCAATATGGATATTTTATGATGAGTAAATTTGTCCCAGAATTAAACAAATTATTCACTATATGAGTAATTATTTATAAATTTAGATATTGTTGTGGCCCTATTATAGATATCCCCCTCGATGCATCGATGGTTCTTATGTGAAAAAATAGTTATCCAAATTAGACAAGTTTTTTCCTGTAGTTTTAAAACCTCTTGTAAAACGTCTTAATAGTAGAGGTATCATATTTTTAATACCTAAAATTTGATAATTAATAATTTCCTTCTTTGATAAATAATTTAATATTATCATTCATGAGATTTTTTATATGTAATTATCTATGGATGTATTTCATTCTCTATTATTAATTAAATGGAATGTATTTGCAGTTATTTACCTTTCTATATTGATTATGTATTATCTTATCATGATAGTCAAGTTAATAAAATGGAATATACTTTTATAAATTTACCTTTATATATTTATTATTATTATTGATTCATGATAACTTCTATTATATATAACCCTTACTGAGAATTTTTGATCACCCTTATTTTTTTCCTTTTCCCATGATTACATGAAGTGTACTATGATTGTTGTAGATGGATATGATAGAAGAAATCATTTTATTCTTGAAAAAAATAGGTTGTAATTTTTTATTTCAAATGTAATATGTGAATCATATATGTATGTGGTTCTCAAAAACTACTGAACTGATCAGTCTTTTAGGATTTGATCCTTTGTGTATAAGTTAATGTAATAAAGAAAACATCAGATCTGGGACACTGGAGTCAGGGAATTAACAATTGGTATCAGATTTAGTTTAGCAAAAAACATAGGAATTAAAGTGAGGAAAACATATACTATAGAGTATAAAACTATGATATACATTTAGGATAAGTATATAATAACATCCTAAAGTTTTTGTAAGGAATCGATTATCTAGTTTTCTCAAGATATACATCTATATATAGATATTACAAGTGGACGTGCTTGTAGAATATAGGTACCTAGGAGCAATAACTCTATAAAGGGAGAATTAGTCTTCACCCAACCATAAGTAGGTGTATGAAAATAGACCACATTGTGCCACTGGTTTGAATATCCTAGTAGATATTCTTTGGATAATTCACATTTTATTTATATATAATTATGAAGGATTTGAAAATAAATATATCCTCTAATAAACCAAGTTTACAATTATGAGATTAACAATGAATAAAATTTAATTTTTTCTATTGTTACACCATATTTATAATTATACATTATGATTAAAAATTCATAATTTTATGAGCTAGTTCAGTATATTTTATTTTTTTAAAAGAACAAGGAATGAAGAGGGGTACAAATACATGAGGTCAATGTAGTGATTTCTCTACTGAGGAAAAAAATAAAACTAATATTTTAAATGAGAAAATTATTTTTAAATTAGGTAAGCATAATCAGGATTTGAAAAATAATCTTTCTTGGATAGAGAAACCTATAGTGTAATGCTTTGATATTGGATTTCTTCACGAAACAGAAGACCTAAACATTTATTGGGACTACTAATCCAATTATAGTCATGAACGAGATTATATCTCTAGAGAAGATACTCATAGTGTTTAGATGTTATGAAAATGAAAAGGTGACCCTTATAGTATATTATCTCAAGTGTTTATACTGATAAATGGTGTCTATTGACACATAATAATAGGGAGGAAGAGTAAATAGAACTTATGTAATGGAAATCTTTTAAGGATACATTTTTTGATAAATATTTCCCTTGGGAGAAAAAAATTGAGATGAAGAGAATGTTCCTTATATTTATGAAAAAGGAATAACAATTTTTTATAGAATTTGAAACTACCTTTACAAGGTTACCTATGTGTACTATGAATTTCATACGCAACACCGAGTGAAATATTGACCATTTATTTCAAGGTCTTAAGCCAGGTATTTTAAGGACACTAGTCTCTAAAAAGTTTTGTTTATATAATGAAATAGTTTTTGTGATATCAAGTCTATGAATTAACTCTCCATGTATTATGGATAAAAATGGGATCAATATAAAAATATGAAAACAAATAGAAAATGGATAAATGGAAAAAGGGAATAAAGGATTTCCTCACATCTGATAATTGTGGATAGAAACACCATGGTACATTGTTGAAGGGAATGAGAGTTTTATTTAAATGTAGAGAGAAAGGTCACTATTCCCCTAATTTATAGGGAAGGGAATAAATTTCCTATTTGAAATGATTACACTGTATGTATAGGGGTTATTACATAAATAAATTCCCTAATCATCAATGTAATATCTCTCAGAATAAGCTAATGGATCATAGTTAAGAATATGCTATTGATGCCACTAAAATGGAATTCTTAATTTACTTGTGTATTCTGATCTAATTAATATGTTTTAATTGTATTTTATTGATAACATTATATTATAATAATCAATAAATTTATAAGGATTGTCTTGCAGTGCTATTTATTAAAGGATTTTAAAGCATGGGTTTAATGGTACTCAGAAAATTGATTTAATGGAAAGTTGATCTTTTTTATAAACATGTGATTTAGAGAATATACCACATAAAATGTTATATATTTTGAGATATAATTACAATGAAAAGTTTAGGGGTTAGTATGGGTTACCATGAAATTGGTCAGTGGTCTGATTGTTTATGTTATCTTTGTTGGTGTTTACTACATGTTCGGATCTTTGGAATGTAGTTGACAACCTGCGATTTGATTTTTGGAAGAATTCTTGTTTTCATTAAGATTTTATGGTGATAAATTTATTCCAATATTTTATTGTGACATTAATAACTAATTTATAGTGTATATGGAATATAATGATGAAATAGAAACCTTCCTTATAAATTTTCTCAGATATATTTTGTGTGAGGTTTAAGGTTAACTATTTATGGTAGGGATTACTTTGAACTTTTACTGTTATTAGATCAACTTTTATGACCATTTTTGTTTTAGTAAAGATATTAGGAATATTATGTTACTCGTTTCCGGATTTTATAATCCATTAAATGCTAAATTTAGTGATTTTGGCATAAAAAGTTAATTTCTGGATATTCATTTCTTAGAGTAAGAGATGAAGTGGGAATTAATAGAAGGAAAATAGAAATATGAAATTTTTCCTATTAAAAAAAATATACCAAGTATGTATATTTCCTTATATTTATAAAGAGTAAAATAATTCATTATCTCCATGAAAAGATCTAAAAAACAGTTTCCTATTACCATCATTTTTATGATATAATTGACTTTTTTCACACCCCTTTGGTTTATGGATTTTTGGTCATCAACTTTCTCATGAACATGTTATCTACCAATCTTTATGAAATATGGGTGTTAGTTTTCTCTTATTTATACACAATTTCACTTCCCAAAAATTTTATCCTATTTTAAAAATATTTTTTCATTTCATTTTACCCTTGTACTTACCTCTCAGTCTTATTAAGAATATTTTTTATTAACTCATTTTAGAATGTGGGTTTTTAATAAAGGGATTTTAAAATATCAATCCCTCAAATTTTGAGATAAGGATAATATTATAAGGATGAACTTTAATTATTATGGGGAGAATTTAACAAAACAAATTTCTAAAATTATAAAATTTATTTTATAACATATGGAACATGAAACAGAGAGCTTAAACAACCCATAATATATATTTCATTATATTAAATCTCATTGATAGCTTAAAGAACATGAAACTCCAAGTCTAAATAAACTTTAATATAATATACTGTCATAACATATCCATTAAATTATTAGGTATGTGTATTACTAACAAAATTATTAAATCTATATTATTTACACATATAAAAAAATCATTTGTTATTTATTTGTTAGAAATAAAATAAATATCATTTAAAGGAGAAAGAAATTCCTTCTAAAAAACTACATTTTTTTTCTTCTAAAAGATGGTTTATTGATACATTTAACTCATAATTTAAAATTAATTTTTACCAAATTTAAAAATATTATTTGAAAAAATTAACTTAATAATTGAATTCATCATTTCAAATTTAAAATAGGTTGAATTTTTGGGATTTTTTTGAAAAGTTTTACTTTATGATGAATAGAGAAAAGTACTGAATCTTAATTGAAAATTATAATTTCTTTTAAATTATTTATAATTAGGAATTATATCTTGAATTTATTTTAATGTAAAATTAATTCAAAAATATTTCTATTATTCCAATTTAGTTAATTTGAATCATTTTGATATAAAAACGTTGTAAACTTTTGAAATATTTCACTTTGAAAACCTACTTTATCATCACATTTATGAGATTAGATTTTAAAATTATTTTTTTTCACTTATGTATATGGTATTTTGAAAAATGGTTTCCATATTTTTAATCATCATAACTTATATTATCTAATAAGGTTAAGTTAATTTTTTACCAAATTGAATAGTGAAAATGGAAAAATTAATCGCTACTATTAAGGTAAAAATGATTTTACTGGGAGTTAAACTAAATCATTAAGGATAAAGTAACCTAAAACCATGTAAAAAATATATTTTATTGACATATTTTGAACATATAATTTTGAGGCTCAATAATACTCCATTTTGGACCCTTTGAGTATGGAGAACCCGGCTCGGATACCCTCTCAAACTGGTACCCAACCGAAATTTCCACATACCTAAATGGTGTTCCCAATCACTATGTTCTAGAAAATAGCACCTGTGAATAAAAATAAAATATAGGGAATGATTTCTCCAAACCTAAATAAAAAACATGGCATATATACACACACAACAATGTTTAACGACGAAAGAGAAAATATATTCCATAATTGAAAGTAGATAATAGAAACTATACAATTCAAAAGTAGTTAGAAAGTCCCAAAGTACAAGTCTAACATCAAAGGAAAAATGGAATATAAACTGAATAATCCATGTGATAACAAGGGAAACACCCAATATCTTACCAACTTCTTCCCAAACTCAGCTAAAATATAATATTTACCTCACTTCAATGCCTTTACTTTCCTTACATCAAAGGACGTACAATGGTATACACACATCCTAATGGCTATGCAGGGTGTGAGATAAATAGATTAGAAGGATCCGACATAAGATTTATACAACAAGTATCTATAAAACAAAATCTACATTCTCAAATTAAAAGAAAATACGGAATGATAAACAGTGTAACACTTTTTATATAAAAATCAGGGAAAAAATTTATTTTTTCTTTTTTAAAATTTAAAAAATAATCTAGGTAAAATAATTTCAAAACATTTCACATATATCAATCTATCAAATCAGATAAAAATTAATGTTTCACGTATCATATCAAATCATAGAAGTAAAATATAAATTAGTATAAAAAATAAGTATTGGTAACACTACTATAAGGATCACTATAGGTCAGGATGTTAGATTAATCATACCCCGATCAATGAATAAGACATAGTCATGTCCTTATAACACAAGCTTATGGATTGGAGGAACACCGCACGTGTAAAACCCCCAATAATATAGAGATTATAGCACGAATCTATACCTTCCAACTAAGTACTCAAGGCTTCCCATGTGTTCTATTTTCCAAACCATTTCATTAAAACAATGCTTTGAAAATCATTTCATAAACCCATTTCACAATTTATTGAAAATATCCTTGTTATTTAGTGAAACTTGAGAAAAGCTATAATTTTCCAAAAACCCATTTTTCACACACACAAATCAACCAATCAATCAAGACATTTCATTTATAAAATAATTTTTAAAAATAGAGAAATGTAGTTCATCCAAAATAGGCTTGATAACGAACTATCTAACTTAAATTTGGATTGCACATTCCTACAAGGGGATCCACCAACAATAATGAATGAAAATAGAAAATGGAGGTCCTAGAATCAATTAAAAAAATTAAAAATTGATTAAATCATGTAAAATAGTCGTTGAGGAGAAAAAATCACAATATACCTTAAATTATACACAACCGTCATGTCGTAACTGTAAGGACTCAGCCTTAAACATTACATAATCTTTAGTTAAATCAATAATTTTCCTTTCTTTCACATTGAGGATCATTTTAGGTTTATGGATTTAGAGAAATAGTCCATACTCATACATAACAAAACAATAACAATAAAAAGTGGACACTTCTGAAAAGTATCCATTTTTTCCATAATCTAAGACATTTCAAATAAACTATGATCACATTTATGAAAAATATTCATGACTATCAACATGACATATCCAAATACTTAATCATTCTTAAGTGTTGTGAAAAAAATTTAAAAATGTGGGATGAGAATAAATTGATCAATAATGGATATAAAAATAAGGAAACCATTATTCCATTTATAAACATTAAAACCCATGAACAATTTATCATAAAGTAATTGTTTTCACCCTTAATAAGTAGTAAATACGTTCCTATGAAAATAATATCATTTCATACCCTTTTTTAATCAAAATATTACCACAAAACCAATATAAATCATAGGAAATATATAAATTTTTCTTGGAACATAATTATAATTTTCACTCTTATAATGGAATAACCATGTGGTCGACTTTCATACATGTCACTCTTAAAAATGGAATAACCATACAGCTGAATTCTATACTCAATGCGTAGGAGATTATAATGTAAGATACAATACATGGTTTATCATGTAACAATCCATACTTGGTTTATCACTTAACCACCTATTAAATGTCCCAGTACCATTATATAATCATAACAAAAAAAATGATATCAATTTTTAGCATTTCACTCATAAAATTTCATTTTCAATCACAAGAAATTATTTCATGATATTGAAATAATGAATCCATTTTCAATATGAAAATAACCAATAAATTTAATGAGGGTGTATTTTTGTTTTAAAATAATGAAGTCTTGTAGAGGAAGTCACGTATTAATTAATCATCATTGCTACAGAGAAGTCGTTGTCGTCACACATGTTTAAATGAACATTCCTTTTGTCGTTTGTTAAAACGTTCAGTATAAAACACGTAAAAATATTGATTTTGAAAACCTTTGGTTTAAATTAAATATATAGATGAAATTTAATTTAAAATAATATTATATCTATATAATAAATATGTAAAATAATATCAAGAACATTGACATAGAGATAAATTTTTAAAAATTGCATCTTTAAACATTCAAAAATGCCCCATACCACTTTGAACATTTAAATCATAAGACAAATGAAAGAGGAACATTTAAAAAAAATTAAATAACATGATGATAGATAAAAATTTGGATATTAAATGTCAAAGTGGATATATATACACCTTATAAAACAATAAAGGGACATATCATCAAGAAATTCCTCAATTAAAGGAGATTGAGACGAAATCACTTACCTTAAGTCCGATTCATCCTGTTTGTCCTCTACTGTCCTAAATAATAAAATTATGTTAATTATTTAATTTATTTGGAATTTTTTTTCAAGTTTATTATTCCTTTTATATCACTTAATATCATGTTATAAAAATTACTTAATTATTAAAGTTCATGTCGTATGTTTTGTTGATATTTGGTACATGAGTCCAAAATGACTTTGGTTAGATGTTAATAGTCAAAGTGGTCATTTTTTCATAATATAATAAATAATATTCATGAAAAAATAATCACCTTTATAAATAAATTATACTTTTAAATCAAACCATTTATTTATGGTTATGAAAAACGAACAACGTTATAATCATGAAGACGTTAGGTCGTACTTACGCATGAGTAACGTTTCCATTTTTTGATGATCATTATGGAAATAAGGTATGTATTATTTTATCTTTAAATAATTATAAGAATATAATTAATATATAATATTAATAATTTAAATACACTTATATATATTATTCATTTGTGGTGGTGGTTAAAATTGAATCACATTGCTTCGTGGAGGTGATAGTTCACACGTACGCACGAATAACGTTATCATTTTTATGTGCATGGAAAGTAAGAACATAATTGATATATTTTTCTCTTATAATGATAAAAATTTCATTAATATAATATATAAAAATTAATTACATCATTATAACCAGTATTTAGAGATAGTAATGTAAAATGAATTATATCGCTTTGTGGAGGTGATAATTCACACGTACGCACAAATGATAAATTCATTTCTCATTTATTGGGATTAGAGATGGATTTAGGTGATGATATTAACATAATAAAGTCTAAGTATATTTAGGATACTATATTAATTATCTCTTCATTGTTGGATAATATTTTTATGAAGTTCAAGAATAAATAATATTGAAATACGTGATTAAAACAATACCGCTTCTTCAGACGATTTTCCTTGATTAACACCTTAACACCTCTACGGAGGGTTTTATTCCTAAAATAAGGAATATATAATATGTTTATGGATTATAAAATGTGTTTTGGGTATATATTGGCCGAAATAAATGGTTTGTAAGTGTGAATAAATGATAAGAAGTAATTCCCCTTTATAAGAGAGGGGAGAGACACTCTTGGAATTCTTCAAAGTATTAAATTAATATAAACTAATTTTCAATTAAAAATGTATAAGAATTGATTTATTTAGAATATATTTTGATTATGGGTCAGAATAAAGTCATCCAAGATAATTATAAAACTTTTAAATATTTTTTAATCCTTATCATTTTGTTTTAACCCTTATTTTACCCATTTAACTCTTACTATGTTATCATGTAATTTACACTTTTAGGGTAAATGTAATTATTATAACTTGAAAAAAGACCAATTAATAAATAAATTATCACATTTTAGGAATTATATAAATTATTTTTTTGAATATTTTATTTTATAAATTTTATATCAATTAATAAAATATTTTATATTTTAAAGTACCTTTAGGGTCAATTTTGACACAAATCATTTTTTGACATCTTAATAATATCCTAAAATCTTGATATATCCAAAAAATCTACTTTAAAACATAAATAACATATTAAATACATCCATAAAATTCGTTTATGAACTTAATTGTATCAAATTGAATTTATTTTAATATTTTTAATATCATTCATTTGATATTTTCCTTAATTGAACAATTATTGCATCATCATCGTTTAAACATTTAATTTAATTATTGATTTACTAAAATTAAAAATAAATTACCATGATGAAGATAAATATTTTATATTTCAAATGAATTTTTATTGTATGATTTATCTTCTTAATAACCTCGTATTAAAAATATTTTACATGTTGAAAAAAATAGTGTGACAAAATTGAAATCTCTTGGAATATAATATTGTAAATGGATTAAAATATTCTAAGTGGCTTCCAAAAGTTATATTTCAGACAAATGATTATTTTAGGTCTAAAAACACTCATTCATTAAAATTATGACAAGTTTTATGATAATTTATAATATTATTTTTACCCTTAATTACCTGATTTACCCTTAACTGTAGTAATAAAAATAATTATTAATGTTACTATTCATACTTCTTTAAAAAATTATGTTTATCCTATTAGATAATAAATATCATACTTATTAAAACCATGTATTCCAATATTTGGAATTTTTAAACACATAAGTGGCTAAAATTAATTTAAAAATTAATCTCGTTGACAGATCAAGAAAATGAGTTTTTGAAGTAAAAACGTTCAAAAGTTTAGAAAGATTTTATATTAAATTTCAAGGTGAAATTGATTACAATAACCTCAATTTAGTTAAATGATAAAAAAATTATTTAATTATACTTTAAAACTAATTAAAAATATAATTTAACTATATAAATAATTTTGATGAAAGTTTAGTTTTGAACTAATATTTTGTATTTTCCACTATTCGTCAAAATATGAAAGTTTTCAAAAAATACCAAAAAATAAACCAAAGTAAATTTTGATAATAATCTTAAAATAATTATTATATTTTATAAAATATAATTTATAAAAGTGACAAAAACTATATTTAAAATGGGTTCGTCATCAAAAGGCGGTAAAACATCCTTTTAAAAAAATACTCCTTTTAAGTATAAAATTGAATTTATTCTTATGTAATATTTAGGAAACACATAATATAAATTTTAATTATTATAATTTATATTATATATGTATATAATTAATATAATCCAACAAGAGTTATTTTATATTTTATTAGTATAAAACACACCTGTACACATTTAAATAGTTTTTCAGAAAAACATTTCATTTTACATTAAAAAGGGTTTTATTCTAATTTATACATAATTTTTAACCAATAAATTAATTATATATACATTTTAACCTATATTTTTAAAATTCAATTAATAATTTTCATTCTTGTAATTCTAATGGCTAGGTTATAATGGTAAAATTTAAAATAATAATATTTATTTTTTCGCTTAAGCTCGATATGGAATATCATGTACGCTATCAAACATAGGGTTTCATTTTTAAAACTCATGATGTTATATCCACCCCTTTTATAAATTTCATCCTTGTAATTTAAAATTCGGATAAAAAATTAGGGGTTTTACTTTTTAAAATACCTTTATTGAAATATCACATCAGAAAAAGATTAATGAAACTTCCAAATTAAAAGAAAAAAAAGGAAGTACGATGTTCAATTGAGATAACACATACTAGGGTTCCATGTAGGAAAACTTGGGCATTAAAGAAATGACCAACCATCGAGTTCTTATGGAAACTGATTGAGAATATGGTCACGAAATAGTTAACAATCGCAAAATTATATATTTGTGATGGGTTAAAAAGTCATTTATTTCATTGTAAGAAATGTAAATGGATAACATTTTTGTTTCAAAACACTTTTAATAAATTGAGGAATAATTTTACCACCTGAACTAAGAACATAAAAAAAATAGAATTACTTGAAAATTAGAATTTCATCCATTAATAAATCAGCAGCACAAACTCAATTTTTCTCCAAATCATGAGCATTTATGATGATTTTTTCATGCATGAAGAACTATAATAAAATCATAGAGAATAACATAATTCAAAAAATATTAACTTTCTATTTCTCCTATCTTTAGAAATTTACGAAAAGAAAAATGGTTAGTACAAGATAGAATAATTCCCCCAAAATAATAAACCTTATATGAAAACTACTTCAATCTATATAATTAAATACTAATACACAAAGATAAATTTTGACCATTCAATAAATAAATGTACTTCAAATTCCTCATAATTTTAAAAATTAATATTGAAACCCAAAATTCAGAAATATTTGATAACATAGTCTTCCATGATAATTTTTAACATTTATCTCTAAATGAAATCAATTATTCTTGAAGTCTTATATGAAAAGTAATTTCCTTAATCAAATATTCTCCAGGATTGGTTAATTACTTCAATAAATAACCTAAATCACTATAAGTCCATAATAAAATCATATATTCCTCCAAAAATATAATTCAACATTTACTTCTCAAATAAAACCCCATAGTATTGTATTTACATTGATCATATAGGGTTCCCTAAATCAAATTATTATTAATTGATCAACTCATTTATCTAAACATAAAAATTAATAATAACTAGGACTCTATGTAGACCAGTGGTAGGCGATTCAACTTTGTCACCCTTCATTTGTGGGTTTGATTCGCGTAGCCTTGTCAGATGCGACATGTTGTTACCCATCCTACATGTTATCTTTTTTCTAAAACAACATAATTCTTATAACATGTCCCAAGATATTATTAAGTCCAAAAAATAACTATATCATGTTTTAACCTCAAATTTTATCTCATACCTTTCATTTTTCTACCCAAAAATTAATAACCCATAATTACCTCAAAAATGAATGTCTCCAAAAATACCATTAGTCACCTAAAAATTTCATAACATAAAGCCTCAGAATGGGGTTTCTAAGAAATTGAAATTATTATCAAACTTAAAATTATAAACTCGTGATGATATCCATAACCATTAAGAATAAATAATTATGTATAAATTTATATAAACCTTTCCTTTGATATAAAATTTAAGGACTAGACCTTAAACATTACATAATCTTTAGTTAAGTCAAGAATTTTCGTTTATTTCACATTGAGGATATTTTTAGTTTTAGGGATTTATAGAAATAGGGAATACTTATACATAACAAAACCATTACAATAAAAATTGGAAACTTCCAAACATTATCCATTTTTCATGTAATATAAAACATTTAAAATAATCTATGATCACTTTTATGAAAACTCTTCCTGACATTCAACATGAAATCTCCAAATCCTTACTCATCCTTAAGACTTGTGAAAAATATAAAAAAACATGGGATGAGCATAAAAATCTCAGTAATGAATATAAAAATAATGAAACCATTAGTCCATTGATAAACATTAAATCTAATGAAAAATTTATCATAAATTAATACTTTTCACCCTTAATAAGTAGTAAATACTTTACTTTTAAAATAATATCATTTCATAATTTTTTTGTAATTATATGATTACCATAAAACCCATATAAAGTGTAGAAAATATGAAAAGGTAACATGGGATATAATTATACTTTTCACTCTTATAATGGAATGTGGTCAACTTCCATATATGTCAATCTTATAAATAAACTAACAATTCGACTGACTTCCATACCCAATGAATTGGAGGTTATAACATAACCACCCATTGTTGGTTTATAAAGTAACCACTCATCATTATTTGATCACATAACCACCTATAAAATGTTCAAGTACCATTATACAATCATAACACATAAATAATTTGAATTTTTAGCATCTCATTCATAAAATTTAATTTCCTATCATAAAAAATCATTTCATGATATTGAAATAATACATCTATTTTAGAAACCATTTTCAATATCAAAATACCCATAAAATTGAATTAGGGATACACTGTTCTTTTAAAACAATTATGGCTTTTAGAGTAATCCAAATAGAAATTAATTTTCCTAACAATGGAGATGTTGTTGTCATTGTATACTTAAAAAAACATTCCTTTTTCCATTTTCCAAAAACGTTCTGTATAAAATACATAAATATATTACTTTGGAAAAATTTTGAATGAAAATAAAAATATAGATAAATTTATTTTAAAATAATATTATATCCTTATAATAAATATTTAAAATAATATCAATAATATTGATATAGAAAAAAATGGTTTTACAATTATATATTTAAATATTCAAAGCGTCCCATACCACTTTAAAAATTTAAATCATAAGCCACATGAAAGAGGAACATTTAAAAAAACATTAAATAAAATTAGTATAGATAACATGTGGATATGAAATTTAAAATGGGATGTTTATACACCTTATAAAATAATAAAAGTGCATATCATTAAGAAATGCCTCTATGAAAGAATATTGAGATGAAATCCATTACCTTCAGTTTGATTCATCATGTATTCCCTTTAATTTTCTGAATCATAATCTTATGTTAATTTTTTTACTTTCTTAAGAACCTTTTTCAAGTTTATTATTACTTTTATATCACTTAATATCATTTTATAACAGTTACTTAATTATTAAAGTTCATGTCGGATGTTTTGTCGATATTCAGTACATGAGTCCAAAATGACTTTAGTAAGATGAAAATAGTACAACTGGTCATTATTCCATCATATATTGATTAATATTAGTTAAATAATAATAAAATTTATACATAAACTATACTTTTAGATCAAACCACTTATTTATGGTTATGAAAAATGAACAATGTTATAATCATGAACATGGTAGGTCATTCGTACACATGAGTAACATTTCCATTTTTCAATCATCAATATGGAAATAAGGCATGTATTATTTTATATTTATATAATTATAATAATTTAATTAATATCATATTAATAATTTAAATATACTTATATATATTTTTTATTTGACGAGTTGATTAAAAATGAATCACATCGCTTCGTGGAGGTGATAGTCCACACATATGCACAAACAACATTATCATTTTTATATGCATGGAAATTAATAATATAATAGGTATATTATTCTCTTATAATGGTTAATATTTAATTAATATCATATATAAGCATTAATTCTATCATTATAACCATTCTTGAGAGATAGTAATGGAAAACAAATTATATCGGTTTGTGGAGGTGATAGTTCACACGTACGCACAAACAATTAATTCATATCCTATTTGATGTAATCAGAGATGGATTTATGTGATGATATTAACATAATAAAATATCATTATGTTATAAATACTATATTTATTATTTAATCATGTTTAGAGAATATTTGAATGAATTGGAAGAAGAAATAACATAAAAATACATGATTAAAATAATACCTCTTCTTCGGATAATCTTCCTTGATCAACACCATAACACCTCTAAGGAGGGTTTTATGCATAAAATAAGGAATCTATAATGTGGTTATGGATTATAAGAAGATATTTGGGAATATATTAGCTGAAAATATTTGTTTTATGTGTGAAAAAATTATAATAAGTAGTCCCCTTTTATCAGACAGGGAGGGTCACTCTTAGAATTATTCAAAGTATTAAATTAATATAAATTAATTATCAATTCCAAATATATCCAAATTGAGTTATTTAGAAGATACGATTAGTATGGGTCTAAATAAAATCATTAAATCAAAATTATACATGTTTTGAATATTTTTTTAATCCTTATCTTTCTGTTTTAACACTTATTTTTCACTTTTAACTCTTACCGTGTTATCATTTAATTTACATTTTTATGGTTAATATAATTACTATAAAATTATAAAGACCAATAAATCAGTAATTTATGAAATTTTAGGACTTATCACAATTATTTTACCGAATAATTTTTTTATATATTTTAAATCATTTATTAAAATATTTTATATTTTAAACCACCTTTAGTGTCAATTTTGACACTATTCATTATTAAATTTTTAAGTGTATCATAAAAACATGATATATTATAAACAAATATTTTAAAACATAAATAACATCTCAAATCCATCCATAAAATTTCTGTATGACCTTAATTATATAATTATTTTATTTATTTTAATATTTTTAATATCATTTATTTGATATTTCATTTAATTAAATAACTATTATATAATCATTATATCAGAATTTAGTTTAATTATCGTTCCTTAAAAATTAAAAATAAATTATCATGATGAATATAAATATTTTAGATTTCAAATTAATATTTATAGTCTAATTTATATTTTTTATAACCTCATATTAAAAATATTTTACCTGTCAAAAATAAAAGTGTGAAAAAATTAATATTTCTTTGAATATAATATTATAAATGTATTAAAGTCATCCAATTGGATTAAAAATGATTTTTTTCGAATAAATATTATTTTAGGTCGAAAAATCTCATCTAATGAAATTAGAAAAAGTTTTAGGGTAATTTATATTATTATTTTTACCCTTAATTACCCGATTTACCATTAACTGTGTTAATAACAATAATTACTAAAGTTACTATTTATAATTTTTTTTTAAAAATTATGTTGAACCTATTAGATAATAAATAACATACTTATTAAAATATTTTATTTCCATTCTTGAAATTTTAAAACACAGAAGTGGCTGAAATTAATTTAAAAATTAATCTCGTTGACGGATCAAGAAAACTAGTTATTTAAAGTAAAAATGTTTAAAAGTTCATGACGTTTTTATATCCAATTTCAATTTTAAATTGATTCCAATGACCTATATTGGATTAAATGATAAAAAAATTGAATAAATTATACTTTAAAACTAATTAAAAACATAATTTAACTATAAAAAATTATGAAAAAGTAGTTTTGAAATAACATTTTGAATTATACACTATTCATCAAAATATGAAAGTTCTTAGAAAAATACCAAAAAAAAACCAAAGTAAATTTTGATACTAAAATTATAAATAAGAAGTTTATCTTTTAAAATAGAATTTATAAAAGTGAGAAACATATATTTAAAATGGGTTCACCATCAAAAGGTGGTAAAACATGTTTTTTTTGAATACTCATATTACGCATATATTTCAATTTGTTCTTATATCATATCTATAAAACACATAATGTGAATATAAATAATTAGATTTAATATTATATATATATATTCCATTAATATAACCCAATAAGAGTGATTTTATAATTTATTTTTATAAAACACACTTGTGCACATTTAAATAGTTTTTCAGAAAAAAATTTCATTTTAATTTATGAAGGGTTTTATTTTCATTTGTACTTAATTATTCATAAAATAATTAATTATATATACATGTGTAACCCATATTTTAATAATTCAGTTAATACTATTCAGTCCCGCCATTTTAACGGCTAGGTTATAATGGTAATATTTAAATAATAATATTTAGGTGTTCTCTTAAGCTCAATGTGGCATATCATGTATGCTATCGAACGTAGTGTTTCCTTTTAAAAAATCACCATGTTACAACAACCAACAAAAGGGTTAGCCTCAAAAGTCATATCACTCAATATATTTAGAATTAATCGAGAATATTTTCATCATATATCAAGAGATCTAATAACACAATCCAATGACACTATTGGGATCAACAGAGATGAAGAAGTAGGAGGATTACTAACTTGAAGAAATGAAACATAACTGAAATGATGATAAATCATTGAATAAATGATTCAGAAGGATCCAAGTTCTATAAAATATCTAGTTAGATCTCTTAGGTCAATAAGGGAGGGTCTTCGACCGAATGAAATAGATATCAGTACTGCGGTGCCATAAAAATCCCAAGTCCCAAGATTTACATAGAATGAAACTCAATTTCACATTGGGTAATCCAAAAAAACTATGTACACCAAAAAAATCTCGTTAGTTTAAAAAACACGATTATACCACTACATGAAATATAATAAAAATTGAGGGCATATAATCTTCACTCATTATACTGATTCACAAAATATGTCTGATAACAATTACATGACGTTTAAACATGTTACATTGTGTGTAAAATTCTCACGCCATGTACCATTTCATGAAATATTTCCAATGATCAATACATGTTGTGTAATCACATTACATGGCGTGTATTTTTCTTTTAGATAGTGAAAACCCTTTTTTCTGCCAACAAAAATCCCAAAAATAACTTAGGTGTTCTATAAACTAAGATAAAATCCCAAAAATTTGTAAACACATTTATACCAAGAATCCATTAATTTAAACAAAATTATTTCGAAAAAACATAGGTCATTTCCCATAGAACATTATCTCTATCCTCAGGATCCCCAACATTCACCCAAACAAAGAGGTAAATAACCCGAGATAAGAGAATTACCTTAAAGTCGATAAAGGGATGTTACAAACTCCCTTATATAAGACTTTACATCCCCATTAATTCATGTGGATGAATGGTGTGAAGAAGATAGGTGTGTCCATTCCTAGCTCATCAAAAAATGATTCTCCCAAGTCCCTTGAGAAACTGAATCATGCTTCCATAACACTCTAACCAACAAAATCGATTTCCCATGCAAGAATTTCATCTAAGAGTCAATGATATCCACTAGATAATCTATAATAGAAATTACTACCTCTATATCAATCATTTACCAACTAAAAATTTGAGAGGGATCATGATGTTATTACCAACGATATAATATGTGAAGAACATTGTTAATGCCTATAAAACAGACCAAAAATTCTAGATGATAAGAATCCTTCCCAAACCTCTCAGTAACCTCAAACAATTAAACATATCACAGGGCCAATTTTCCCTATTTTTAAACCGGTAGTAACCTAAAATAGGAGAAAAAATAAAGAAAATGTAGTACTAATAGTAAACTTCAAAATACAAATATATTTACCCACACATTATTTATTCCAAATCCACACTATAACCACTGCCCAACGTATATCCTATATTCTCACTAACATCTACTTAACAAGGATCAGTCCCACAAAAGAGGCCTCACCTACCTATTCTAAAAAAATATGTGACTTGCAAGAGAAACCATATAGAGCCTTGATGAGATCAATTCTAATTGAATATTGATAATAGTTTTTATAAGAAGGCTCAACCAGTAACATATGGATATCCCATGACCCACAAAAATACAAGACACATGCATAGAGCATATTTTCCAACATTTTAATAGTAAACTTCGTATGACTATCTATCCATAGATGATAAGTTGTACTCAACATGATTCGAGTCCCATACCCTCTTAGAGTCTCCTCCAAAACCTTGATGTAAAACTAGGATCCCTGTATGAAATAATAGAAGAAGTAAAACCATGTGACCTCATGATATCTTAAAAATAAATCTTTCCTAGATCTTAAAATTTAGTGGTCTTCCCAATCCGAATGAATTGAGATGACTTTGTCATCAAATCAATCACAACCAGATAGCATTATTTACTTAAGGAGATCATAATTATAAAAATATCCATAGAAACCTCATCCCAATTCAAAAATGGCACCAATGGAGGCTGGGTAAACCCAAAAGGTAACATATGATATACCATTACTTGTTAGTTGGCATAACAATGAGACACATAATATTCAATGTCACATTTCATAACTGGCCACCAGAATCATCTTCTCATGTTATAATAAATCTACATGAAAGATCTGTATCCCATTCATAATATGCAACAATATCACGAAATATCTGAATATAAAATATGTTATTTGGATCTTCCCAAGAAAGAATATAATTATCCTTCTAAGAAAAAACTGATATGCCATGATTAGAAATCATGTTCCCCAAGAAAATAATATATATAATCTATATATTTTATTTCAAAATATTTCAACAAAAATAGTTACTCCTCAAAATCTTCAAAACCAAATTGAAATGTTGTTCGCGATCATGCTTAGATCTCAAAGAAACCAAGATTGCATCAAAGAACATGACCACTAAAGTGTTGAGATACTCATGGAATATACAAATCATAAAATCCATGAAAATTAACTAAGTTTTAGTTAGACCAAACAACATCACTATACATTTTTAATAGACACAATTACTCTTGAAAGTCATACTTAGTATATCAGACTACCAAAGTAGGAGCTGATGATAACCTGACTAATGACCGATCATGGAAAAACACTTTTCCCCATTTAAATAATCAATCAAATAATCCATATGTGGAAAAGGATTCTTTTTATTAATTTTTATGCAGTTCAATGATTTATAATTCACATATAATCATAGTGAACCATCTTCCTTCATGAAAAATAGCACGGGGACTTCCCAAGAAAAAACACTAGGGTGAAAAAACCATTAAATAGATACAAACTTGTTATGCCAGGGGGAGACTTGGTGATGGTGGGGTTCTCCTTCCTCTTTCTCTAGAAAGTGAAGGCTAATGAGTCAGTCCATCCCCCCACGGTGGGGTACAAACCTCCGTTGTCCTTCTAGGGAACTCGTCCACAATATTTCTCCCCACTTTCCAATCCTAATTACCTTCCCCCCTTCTCATAGATTTATCTTAGCCCTAAAGTATCAGATCTCTTCAGTGGATTATCACAGCTCCCTCTCTCAAAATTGGAGTTCACCGATTCATTTTCCCGACTAAGCCTGATGCTCATAGATCGATTCAAACAACACCATTCATCGGTGGATAGGTTTGACTGGTTCATCGTTAGATATTGAGGACTTCATGAGCATGTAATTATAGGTCTACTTGATAATAAACACATGATGGTATGGTTAACTTTTGAAGGTGACTTGATCCAGGCCCAGTCTGGTGCTCATTGCATTTGCAGTGGATGTTGGTTCTTCCTCTTCAGAAAATATTATTGGTCGGTATCTCTACTCCAATATCAGAACTAGTTCTGTGTGTCATCCAGTTTCTCTAAGAATATGTGTCGAGGTTTATGTCTCATGATTTACAAATAAGTTTTTTGGATCATATTCATATAGGAATTTAGTTATCAAAATTGTTCTTTTATTCATGGGTGGACTTCTGTTCCCCCTACAAAAAATTGTGTCATTTTAATGTATTGTGTCGACGTGAAAACATGGGTACTTCCCAAATGATGGATGTGGAATCAGAAAGCAAGGGTAAAGTCCATGAAAGAGGATATGAGTCTAGTATGGATTCTTATAAGGCCCTAGCCTTAAATATTAATTAATCTTGAGTTATCACAAGATTACACGTTGAGGATCTTTTCAGGTTTAGAGTTTTAGAGAATTAGATCATAAAACTTGCATTACATTCCACATATAAAAAAAGTGGTTACATAAAGATAGTATTCTTCATTCCCATCAATGGAAACATATTTAAAATAAAACATGGATTCATTCTTGACACTTCCTTGACACTATCATCATATCATGTACCTTTCCTTTGACCTGTGAAAAAAATTTCAAAAAAAAACTTTGGATGAGCATAAAAAGCTCAGTATGGGTTATAAAAACATGGAAAGGAAACATGAGTTTATATATACATAAGAATGAAATCATACTTTACCCATAAAACATAGGTACTTTAACATACCTCATAAAATCATGAATAAATCATAGAAATCATAAGACATAAAGGTAACTTGAGGCATTCATAACATTCTTACGTAGGGAGTAACCCTCTTGGTTACGTTTGGAATACCCATCACAGTATATTCCCTAAATCTCTTCAGAGAAACCTTAACGTTTCACTTCATCGCGTTACCCAATGCATTGGAGAGCTATATCGGGCTCACCTGCCCTTAGTTTATCACGGAACCACCTGTCTTCATAATAATTCCCAAGAACCATAACATAATCGTAACACATAAAACATGCATAAAGGAAACATAACATTTCCACATTTCAATCACAAGATATCAATACAACACAAAAAAACATTGTGAAAACCATTTTCAAAACCAAAATAAAAGAAAAGTAAACCATGGTATTTATTTTTCTTTTAAAAAGAAGGTACGGCTTGTAGAGGAAGCCGAAACTCAAATAATGGTCACGACAGCGGAGAAGTCGTTGTCGCCGCATACGTACGACAAAAACATTCCCTTTTTGTCATTTAGTAAACGATTCGTATAAAAAATATTCCTTTTGAATAAACGTAAAAGTCAAAGGGGTTTATACACCATATAAAAGAAAGTTGTGAATAAAATAAAATATGCCTCAATGAAAGGAGATTGAGACGAAGTCCCATACCTCATATCCGACTTTACCCGACCGTTCTTTAATATCCTGAATAATAAACTTGAGTTAATCTCTACTTGCTTATGAATCTTTTTCAAGTTCATTATTCCTTTTATACCATGTTATGAACATCATGTAATCATTTAAGTTAATAATGTTTATTTTGTCAGTATTTGGTTCTTAAGTCAAAAATAGACTTCTTACACTTACATGTTGTTAATTTGGTCAAAGGTTAGTTATATCCAGAATTATATTAATGAGTTGGATATCATATATATCATATATATTCAGCATATACATGTATTTATAATATTACATCACATTTTGAGGTAAGAAATGAAATGCACCGTTCATGGAGACGGTAAGCCGTACGTACGCATGAACGTTACTTCCATTTCTATTTCATATTTCTGGAATGGAATCATAATCATATAAGAGTATATTATAATTCCAGTATAATAACATATATAATATCATTAACTTTATCCTTTACACATCCCACATATGGTATTAACGAATCAAATCACTTTCAGGGGGCGGTAGTCCGCACTTCCTAAAATGAAGATATCGTGTTTACCCATAATGGAAACCATAAGGGTATGCCCAAAATGAAAAAAAAGAAGCTTGAGGAAAACATAAACATATTATATATCATATATAAAAATAGTGACATCATAATGGCCACCTTTGAAGGTGTTAAATGAGTATTGAACAATCATCGTTTCGGGAGGTAGAATTTCGCCATCCACGAAAACCATATGTTCATTAACCATTTGATGTAGTTGTGTAAGAGTGTAGCTCAAATAAATCTTATAACAACATCCTAGTATAATGAAGATACTGTTGTTGTTACAAATGAAGTAAATAAAAAGAGTTTAGGGGGTTGGAGAAGCAAAATAAAACAAATGAACATGAGAGAATGAATTACCTTTAAAAGTGTAACTCCTTTTGATTTGAGCATAAAGGCTTCCTTTGAAAGGATTCTGCCCAAAGGGAATCCTCTAGGATGAGGAGAGGGATGTGGAGAGAGTAAATGGGCAGGGGTTGGCCGAGCCAAAGGCTTGAGGAGTGTGTGAATTGAGGTAGAGGTGGGGGCCTTTTATAAGAGGAGAGGAGGGGCACTTTTGGAAAGTAAAGAAATATTACTTTATTTGAAAATGTGTTTAGGTTTTAAAAGGTACCACATTGAAATAATTCGTGGATAAGGTGATAAGGGTTATAAATCCACCCATCCAATAAGTTTTGGACATGTGTAGTTTATATAGTTTACATTATCTTTCCATTTTATTTAAATCGTCAAATAATGATGTCATCGCTGCATCATTATTATGTCATAAATAATTTAATTTATTTAATGTATAAAAATTAGAAAACAAATACTATGATGTAGGAAATCTTTTTAGCTTTCCAATTACTATTTATAATAAAAAATATGATCTTTATAACCCCATGTAAAAATTGTTTTCGTAAACCATATTATGTTTGTGTCATTTTTACTTTTACATTAAATAAAAAGTTATTTATGTCATTTCCCAACCAAAGTGTCTCCATGGGGTCCCCAAGTTGACCCATGGATTTTCTTGGTCGGCCATGACACAAACAATGAGGTTAGGACATGTGTGAAGCTCATATTATTTTATTAAAGCATTATTTTTACCTTAAACTACGCTAATTACCACTAATCGCGATTAAGAACTTAATAAGTTACTATTCACCAAAAAATTATTATAATCTCATTGAACCACATTTTACTTATTAATGACAACCATGTATGTCGGATTTTTGAAATTCAAAACACAATGATGGCAAAATTTCATTTAAACGGAAAATCAGTCTTTATAAGTACCACTTAGTGGTTTCACTATTCATCAAAAATTGAAGTTTTTCATAAAATTACCAAAAATTCACCCTAAGCTATATTTGATATTACGAATTCAAAAATGAAGTCTATTTTACAAAATTCAAAACATATAAGTCACATTAATTAATTTAATAATTAATTTCCGCTGTCAGAGCAAATAGCGTGTTTTTATGAAACAATAAGTATCAAAAGATTGACACTAGTTTAAGTCCGATTTCAAAGTGAAATTAATTACAATGACCACTATTGGATTTAATGGTAAAAATATTTTATAATTTCACTTTAAAACCAATTAAAAAGATAATCTAATCATTTAAATAAATTAGATTAAAAAGAGGGTTTGAATTAAAATACAATATTTTACACTATTCATTAAAAAAATGAACTTTATCAGAAAGGTACCAAAAATTTACACAAAGTAAATTTTGATGTCCCAATTCTTAAGAAGAGTTATTTTTTTTCCAATAGAATTTCTAAGATTGATCAAAACTATATTTATTGACGGTTCTCCGTCAAAAGGTAAGTGAACCCTTAGTGAAAATTAGGGTATTAATGCCTAAAATTGAACTCTTTCCGTATTTTAAGCCTTTATCTTTTATTGGGTAAATGTAAAAACATTTAAAAACATATATAATCATATTTTAGTTATTTCTATCCATTCCCGCTAGTATAACGTCTACTCGTTAACTAACATTTAAAATAATATTATTTTATTACTTGTGTGCAACGTAAGTTTTCAAAGAAACTCATCATTGCATACCGAGTATGCTATCGAACGTAGAAACCCCTTTTAATTAAAATTAATATTTAATTCGTAAATATTAATAAATATGAAAATTATTTATTCTTTATTTAACTGGGATGTTACATCCTTCCCCCTTTTTGGGAATTGCATCCTCACAATTTTATTCACTTATCAAAATAAGTGGGGGTATTTATCCCTCATAGCATTTTCAGATTCCCACGTTGCCTCTTCAATCACATGGTTTTTCCACAAAACCTTTACCTGATGAATCACCTTATTCCGTAACACCTGCTCCCTATGGTCAAGAATCTGGACCAGTTGTTCCTCATAAGATAGGTTCTCTTCCAGCTGAACTACCTCTGCACTCAAAACATGAGATGGATCTGGCATATACTTTCTCAACATCGAAACGTGAAAAACATTGTGTACCTGAGATAAACTCGGAGGTAAAGCCACCCGGTATGCAATTGATCCAACTCTCTCCAGAATTTTATATGGTCCAATAAACCTTAGACTCAGCTTTCCTTTCTTACCAAATCTCATCACACTTTTCCAAGGAGAAACCTTGAGAAAAACATGATCACCTACCTCGAAAGATAGATCCTTCCTCCGGTTATCCGCATAACTCTTCTTCATGCTCTGAGCTGTTATTAGGTGTCTCTGAATCAGCTGAACTATTTCTGCCATCTATTCTACCAACTCTGGTCCCATCAACTTCCTTTCACCCACTTCATCCCAGAAAGCTGGAGTTCGACACCGCTTCCCATATAATGCCTCAAATGGTGCCATCTGTATACTGGAATGAAAACTGTTATTATAAGAAAACTGAACCAAAGAAAGATGTTGGTCCCAAATTCCCGGATAATCCATCGAACAAGCTCGTAGAATATCCTCCAAGGTCTGAATTGTTCGTTCTGACAGCCCATCTGATTGAGGATGAAAAGCTGTACTAAAATTTAATTCCGTACCCAACGACTTCTGAAGGCCTTTCCAAAAGTTAGATGTGAACCTGAGATCACGATCAGATACAATGGAGAGAGGAACTACATGTAACCTAACTATCTCTTTAAGATACAAACGGGAAAGTTGATCTAGAGAGAAATTATCTCGTATAGAAAGGAAATGAGCAGATTTGGTCAAGCAATCAACAATAACCCAGATTGCATTATTACCTCGAGATGTCTTTGGTAATCCAACAACAAAGTCCATGGATATATTCTCCCATTTCCACTCTGGCACTGGTAAAGGCTGAAGCATCCCTTTCGGTAACTGCCGCTCTGCTTTAACCTGCTGACAAGTCAAACACTTCACAGTAAAATCAGTAATATCTCTTTTCATTCCATCCCAGCCAGTAATACTCCCGCAGATCTCTATACATATTAGTACTGTCCGGATGAACTGAAAACGGAGGACTACGAGCTTCACATAACAAATCTCTCTTCAACTGTGAATCACAAGGCACACACAATCTCTTCCCAAATCTCAAAACACAATCATTATCAATGTTGAATTCAGGCAACTTACCTTTCTGAACCATCTCTACCTTTTTCTGCAACTCACTGTCTTTCTTCTGTGCTTTCTTGATTCTATCTAATAGAGAAGATCTCACTGATACCTGAAACAAAATAGAGGAACATCCTACACCCACAACTTCTATGCCAAAGTTCATCAAATCCTTAACCAAAGGATCACTTTCCAAACGCAACATTGCTAATGAAGCATTACTTTTTAGACTCAAAGCATCAGCCACTTTATTTGCTTTTCTCGGATGGTAATGAATTTTACAATCATAATCCTTGATTAATTCTAGCCATCTCCTTTGTCTCATGTTCAATTCTTTCTGAGTGAATATATACTTTAAACTTTTGTGATCGGTATATATTTCACACTTTACTCCATACAAATGATGCCTCCAAATTTTTAAAGCAAAAACAATAGCAGCTAATTCCAAATCATGTGTAGGGTAATTTACCTCATGAGTTTTCAAATGTCGTGAAGTATAAGAAATTACCTGATCATTCTTCATTAGGACGCAACCAAGTCCTTTCAATGAAGCATCACTGTATATAACAAACTCACCATTCCTTGAAGGTAGTGCCAAAACTGGAGCATTCACCAACCTTCTTTTCAACTCCTGAAAACAAAAAAAGTACCTGATAAAACATCATTTGATGGCCCGACATCTGCTAAAGTAGTTGCAAAGGATTTCACCACCCCTTTCTGCTTGTAGTCTAATTGCTTCCCATCACTCAAGATCTTTGTCGGACACTCATTTGCATAGTGACCCATCTCATTTCACTTAAAACATTTCACTAACTGTAAATCAAATTTGGTCTTACCTTCACCTTGATCCTTTTCAGTGAAATCACGAGCCTTATGTCCCATCTTACCACATAGGTAGAACTTTCCAGAATTCAGAAGACATTCCCCAGCATGCCTTTTGCCACATTTATCACAAACTGGAAACTTAGTTCTCTTACCATCAGACTTTTTTGAAAAATTCTTACCTTTCTCCTTCCACCTCGGTCTCTTATTCTGCTGGTTGTTATAGAACACTTGGTCATCGGAAAACTCCATTTACACCTTCTCAGCACATCTAACAAGCTTTTCATAACTTTTAAAATCACGAGAAGCTAATTCCCTTCGATACTTTGGATTTAACCCTGAGTAAAAACGGTTTATTTTTCTATCAAGATCTCGTATGAAGTTTGGAGCATACCTTGCCAATCGAGTGAACTTTTCTTCATAAGAAGCCACTGAATCATCCTCCTGCCTTAATTCTAGTAACTATTTTTCCATCCTAAGATGAACCACCTTAGGAAAATATTTCTCAAGAAACATACCTTTGAATTCATCCCAGTGAAGATCCTCAATCTCATCCCTATCCCTTATATTTTTCACCATCGACCACCACTGATCAGCTTCACCTTCAAAACGGTAAACAGCAAGACTAACATTTTGATGTTCTGAACACCCCATGACATCAAAAATCTTCTCCAGTGCTTTAATCCACCCTTCATCTTGCACAGGGTCAGATGATCCTCTGAATGATGGTGGATGTTGCCTCATGAAATGTTCCACCACTGACATGTTCCTCTACGGTTGATCTGGCTGATCTCGTGCATGGATACCACCACCATTTATCGCTTGAGTCAACTGCACCATTACTGCAACAAACTGTTCAGTTCCAATTCCAACCATTTCTGGATGCTGATTCAGAAGGTTATTTCCTTCTGTATGCCTTCCTAGCACTTCTTCCCTGTTTCCTCTGCGGAAAACCATTCTGAACAAACATGTCTTAGATGAAGCAACATGGTAATCCGTAAATGCTATATCATTTCAATAATATTATAATTTAACACTTTTCTAACTCCTAAAGTTGTCTAAACCAACCTCTGATACCAACTATAAGCCCCCGGCCTTAAACCTTACTTAATATTGAATTAAACGAATAATTCACGTTGAGGATCTTTTCAGGTTTAGAGTTTTAGAGAATTAGAACATAACTATTACATCTCAAAAGATTACAAAGTAGTCACTTCTACTAAGTTTCCATAATAAAAAAAAACTCTTAAAAATAAACGTGTCTAGTTCAATGTTTTATATAGAATGACATTCCCTTGATCCCATCCCTGACCTTATTCCACATTATGTCCTGTGAAAACATTTCAAAAAAAAAACTTGGGGTGAGCATAAAACATGGAAAGGAAACATGAGTTCATATATACATAAGAATGAAATCATACTTTACCCATAAAACATAGGCACTTTAACATACCTCATAAAATCATGAATAAATCATAGAAATCATAAGACATAAAGGTAACTTGAGGAATTCATAAAATTCTTACGTAGGGAGTAACCCTCTTGGTTACGTTTGGAATACCCATCACAGTATATTCCCTAAATCTCTTCGGAGAAACCTTAACGTTTCACTCCTTCACGTTACCCAATGCATTGGAGAGCTATATCGGGCTCACCCGCCCTTAGTTTATCACGGAACCACCCGTCTTCATAATAATGCCCAAGAACCATAACATAATCGTAACACATAAAACATGCATAAAGGAAACATAACATTTCCACATTTCAATCACAAGATATCAATACAACACAAAAAAACATTGTGAAAACCATTTTCAATACCAAAATAAAAGAAAAGTAAAACATGGTATTTATTTTTCTTTTAAAAAGAAGGTATGGCTTGTAGAGGAAGCCGAAACTCAAATAACGGTCACGACGGCAGAGAAGTCGTTGTCGCCGCATACGTACGACAAAAACATTCCCTTTTTTTCATTTAGTAAACGATTCGTATAAAAAAGATTCCTTTTGAATAAACGTAAAAGTCAAAGGGGTTTATACACTGTATAAAAGAAAGTTGTGTATAAAATAAAATATGCCTCAATGAAAGGAGATTGAGACGAAGTCCCATACCTCATATCCGACTTGACCCGACCGTTATTTAATCTCCTGAATAATAAACTTGAGTTAATCTATACTTGATTATGAATCTTTTTCAAGTTCATTATTCCTTTTATACCATGTTATGAACATCATGTAATCATTTAAGTTAATAATGTTTATTTTGTCGGTATTTGGTTCTTAAGTCAAAAATAGACTTCTTACACTTACATATTGTTAATTTGGTCAAAGGTTTGTTATATCCAGAATGATATTAATGATTTGGATATCATATATATCATATATATTCAGCATATACATGTATTTATAATATTACATCACATTTAGTGGTAAGAAATGAAATGCACCGTTCATGGAGACGGTAAGCCGTACGTACGCATGAACGCTACTTCCATTTCTATTTCGTATTTCTGGAATGGAATCATAATTATATAAGATTATATTATAATTTCTGTATAATAACATATACAATATCATTAACTTTATCCTTTACACATCCCACATATGGTATTAACGAATCAAATCACTTTCAGGGGGCGGTAGTCCGCACTTCCTAAAATGAAGATATCGTGTTTACCCATAATGGAAACCATAAAGGTATGCCCAAAATGAAAAAAAAACAGAAGCTTGAGGAAAACATAAACATATTATATATCATATATAAAAATAGTGACATCATAATGGCCACCTTTGATGGTGTTAAATGAGTATTGAACAATCATCGTTTCAGGAGGCAGAATTTCGCCATCCACGGAAACCGTATGTTCTTTAACCATTTTCTGTAGTTGTGTGAGAGTGTAGCTAAAATAAATCTTATAAAAACATCCTAGTATAATGAATATACTAGTTTTGTTACAAAATAAGTAAATAAAAAGAGTTTAGGGTGTTGGAGAAGAAAAATAAAACAAATGAACATGAGAGAATGAATTACCTTTAAAAGTGTAACTCCTTTTGATTTGAGCCTAAAGGCTTCCTTTGAAAGGATTCTGCCCAAAGGGAATCCTCTAGGATTAGTAGAGGGATGTGGAAAGAGTAAATGGTCAGGGGTTGGCTGAGCCAAAGGCTTGAGGAGTGTGTGAAATGAGGTAGAGGTGGGGGCCTTTTATAAGAGGAGAGGAGGGGCACTTTTGGAAAGTAAAGAAATATTACTTTATTTGAAAATGTGTTTCAGTTTTAAAAGGTCCCACATTGAAATAATTCGTGGATAAGGTGATAAGGGTTATAAATCCACCCATCCAATAAGTTTTGGACATGTGTAGTTCAGAGATTTTACATTATCTTTCCATTTTATTTAAATCGTCAAATAATGATGTCATTGCTGCATCATTATTATGTCATAAATAATTTAATTTATTTAATGTATAAAAATTATAAAAAAATACTATGATGTAGGAAATATTTTTAGCTTTACAATGACTATTTATAATCAAAACTCTGATCTTTATAACCCCATGTAAAAATTGTTTTCATAAAACATATTATGTTTGTGTCATTTTTACTTTTACATTAAATAAAAAGTTATTTATGTCATTTCCCAACCAAAGTGTCTCCATGGGGTCCTCAAGTTTACCCATGGCTTTTCTTGGTCGTCCATGACACAACCAATGAGGGTAGGACATGTGTCAAGATCATATTATTTTATTAAAGCATTATTTTTACCTTAAACTACACTAATTACCACTAATCGCGATTAAGAACTTAATAAGTTACTATTCACCAATAAATTATTATAATCTCATTGAACCACATTTTACTTCTTAATGACAACCATGTATGTCGGATTTTTGAAATTCAAAACACAATGATGGCAAAATTTCATTTAAATAGAAAATCAGTCTTTATAAGTACCACCTAGTGGTTTCACTATTCATCAAAAATTGAAGTTTTTTAGAAAATTACCAAAAATTCACCCTAAGCTATATTTGATATCACGAATTCAAAAATGAAGTCTATTTTACAAAATTTAAAAAATATAAGTCACATTAATTAATTTAATAATTAATTCCCGCTGTCAGAGCAAATAGCGTGTTTTTATGAAACAATAGGTATCAAAAGATTGACACTAGTTTAAGTCTGATTTCAAAGTGAAATTAATTCCAACGACCACTATTGGATTTAATGGTAAAAATATTTTCTAATTTCACTTTAAAACCAATTCAAAAGATAATCTAATCATATAAATAAATTAGATTAAAAAGTGGTTTTGAATTAAAATACAACATTTTACACTATTCATTAAAAAAATGAACTTTATCAGAAAGGTACCAAAAATTTACACAAAGTAAATTTTGATGTCCCAATTCTTATGAAGAGTTATTTTTTGTCCAATAGAATTTATAAGATTGATCAAAACTATATTTAATGATGGTTCGCCGTCAAAAGGTAAGTGAACCCTTAGTGAAAATTAGGGTATAAATGCCTAAAATTGAACTCTTTCCGTATTTTAAGCCTTTATCTTTTATTGGGTAAATGTAAAAGCATTTAAAAACATATATAATCATATTTTAGTTATTTCTATCCATTCCTGCTAGTACAACGGCTACTTGTTAACTAACATTTAAAATAATATTATTTTATTACTTGTGTGCAACGTAAGTTTTCAAAGAAACTCATCGTTGCGTACTGAGTACGCTATCGAACGTAGAAACCCCTTTTAATTAATATTAATATTTAATTCGTAAATATTAATAACTATGAAAATTCTTTATTCTTTATTTACCTGGGATGTTACAATTCTCATCTAAAGGAACCTATTCAAGGATGATTTATTCCAAGAAAGGTAGGAAATAAGAGGTTGTCCTTTTGGATTTGTAAGAGGGTGGGGGTTGGCGGGCTCTGAGCTGATTGCTAATAAAGCTGTTGTCCTACCAATTGTAGATAAACATTAAAAATAGTCAAAACCAGCACTCCCTAAACTAAAATTTTCTAACATATTTAATAAATTGAAGATTGACCTTGGAGGGAGGTGTGTCACTGAGTCTATGATCCCACTAAGTGAAATTCTAGAGACACCTAATGTGGTTGTATTGGGGGTGGGAAATAGAGAGGAAGATAATGAGAAGAGGTAAGATATAGGTGAAAAAAATAAAAGGGAACCTACACACAGTGAAGAAAGTGTGGGATTGGTAAAGGAAAAAAGTGGTGTTAGACTAGAAAGAACCAGTCCAAATGTTAGAGTTTGTAATCATTTTGAGTGTCTTGGGGTTGAATTCCAGAGGTAGGAATTAGAGGGGGCTTGTCTTTAGATTTTGTTGTTAGGGAGGTCTCTTTGGCGGGTTTACTCATACAACAGACTTCTTCGAACCACCCAACTGGCCACCAGGATGTTGAGGTGAATGTGGTTCATGCAAAGCATGTGGATGGTGATGCCACTCTTATGGGGAGAGTAAATCTAGGGGATTTTGGAACACATGTTAGTGGCATGAACTCTGATTTTCATCATGCTAAATAAGGTAAAGATATTGATGATTCGATTCAAGAGTTTGAAAAAGATCTAGTTAATTCCTCTATGGTTGGGATAAAGGTCCTTGGAAATGAGTACAATGTTGATTGATTCATTTATATAGGCGAAATAGAGGAGAAGCATCTGAGTGGTAGGCCTCCAAGCCCGAGGATAAATAGGAGCCAGAAGGGCATCTGTAAATAGAATAAGTATTACCCTTTTTCCACTTCCAATGGAGAAATGTTTAGTAAATAAGTTAAAAGATAATAAGATGGAAAAAATACACATCTTTCCCCCAATGTTTCTTATTAGAAGCGGAAGTCAGGTGATGTGCTTGATAAATCCTTGGAATTTATTATGATCTCAGAAGAAGAAGTGGTTGAACATGTTTTGTCTTTCAATATTACTAAATAAGAAGCTTCTAAAAATGATGGGGATATCACTAATGGTGACTCTCAATGAGGATAAATATTCCTTGATCGACTAGTAGGACCTAATCTTAGGTGGGTGATTCAATAAAGGGAATATCGAGATTGATGAGTACATCCAGTCCTAGGACAATATGGCATTCCAGTTTTAAGATCTTCAAATGGATGAACCAGACACTCGGGTAAACAATATCTATTGGAATCTTTTAAGGGATATTAAATATGATAGGATTAGATTTTATTTTAATGGATCTGGTTTATCTTTTTTTGGTTGAACTTATGGGTTCTCAATTTTTCCTTAAAAGTGTTTGAATAATAAATATTTATTTTTTAGTTAGTCAAAAAACCTTTCCACATAAAATTTTCTAGCTAAATACTAGTCTATTTTATATCTAAAATTTCTATATGATAATAATTTATCGAAATTTTCTATTTACCTAGCACTGGAACAACAATAAAATTTAATCCCTTCATTGGAGGAAGACTATATAAATTATCTATGAAAATTTCAATAAAATATCGAACTGAAGTAGGGAGATTAGTAACAGAAGATAATTCATTAGGTTCAACTACTATAGTAGACAAAATACTCTTGATCTCTGGGTGGGATGGTCCTTCATGACTAGACCTCTGATACCAAACTATGGAAAATCTGGCCCAATTCCTTCTCAAACTTGTACCTGACCCAAATTTTCACATAACCGAAGGGTTTTCTTGATCCCCATAGTCTGGTGACTAGAATAGGGGAATCAAAAAAACCATAGGTAAATATTTCTCCATATATAAAGGAATAACATGGTGTGTATATATATATATTTAAAAAATAAAAACAAATAAAGAGATAAAAAATCTAACATAACTAAAATAATATAAGAGAAACAATACAACTCGAAATCATTAAAAAATTCCCAAAGTACAATTACAACACTAAAGGAAAACAAAAATAGAAACAAACTAATCCATGAAATATAATAGTAAAATCCCACTATATCACCACCAACTATCTAGACTCATCTGATAGAAACATTTCCACCTCACTGTGGTGTCTTTTATTTCCCTACATCGAAATAAATAAAAATTTCTACGCACCACCGAAGGGGTGTGAAGGGTGTGAGCTAATAGGATCAGTGGGATCCTACCATGATGTCATATAACAAGTATTTATACAAACATATGAGAATTATTATAGAAACAAAGGAATGATAAACAGTTAAATATTTTTTATATAAAATCACGGAAAAAATTTAATTTTACCTTCTTTCACATTTCTAAAACAATCCATGTAAAATAGTTTCCAAAAATTTCACATATTTTATATAGTCAAATCAACTCAAAATAAAGCATGTATCACATATCATATCAATCCATGGTTATACAAAATAAAAAAATAGAATGCAAAAGAGTAGGTATCTTCATGCCAAGAATCATGATAGGTTAGACTAACAAACTACTCATACCACAATCAATGACTATTACATGATCATTTCTTTATAAAACATGCCTATGGAGAATAAGAACATCCCATGAGTGACCCCCCCAATAATGTCAATATAAATTTCCTAGAACAATAGTCCTGGGAAATTGAGGAACACCCCGTGAGTGAACCCCCCCAATAATAAATAAAAAATGGACCTAATCTATAACTTCGACCTAAGTACCCAAGACCTATTATGTGCTATATTTTCCAAACAATTTCATCAAAAAAATTCTCTGAAAACCATTTCAGAAATCCATTTCACAATTCATTGAAAATCTAATCATCTTCTACAAATATAATGTAAAAAACACTTTTTATCAAAAAACCCATTTTCCAAACACACAAATCAATAAATCAGTTATAAAATTTCATTTATAAAGAAATTTATATATCTAGAGTAATGCATTTTTTCCAACATAGGATAGAGACAGAACCACATACCTCAAATTAGGGTTACACATGCCTGCAACGGGATCCACAAACAAGGAAGAACAAAAAGAACAATGAAATTACAATAATTAATTCTCACATCTTAGTATCAATACAATGAATAAAAATAGTCAGAAGAGGGAACAAATCGCAACATACCTCAAAGAACACACACTCGATGCATCACAACTAACATGAGGGTTATACTTTGGAGGAAGATCATGCAAAAAAACTTTAATGAATTAGGAATATTATCGTAAAAGACCAAATGATCTAATAAAATATCCAAAATATGCTGCTACAATCAAAAACAATAATTTAGAAGGATTCATCACCTAGAGAATATATAATCCTATCTTTTTCATTACATAAAATTTCATTACATAACACAAAAATGAGGATCTTTAAGGTTTAGTGTCTTGGAAACCAGGAACTTAATACATGACGACATAAAAAAATCTTCTTAAACACTTGAAAGGATTATTTATTTTCCATACTAGGTTCATTATAGATTCTCATAACCTGGGAGCATACATCAAAGGAAAGGGTGAGCAGAAGTCCCATTAAGGGTAACAAGAGAAACATTTTGCATGTGATCTTGAGATACATCAATAAAGTTATGATAAATAGATTTAAGGAATAAGAAAGAGATCAGGATGTATATCATAATGGGAAGAACATGATTCATAACTTGAATATGTGGCTACAAAATTTTACTTAGAAAATCATGAACATATCACCAAGGTCCATCCCCAAGGTCTCATTTGAAATTACAAAGGTTATTCACCAAGGTATCATTAAATTTGTAATCTCTAGTGGTTAAATCATTACCCAATGAATTGGATCACTATCAGGGAGAACCCTTAAATTTTTCTTTATTATCATGTGATCCACATATATCATCATCAAAAATTTTATAAATAACCCATATAGCATAAAAAAATGAGTTTCATTTCATAATCATAACATTTTAAAAACTGCTTTAAAGACGTGATCTTTATGTCACTTTAAACCCACAGAAAAGGAAAGCGAGTCTCATGTATTTACATCCCAAAATTTTAAATAAAACATTTTGATATATATGTGAATACCCATATAGAAGAAAGATATTTGAGTATTCACTTAATAAAATAAAATAATTTGAGAAAAATAGAGAGAAATTTGGAGACGAAAATTCTACAGAATAATAGCTACGTTATAGGGTTTTAGAAAATACTGAAAAGAGAGGGGACATGGGTCACCCACTCATAAATGATCCATAAAACATTATAGGGACAGAATATAAAGGATATAAGAACATGGTAATGAAATTTTAAAGACATACCATATGAAATAAAAAAACATGGAAGGAATACAGAAATAAGATTTCTCTTATGAAAAAATTCGGCAGCCTAACGACGTCACTTAAAACATCAAAAAATGAATTTATGAGATCAAATAGGGTCTTTCATCATATGAAAATAAAATATCAGTATGATAGAAATAGAGATCATACCCCAACATAATAAAAAGGAACTTGAAAGACTTAACATGAAATAGAACATGAAAATGAGAAGGGTGAATGAATCCCGTTAAAATTAAGTAGCCTAACGGCAACACTTAAACATTATTAAAATGAATTGATGAGAGAAAGAGGGAGTATCTCATAATATAAACATGAAAAGGACAGTAGGATTAATATAAAATTACATCCTCCAACATAAGAACATGGAGCATAAAAGAAACGACATAAAAGAGAGCACTTGGAAAGAAAGAGAGAGGTAAGATCCCTTACCTTGAAGAGTAATTTCAAAATCTTGATGTTTGGGACCTTGGGAGGCTTGAGGTCACCTTGGGAGGACTCCTTGCGAGGTAAAGAGACCATAACTTCGATGAGGAGGATTTTGGAATGGAAAGGACGAGATAATGGCTTGGTATTTATAGGGAAAGTGAGGGGACAAGGGATTAATGGCCAAGGGACACCTCATTGGTGTTATTGGCAAAACCACGGGATATCCCATGGTATTTCCCAAGGTTTTAGGCCACATGGGACCCCTCATAAAATAATTCATCCATTTTAGTCGACCATCCCTTAAAATGTCTCATGAAATCATCATGATGCATTTATGATGTCATTAAACATATCAAAACCCTAAAACTGAAAATTCACTATTCACCGAAAATCCAACTTTCTTAGAAAAATACCAAAATTTAACCTTAACAAAATATCGATCCTATGATTTCAAAAATTAATTAAATTTTATAAAAATAATTTTCTAAATATTTTTAATTTAATTTTTAAATAAATACACTATTTACTGAAAATTCATTTTTTTCAGAAAAATCCCCAAAAATTACCTTAACATAATATCGATGATATGAGTTCAAAAATGAACTCCATTTTACAAAAATATTTTTCAAAATATTTTTAAATTAATTTTTAATTAAAAAAAACTATTCACCCAAAAAAACTAATACATGACTAATAATTTCTGAAACAGTTATTTACCTATTTTATTGAATCACGTTACTTAATCAAGGTTCCTAGATTATATTAATACTTTCTTTAAGTGAGATTACTAATCCATTTGGTCACATTACTAATACTAAGCGTATAATCACTATTCATAATTTACGATTCATCAAAAGTTAAGTTGATCTTATTAAACTCTAAATATCTTATAGAACATAATAATAGAAGACCATTTTTTGAAAATAATTTCACATAATTAATTATTTAAGGTTTACATAAATATTTTCAAATATACTTTTTCTATAATTCATCAAAAATATGCATACTATATTTATCCAGACATTTGAAAATTCACAAACTTCATCATAAGAATAAATCACAATTTTTATTTAAATCAAAGGATTACACAAGGCAGTTACGGTCTCCTTACATAGCCTCTTATAACCCCAGCATAGGACCTAAGTGTAAGGTGTGATAAGGTGAGAGAATATGATGGTGGCTTGACCAACATCACATGAGTAGTAATTTCTATCAGTTTGAAATTCTCCGGAAGGCGATTCTTTTCTAGCTTCACACGATGAAGTTAGGGTTTGGTTTTGTCCAGAGCAATGGCCAGTGGTGCTACCTATTTCCCAAGTTCTGTTAGATGGGATTCAATTGGCCCGAGACTACTAGATGAGGCCATCAAATCTTCTTTTTATATTAATTAACCAAGATCACTTGTATTTAGAGACAATTGTTGCAACATTTAGTTTCCAACGGTCATATTGACCAATGGTCATATAACAGTCCAAACCCAACGATATCATTTTAATTATACCCATGTTAACAAATGAAACAATTTTGTTGAGAATAAAAATAAAATAATACACAAAATTAGGAAACAATATTTATTCAAAATTTCGGGTCATTACAATCTTCCCCCCTTAAGAAATTGCATCCTCTCAATTTTTAAAATTGGGCTTGGAAATTTCATTGAATGTCCCACATCGAAAAAAGAGTCAGTAACACTATTACTTTAAAAGAATGAAAAGAAAGTACAAAGGTCAGCCGACTTAACCCATACTAGGATTCCATGTAGGAAAACATGGATATGGAGGAGAAAACAAAGGGTCAAGTTCTGAGGGAGAGTGATAGAAAACAAGTCTAAGACAAAGTTAACCACCATAAAATCACAAACTTGTGATGGGTTAAACGGTCTTTGATTACCCGGTAAGAAACTTAAACCAAAAATGTTATTGTTTTACTTTACTTTTAATAATTTTGAGGAATTCATTTACTACATAGTATAAAAACACAAGGAAATATATTTACCTTCATGTAGAGTTTCATCCCTTAATAAGTTTCCACCAAGACTAATCTTTTCTCCAAACAAAGAGCATTCAAAACTACTTGGTCTCATCAAAGCACAAGAATCATCTTCTAGAGAATTACGTAATCCAAAAAAGAATAACTATCTATCTTTAAACATTTATCCAAAAAACAGAAAGGGAAAGATAAAACAACTCTTCAAAAAGAAAGAACCCCATAGGAATGAAAACTTCTTTAAATATTCAAAGCTCCACGTTACTGCCCAAAGTTTATCACAGACCATTCCATAAATAACTATCCTTAAAATTCCTTAAAATAAACCAAACTAAGATTGAACCCCAAATATAAGAAGGATTTGATAACATAGTCTTCCAAGATAAACTTTATCATTCATCTCCAAACAACATCAACCACTCCTAACATCTTATAACATAAGTAACTAACCTAAACATTTTTCCCCAAGATAGGTTAATCATTTCCATAAGTAACCTAAATTACTATAAGTTCACCTTAAATTTGTCGATTCTTTAAAATATTATTCAACCTTTACTCCTCAAAGAAAATACTGTAGTAATCTATTTATCTCAATCATATAGGGTTCCCAAAATAGTGAATGTCTTCCAATATAATAATCATCTTTTAATCCCCTAATCATTTTTTTCAAGAAGAACAACTTCACAACATCAACATGTGATACATAACAATAGATGTTTTCATTAATGATATAAAACCATCATAGGTAGTGACTCGATGTTCTTAGAAAACATTAAGTATATGCTCACAGAGCAAAAACTAAAATACAACTTGACATAGACAATTATTGCGAAAAATTTTCATGTACTTTAGTCATATTGATCCATCTCAGCATAGGACTTGCATTGTTCCCTTGTCCTTGAAGATTGTTGATGCTCATCATGCTTCTCATCCCTTCCAAGAGAGAATTTCCTTGGATAATGTCAAAATTCTCCACATTTACGACATTGAAAAGTATAAGGTACATTAGATCGAACCTTATCTCTATTCATCACATTGTCCATTTTTTTTGAAGCAATAGGCTACTTTATGCCCTATCACCCCAAACGTAAGACTTCTCCCGGTTCCTTTGTGACATTCTCTTTGGTGCCCCTTTCCACACTTTTTGCACAAGGGAAATTGGGTCTTCTTTCCCTTATCAACATTATCAGATGAACATCCTTGAGACCTCATCTACTTCTTCCTTGATGAATTTGGGCATTCAACTAGGTACCAATTATTAATTGTGATTTTTGATTGTTGGTTTGGCATAATAAAAATATGTTCAACATGATCTCTCATCATCGCGGTCACATTAATAGAGAAATTGTCACATTTCCTATCACATTGATTGTTGTGACATGTTCTTCTATTTCCCACCATTAACTAATAAAAGAAAGTATAATTAGAGGCTTAAATACTTAGCCAATAATAATGAAAAGGAAACTTTAAGCATAAAAGGATAAACTTGTAGAAGAAAAGTATATCCTAACTTGTGATCCCCTAGGTTCCAATCTAGGTTATCCATGATCATATATTCTTATGTGAATGATTATTTTATTTTATCTTTGTTCCTTTAATAATGGTTCATACTAAGATTATGAATTTACCAAAGAATATCCCCTGGAGTGTCATAACCAAGAGTGCAGCAAGGCCCATTTTCGTGTACCAGTTCTCATTTGAGTCTAGCTCAAGTGGTGTTTTCGGGTTTTACCGCTATGTACATCTATGGCAGAGCCACCTCTACCTGCTCGTATCCAGACAAGGATGTATTTTCTTGATAAACCACTTACTCAATACTCACCAAAATACCAGGAATATTTCTTATATTTAAACTTTTCTATAGATTTATTCCTAATGTTTACATATCCTAATTTCCACAAATAACTAAACCATCCTTTGATACCAACTATATCATCCCACCCTTTTCATTACATAAAATTTCATTACATAATACAAAAACGAGGATCTTTAAGGTTTAGTGTCTTGGAAAATTGGAAATTAATACATGACAACATAAAAAAATATTCTTAAACACTTGAAAGGATTCTTAATTTTCCATCCTAGGTTAATTATAGCATCTCATAACCTAGGAGCATACATCAAAGGAAATGGTGAGAAGAAGGCCCAGTAAGGGAAACAAGAGAAACATTTTTCATGTGAACTTGAGATACATCAATAAAGTCATGATAAATAGATTTAAGGAATGAGAAAGAGATCATGAGGCATATCATAATGGAAAGAACATGATTCATAACTTGAAGATGTGGCTACAACATTTAACATAAACAATCATGAACATATCACCAAGGTCCATCCCCAAGGTGTCATTTGAAATTACCAAGGTTATTCATCAAGGTATAGTTAAAATTGTAATATCTAGTGGTTACATCATTACCCAATGAATTGGAGAGCTATCAGGATGTACCCTTAAATTTGTCTTTATTATCATGTGAGCCACATATATCATCATCAAACATTTCATAAATAAACCATATAACATAAAATATATGGGTTTCATTTCATAATCATAAAATTTTAAAAACTGCTTTAAAGACGTGATCTTTATGTCACTTTAAACCTACAGAAAAGGAAAGCCGGTCTCATATATGTAAATCCCAGAATTTGAAAGAATGTTTTTTGATATATATGTGAATACCCATATAGAATAAATAGCTTTGAGTATTAACTTAATAATATAAAAGAATTTGAGAAAAAGAGAGAGACATTTTGAGACGAAAATTCTGCAGATAACGGCTATGTTATAGGGTTTTAGAAAATATTAAAAAAGAGAGGGGACATGGGTCACCCACTCATAAATGATCCATAAAACATTATAGGGACAGAATATAAAGGATATAAGAACATGGTAATGAAATTTGAAATACATACCATATGAAATAAAAAAACATGGAAGGAAGACAGAAATATGATTTCTCTTATGAAAAAATTAGCCCGCCTAACGGCGTCACTTAAAATTTCAAATAATGAATTGACGAGATAAAATAGGGTCTCTCATAATATGAACATAAAATATCAGTATAATAGATATATATATGTAATACCCCAACATAATAAAAAGTAACTTGAAATACTTGACATGAAAATAGAACTTGAAAATGAGAAGGGTGAAAGAATCCCTTAAAAATTCGCCAGCCTAACGACGCCACTTAAACATTTTTAAAATGAATTGATAATAGAAAGATGGGGTCTATAATCATATGTAGATTAAAAGTACAATGGAATGAATATAAAATAACATCCTCCAAAATATGAACATGGATCATAAAAGAAATGTCATAAAAGAGACCACTTGGAAAGAAAGAGAGAGGTATGATCCCTTACCTTGAAGAGTAACTTCAAAATATTGAATTTTGGGACCTTGGGAGGCTTGAGGGAACCTTGGAATGACTCCTTGTGAGGTAAGGAGACCATAACGTATTTCAGGAGGATTTTGGAATGGAAAGGATGAGATAAATTCTTGGTATTTATAGGAAAAGTGAGGGGACAAGGCATTAATGGCCAGGGGACAACTCATTGGTGGTATTGGCAAAACCATGGGCTTTCCCATGGTATTTACCAAGGTGTTAGGCCACATGGGACCCCTAATACAATACTTAATCCCTTTTAGTCAACCATCCCTTATAATATCTCATGACATCATCATGATGCAGTCATGATTTCATTAAACATACTGAAACCCTCAAACTGAAAATTCACTATTCACCGAAAATTCAACTTTCTCTGAAAAATCCCAAAATTTCACCTTAACCAAATATCTATGCTCTAATTTTAAAAATTAACTTTATTATATAAAAATAGTTTTCCAAATATTTTTAATTTAATTTTTAAATAAATACACTATTCACCAAAAATTCATTTTTTTCAGAAAAATACCCAAAAATTACCTTAACATAATATGGATGCTCTGAGTTCAAAAATGAACTACATTATATAAAAATAATTTTCTAAATATTTTTAATATAATTTTTAATTAAAAAACACTATTCATCCAAAAAAACTAATACTTGACTAATAATTTCGGAAACAGTTATTTACCTATTTTATTGAATCACATTACTTAATCAAGGTGCCTAGATTATATTAATACTTTCTTTAAGTGAGATTATTAATCCATTTGGTCACATTACTAATTCTAAGCGTAAAATCACTATTCATAATTTACTATTAATCAAAAAATAAGTTGATCTTATTAGACTCTAAATTTCTTGCAGAACATAATTGTAGAAGACCATTTTTTGAAAATCATTACACATAATTAATTATTTAAGGTTTACATAAAAATTTTAAAATATCATTTTTCTAGAATTTATCAAAAATATACATACTATATTTATCCGGATATTTGAAAATTCACAAACTTCATCATAAGAAGAAATCACAATTTTTATTTAAATCAAAGTATTACACAAGGCAGTTATGGTCTCCTTTCATAGCCCCTTATAACCACATTATAGGACCCAAGTGTAAGGTGTGCTAAGGTGAGAGAATCTGAGGGCAGCTTGACCAGCATCGCACGAGTAATAATTTCTATCAGTTTGAACTTCTCGTGAAGGCGATTCCGTTCTAGCTTCACACGATGAAGTTCGGCTTGGGTTTGGTCCAGAGCAAAGCCCATTAGTGCAACCTCCTTCCCAGGTTCTATTAGATGGGATTCGATTGGCCCGAGACTACTGGATGAGGCCATCAAATCTTCTTTCTATTTTAATTAACCAAGATCACTTGTTTTTAGAGACAATAGTCGCAACATTTAGTTTCCAACGGTCATATCGACCAGTGGTCATATAAAAGTCGAAACCCAACGGTCTCATTTTTTTATATTCATGTTATGAAATGAAACCGTTTTGTTGAGAATAAACATAAAATAATACACAAAATTAGGAAACAAGATTTATTCAAAATTTTGGGTCGTTATAGAGAAACACACTACAACCATAACGATGATCAATCAATGAATGAGATGATTCAGATGTAGAAGATGTCACCAAAATTTCTTGGGATAGATCCTAGGTTGATAAGAAGAATATGTAACTGGATGAAATAGTTACGAGCCTTGAAGTGACCAAAACATCCCATGTATCAAGATTTACATTGCGTGAAACCCCATTTCACATCATGTAATCCACGAAACCCATGTACATAGAAAGACTCATCACCTTAGGTTAAAAATAATGATTTTACCATTACACAGTGCATAATATAATTTCCTGTAATGTAATATTAATGCCTTGTTTTAGTTTATATAATCTGAACATCACCCATTACATGACATGTTAACACATTACACAATGTGTAAAATTCTCACGCCTTGTACCGGTACTCGACATCTTTTTGGAAATGAATATATGGTGTGTAATCACCTTAAATGGTATATTTTTCTCCTAAATATAGATAAAACCACATATTTAGTTTAAAACTTCCAAAAACAACTTTGGTGTTCTCTTAACTTGAGTATAACCCAACAAATCCTAAAACATTTTTTACCCAGGCTTCATTAATTTGAAAAACATGTATCCCCAAACATTAGGTCATTTCCCTAAAAAATGATCTCTATGATCAGGAGTCCCAACACACACCCAAAAAATAAGGAAATGAAACAAGATAAGAGAATTAACCAAGATTGGGAAACATGATGTTACATGAGGCATGTCAAAAATGTGTGTATACATTTTTCTTTCCAAAAATTACTAGTGTGCCACTCACCTCACCTATAAAAGGTTACCCCCTATCCTATCTTATTCACACATTCATACACTTTTGGATCTTTGATGACCTACCAAAATCATACCCCAAAATTCATACCCTCATACAAGCATATTTTTTTCACATATCCCTTATAGGAATACATTAGTTATAATCCTAAAGATGTGGTTCAAGAAGAGTTAAAATTCTTAACTTTTTATTTTTATTTTATTTTTTCTTACACCTCCTTAAAATATTTTTAATTTATTTTTATATCATAACACCAATATCTCAAATATATTTAAATGTTATTATTTTAAGTTAATAACCTACATCCATCCTCAAATCCATGAAAGGGGTTGTTAAATCAATATTTTTATGTAGGGTGGGCTACCACCTGACGAACCGATGTCATTTGTTTTTTCCATTACCACCTCTAATGGTTGGATATAAAGATGTATATATAGTATATATATGATATTTATAACATAATTATACATCTATAGTCATTATATAATATATAAATTTTTATATTTCACTTTGTAGGGGATTTGATAAAGTCCTTCATGTGTATAGTGAACTACCACCTCCCGAAGCGATTTGATTCATCTTTCACTAAATCATTATATAGAATGTGATAAGGATAATTTTACTGATTATATGTGATATAAATGAAATATTTATGATGTTAAATATATATTTATCATTTTTTAAAGACAATATATGATTTTTTCTTACATTTTCACTCATAGAAAGATTATAACATCATTCTTGTATGTATAGACTATCGCCTTCAAGAAGCGATGTGACTCTATTTTCATCACTATAAGACATGGATGATATATCTAAGTATATTTAAAGAAATAATATAGTATTTATGGTAATATTAGAATTATATAAGGATAAAATACTACTTAACTCATTTCCATAATGACCATTGAATAATGGAAAAGTTGCACGCACGTACGTACAAATTGCCATCTTCATGATCATAATGTACATTAGTTATCAAAAAAATATTAATTTATGGGTATTAAAAGTATAATTAATTCACAAATATGATAATTATTTCATTATTATCATTATTTATATGATTAAACTATATAATTTTAATAAGAAATGAAACTTTCATGACAAATCACAAATGAGAAAAAAGGCAATTGACACACAAAATAATGAAAATAATGAATGATTATTTAAAAATGAGTGATAAGATGTTATAAAACGATAATATATGATATAATTAATATTAATATGGTTATATTAAAAGTTAATAACAAGTTTTAAACTACTATACCGGATGTTAAATCCCATTCAACCAAAAGGAAGCATGAGGTAAGGAACTTCATCTCAATTTCTCTTCATTTAGAAATATTGTAATATTAGGCATCTAATTTCTATTATATAAATTATATACTAAATATTTTATATGTAATATCATGATTCATTAATAATTTATAGTATTTCAAGGTTAAATTTTTATTATTCCATCCAAGTGGATTTGACATGAAAAATCCCAAGTGGTAAAATTTAATGTACAATCTCATTTTCTTTTATGATTGTTAAATTTCTCTTGAAACAATCATATAATTTTCAATTGAAATTAAAATCCAATTAATTTTCCATATTATTTCATTTTTTATTTTATTATTAACTAATGTTAATACCATTTGTTATATACAATGTTTACTTTGAAATTTATTTGATTAACCAAGGAAACATTTAGAAATCTGTATCCATTACTCAATACATATATATTATGATAAGTAAACTTTTTCATTAATGAAATAAATTATAAGATATATTATGAATGATTCATATATGAATATATGGGTGGGTTCCATTTATAGAGAGCCTATCAATGCATCGATCGGTCTCATGAGACAAAACAATTCACTAAATTAAATGAGTTTCTATATATAGTTTTCATACATCTTGTGAAAGGTCTTGACAATAGAGGTATCATGTGCTTGAGACATGATGTACAATAAATAATAATTTCCTTTATTTATAATTCATTTATTATTATTATCCATGATATTTCCTATATCATATTATCTATGTATTAATTTCATTTTCACATATTGATTAAATGATATGTGTTTTTAGTTATTAACCATTCCATATTGATTGTGACTTATCTTATCATGGTAATAATGTTATTTAAATGGAAATTGTGTTTATTTATTTAACATTTAATGTTTATTATGCTTATTGATTCATGATATCTTCTGATGCATGTGACCCTTATTGAGAATTTGATATCACCCTTATTTTGTTTCCTTTCCCTAGTATTCCATGAAGTGTACTATGATTGATTTTCAAGGATATTCTATAGGTAATATTATTATTCCATAAAATTATTTATACTATAATTTATATTTTCAAATATAATATGATAGACATATATGTATCTAGTTATTAAAAACATCTATTATGATCGGTCCTTCAGGATTTGACTATTTGTATCTAGGCCAATGTAACAAAGAAAACAATGGATCTAAGTTTCTGGAGTTAGGGTAATTATAGAATATCAACTATATAACACCTTCCCGGTGAACCCTTATTATTTTAATATCCCAAAAAACCTTAACATACAAACATTAGTGGAATTATTGTTTATAATAAGAATGGACTAGTTTTCTCTATATATGTACCACATCAACTTATATGAGGAGGGAGTCACTTTCCATATCTCAAATTATCATATGATTCTTTATTAGTGTGTATAAGATGATAAATATAATTTGAAACATTTAAAGTAATATTGGATATTATTTACCTATGATAATTTATAGATTTCACAAATAATAAAAAAATATAGGACCACTATTGATGAAATGTACATTGAAAGGGAATGTGCTGATGTATTCCACAAAATAGTTTCATGCCCTCCCTCTTGACAATGAGTAAATTTCTTTAGTTGATCTTATACCTAGATACCTTAAAAGATAAAACACTCCATATTTAATTTATCTAATTGAAATTGAATATATGAAGAATAATACTCAAAAGATTCTATAAAATGGTTTCATATGTCTGAGTGCTTCACTATGGCTTGCACCGATCAACCTTTTCAAGAATAAGGATGGTTTGAACCATCTCTATATTGATTATCTAAAACTCAATAAGTTCACAATAACAAATAACAACCCTCACCCTAGATCAATGATTTATTTTATCATATATGGGAGGAGCATAACTCTATAAGGTGGATCATTACAAATGATTTAAAAAATTAAATATAGAGAAGTAGGATATTCCCACGATCTCCTTTCAAACAATGTTTATGAACTATGATTCCTTTGTCATTCCATTCGGACTCATGATTTCTCAATAAATATTTATATAATTATTGAAGTTATTCTTTATTATTACCTCAATAAATATGATTTATCCTTTATCTATGATATTATTAAATAATCTGAATGAATGGAGGAACCAAATGATCATTTAAATACTATTCTAATGAAATTGAATAAGTATTAGTTATATAAAAAATATAGTAAATGTGAGTTTTAAACTGAAAAATTAAACTTAATGGGTAATGTTTTCATAAGTAATGGGATATATATATGTATATACCCTTCAAATATAGTGTAGATTTAGTAATATCCTAGATAACATATTTAATAGAGATCCATAGTTTCATCATATTATTTTGTTGTTATCAATGATTTCTTAGAAACATAACAAGATTATAAAACCATTTGAACAAGTTTAATTTGATGGGAATGATGTATGTATGAAAAAATAATTGTAAAGAGAGACTCAAGGACCTAAATAAGAGTCTAACCACCACAATATTACCCACACTACCCAAAAGTATAGAAGGATTTCCGATTTCAAGTGATGCTTCAATGAAGAGGTTGGGTTGTGTAATATTACATAATGATAATTTGATAGACTTTTACTTAATATATTTAATGGTGAATGAAAATAAATATCTATATAATGATGTGGATTTTGATGAAATAATCTACACATTGATTATTTATAGGAATTTATAATGATATATAATTTTGATATATATATAGACCATAAGATAATAAATTATATATTGACACCAAAGAATCTCAACAAGAACCAACAAATATAGTTATAGGAGATTAGTTATTATAAATTCTCAATAACATAAACTATAGGAAGTTGAAAAATGTAGAAGATTATATGAATATAAAATATCTTGAAACCCTATTTGTGGTGATAATTTATAAGGATCTATTATTATTATACATTTAAAGGATGAGAAGGGGAGTCATAAAAGATGTAAATTCATCCTATATCAATCAAAAACATTCATAACCACCCCTTTTGGGAAATGTTAATAAATATCAAAGGAATTACGTAGAGATATAGAAGAAGGTGGATGATTTTAGAAAGGGAAAATATTTAGAGTTCAATAATATCAATGAAAGACTTTCAATATTTGGAAAATGAATACATTTCCCCTCAGATGCAGAGATAAATAATGTTTCTCTAAAAAATTATCATAGCTTAACATTCTCCATCAATTAATGGGGGATGTAGATGTATATAGATCATTATGAATGAAATTATAGAGACAGTATGAAGAATAATATTGTATAATATAAAACATGGAACTTGGTCTATTTTTAGGTGAAGGCATAGAGGAAAATGACCCAAGGGATGATGAAAACATTACCTATATTAACATAGTAATATTATAACATCATTAAGGATTGTATCAATAGATATCCAAAGTAATCAAAAGGGAATAATGAAATATGGGACGTGGTAGATCATCATATAAATAAATCTCATTCTACTTTCATTCGATGTTAATTTTCACTTGATCAACTTGAAAATATATACAATAGAGAATTAGCGAGGATACATGGAAAAAAACTATTGATTATATCTTATTGAGATCCAAATACCACCACACCATTTTGAATAATTATTGAACACACATTTAACATTGAGTTGATCATCATTATGACATATCACTCCAAAAATAAGGGCCAATAAATATCATTTATCATGAACCTTAAATATATATATAGAGATATCTTTATGAACATCAAGGGTGGTTGGGACCAATAACTTCCTTTAGTTCAAGTTCTTATAAAATCAAAATTTACACTATGTTAATCAAATAGTCCCATGTGAATACCCACATATAGATAAATGTATAACTCCTACATGTTGGGATGAGGTGGTAAATTTAATCTATTGGGACAATAAATTTTCAATGAAATGGTAGAGTCTATAAATCCTATTAAAAAACAAATCAGAATGGTGTCCAGTCGATAGAAAATTTATACTGATAAACAATAATGACAACTTTAGTTTTATCCATGTGAAAAATATTTCTTCTATATATCTCTATTGAATGGAGTAAAGTGGTTTGGGTAGAAGGGGATTCTAAGTCCACGATACATCAAACTATATGAGATTATTGATCACATCAGAGCTATGTAATATCAATTACCAATACCACCAAACCTGTATAAAGTACATGATGTGTTCTATATAACCCTTTTACGGAATTATATATCAAATCACTAACTTTTAAAAAATAAAATGGTCGTAATTTTTGAAACCATTCCCTCTTATAAAGAGAATCTGGTTAATATCTCATACCACAAATATAATGTTTTTTAAAACAAAACAACACACCTTTTCAAAATAAATTAGTGAATACATAATTTTGAAGAGGAAAAATGGAAAACTTAAGAGGAATTGAAATATAAGTATACCCCATTTCTTTTCACCTAATTTTATGAAATTAAATTTCAAGGGTGAAATTTATTATGGATTTATGAATGTTACAACCTAGAAGTTTTGTATATAAATTTATATTCTCAATATATATGCGTGTCATTTTAGGTAATGAAGATAATAAATATAAATTCATTTTATAAATAATTAATATCCATATTATTACTATTTGGATTATATCATTACTATCATCATAGAAAAATAACTTATGGTATAGTAATAATAATAAATTCATTTCATTGTTTAAATTTTTTTTCTAAACAATGTGTTTATTTTTTTTGCAAAATTATATTTAAACATACTTTTAATCACTCATATAAACAGAATATAATAAAATAAAATTAATTTTTGAATTTTATATATTAATATTATCATAGAATTAATTTTGGGGATTTTTCGTAAAAAATTATTTTTATGTAAATAGTGAAAAATATAATTTTTACTAATATTATAATGATTAAAAATTTAACATGAAGTATTACATATAAAATATAAAAATTATTATTAAAAAATTGTATTAATAATAAAAATTTATACATTTAAAAATATTTCATTTAATATAAAAAACTTATGTTTATCATATATAAACATAATAATTATTCTATCCAGATAAAAATTATTTTCAACTATTTATCGTAAATAAATATTATGAAGGTATAATTTGGTATTGAATTGATTTTAAATCCAAATAACCCTCCATTATATAATAATAAAATAATTAATTTCATGTAAATCAACGAAATTTAAAATTTTATCCAAAACTCATTTGTAAAATTATGAATATAGATATCTAAAAAAATTTAATGCATTTTATATTAATTATTTTAGAATTAATTTTTTATAAAATATAAAAAAATCAATTTAAATGAATTTGATTAATATTTGGAATATGTGGGTCTAAATTATGTAATTAGGTCCTTTTTAAGGCATCAATCATAAATTTAGTAGCTAAAATTTTGCTACTATATTAAAATAAAAACTTGTAAGAGTTTAGAATCAAAGAGTTCGTGATGTAAAAAAATGTTAAAAAATGTTTGAAAATTAATGTTTTTGTTATTCACGAGCATACCCCTTCTTCAACTCCATTATTATCGACATTCCTTAAACAGTGGAATTCCCTTTTATATAATTACAAAAATGAAACTCCACTATTAAAAATACAATCCTTCACCAAAATATTTATCCACTAATTCTAAAGAATTTTTTCATCATAAAATATTCCATACACTCTCCTAAACTTTTTCACCATGATATATATGCCTTTGTATTTGAAAAATACAAATCTAAGGAGCATTAAGGTTTTATGTAACATCCCAGGAAATTATAGAATAAGACTTTTTCATATATATTAATATTTATGAATTAGATATTTATTTTAGATTTAATGGGACACTATATATGACAGCATACCTGGAATGAAACAATGGGTTTATCCAAAATCTTACATTTCACATAAGACTAAGTTATACCGAAAAACAATACAATATTTTTATTATTATTTTAAATGATAGTTAACACCTAGTCGTTTTATTGTCAGGAATGAGTAGAACGAACTATATTATGTTTACATATATTTATTAATTTTCTTTACTTTCATCTAAAAAATTTTAGATGTTTAAAATGATAATAAATCTAGTCCTAAATATAATATACTCTAATATTTTTAAAGGTAGTTTTACTGTCTTTGTATGGGGAGCCTATTTAAAATTTAGTTTTTGAAACCTTTATAAATTATGTTTTATAAAATAAACTCTTTATTTGGAATCAAAACATAAAAATATAATTTGTTCTAATTTTTTATATTTTTCTGATAATATTCATTTTTTAATGACTAGAGAAAAATATAGCATTTTAATTTAAAATTATTTTTTCATCTAATTTATTAATATAATAAAGTTATACTTTTAATTGGTTTCAAAGTATAATTAGATTATTATTTTTTTATAATTTAATAAAATTATGATTATTGAACGTAAATTCATATTGAAAATTTATATAAACACATGTCAATCTTTTAAGGGTTTTAAAGAAAACATGTTTTCTCATCTTGAAAACAGGGATTCATTTTAAATTAATTACTATAACTTTTGTGTTTTAAATTTTGAAAAATGGACTCCATATTTGGAATGAGATGGTCCAAATTTATTAAATAATACCCTTTTATTTTTTGACAATATGAATAGTAACTTTGGTAATTTTTATTTACCACGGTTAAAGATAAATATGGTCAACTTGGGTAACAAATAATATGATAAGGAGTATAAAATTATCCTAACACATGAAAAAAATCATATTGGATTAATAAAATTATAAACATAAAACATAAGGATTAAAATTTATTCATTTAATGGAATTTTTTCCTTGAAAGTGATGTAATTATTTTTTTAAAAAAGAAAGCGACAACAGGTCAATCTGTTATCTCTTATAAGTATAATAAATTTAATGTAGTGATAAAAATTCTGAAACTATGAAAATTAGTAGTCTCCAGAAAGATAATGAAATTATATACATCATGTGAATTTATTTATAAATTTTATATATTAAAAAATAACCATAAATATTGACACAATAGTGATACAATAATTATTTTCTTAAGATAAATATCTAATAAATGATATTATAAATATTAAAATAAATATTATAGGAAATAATTTATGTCATAAATGATTTTTATAGGTGAATATGATATTTTATAATACTATTTAATTATTTTTTGAAGTTATATCTATGTTTTTATTTTATTTAAATTCAATGAAATTAATAGTGTAAAAATTGACATAATTGATGTTTTATAAAAAAATCAATTTATTAAATTATTAAAAAATCCTCAAAATGTTTTAAAATCATAAAGTGAATATTATAAGGTCTAAAAGTTCATTAATTTTCAAAATATGGGAAATTTAACCCATATAAGTAAAATTAGTATCTTCTTAGTAATTAATTTTTTTACTATAATTAATATTAAAAGAGAATAATTAAGGTTAAACTGAAATGATAAGGTTTAAAATAAAATAAATACCTATATAAAAATTATTTGATGAGATTATTTAGAAAATTATTCATCTTATCTTCTAAATAAATTATTTTTGTTCCATATTTTAAATGAAATTGATTTTATATCAATTTAATAATTTTACAAATTCCAAGGGTGCCCCTCCCCTCTCCTATAAAAAGGCACCAACTCTTATCTAATGATCACACCTATAAAGCTTTTTTTTCGACCAATATCTTCCCAAAACTATTCCTAGAATCCCTCCCCTAATACTAAAAGGCTACCTTAGGGAATAAATCCTCCCAAAGAAGCCTTTTGGTATAATCCAAAAGAAGTTACCCGATTTAGAGGTAACGCCTTCTATCATGCTTTTTAGTTTCATTTCCATTTGCCACTCCCTATAATATTATTATTTTATGATTACATAATGAAAAAAACATCCTAAATATACTATGATTTTTTATTATATTATTTTAACCTACACTTACACACAACTCTGTTTAATGGGTAACGAACATACTATTTCTGTGGACGAAAAACTACTACCTCACGAAATGATGATTGTTCAATTCTTCCATACCACCTATCATGGTGGAAATTATAATAGATAGTATATTTATATATGATATATATTATATTTATATTGTCTCTATTATTATGTAATTTTTATTTATAATATACCTTTATTCATTCCATGTTGTGTTAATACAATAATTTCATTTGAGGAAGTGTGGACTACCTACCCCACAAAGTGATATGAATCATTCCCGCTATACATGGAATGTATAAAGGATGGTTTTATTAAAACTATAAGAAATAAATTAAATTAATATAATACAAGTATTATAATATTCATTTATATCATTATATTATAATTATTTTAATATGAAAAAGAAATGAAAGCAGCGTTCATGCGTACATACGACCTACTGTCTCCATGAATGATGGGTTTCATTTCATATCTTGAAATATTATATATATTATAAATATATATTTATACTGGATATATATGATATTTAATTCATGAATAATATTCTATATATCATTTAATTTTGACTACATGGACAATTTATATCAAAACAATTTAATTTTTGACTCACGTACCGAATATCGACAAAATGTATAATATAAACTTAAATAATTATGTAATTTTTATAACATTATAATATGTAATATAAAATTTATAATAACATTGAAAAGGTTTATCTATTTATTATAAATTAACCTAGTTTTATTATTTAGAAACATAATTATTGTACAAGATGAGTCAGACATAAGGTAAGGGACTTCATCTCAATCTCCTTTCATTGAGGCATATTTTGATGTTATACACCACCTTATTTTATAAAGTGTATAATAAACCACTTTTATTCTAATTTCATTCAAATGGAATATTTTTTTCTTCAAATCATTTTACTAAATGAAAAATAGGAATGTTTTTAATGTATGCGGCGACAACGAATTCTCTGCCGGCATAACCATTATTTGATATTTGGATTCCTCTACAAGACATAATGTTTTTTAAATGAAAAATAAATACCATATACCATTTCCATGTATTTTGGCATTAAAAATTATTTTTATAAAGGATTGATTATATTAATATATATAAATTTTCTCTTGTGATTTCAGTGTGGAAATGTTATTTTTTTGTTATGCTTGTTTTATGTGTAATGATTACGTTATGGTACTTTGACATTTGATGGGTGGTTATGTGTTAAACCAAATACGGATGGTTACATGATAAACCAAAGATGGGTGGTTCAATGATAAACCAAGGATGGGTGGTTACATTATAACCTCTAATGCATTGGGTATGAAAGTCGGTCTTATGGCTATTCCATTAAGCGATATGTGTGGAAGTCGACTGTATGGTTATTTCATTTAAGAATGTTTATGTCCCAAGTTATATTTATATGTTATATTTTTCTTTTTATGGGTTTTATGGTAATAATTTGGTTAAAAAAATGGTAAATAATGATCTTATAGTCATTGAAGTGTATTTACTACTTCTTAAAGTATTCATTGGTCTTATACTCATTGAAGTTTATTTACTTTATGATAAAGTATTCATAGGTTTCATGTTTTCACAATTCTAACAGTTTTCTTTCTTTATGCAGCCCTTACTGAGCTTTTTTATGTTCATCCCAACTTCTAAAATATTTTTCACATGATTTAAAGGTGAATAGTGTCACGGATGGGATCAAGGAAAAGTTATGATGTCTAAACATGAAAAAAACATGTTTCTTTTGTATGTTTTTGATTTATTAAAAAAAATGGATAGTGAGTAGAAGTTTATACTTTATAATATTTAATTTTTTATGTAATAGTTATGGCCTAATTCTCTAAAACTTTAAACCTAAAAGGATCATCTATGTGAATTAAATTCAAATTATTGACTTATCTCAATATTATGTAATGTTTAAGGCTGGGGCCTTATATTTTACTCATTCTAGAACATCTAAAGGGAGTAGTAATGTTCTCAACCAAACACTCTTAATTATTTTATTCTTCTACATCCAAAAATATATTCTATACACGATTTTTTTATAACAAAAAAATTTATTAATATGATGAAATTTTATTATACCTGTAGAATATACATCTTCTACTTTCCCAAAAATACATATGAAAAATAATGATTTCATCATGCGTATATGTGGATTACCGTCTCCATGAATGGTGTGTTCTATTTTTCATCACTCCCTTAAATGAATGGTTTAATTAATTTTTTAATTAATTTTTTTTAACAAAAATTATGGTTATTAAATGATTAATTATTTCATTTTATACTCAACTCCCATTTTATGGGAAATGAAAGTTTTTTCCTTATGTACGTAGATACTACCGCCTCCACGTAAACGACATATTTTGTATTCCATTACCACATAAAATAGATATAAATAAAAATATATTAGAATTATCAAAATGATATTAATGATACAATTAATATTATTTAAATATATTATTGGAACTATATAATTTTTATTGACAATAACATTTCATTGTAAATTTAACCACTGTAAATGGACATATAAAGGAAGAATTCATAGTTTGAGACCATTTTGGGAGAACATAAGAAACTAAATAAATGTTTTGATAATCTAATATTAAAATAAATAAACATATAAACATATAGATTTTATGAGGCTATTTTAAAATCCATCTTACCATTGTCGATATAATAGGTGGTTTCAATGAAAGTGACCAAACCACATAATGTAACCTACGTAAGAACAAACTATTTAATGAATGAATAACACATTATAATAAATAGACCATGGTATATGAAATATATATATATATAATATTCCTAATAAAAGTTTCTAAATACATAATTGTATTTTACTTGATGTTAATAATATGCACAGAGCAAATCATGACCTGATTTAAGGGATATTCTGAACCTCTACCATTGCATTTAAGTTACACATTATCTTTTTTATTTCTCTATTATCAAAAATATTATTCTTATATACATATTTTATTTTTTGGATATATTTTCCTAACATATATAACTTTTCAAAAATACCTTTCCTTCATAGGTCTATACATGTGTTGATTTCCCTTCATAGTTACCTCTTTTATATAAACCTAATTTAAGGGATCTTCCAAATGTCTTATTACTTGTCAAGTACCACCCCCAAATTTTTTAACTATATCTTTCAGAACCCACATGTTCATTATGGAAAAACATCATGGTTCAATTATACTATAAAAAAAACCTTAATCAATTTTTTTTCATTAAAATATCATCTACTCATTTCATAAATAATCAAAAAAGTTGTTCACTTTTTTAATATAATTTTCAAATACTTATCAAGAATTTTAAACATAAAATATCCTTATTTAAGGTATTTTATTCTTTAAAATATGAACATACAAGATTATTTAATTCTTTTGTCTCCTGGGAATCATTATGATATATCCTTTTTTAATTATTTGAGATAGTAGTATGATTCTCAATTCATTCTTAAGGGTTTGATCATTCTTATGATTTATGTTTGATTTATTTTCCTCATATGGAACACATATGTATGTACATATTATGATATTATCAGTGAGAAAAAAATTATACACTCCTTAATTTAATTATATAATGTTTTCATCTAATGAGATACCATGTATGGTGTAGGGATGGTCCAACTAGTACAATATGTTATATTGAATATGTAATGGGCCATCACTTATTCTTATAATGACATGATTTATGTTACTCCATATATTTATGATTCTAGGAACAAATAATATCATTCATGTATGCTATGTTTCATATAATCATTCTCTTTATGTTATCATACTATGCCTCTAAAATTATATGTGTTGTATCACCATCGTAATTTACTCTGATTATTCCGATACTGTGATTTCTAGCTCACCGTTTTACATTATGTATTTCCCTAGGGTATCCTATGCCATGTTAGAATACCTATGGGAGTTACGAGAACTATATGGAGTTTTAAATAAATGTAATTCAATTCATAATTAATATTATTTATTTATGTTTCCAATCTCTAAAAGATAATAGATCTATAAATCCTAGGATTGTATTTAATAGGAAAACTATGTTAAAAATCATGAAATAAAATGAGTTTAATATCAATGTTTCTACAAAGATACTCCATGAAGATCTCTTTATTTGTTTTCAAACTCTGATAGCCTCATGAAACTCTTTTAATTTCCTAAAAATTATCATAGTTAAATAAAAGATAATTTAATAAGGATGAACCTCTTTGTTACACAATAATAATAAGAAGGATGAGAATTTCCTCTAAACCAATACATATCTTTCATTATAATCTCATAAAAGGAGTATTTATTCATTTCTCATTTCAATTTTTTTCCCTTCTCATGTTTCATTTTCATCATAACCCCTTTTACAACTTTTATGTGTGGAGTATCTTTAATTACCCTAGTCGTTAATTAGAATTATTCTTTTTCTATGAGATACAGGAATCTGTTTTCTCAATATATGTTGGTGATCTAGAATAATGGTAATGAATATTTTAATACCATCTCCAAATTGATATAATATTTTATATATATTCTCAAAAATTATTAATTAACCATGTCAAGATAACTTATCCTGAATAATATCATTTTCTTATAAAACCATTTTCCCTTAGTTAGAACATCCATTTGATATTTCTACATTTGTATATCTAATTTTAGTAGATCTAGATAAAATCCCAATCATTATTTTCTGGCATGCACATGTTATTTATATTTCTTAAATGCATTAATGGATTACTTAGAATAATATTACTTAACACCTTATATACTTTAAACCTCCTTACTTGTTAAAACATAAGACACCATTCCTAGTAGCTTAGTCTGGTATAACTCAACACTAAGACCCACTTCTTTATATCTACCATATTTTCATTTTAAATAAAAAACATGTTATGGATTGGAGGATTTGATGAAATTATATTCATGGAATGTATCCTTTTGGAATCTACCATCAATATCTCAATAATGACCCCTTTGTTTATTATTATTCTACAATAATGTCATGTTATTCCAATAATGGTAGTATTTGTGTCCATACCTTCCACATCACCATAAAAGCCTTTAAATATTGGCCTATAATTTTAATGATGAAATTTTCAATATTATTCATGTTGTTTTCTAGCTACAAACTTGTACTATTTTTTCTAATAGAGTACTACCTTTAATGGAACATTCTTATCTCTGTTTAGTGTAGAATAGGTCCACTGAATTCTCCTATTGTTCCAAATAGGTTCACACTTATTTTGATAACCCTCAATCTTAGAAATTGAATATTCACTTTGATTATATACAAATATACCCATCTTTATAGGATTCACCTTTATCCTCCATAATATTTTTGGAGTATCCTATTATATTTTTAAAGTAACTATGAGCTACAAGACAATTATATTTTTTTCTCAGATATATATTATTCATTAACTTCTAGTTTTTCATCAAAATCATTCACTGTCATTTATAAGGCTTCTACTCTTAACTTAAATGCCTTGATATTATTAATGTAACAGTATTTATTATGAAAAAATCATACTTTTATTTAGTAGTATTATACTTATTTTTTTAAAAAAATTATCTTTTACTTCTTTATATGTGTATTTTATTAAAGATAGATTTATAAATTTTTCTCCATCATATAATCAATTTTTTTTTCACAGCCATCACCACTGCTAGAGGTATCAAAAAATTTATCAACCTAAGCCAATAAATTAACTTCATCACCTTATTTACATCAAGATGATTAGACATTTTTTTCTTTATAATCATGCACCTCTTATTTATTGAGTGTTTACTCATTTTTCTCCAACCCCATTTTTACTATGGGTTTTTAATCTTCTTAATTGGAAATAGAATTAGTTTTAACCATCTTTTTCATTGGGAAATTATTTAGAAAATCACTAATTTCAATATAGCTGTAGAAAATTTGTTGTTGATTTCCTCTTCCTTTTTAGTACCCATTATTGAATTTATTTTATCGAAGTGTAACAATTTTTTTGAATTCTCTCTCATATTCATAATTGTCTCACATGATTATTCAACTTATTTATCTATAGAATTATTTTTATCATGGATTAGAAGGTTATCTACTATTTTTATTTCTTATTGAAGGATAAAGTTTTCCTCATCTCTTATATAATGAGTATTTTATTTTTATCATTTACTTCTAACTATTTCATATCTTTCATTATTGATACTCTTGGTTTAAAACTATCTATAATGTTCCTCAATAATTTTAAAAAAATATAGGGATCATTTTACTTCTTATCAAACCCATGGATATTACTCATAGTCTCATTAACACTTGTAAAATAATTTTCAGTTTTTTGATCATATACTAATTAAATATCCTCTATTATTCTTTAATAAATAGGTAGTATAGTTTCCTTGACTATAATATTACCTTCATAGAAGCTTCTCAATTATTCCTATGTCTTATTTTCAATATGATTCCCCATTACATATATGTAATTTTTTGATAAATACATCAAAATGGTATTATTTTCTTTAAACATACATCAAAAATTCTCTAACTAGATAAATTAATAGGTTCTCTATTTGTAATAGGTATAAATAAATATTGTTTTAATATCTAACTTCCAAGTCATGTGATTTAAGGTATGGTGTAATTTAATCTTCCATAAATGATAATTTAATCCATAAAAAGTTTCCATGACACTTCCTAATGGGGTGAATCATTGGAATATTTTATGGTTTTTTCTTTTAATATCTAGCCTCTATAGCCGGTTAAAAACTCATACCATAATTTTTAATTAACATGTCCTCTATTGATTTAATTTGAACATAAAGACAATAATAACACAAGAATTTACATAGTTGGGAATAAAATATAACTCTATATCATGATTGGTTAGTCATCTCAATCAACAATTCTATGATATATTTAAAATTAGTTACACCATGTTCCATCTAAGTACAATAATTATAGAGTCCCACTAAGATGTAGATTTTGATTCCCAGAGGAGTGTTTTCAGAACCACATATCTTATTAGAAATTTGATACAAAACAAATAATGATCTCAATTTACATCAGATGACTCCTATGCCCCCAAATTTAGTTCTTTATCCATTAATTGATTATATCAACTAACCTGCATGTGTATAGTATCATCATTATCTTCTGTACCCAAAGAACATATCTTTCAGACTAAAACAATCACACCAGATATAAAAAGATCTAGTTCAAATAGGTTTTCTTAATACTTAGGAATGGATGTATTCTTTATTTTCTTATAAACTCCTATCTTTAGTCTCCTTATTCTATCCTCAAAACTTCGGGGTATTAGGACTCTCAAAGTAGCCTAATTCTTGTACACTATACACAATCCTTCATAATAATCATTTTTTTCTTCATCCTTATTATTTATTACACATTGATACTTTGAAAATCATATCATGAATAGTAGTTCCCAAAATGGAATGTTATAAAATCAATAAATCATGGAATTTTTGATGTCATATCATAAATTGGTAAAAATAATCCCGATTATAACATTAATTTAAAACTAAATAGAATCCTAATTATGTTTTTTCAAATAACTCCAGATATTTTTCTATTAGAAACTCTATATAATACATGAATTTAAATACCATTATATTATCTATGTGGGTATATAATTATTGAAAGTTTTTTTTATCTTTTGATGTATAAATTATTTAATCAAACTATTTCAAATCACCATCTCTTGCAAGATTGATGCTAAAATATCCACCTGAATTAAAAATATAATTTGTGATATTTTTTCTATGAATAAAGAGTAAACAAACCATCGTATTTTAATCACCAATTTTTTAGAATAATTATATTATGGAACACTCAAACTTCTCATAAGTTTCAATTGTACATTAAAATGACTTTCATTAACCCTAAAATGTCTTATGTCGACCATAAAATTCCACTATATCAAACTTATGTGATGTTGTCTCAACTATACAACAAACCTATCTAGTTTGTATCAACATTATGATAACTCTCATCAACCATGCATGTCTCTTGTCCAAAAAATAAGACTAATTGGTCTCAACCTTATAGTAATGGTTCTCTTAACCTTATAGTAATTTATGCCTCAAACTTGTGAACATTCTATCTCAACCTTATAGTAATATTTTTCTCAAAATTACATGATTCAGTTCTAGAAATTTTTATCAAATATTTTATATACATTATGACGTGATGTGAACACCTAAGTAGGCATTTAAGAAGATGTATTTTAAATTATTTAATAATATACTTATTAATATAAACTTCTGATTAAATATCATTGCAATTATTTTTCTATTTAAATCTATCATTAAAGCTCCATCGTGTTGTATAATATCATTATTTTAACCATATATTTAACTAACTCCTCCATTATTATAATATCTTTTGTAAATTACTCTTAAGTATCAATACCCATCTCTTACATGAATAACAGTTCAAAAACCACCACATTTATTAATTTTTGTTTTTACTTGAATATGTCTAGCATATATTTCCATGATGAAGCATCAATCACCTCATTAGTATAATTTAAAATTTACTTGTAATATATTTATTAATAAATAATTTATAATCATTAGTTTGGTAAATTCTAAAAGTTTTTTTGACCAAGTATTAAATCTATAAGAGATACTTTGGTGAGGAAATAGTACCCCTTAAGGTATGAACTAACCTTCCATCCTTTCTTCTAGAAAATGGTTTCCATTGTCACCACCATATGGGATTCAAATTCAATCTACCTAGTAAAATAGTTAGAACCATGTAAAACCCAACAAAACTAACATAATCATATGATATTAAAACCCATTAGAAAAATTGAGATCCTGCTATATTTTTCTTGCCTTTTATAGTTGTTTTTTATGTTCTATTAATTTCCCTTTGGTTGTGGTTGATTCTTATAGAATATAACTTTTTAATTCCATATATTCATCAACTAAATTTCATTTATTCACTACCACATCAAATTAGTGACATGTTTCATGGAATGTTACAACATTTATTTTTGTAGATATTTCATATGGAAAGGATCAATTACAATCCCAATGAATTCTCCCATCCCTTTAAAAATTTCATCATAGCATCATGAATTTTGTAATACTGAAATCCATAATATCCTATGTTAATGTACATCGAGAGAATTATGTGAATAATTTTATATAGATCCTCTATTTTGGTTTTTTATATCATCTTATGGATGTCTCAGTATACATTATGTCTTTATTTCTATCATAATAGAGTAGATATGAGATTTTAATTATAATTACATATATAAACTGAGATAGATCATAGAATAAATCAATAGATAAATTTATAAGCCTATTTTAATTTGAGATATTATACACCTGAGTAGTTTTGTTCATTACACCATTTAGGACAATGGATGATAATTTAGTGACATTATGTAATTTCTCTTCCACTACATTTAGAGTCATGAATACAATTGATATAAAATAATTTAATTATATAATTGATTTAAAAATTTGAAAAAATAATATTTATGTTTACCTACACCTGTTGAGGAACTAAGTTGTCCTAATTTTTTGTTTCAAACAATGTGTTTTATAGGAGAATGTTCTCCCATTGTGATTTTTCTAAAAATTTGGGGGAAAATAATAACTTTACAAATTAAAAATGTATCATTATTTTCTGTGGCCTAGTTATCCTCCCAGTGTGAGACCCTCTATATAAGTTTAATATATTTATCAAATAATTATAAAACTCATTCTTGATAACTCTTGAGATATAAAAAAATACTTCCAAAGAGGTGTAAGATCCATATCATATCCTTAAAAATTTAACGTACAAAAATTTTATATGGATAAATATATTTAATATTATGATAAAATTTATTATATAAAGATAGAAATATATGAAAGGGGATTGAATTTGTAAATCCATCTTACATTCATCTAATTCATTATTAATAACATGGAATTCATAAATAATTAGTGGATATTTGACTGTGATGATTGGTAAGATCTCCACTACGGTGAAGACAACATTAGTATCTATCATGGAACCTTTTATAAGGAAAATATGGTCTATATGGTCAACAAATGATATCATTAAATTATATAAAATATTTTAAAAATACTTTAATTACCCAATAGGGGAATTTAAAATCAACTATTTTCATAGTAGTGGTGGATACCACATGAGCTCTAGGAACCTATTAGAAACAACTTCTCAATAATCAACACCTCATATCATGATATCAATATTTCATTGGCCATAAATTATGGTTCTATTTTAGAGGTATGTATTTACTTTGTAGTATTTGATTCCCCCAAAATGATGGATGTTGAATTCACATTTCCATGAAACTCCCCCTCATGTACATAATTCTCACATCACACATAAGTCACTATGATTAGAGAATGATATGGTATCATGCTAAGAAAAATATCATGGTGTGGGGGTTTGCACTGGGTTTGATGACTAGACTATCGAAAGAAGTTTCAATACCTAATAAATTCCACTTTATCACTTAATTATCCAATGAATATAATTTTGATGGGGATTTATTTGAGACAATTGTTACTCTATCTAAGAAGAGACATGATATATATATATATATATATATATATATATATCAAAATAAGGTTTTTGGGATTAAAATAATAGAATGGATTGGTTATCACATGAAAATGTGTGTGGATAGTCTATCAGTATACAATAAGAGTATATATATATATATGATAGAGTGATATGTTATATTTTTTACATAAATTGAATGGTAATTGTAAATCTATCTAATTGTACCAAACCCTCTACCGCCAATATCGATTTATTGACTTCTGATAGATCTTATTCATCAAGACCTGATAAATCTATTGCGATTCCAATTAGGGTAATTTATAACATAAAATAGTGTTATACTATATATAACCTCACAACCTTAACCTGATATGAATGAATAAGATCAAATATGATATCTACAACATAATGTATTGAAATAATAAATTCAAAATGTTCCTTCCCTATATATTAATAGAGTTGAGGAAATCATTCCATTCCTCATCAATGGTTTAATTAATGAATACTTCAATATTATCTTTGTTTACCAATTATTTTATGAATCTTGTGTTCAAGATCCTATAATTGATTACATGAATTATCGTCTTAATTTTTTTTATATACATAATAACCTCAGTATAATTATATCCATGATTGATGTCGATGGGTAAAAATATGCTTCCCATTTGAGGGATAAGTGCACCACCATGAAGATATTAACACCTGTCTTAAAGAACTTATTATAACTACCCAATTATACCCACAATGAAAGGAATAAATTTATATATAACCTAAATATTAATAAAATTTTCTTCCATTATGACATGAATATGTGTAGTCTCTTTAATTTTAAACTTTTTTTCTAACATCCTGCCTTTATGTAGAATATTAGACTATCACCTCTAGTGGGTTTCTCTGTGATATAACTAATTCCATTATAGTTTCTCATGTGTATTTCATAAAGATGAATGTGAACACTACAACACTGAATAATTTTACAACTTCATTTTAATAGTTTCATATTTATGTATCTCATATTCCACATTTCCCATTTTTTACAACCAAGGAACTAAAATTATTAGAAATATTCTTCTCATAATTTCATAGTTTTTAGAATATATATAAGAGTTAATATAATTAGATTCCAACCCAATACTAGTGTATAAGGAGGGTAGAATTATATCAGTATGAGTATCCTATTGGATTATCATATTCCATAGTTTATGGGATATCATATGATTCTTTTATATCCTTGTATTTTAAAATTGTACTGTTATTTACGATAATAACCATCAATATTATTGAGAAAATTTATACGATACGTATAACTCATAGATAATGTCACAATAAATCTATAAGGATAGAATGTAATCTATTACAACCATATTAAATCATAATATCTTAACCCTCCATGGTTATAATATATGGTTTTCTTAGATGGGACCTTAGAAATTTTGATAGAAGTTAATATAATAAATTATCTCTAGGGTATTTAATACCATTGAGTCATTCATTGGGAGTGGGAAGATTCTAAAGATCGATTTTATATGAAATTTAAATGTATGTTTTAGAGTATCAATTATTTTATAGAATGAATAGGTCTTAAATTATTCTACTTCAATTCCCCATAACACCTTAAGTAGCATAGAAATCTACAATACGGAATTCACATATTATATGTTTAGTAAGAATAATTAAATCATGGCTATAATGGTCATCATTAATAAAATTTGATTCCATTATAACAAAAAAATTACATTTTCAATGTTCCTGCCCTAATTCATGTGAGGAAATCATAAATTAAAGGCATTTATCTGCTAAATAATAATTAATATAAACAAGTGAGGTTAACTTAAGAGTTTATAATAGGGTTAAATTTATTAACCCTATTGAACAAATTGGGAAATATCCGGGTTGGGTATATAGGTACTTGAGTTCACCCTATACTGCATAGTGGTACACCCCCATTTAATTAAAGAGACTGGACCCTCATTATTCTTGATTTATATGACCTTCATCCATATGTAAAAGTAGAAAATCATTTGATGACAGGGTTTCTTTCTCTATAATATCTTAGTTTCCCTAAATAGTTATTTTTATACTAATTTAATCTATTCAATATCTATGAAAATATCCTTGGGTTGGTGGTATTCATTTAGATTTACCCATGTATCTATGCCTCATAAATATTTTACATAGCCATATATTGGTTATAAAACCTTTTTATATCAAATGGAAAGTGTTTTTTGGGGACTCTAGTAGCTAAGAGGGTATAATATAGAATATGAAATCTTTTTCACGTATGATATCATAGTCTAGATATATTTTTATATCACTATGACATTGAAATTATATTCAAACTCATCATGTGTATAAAAAAACTAGTATTCCATTATCTATTCAGCCTTGAATTTTCCTCCATGGTGAATATCCCAGCTAGAATTATATCCACGAAGATGATTTATATATTCCCAATGATAGAAGGATGTGTAGCTACATGTTTGATTTTTTTTATCTTGTTAATAGTTATTTGGGGTATCTTTAACATAACGCATTATATATGTTGGGTTTGAAAAATAATCATTGATCTATAATATCCACATTTAAATGTTTAATAATTCTAAATAGAAATAAAGGGACAACCTATACATTTTAATGTTTTTATTTTATTGAAACATATTAACAATAATAATAGATTAAATTTTTAAACTAGGGGAAATATGATATAAGGAATTTTCAATAATTCTCTAAAAAAGAACCTATAATGGAATACATATACAGTCTCTAATAGTGAACTTTTTCTAGATTGGCATCGTTAATACACTCATTGATATTAGAAGTTGAAACTTCATCTAAGACTGTGTTTGAAGATCCAACCATGTTATGAAAATATTATACATTAAGTTAGTAGAATTATTATAAAATAGAAGATAAATAAATATGAAATAAGATAAATGAATATGAAATAGTGCATAAAAATTAGAAATAATTTTTTTACAAATTATAAATTCTTTTCTTGTTCATTCACCCAAGTGACTTTGCTCAAGTACCCAATAGGGTGATTAAAGGTTCTGATGAACTAAAAATTAATTTTGGCCCATGCTGAATAATAGAAATTCATAAAATTATTCATATTTATCCTCATAATTAAACAAATAGAACACCAAGAATACATTATCCAAGATCATCATATTTAATTTATAATTAATTTATATAAAAAAATAATTAAATCACATTGGAATTCATTATTCATTGCTAAATCATATAAAACATTTAGGTCATACTGTCATCGCATCAGAGGATTCAATGGTAAAATACCACTAGGAGTGATCCATATGAAAATAATTAACCTCTAAATTTTAATATATAAATACCCAAGTTATATAACGAAAAATTATAATGATTGTGACAATTTTCATTGATCACCCTAATAATTGGTTTGAGGCAGAAGTATTATTTTTTTGCTTTATATAGTTAAGAGGGTATATAAAAAGAATCACTCACTATTAATGAGACAATTATAGGGGATGTTATATCTAGAAATTGAGAGGATTCTCTATATAATGTAATTTGAATAATAGAAATTAGGGTTTAGAGAGAAATAATTAGGTTTATATAGAGATATATATAGAGAAAATAATTTCATATGGGAACTTAATATTATATTCACCCAATTTGATCCCCATGGTTAAATAAAAATATTATTATAATTATTTAAATAAAATTTTATAAACATTAAGATAACTAATTATCACTTCTGGAAGAAATAAATTAATATTTATTCAAATGATACTACATATATCATTTTTACTGGTCCATTGACTGAACCTTTTTTTCCTGGTTAGTATTTTTTAATCCTTAAATAATGAATATATGTTTAAATAAATAAATTCCACCACATTATTTCATGATAAATCAATTAATACTATATTAACTAAAATAAATAATAAATATTTATTAAATATTTAACTCATATTTGTTCTCTCTAATAACTAGTGATTATGTTTTTGTGATAAACCATGAAAAAATAATTGTTAAAACACATATATGAATAATAATAATTGAAAATGTTAAATTTATACATAATATAACATGGGTTCTATAAATTCATATCTTATGACCTTATATCCCCTTTTCTCAATGGTATTTGGTAGCACCTCCTAATTTATAAGGTTATTATCTAGAAACACCCCACGAAGCCCGTAGAGAAAGGAGATATTATCTCGATGATAGAAACCCTCCAATGAATGCACTCTATGTAATATCATTATTTTATATTTATATCTTTAATAATGTTGTTTACATACTAGTGTCATCAATTTATTTTCTCTATGTATCTTTTTTTGGCATTTGGGATTTAAACTTGCAAACACACCACCACAGAAATGAACTTAATCAACAATTAAAATTCTAATATAAGGGCCTAAGTTATCAACATCCAATAAATAATGAATGAAAAAGTATTCCTCAAATTATTAATTAATTTAATATCACTCATGACCTGGCCAATACATTCTATCTAACCATGCGCATATTTCATCATAGTTTTCATAATTACATCAAAGTACACGACTCATTATATAAATTAATAATAATAAAAAAAATATTAAAGACCATTACACCCGTACACAGATAAGAATATCCAATGGACATATAAATGAGGATTTTATACTAGTTATTCATGTTATCATATCCTTATATCCTAATATTACTAAGGAATAATATCATGAGAATATGTATCAATTACATAGGATCCCCATTCCCCTGATAGCATGTACTATCTATTCCCTTTATAAGGTATCATCTCTCTATTAAACATATAATAATGAATATTATATTAGTACTGATTAGTTCCCATCATAGTATGTAATTACTTTGACCAATCCTTATGAGAGTTATCCTTAGAAAACTATCACATATACCATTAAATAGAATACAAATATTCATATGATAAAAACATTATTAATATTCAAATCCATGAATATGAGTAATCCTAAATTATATAGAAATGGTTATGGGGATCCATCATTAATAGATTATCACTATCACTAATAACTCTAAGTTTTTTATCTCTCAAATGATGTTTACTCTTATATCGAGAGATGATTTTAGTCGACCATTCCTCCATTCTATCTTCCATGGAAATTATTCTCACCATTACCTCACCCCTTTGATAAAAATCCCCCAAGAGGTGATACATGAAAAGTATTTTATTTTTCTATTGATATGACCTTTACTCTTTTATGAGATTCACCATTATCCTATTATCACAAATAAATGTGATATGTAATTTTATACTAGGAATAACATAATGCTCTTGAATGATGTTATGTATCTCCACTACTTCCTTAGCTCCATCAGAAGCCTCAAAAAACTCACATTACACTTTATAATCAGTGAAAACTAGATACATTGAACCATTCTTGATAACATATAATTCATTGAGATACAACACATTTCTTAACTGTGTTTTGAGATCATGATGATATGTTTGGAAACTAGATTTAATGTATTCCTTGATGAATAGATCCTCATATCCTCTATATACCAAAAATATTTATATTGGAGATACGTAAATATTGACTTAACTTTAGTCCACTGTTTTCCACCAGGATCATCTTGATATATTTCATCCATTATCAAGGAATATGAAACATAAATATTGTTAAATAACATGGAATACATGATGGACCTATAAAAGAACCATGTGTGATCATGTACATCTTATCTCCTCCGGTTGTTCATGAGTAATAATTTTTTTATAAATATGTATACCATGTGACAGTAGAATACATACCCTTTTGAGTTGTTCCATACTAAATCAATATCTTATATTTTCAGTATAAGTTCTCTTACATTATTTTATTAGCCACATGGATCTATCACAAATGATATTAATCCCAAGAGTTTAGGTTGCTTCACCTATGTCCTTCATGTAGAAGCTCTTTTTCAACCATTCCTTAACTGACTATAAGAATTTTATATTGATTCCAAAATTTAATTTTTCATTGAAATAAACTATTTGGAAGACAATAAGACTCCCAATAGAATAATTATAGATACATGTGACTTATTCATTCATTATAAAAATAAATTCTTTTATAGATTCAAAAAACCAAATATTTCATAATCGGGATGATTTCATCAATCCATAAATGTATCTCTATAACATGTATATCATATATTCATTACATATAGCCACAAACCCTTTTATATATTTTTTCATATATACGCCATCCTGAATGTACTCATTATGAAAAGTTATTTTTACATCCATCTATCAAAGTTCATAAACATGGAAAAATGATATAGAAAGTATAAATATGAAGGATTTAAACATGGAAAATGGATTAAAGGTTTCAAATTACTTTGTGTGTTCTTGTTATTAAAAATATATATCCACTGGTTGATTCTTTTAGGTACCCACAACACCCTCAATTTCCTGTGTTCTCTACATTAACCATTTTCAGAAATTAGGCTTCTCAACAACTATCTGATCAGAAGAAACCCATAATTATTCTGATTCATAGAATATATCTTAGAATTAGTTATTACATTCCATATAAATGATTTTGAGATATCTAATATATCATTATTGGTAAGAGTTTAATTATTTTAAACCAATAATGTGTCACTATATTCTGTGACTATAAAACCATGTATTTATAAATCTCTAACCTCATTGGTGTTCATATGAAGTACTTATATCTTGGGAACAACTTCTTATATAAGGATCTTTGGAATTTGTTTGTATATCAACTTTTATATATCTTGAAAACCATCTTCATTGAATTTAATATTTCTCCTATTATCTAATTTAGATATGTGCTCACACTTAAGAAATATGGCTTGTCATTCTAAAATGACATTGTTGTCTTAAGGTGTTTATAGGTAATATCCCCTTGTTTCCATGGGGAATCCAATAACGATACACTTAATGTGTTGGTGGTTTAGTTTTTTACTATAATTTTCCATTAAAAACACCATTAAAATTGATACTTGAGAATTGAATAACACAAATTTCTTTACATACATTAATTTATATGGTATTTTTTTTTCTACCATAGTTTTTAATCAATTTATAATGTGTTCCAATGTCTATAATTCATATCACCAAAATTATAATAGATGAATGCATGACTCATCATCAACCTCACTATGTCAATAAAGGTATTCTTCCTCATTTAGTTATCATTATTCCAATATAGTATATAGGAGTAATTAGATTATATAGAATCCTAATCTCTCATAAAAATTGACGAACTATTAGTTAATATACTCACTCTCTAGATTAAAACAAAGTGTCATTATCTTCTTACTATGTACATTCTCTACTCCATTCTTGAACACCATAAATTTATTAGAATATTAAAACTTATAACTCATTATCTAAACACTTTTTTTACTCAATTCAGAAATAAAATTAATGAAACATGAATACCCAACTATTTATTATATGGTAAAAGTTCAACACACATCAATGAGTACTAGTTATTGATTATTTATGGATATTTAAATCATACTACCAAAATATGGTTTTTCCATGTTTATTTGTAACTATCCTATACATATATCATGTGATTTAAAGTCATATGAATCAAAATTGGTTTCTTGATATTGATTTTTGAGAAATTAATTACTTAACACATCTGTTACCATATTTAAATTCTTGGGATAAAATCAATATAAAAATCAAAACTCATAAGATACTCAACCCAACATCGATTTGTAAAATTCATATCTCTTGAAATAAAAATACAAATTGGGACTTTATGATCAAAATATAACTTAAATAACTCCCCAATTATATAGTGATTCCACATTTTGTGTGTGTGCCTAAATTCCAAAAACTCAAGATTATGCATTTTTTAGTTCTTCCTAGTTCTATAGGCCACCACCTACATTCCCTACATCAATAGACACCTCAAACCTATAGTTGAAGAATCATAGAATACCCCATAACTTAAACATGGTTCTATGTGAAATAGAACCTAAGATAAAGTATAACTTAACATAATTTACTAAAATTATATCTAACATTTATTGATCCAATCATATGTTACACCCTTTTGGGTTAAAGATTTCATAAAATATTCAAGTTGGAGAAGTCACGAACAAACCACATATAATAACTAGAAAAAACCAATATGATTAAATATCAAACTCATTTCTATAATTCTATAAATACATTACTTATAGTATCATTTAAGGATCTAAAGAGAATCCAATCTATAATATAACATGCCCTAGAAACAACACATATTAGATCCAAAATTCACACTTATAAATCTTACAATACTAAATATACTCTATTAAGGTTCTAAGGCCAATATCAAAATAATCCATGTATTTCTACTCATATTTGGAGTATAATAATATATAATATAAGAAAATGATGATGAAAGGGTCTAAGAACTGATGAAAGATCATGTTCATCAATGCCAGAAATATAAAGGAGCATTATTGAGACCAAATGGCTTAACCAAAAACATGAAATTCCTATACTAGCTCATAAACATTGTCTTATGTATACCCTCTTATCATAATCTCTACTAGTGGTACCCCAACTTGAGGTCAATCATTTAAAACCAACGAGAACCTCTAAGCTGATCAAAGAGATCACTAATTCTTAGATAGGGATACATGTTCTTAAGTTTTAAATGATTTAACTTTATATAACTAATTAAATTTATTTGATTTATATCATAATTTTTAGATAAGAGGTTGGTCATAGACCATGGTGACACCATATGACGAATAAACCCCTTAGTCTTACGATCTATATGCTGGAAATTTAGTTCCACTGACTCAGCGAGTTCCATGTGACATGATGGAATAGAAATGGGAATCATTATAGGGACTAGTTTAATAGTAATATCAACCTATATCTATAGTAGTAACCATAAAAAATCATCATAAAATATCTTTGGGTTCCCAATAACCATTACATGGAGTGAGATATCCAAAGAATAACCAATGAAGTTGAAGATCATTTCCGATAACATGAATTTGATACCTCTATAATAAAGAACAATTGGCCCCAATCTTTCATATCCAGAATCCTACTCACCATGAAATACATGACAGAATCAATTGGGAGATAAAAACTGAACATGAAGATGTTAAAAGATCACCTAGGCCATAATTATTATCATCCAATACATTTGAATAATAAAGATGAATATATCAAGGTCAAGAACCATGAAATTCCACACCACGTCAAAGAGATATATTTTCACCTGACACATTATACATCTGAAACCATGTTCCAAACTCTTTCAAAAATGTGTCAAAAGATCCCAAAAGGATGAAATATGTTATAAACAAGAAAAAAATAATCTATCAATATATTTATAAAACAATTACTTACTCTTGTATCAAACAAACCAAGTTATATATTGTAAGAAAAAAAAACAGTACCTATAAATATATCTAGCCATATATAAAATTCATATAACAAATACACTTCCATATAAATTTTTCTAGTCTTAACTCCTTAATAAGATTTCATAGAAAATTTCACATCCCTTTTTAGAAGGATAGGACCCATCACCCCTATAAGAATAAATAAAAACCTATGAACCCCTATAAATATTGGATCCAACATCACTTCCTTGGTATATCCTTCTAAAAAATATTGGATGTGTCCAAATTTTCAATAGCAATAAAATGTGTGTAGATCTTTCATAAAAGGAGGATTGGTATGGCTATGTATTACACAATGGTAGAAAATAACCTACTAATTTCCTAGAAAATTCACTAAAGATGGTCATTATGAAAACATACTACCTTTACGTTATTTTTTCATAGAAGAAGACACACCATAGATAACATATTCAATAATCAAAAATTCACCTAAAACCGATTTTCAAACTATGACTTCTATAATAATTGATTCCTTATCCAAAAACACAAAATATGTTTGAAGGAATAATATTATCAGCATCGAATCAATATCTTCCCACAAACACAACTCAATCATATAAGATTTAAAGTAATAATTAGTAACAATATTGGGGGCGAGGAGTAACAATTCAGTAAAATGGGTGGAATACTCTAAAATAGAACACTATAATTTCGACAATGTCACATATTCCTGATACATCACCACATGTAACATTATAGGATAAAACAACTAGTTGATGATTTTCTTGAATAAAGTCCACACAAGCTCCTTGTGTAAAATATCTTGCAAGATAGAGTCCCACCCTATCCTTCCCTATCCTTTAATCCTATAAGTAGAAAATTAAACAATAGAGACCTCATGAGTTTTCATAATGTGGAAGATCCTTTTGATTTTTCTAGGCCACTCATCCAACTCCTTGGGTCCTTTTTCAACATAGATGATGGATGGTTTTTTATTAATAAATAATGATCAATGATCCACCACTCATCATTGGTTCCCAATACCCTCTCAATTATAGTCTAAATAGTGTAGATTAAAGCATACACTAATGAATGGACCACTGATGTATTTACCTTTGGAACTCATTTTGTAGCTTCTAGAATTGGATAAAGAAGATCTATTCTAAATTTATTATGTTGTTAAAAAAATACAAATACAATTTAACTTGAGAATATTTCAAGAATAAAAGTCCAACATTAGGAATTTAAATAAATTATTTTAATTATAATAATTTAAATAAATAATAGTTCCTGTGACTAAAAGGAAATACATAAAGAATCAACTGTGTAATTTTAATAATATCTAAATATAGTTCATTCAAAAAACATCATAAAAATGTATAAATAATAGTAAAAAACCTTAACCAACCATCATAACATGTCTTCAGACATGGAAGTGAAATGGAAAAGAAATATTTAACACATACTATCGGAATTCTGATGGTACTAACTATAGTACACTATAGACCCTAAACTAATCCTTATCAGTTTTATAAAACATAAGGCTGGGTAATTACTATGATACCATTTTTCAATGAACATCCTTTTTCATCCTAACATGTCACCATAGTAGGGTCACACTATGGTAGAGAGTCACAATAAACCCAAAAGGCTCATATATAACTAAAAAGAGTTGAACTAACAGAGTAAAAAAAGCAGAATAAGCATATAGATCTATTAAAAATAAAATATAAATCAAATTATAATAACCCAAAAATTAAACAAAACATTCCATAATACATAACTGAATGTGAAAATTCATCACCAATAACTATACAACAATTAAGCAGATTACAAAAAGGGAATCCAATGAACTATAGGGAACCATTCACTTTACTTGAGAACTAAAAAATAATTTTTCATATAAACAATGAAAAATGATGTTCATCAGTATATAGACCTGCATGATATCATTAAATAATCTATAAAATTTATACATCCATAAAAATGTTAGCTATAGATTTTAAAAAAAGAAACATTATTAAGCTCTTTCAAAAGATAAGATGGTTTTTTAGAACAATTTTTTTATAAAATCTTTTCATATTAAAAAATTAATATGAAATGTTTATGACATAAACCATGAATGGATAAGCACAAAAACCATGGATAAAAAATAATATAAACAAGTGGTTAGTCATCCATGAATTATTCCATCATGTGTAAAACCAATAATAAATGAAAAAGAACAATATTTTGGGCCTTAGCCAATGGAAATACATAATTAATCTTATAAATAATACAACAATCCTTGCATAACATGAATCCAACCAATACTGAATCATTTCATAGTCTATCAATATCAAACATCTAGTGGTATTAGACAAACTAAAGTGAAATAGTCTCGTCAATAACTCACGCAAGGATCCAAATGTTCCATTCTTGAAAAAATCCATTTGGAAACCGTGAAAAACATATATAAATCGTTTTCATAGTGATTCATTACTCTTTACATACTTGAAAATCAATTTTGTAACCAAACCCACTTTTAAGTAATTTCATAAAAAACTTTTTGGACAAAAATATATTTTAATGGAAAACCCCATTAAAAATATTGATTTCATGAAGTCATTCCACATTGATATCAAATTTATCATTTTACTAAAACAAAAAAATAGAATTAACAAAAACATAAAATAATTCCCAAGTTGGAACCATTTTATATAGACACCTACTTCATGAATGGAGAAAAATTAGTCACTTATGAAAATAGAGATTGAGAATGAGTAGATCAAGTCCTTATAATCCTAGATTCATAGGAAAGAACATCAAACCTCTTTCAAACCCCTTAAATCTAAAACCAACATCCCATTTGGGTTCTAACAAGAAAATAAGATGGGAGATCACGAGATGATAATAAAAATAGGAGGATAACCCCCATCTAAAATTAAAAATTACTTGAAGAGATATGTTAATATTGAATAAAAACCACCATGAATCTAATGGTAAAATACTTTAGATCACTGGGAAGTTTTTTTTAAGCCAAAAGAATATTATGGGTGATAATACATAAAAATGACCATGTTAAACGAGGTAATTGCAATAATTTTAGATGTTTGGATAGGGGAAATGGTTAGGCTGTATAGTTAGACAAATCATTCACTAACAAAGTGTGAGATATCTCCCTTGAAAAACAGGGTTCACGGTGATGAGCCGTATGGTCTTGGTAAATCATTATCAATCCCTGTGACACCCATGAGAAACAACCTAGATACCCACATAGTTTCATGGTGATTTTCACAGGTTTAAAAAATATTCTCAAACCATTAAAAACCCTATACATCCCTATAGTTCTATATCACATGGTTAGTACTAAATGTTAGTCCTAACCATGAACCTTGCATGTTTCTTGAAAAAACCAGTTTCTTAATCCCTACCTTTTATAAAACACTAGAATGAGCCAACATAAAAACCAATATCAAACTAAAATTTATATGTGACCTAGATATAATAAAAAATATATCCTAATTTCAATTATTATAAATAAGAAATTAAAATTTGAATGACATCTTTTTAGGGAGGTGGTAGTCCACACATACACACGAGTAATGCTATAGTTTCTAAATGGATTGGAAGCTAACAAGGTAGATACGATATTATATTTCAAGAAGAATTAATTTTTTATAAGTATAATATTTAAATATTAATTCAATCATAATAACCATCCATGAATTATGGTGATATAAAATTAATTGCATCTCTATATGGAAGTGGTAGTCCACACGTACTCCCAAGTGATAATTTCTCTTCCCATTTAATAGAAAAGAGGGTATATAATTGTTTTTTCCTGATAATAATAAAATTTTATTATATTTATGACACTAAATATATTATTATATGATGAATAAAATTAATTTAGAGGAGGGATAAGAATAAATAAATTAAAAGAGTTTGGGTAAGACTATTACATATTCTTCGATAGGGCTACATTAGATCATTTATTAACGACCCATAGAATGGTATTATTAGAATAAACCAACCTCTACCATATGGGTATGTATGTTAAAGAAATAATTGGGAATTGGTTGGTTATGATATATGGATTAATGTGGTGTAATGAAATGATAGAAGGTGTGTCCTTTTATAAGAGAGGAAATAACACACTTGGAATTATTAACATTTTAAAATATAATTACGTCATTGTAAAGTAAAATGAATCTAAATGAATAATGATTGAATAAAAAATAGTAAAAGGATAAAAATACTCTTACGGTAAAATTTAGACAAGTTTTTGTGTTATTTTAAACCTTCTCATTTGGGTTAACCTCTTCAATAGACTCATTTTATCCATAACTATAGAAAAAAATCTTCATTAATAGTGGGTTATAATTTTACATAAAAGTTATCAATTATCTCATAAATGTCTATGGGCTGTTATTTTTGAATATTTTTCATCCTAATTATCATCATGAATGATTTTAATTATTTTTGAATAATTTATTAAAATGCCATTTTTTATAAAATAACATTAATATCAATTTTCATACTATTAATGTTCTTTGATTTTAATGTCATAAAGATTTTTAAGGACATTTAATATAATACTTTCAAACAGACTTAATATGTTATATTTATATGAAAAATTAGTGAGACAAATAAATCACAAAAATAGATAAATTTAAATATTTTTAAAATTATTTATTTTATTTTTATATTAATTTAATAACAAATATGTTTGCTTTGGATAAGAATTAAATCTAATTATTAAATTAATAAACATAATTAATAAATTACCATGATTAAAAAATTAACGCACTTTTAAAATAAAAAATTATAAATTAATTTATCCCTATTGTATCCTTATGACATATTTTTAGAGCCATTAATGTCAAGATAGTAACATTTTTTATTCTCATTCCCTAAAATAATATATATTTCATTATGAAGTGAAAATGGAAAAACATTCATATATTCTAATTTTGTATTTTTAGGGATGAATTTATTCCATACAATGAAATAAGGGAAAGTGTTGGGTTAATTTGGAGACCTTATTTCATAGTTTTTATCGTTTTTTACCCATTTTACACTTACTAGGATGATTATTTTTTTTAAAGGTTCCTCATATAGATAGTATAAGGCATAAAATATATAAAAATTTACAAAAGTCTGAAAAGAGGAGTTTTATTGAAATCCCTTTCTTGAAAATGAACCAAGTCCAAAGGTAACTCATATAATCATGTGGTATCAACCCCAGTCCCTTCATTGGCCAGTCCATTTTCCACTTGACTTGATTTCTGGTAGTTGTAAGTAATGATGAAATTTCTATTCATCATAATTTCCATGAAATCTATCCATTTGATAGTAAGTTTCCAAGATAAATACAACATTCCATTTCTAATGGTATAGATGATGTAAGTAGAATCAAACTCTGTCCATAAATTATTCCAGCCCTTTAAACAAGAAAAATAGACCACATTGATGATAATTTGAATTTCCGCTTCAATTGCCAATGCAAGACCCAAAGATATATAAAACAAAATATAATACTTCTATCATGATCACTAAATAAATCCACATAACCCACAGGGCTTGGGTTCCCTTTCGAGGCCCCATCCATGTTGATTTTTATCTAATTATAGAAAGGAGGTTTCCAAACAACCTCAAAGATTCTAGCTGGTGGATTATACTTACCATTAACCCCAAATATTTTGAGAACAATGAAATCATGTACACTAATATTGAAATTATTATTATTTTTTATCATTTTAGTTTCACTAATTGAGATAATAATCCTATCCATTGAAAACTAAATGCTCATGGAAGTGTTGTTGTGCCTAGCAGAATTCCTACCGAACCAGATAAAATAAAAGAGCTTGAGCACCACAACATGGAATAGATTTTTGATTTGGGGAGACATCATTTCTTATGAAATATGTTTATAGAGGGAATACAACAATTCTAATATTGGTCTCAGTATTTCAAACATATCAAACTAAACCTTCAATAGAACTGATGTCATGGAGTATCTTAGGAATATACAATTTGGGTCTTTCACTGTGTTGGTTATAGATGGAGCATCTTGAGCACAACGAGATACCATGATGCTGTAAATATTTATCCAAGTGTAATAAATTAGGATCCATACTCAAGATTTATGTCTAGTGTGAGGGATTAATCCATTATTTTTAAAATGATTTAGCAAAGAAAATACCTTATTCTAGCTTGTGACATAGTTGTAGTATAAAATCCTTCTATTTAGAATACCCTTTTTGGATGGTTCCCATATCAGAATGTCCAAACCTAAAACAAAGGTATATCCACTGATGGTATTTTTGACCTCCTCCTAGAAGTGAGAATGAGTCTAAAAAACAACTTAATTATAAAGTGTAAACCCCAAGGAGGAGTCCATAAGATTAAATTCTTCTATAAAAGGTGATCCCATCTAGTTGTCAATCTAGAATTTAAGAGAGGATATTTCGATGACAACTCAATGATATTGATTCATGATATTATGGTAGGTATTTTAATGGTTTTTGTTCCCCCCAACCCATTACTTTTTCAGTTTTGGGTGTTGGGGATGTTTGGGGGAGGTTTTGATGGTTTTTATAGGAGTTGGAGTTGGAGTAAAGTTGTTGTAGGGATTACACTTTGTGTAATTAGATTTCCCGGTGTTAATATTGGTTTCATGGATTGTCCAAGTTGATTCATGGATTGAATTGATTTAGGGACAGAAAAATAAAATAAAATTGAGAGGAAACACATTTTTCGGAAGAAACCGAACCACAAGTATTACATGATGTGAAAGGGTTCTACAAATAGTGTAATACCCCGAACCATTTTTGATTTAAAATTTATTTTCGGATGAGATTTAATTATTTCAGTTGTTTCCTATCCTTCCTCTTGTTCCAGATGAACCCTAGGTTCCCCGAGGAGTCTTTCGAGCCCCACTCCTCCCTCCTTGATCTATAAATCCTAATTGTTGTTCATTAGCGATCCATGATTGATTCGTGGTGTGTTTTCCCCTCATTCTCATCTGTTTCCTCTTTTTCATTCCTCGGGATTCCTTATCGTGGTATGGATTGGATTGAGTTTGATGTTTGGGCAGTGTTTTGCTAATATTTTGGTGCATAATAGGTTGATCGACATCTCTAGCGGTGCAGTTGTCTCTTATGGGCATTCTTCTTCACCCTACGGCGCACAGATGAGTTGAAAAGCTTCTTCAAGGTAGGATTTCCCTTTAATTCTACTTATTTGTGTATCATGTGGGAGGTATTTAGTTTTTTAACCTATGGATCATGGTTTTTCTAGGATATTCAAAGACATGAATTAGTTAAATGAAATTGAACGGGGTAAGGTAATTCATTTTGTGTGCCTTTGTAGTTTTGATATTTTGATTGTGATTTTGTGATTATACGGGCTTGATGCCCCACTAAAAATGGTGGTTTTTGGTGGATTTTTTTTGAACTATCTGGGTTTCATGTTTTTTGGTTCATTTTTAACACTTTCATATGAAAATTGGTAAATTACATACACTTTTATAATAAGTGGATGCCCCATGATTACCCAGTTTTTGTGATAGCCCCTGAATTAACACGTGAAACTAAATAAGGGATGCCTTTTTAAATCCAGAATTGTTTTATTCTTTGGTATGTGGAGTGGATGTGATTTTTTATGGGATATTTGTTGTTTTGTGTTCGGTATAGCTGTAATTTGAGGTGGTTGTGTTGTGATTTGTGAATACACCCTGCTTTGTGTACTGGTACATTTTTGAAGAACGGGTGTGTGTTGTGGGTTGGTTTGTGTGGTGTCATGGATGAAATTGTAGACAATTCATTAACCTGACCTTGTAATGGAATCTCATCTTGAGAGATCGATTGATTGCTAAATGGATGAGAAGTGTTGCACAATGGGGCTACGATCAGTTTGTGCGGTGATGTGTTGTTGTGTTTCATATTGTGTGTTGTGCTTGGTAGTTTCACGGATAGTAGTGGAAAAAATGAATAAATAATTTGTTTATAAATTTTTGAATTGGACTATGTTGGTTTGGTTAACATAATGAATAAATAAGTTGTGAATAAACAATGGTAATGGTTTATTATGTTGGTTGGAAATTGAAATGAGGTTATGGCTTGATGTGTCATGTTGTGCATTTAGAGGTAACAACAAAGTTGGCAGTGTTGTGAGATGGTAGTATGTTTGAGAACCCATAGGTTGGGCTTGAGTATTTGGTATCATATATGTATAAACTTTTATTTTCCTTATGATTTCTATATGCACACCACCAATTTGAGCACTACATGTCTAACACCCCCATCGTCATGGGGGATGGTGTATTTCCCAAACATCCTAGTGGGAGTATGGATGGTTTGCCACCCGCTCTTCCTTATTCTCTCTTACATGCGGTGATAATAGAATATTCTTTGGAATTCTGTGTTTTTTGAGGCCTAGGTGTGTACAGGAGAGTTGTGTTTCCCCAAGTGTTTTTGGGATGAGATGTGTTGTTATTTCCCAGGTGTTTTTGAGATGAGATGTGTTGTGCTTTCCCAGATGTCTTTGGGTTGAGTTGTGATGTGGGTTTTTCCCCATGTTTGTGTGAGCAAGATGTGATGTGGTTTGTGGACCACGTGTGTGTGGGAGGGATGTGATGTAGTTTGTGGCCCAGGTGTGTGTGGGATGGATGTGAAGTGGTTTGTGGCTTAGGTGTGTACATGTATGACGAGAGGTGGATTTTGGACTAAGTGTGTGCAGGTGGGTTATGACGTGGTTCTTTCAGAGGAGTTGGGAGCGCAAGGAAATTTTTCATTATTCAGGAGCTGCTAAACCAGTGGGAAGTGGTGCAATGTACCCAAATCATTGATGTGTTTACTATATTACTTTACTTGACTTGTGTTAGTTGGTGAGCATGCCTTGGTGAAGTTAGGATGACTAGTATACCTTGATAGGTGTTTCTTGGTTGTGTTTTTTTCAAATAGGGGAATTATTATGATTCCTTATACTTATCCATGAGAGACTTAGATTTTTCCTACTGAGTATACTTATATGCTCACCCTATGAATATAACACTATTTTCAGGTTTCTAGGAGGACTACATGGACCGTGATGGGAATTACTAGCTTGGACTTTGGGATAGTTTTTGTGTCACTGCTTAGCCTTACTTTTGGTACTTACTTTGGAGTTTTATTACATTTTTAATAGTTTTATTTTAAACAAGCATGTGGGATAGATTTTGGATTTCTTTTATATACATCTTGGAGTTGTTATTAGGTTGATACATATTATCTCCTATTATTTTTTTTTTCAAAAAAAGGTAAATGCCTCCCATTTCTATGAGATTTTTATACCATTGCTGCTAGTCGCCACCCCAAGGATTACTCGAGGTGGGACTCAGTGTCAATATCTATCTTTCTTAATCTATAGCTAAGGAGGGGAATATTTGGAGGGAGGGTGTCATGAATGAATGGTATAAGAGGTTATGATTGAGTGATATTATGAAGTTTGGAGTTAAGAATAATGAGGATTTCATTGGTTGGTAGGGAAACTGTGTTAGGTTATCTTGGTGCATGACATAGGACAAGGAAGACCAGCTAGGACATGTGATTTTAGGGCTACCAATGACCCGATGCAAGGACTCTGAGCCTATCGAATGACCATGTGAGGATACACTATTTACAGGGTAGAGACCTTTGGAAATTTACATAAATCATAATTACTTGTTTTATTTTTTTAATTGGGATGTTTTGAGAATGTTAAAATGGGTAAAAATGAAATAAATGGGTTAAACAAGTTAAAATGAATCTTAAATTCCATTTTAATCGGGCTTAGGAAATATTATTTTTCCTTTTCAACTATGGATCTCGGTTGTCATCCGTGTGTGGATCAAATAGTATAGGTATATCAGGATAATTCATTTGATTGATAGAGGGTTGATCCAGTTGATTAGGATGACCAGTGCTAGAGGATGTTGAGTACTTTCCAGAGATAGGCTTTGGGAAAGTATGAGGGTAGTGTTTCCAACACGGAGAAAAAGATATAGCTTGTGGAGATTGGGATCACCTTCAGTTTGATCCAAGCCCTGACAGAGTAATAGGTTCCTTTTTAAATGAGTCAGATGCAAGGAGATGCGCGTCATTGGTGGATGGTTTATCTGGGGGAGGAAGGAAGCAGACATTTCATGGGTTGACTTTGAGAAGGATCTCTAAGCAGAATTCCTATCACTGACCATGAAGGCTGAGAAGATGATTGAATCTAGTCTCCCTCCAGCAAATAAGTATGTTAGTATGAGATTTGGGGATCATGATTAAGGATCTCCTTCAATTTTTCTTAGATCTCTTTCTAGAAGAAGAGTCTCGTGTGAGTCTTCTTGAGGAGGCACTCCATCCTTCGATCCAGTATGTTGTTACTCCCTTTATGTTGCCAACGAATATGGAGGTCTAGAAAAAGGAAGTGTTGATCGATTGGATGCACTCAAGAGGAGTTTTACCATGAGAGGTGATCCAACAGGGTTCTTCAATAGGCAGGGTTACCAGTTGCAGGTCTCAGGTGCCATGACCTTTGAGGTTTTAATTGGCATGGAGTTAACCACAAAAGCTTCCTTTTCTACCATCTGGTCCTCGTACGTATCCTGTGAACTTGAGAATATAGTGTTTCTTTTGTGGGATTCATAGTCCTTGTCAGAATCAGTTCCCAGTGGCTGTTCGAGCTCAGTTTGGTAGAGGTGGACAGGTTCAACGCCAGCCTCAGTAGCAATTGTCAGTCGGGGAATTTCAGCAGTAGGGGAAGCAGGATTTTGCTCCACCAAGGGGAGATAGAGCTTGTAGGAGCTGACCTCAGGATGTCCCTCATACTTGGGGACTATGAACCAAGTATTCCCATGGAGGTGGTCCTCATCAGGGAGGTTAAGGAGCTAGGCATGGTTAGTTTCATGTTGTAGAGGCAACAATTCAAGTATGACTAAATATCATCAGTGGTACGATCATTTTGTTTAGTAATCTTGATTGTTCTTTGTTTGATTCAAGATCTTCACACTCTTTTGTTTCACACACTCTATCTCATGCTCTGGAGTAGATGTAGAGAGGCTTCCCATTCCCATAGTGGCGAGTATGCTAGTCGGATGCCTGAATAACTAGTTCGATGTGTGCTGACGGTTTAGACTGATGATGGTGCCGCATCAGTCCTGTGGGGATATTTTCTAACTACAGATATAGTCATATGATGTCATTATCAGCATCGATTGGTTATATTTTTTTCAATATATTATCAACTTATTTATAAGGAGTTTTTTGTTTTCATATGTGGACGGTCAATGTATAGTTTTTGTTGGCAAGTAGGGTTTCCAGGTGGGCAGTCGGCGTATGAATCCCCTTTTATCATTTTTGGCTGAGGTTTTAGTCGAATTAGTGGATGCAGAAATGGTAAAGGTTCCCAGAGTTTTTGGGGAGTTCCTGGATGTTTTCCCGAAGGAGGTTATGATGATACCCCCTCGACGTGATGTTGAGTTCAGGATAGACTTGCATCCCGGTGATTCTCTGGTTTTGATGGCTCCCTATCGAATGACACCTTATGAGTTGTAGTAGTTAAGGATTCCAATAGATGATATGATGAATAAGGGATTTATCTAGCCCAATGTGTCACCGTGGGGTGCTCTAGTGTTGTTTTCAGAGAAGGGAGATATTGGTATGAGGTTGTGCATGGACTACAGGAGGCTGAATCAGGTGAAGATCAATAAGTTTTACCCTCTTCCAAGGATAGATTATATTTTTGACCAAATGAGAGGGGAAAGTTAGTTTTAGAAGATCTATTTGCAGTCTAGATATCACCAGTTGAGGGTGAAGGATGGAAATATCCCGAATACTACTTTCAGATGCAGGTATGGTCACTTTGTGTTCGTAGTCATGTCGTTTGGTGTTATGAACACACCAGATGTGTTCATGGGGATTATGAACTCCATCTTTCATGAGTTCTTGGAATGGTTCATTGTCATGTTCATCGATGATATCCTGATCTACTCGAAGTCATAGGAGGATCATGTCGATCATCTCAGACTATTCTTACAGGTTTATTGATGTCATCATCTCTACAGAAAGTTGTAAAAGTGTAGGTTTTGTACATGATAGGTGCATTTCTTCGAGCATGTGGTGTCTTAACAGGGTGTGTCAGTCAACCCATAAAAGGTTAAAGTAGTTTTTTCCTAGGAAGCACCCAAAAATATTGCATAAGTTCACAGTTTTCTTAGTCTTGCGGGCTATTATCAGCGGTTTGTACCAAATTTCTCTCTATTTTTAGCTTCGTTGATAGCTCTGACTAGGAAGGACCAATATTTTGTGTGGAGTGAGCAGTGCCAGGAAGTGTTCATCTATGTGAAGGGGGGAGTTGGTCAGTGCTCCAGTACTCCGATTACCAGAGGAATGGGTGATGTTTGAGGTGTTTTGTGATGCTTCCCATCTGGGATTGGGATGCGTTTTGATCCAATAATAGGATGTGATATCTAATGGGTCCATACAGTTACATCCCCATGAGCATAACTATTCGACCCATGATCTTGAGATGGAAGCCACTATGTTCGCCCTGAACCTATGGTGACATTACCTCATTGGGGAGTGCTTTGTGGTCTTCATGGATCATAATAGCTTGAGGTATAATTTTTAATAGCGCAATTTGAATCTGTGATAGTAGAGGTGGATGGATTTTCTCCAGGAATTTGATTTCAAGATCTCATACACCTCAATAAAGGGAGTAAGCTTCATCCTGGGTTTGTTGGACCCTTTTAGGTGTTGGGATGAGTTGGCGAAGTGGAATACCAGTTGTCGTTTCCACCACATTTAGAGAGGATCCTTGATATATTTTATATCTCTCAACTTCATTGGTATCTACACGATGACTCCCATGTCATTGACTGAGGAGAGTTGGATATCGAGGATGAAGTGATGTTTGTGGAGTGGTTAGTGGAGATCCATGATCATCAAGAGAAGGCACTGTGTGAATGGATCATTCCCATTGTTCGTGTGTTGTGAAGGCATGGTGGCTAGGAGGAGAGTACTTGGGAGAGAAAAATGCATATATGTGCCCAGTACCTAGAGTTTTTTTCCTTGTTCTATGTTTCCTTTTGATGCAATGTTGAAACCTTGTTTTATGAAATTAGTTATTTTCCCTTGGATTAACAAGCATGTGGTTCATTGGGTGATAAGGTCCTAATATGTGGAAATGGGAGGAATTGATTCCTAATCAAGATGAATTATCTATGATACAATTAATCCTACATGAGCGAGTCAGTTCTGCCCAAAGAGGATAGTATATTGACATGGAGGATAGAATTCCTTGATTCGTGTGTTTGGGATGGTTCAGTTCATTGACTATAGAAGTTGTTGGTTTGGGATGTGCGGAGATTAAGACAGTTGTGTGGTGGTTGTGTGGAAGTGTGGTTGTGTTTGTTTTGGTCGGCTTGTTCAGCCGGTGGTAGTGCTTGAGGATCGAAAAGAGTGTTGAGAGGTATCTCACAGGGTGGTTGTTCAGACCCCTTTTTTCCTCTGGGTTGGTTTTGGATTCTCTAGTGCGAGAATCATTTGAGAGGTATCTAGTGTAATAGTTTGTGTTCCCCCTGATCCATTACTTTTCTGATTTTGGGTGTTGTGAATGTTAGGGGAGGTTCTGATAGTTTTTATAGGAGTTTTAGGTGCAACAAAGCTGTTACAGGGATTACCCACCATTTAATTAGATTTCATGGTGTTAATCTCGGTTTCATGGATTTTCCAACTTGGTTTATGGTTTGAAATACTTCAGGGTAGGAAAAATAAAATAAAATTAAGAGGCGACATGTTTTTCGGTGGAAATTGACCCACGAGTATTACATGATGTGAAAGGGTGTTACACATCGTGTAATACCCCGAACCAGTTTTGTTTTAAAATTTATTTTCAGCCTATCTTTCATTATTTCATATGTTTTCTCTCATTCCTCTCATTCCAAACGAACCCTAATCACCCTAAGGAGTAATTAGATCCCCACTCCCCCCTTATTGATCTATCAATCCTGGTGGTTGTTCATTGGCGATCTGTAATCGATATGTGGTGAGTTTTCTCATCTTTCTCATCTGTTTCCTCTTGTTTTCCCCAAGATTCCCTTCCATGATACATGTTAGCCTGAGTTAGATGTTTGGGCAGCATTTTGATAATCTTCTGGTGAAAAATAGATTGATGTACGTTTCTAGATCTGTAGTTGTCACTTGTAGGAATTCATCGTCACCCTATGGTGCACGAACGAGTTGAAAATCTTCTTCAAGATAGTATTTCTCTCCATTTCTCCTTGTTTTTGTATCATGTGGGAAGGATTTAATTTTTTTCACCTTTGGATCATGGTTGTGTTAGGATAATGAAATATAAGAATTGGTTAAATGAAGTTGAAAGGTGTAGGGGGATTTGTTTTGCGTGCCTTTATAGTTTTGATATTATGATTGTGATATTGTGATTATATAGGCTTTATGCCTTGCTGAAAATGGTGATCATTGGTGGATTTTTTGTGCACCAAATGGGTTTCATGTTGTTTAGTTCATTTTGAGAACTTGTATATGGAAATTTTTAAATCACGTACACTTGGTTAATAAGCAGATTCCCCAGGATTACCCAGTTTCTGTGATAGCCCCAAAATTAAAAAGTGAAACTAAATAAGGGATGCCTTCTTAAATCCAGAATTGAGTTATGATTTGGTATGTGAAGTGGATATTATGTGATGGTTGGGATAGTTGTGGTTGTATGTGGGGGACAAATGGAATGCGAAGTGGCTATGTTGTGATGTGTGGATACACTCTGGTTTGTGTTGTGGTACGTCTGTGAAGCACAAGTGTGTGTTATTAGTTGGTATGGGAGGTGACATGGATGAACTTGTAGATGATACATCAACTTGACCATGTAATGGAATCTTGGGTTCATATATTGATTGATTTTGGAATGGATGATAAGTTTTGTGTAGAGGGGCTGTAATCGAGTGGTGCAGAGATGTGTTGTTGTGTTGCATGTTGTGTGTTGTGCTTGGTAGTTTCCTGGTTAATAGTGGAACAAATGAATAAATAATTGGTTAATAATATTTGGAACTAGATTGGGTTGGGTTGGTTAATAGAATGAATAAATGGGTTGGGGATAAAGAATAGTAAGGGTTAATTAAGTTGGTTGGAAATTGAAATGAGGTTTTGGATTGATGTGTGGTATTGTGAATTTAGAGGTAGTAGTAATGTAGGCAGTGTTTTGAACTGGTTGTTTGTTTGAGAAACCATAGGTTGGGCTTGAGTGTTTAGTATCATATATGAATATTCTTGTATTATATTTGTGATTACTATACTCACCCCACTCTAATTGAGAACTACGTGCTGAACACCCCCATCGTCATGAGGGATAGTGTCTTTCCCAAACATCCCAATGAGAGGATGGATGGCTGGCCACCCTCTCTTCCCTACTCCATATTCCAGGATGCGATAACCCAATATTCTTCGTCCAGGTGGTGTTTTGTGAGGCCTAGGTGTGTGCGGGAGAGTTGGGATTTCCCAGGTGTTTTCGGAATTAGATTTTCGGTGATTTCCCATGTGTGTTCGGGATGAGACGTTTCGTGCTTTTCTAGGCGTCTTTGGGATGAGATGTGATGTGGTTTTTGGCCCAAGTGTGTGCGAGTGGGATGTGATTGGTTTGTGGTCTAGGTGTGTGTGGGTGGGATGTTATGTGGTTTGTGTCCCAGGTGTGTGTGGGTGGGCTATGACATGGTTTGTGGCCCAGGCGTGTGTGGGGGGGTTACGACGTGGTTCTTTTGGAAGAGGTGGGAGTGTGAGGATGTTTTTCATTAGGAAGGAACATCTAAACCAGTGGGATGTGGTGCGGGGTACCCAAATAATCGATGTATTTACTATATTACTTTACTTGACTTGCGTTACATGGTGAGAATTCCGTAATGAGGTTGAGATGGCTAGTATATCTTGATAAGTGTTGGTTGGTTCTTCTGTTTTCTCACATGTTCATTTGTATTCTTCTTTTCACTTGTGAATGAGAGACTTATTTTTTTATACTAATTATACTTTTATGCTCACCCTATGTATAAAATACTACTTTCAAGTTTCCCAGAGGTCTACGTGGACCGTGTTGAGTGTTACTAGCCCAAACTTTGGGACTGTCATTGTATCGCTACTTAGATATACATTTGGTACTAACATTGGAATTTTTATTGAATTTGTAACAGTTTTATTTTAAACATGCATGTTGGATGGATTTTGGATTTATTTTATATATATCTTGAAGTTGTTTTGAGATTGATACATTTTATCTCCAGATCTTGTTTTTCAAAAAAATTGAAATTCCTACCATTTCTATGATATTTTTGTACCCTTTGTGTTGGTTTCCACCCCAGGTCCAACTGGAGGTAAGACTCAGGGGACATTATCTCTCCTTCATTGATAGCTTAGGAGAAGCATATTTGGAGGGAGGGGGTCATGACATGCATATCTGATTGTCATCCAAATGGAGGAGCCCAAGTAGGAATATTTTCCATGCTCCGACATATCTAAAAATTGATATTTGAGGAAGATAAGTGCCTCCAAATTGTAATGGTTGAGTTTACAGGTGAACCATGCTAGAAAATATCCATTAAAATAATTTATGTTTTTGATTCCAATACCACCATTATCAATCAGATGACAACATTTTTTCTAGGGGATCATGACCATCATCCTTTCAAGAATATTACCACTCTAAAAAAAATTTATAATAAAATCATTGAGATCTTTAGTACGCCCCTAGGCCATTTATAAACCATATAAGAATAAACCAGTTTAGAAAAAATTGGGAATTTTACTAGACACACTCTTCCAGCTAAAGAGAGAGTCTTCCCTTTCCAGGATGAGAGTTGACTTTTAACTTGATCAGCAAGGCCATTGAAATAATGAGCTTTTGGTCGCCCCCAAAATATAGTGTCTCCAAGATAATTCAAGGAAAGAGTACCTTATCTGATATCAAAATCATCCAATACTTTTTTTCTAGCTATAGAGAATCCCTTCAAAAAATAAAAAAAATATGCATGTTAATTGATAGATTGCCTTGATATTATCTCATAATTATTAAGAATCTATAACAATATTATCTGATATCCTCTCTTGATCATGAATGATTTGATCCCCCTCTTTTATTAAAGCAAGTGGTCTATGATATTTCTTTACCCTTTGTAAAGTGTAAAAAACATTGATTTTCTATCACCCTCTTTAAGACATCTTACTTTAAATGTTTATTTTTGAATCCTTTCCTTCATTGAGAGAAGTTGATTTAGCATGATAGAAATATCCAATTCTGGAGAGCGGTCAAATCTAAAATCATTATTGGTGGCTTCCTCTAGTGTCTGCAGAAGTGCATTCCCAAGGGCTGTAATTTCAAAATCTATATTGCTGAAAGTTTCCATACATGATCCCTTTTATTTTCACTTAAGGATTTTAATATTTTAAACACATCATGTATCATGCTCACTCTAATTCATTATATTCCAAAATTCTCCTATGATTCTATCACATTCAACATGAGAGGTCCATGCATTGTTGAATCTGAAGGGAAGATGAGTTCTTCACCCCCTTGCTTTAAAAAAACCAGAATAGGATGATGGCCCAAATTAATCCTACGAAGAGCAATGCTGGAGACCAAATCCCAATTATCAAGAACATTGTTATTGGTAAAGGCCCGATCAATATTTCTTACAAAAATGATTCTAAGATGTCTTTTGTACCAAATATCTTTGGTTCCCACCTAATTAATTTCAACAAGCTCATTATCCTCAATAGTGGCCCTGAATTCCCAGAGGGAAATGGGAGAGTGAATTGCACCAACCTTTTCACTAAGATATAGAATTGTATTTAAATCACCAACAAGAATCCAAGAGACACCAATGTAGTCTCTGAGTCTTTAAATTTATTTCCATAGTATTCTTCTATCTTGATACCTATTTTTTGAATAAATTAATGAAAAAATAAAATTTACATCATGAAGTTGTACCTTACATGTCAACATCTCCTCCTCATTGCTGAAATTATGAACCTTTCCAATTGAATGGTGATTAAACACCCAAAATGATTCCATTTAAGAAATACCACCATTGGTTCCAAAAAGTTGGTAACCAATTGTATTCAATACAGCATAGCCTTGAGAGTATGTAGCCCTCGATTCTACAATACCCAATAGATTGGGTTTATGGTTATGTATGTATATATATATATAGGGAGTTGACTACTTGAGGATTATCCATCCCCTGGAAATTCCATAACAACATATTCTTCTTGAAATAGTTTTAGATTTTGATTTTACTTTCTTTTCCTTGCCTTTGTATTTCATCTTGCTTGTAGGACTTTTTGAACCATTGGCCAACCATGTAATGATCATTGTTTGAATATGAATTAAATTAACATCCTCAATCCTTTCTCCACTATCCAATGTAGTTCTTCAATTGGGAGAAGAGACAATCAATGACTTTCCCATAGGGGTGATAACATCTCCTGGAGGGTCCTATGTATATGGTGGAGAAGCCAACATGGCCTCCCCATTCTCTTACTCTTCAACCATTTCACTCCAAAGTTTCATTGGCTTAGATTTAGATTTATAACTAGAGGAAGATGGTTCCACATTTTTCCAGATCCATCACTTTTTGTTGAGTTTATCACATTAAAAGTCTCAGCTAAGTGGGAAACCCCCTGATCTTCCATGAAATTCTGTTCATCATCCATTTTCACCTTATGTTACATATAATGGTGGAGCTCCTAGAAGTACATGAGTAGGCTGTATCACCGTTTCTTTTCCTGAGTCATCTACTTCCTTCTCAGATTCCACCTGTACTTCTCCTGTGAGAACCTATGAAGGTTGAATTTCATTTTATTTCCCTGTGTCATCAACTGTCTTCTCAGAATTCCCCTTATTAGTTTCAGTTGCATTCATATCATCCCCTACATTAATGCCAATTAAGGTTTCTTATTTGGAGATGGGATCAGATGAATTTATATCACCTGTAACCTGAATATTGGTCTGATGTGTAGAAGTCATATCCTTACATTCACTATCCTTAGCTAAGTGTTTCCACTTCTTAAGATTAACAAATTTATCTTTTCTCAATATTTCCACTTCTTTCCAGACCGTGTAGTTTTCACCAGTGGAACTATTGACCTATTTATATATGATTATATAGTTTTCTTATAGAGTTCTTCACCATTTTACATAACTACCAAAATGGTGGATGATACTCATACTCAACTTTGATCTCAAGATTTATACCATCCACCACAAAATTTTGGACCTGCAGTAGTTTGACCTCTATAATGAATTTAATCAGGATACGTTCAAAGAAACCAAGTTCACCATCCATAGTATATTGATCCATCCATAGAGGTGTGTCCACACATGCATCCAGGTCATTAATAATCTTGGGATGCCAAAAGTCCCAATTTAGTAAGTGAAGTCTTACCCAAATTTGAGCCAAAGTTTGTCTTTGTGTGAATGAATTAAATCTAAGGTCCCACTCCGATAACCTGAGAACCCCTGGCTTGAGCAGAACATTCCCTACCTTCCTTGAATTACAGATATTTTCCCTGCTACTAAACACAATGTGGAAATATCCTCTTCCATTCAGGATAAGTCCCTAGTTGGTTGAGCCCCATCATGGGCCAAGATTATCCTTCAGATCCCTGTTGCTCCAGGGTTTTTCACCCCTGATATTCGAGAGATGACCAAGAGCTAAAAATTTGCATAAATCCAATCTTTTCTGTAGAGAAACCGGAACCACCACCATAGTGAAAACACCATCTTCAGATTTTACAAGACGAACTACAAGTGATGAATCTAATTTATCAGATTGAGAGAAAACCCTCAACGCATCAGCGAACGAAACCCCCTTTTCACCAGGACACTAAAATGAACCTTCTCCAGTGAAGGTTTGGCATTCGCATACTTACCTATCTTGATGAATACCGAATTATAATTTAATAAATAATTTTTATTTTATAAATTAATATTTTCAATAGTGGAAAAAAGTAGTTAATATTTCCATGAACAAAATTAAATAAAAAACATTTTTGAATACAATTTATTTTGTGAGTCATGGAATGACATTACTAAAAATTGATTACCCATTTAAAAAGAATTACCCAATAAATTTATATTGAGAGAGATCATTATACATATATTTCATAATGTGGTTACTCATATTAATATCTACCAATTCAATGACTTTGTTTTAATGGTCTTATTTAAATAATACTATTTTCATAATATATCTCAATTCTTTTAAAGTTCGGTGTTACTTGTTACAATAAATATCAAACTTATTATTAATTTAAGGTAAACATCCAGGGTGTTACATTAAGGATCAATATTCTATACTCAAATCATTTATGGGATCCTTAATAAATTTTGAAATTATTAATGTAGTCAAAAAATTTCTACTACATTAACTTCTATATCTATTATCCATTGAATGAATTCCCCAATCCTGAAATACATGACTTGGATTTCCTCAACACTTTCTAACTAGTTTTACTTAGTGTTGTATAAGAAATAAACCCTTAATTTTAACTATATTAAGTAAAACTCAAGATCAAATTAAAATTCCTTGAAAATTTAAAACACCCTAATAGATGATAGTCAAGCACATTGAACTATGATTTTGTTTCAACCTAAGTATCATAAAAATTTAAAGAAATAACATTTTTGAGGGATTTATATCATTATGTGAAAAATTCCCATTTTATATTTTTAAATTATTGTTAATTTTAAGTGGATTTTATTAACGTTATTTACAATATCTTGATAAAATTTAATCATAATCAATTTTTTATATTAATTCAAATTTAAATTATTTTTAATTAACACATTGGTTGATTGAAATAAATAATCAATAATTATTTAACCATGAAACTCACATATATAATATAATAAAATATAAATATGATGTTTTTTTCTATTGGTTGGTTTATTTAGATGATGAAAACCCAACCGTTGACCCTATGGAAAATATTTTTAGAACCACTCCTGGTTGGAGTTGTAGCAATCCACATGTTTGCCTATGTATCTTCTTTGAATGTCTAAGATCATGAAAATCCTCACATTCAAAAAATAGAAAAATTATAAACTAGTTAGAATTCAATTTAATTCATTCCTTATTATTAAGATAAAAATAAATAAATTAATTCAATTAATTATTTATTTTACCTTAATGTCTATCCAACCAGTCTAAGAGATTCCCATATCATTTAAAAACATTGAAGAAAAATGTCTTCATAAATATTTTTAGATAATTACATGGAATTAGTTGAGCATTAATTAATTCTGAATATCTTGTTATATGGTAATCACACTATCCACTAACAATGTAATATTTTTTTAATGTTGCAATAAATTATTTTTGATGTAATTTAATTTCATTAATTACTGGGAGACTACATAGCATGTTCTAATGAGTTAGATGTCATGTTTTCCGTTTTCTTGTGATTGAGATATATACCTAGGAACTCATCATGTATCTTAGAAGCATACGCGACTTCTACTAATGAGCTACATACCATGTATATTGATTTTCATGTGTCGATGAAATATTCCTATAGACTCAGGATGTGTTTTAGACACATACATCTATGTGGGACAATTAATGTATGACAAATATATGTCATGTCACCACTATGTTTCTCATCTCTCATTAATATATGTAATCCATAAATATAAGACATGCATTTGATCACACAGATTCAATGAACTTATCTAGGAAAACATATGGACTACATGGCTTTTATGCTACCAAAAAATCTTGTAGTCCAAAAAACTATGTGCCGACCTAACATGGTAAATAGATGATACATTTAATGATAATTTAATACACTGCTTATTATTTTACACTCATTGCTTTATGTATCCCATGTGATGTCCAAGTGAACTGAACCTCTGCACATAATGTAATGTTTTCAGTTACACTAAGTGTAATCATGTCTACCAACTAGAATAATAGGAACCTATTGATGGATTCTCTGATCAATCTTTACATATTTATAAACTATTTTATTACATATAAAACCAAACTAATCATGTTTAATTACAAATAAATGTTATTTTAGTTTTCAATTAAATAATGAATCATGAGAAAAATAAAATACTAACAATAAATGGGACTAATTGATCAATTAATAATGAATAATTATTAATTATTAGGTGACACTATTATACCAATTTCTGGTGCCAAGAAACATCTGAAATAGTTTGTCGCATTCCCAACAATGAAAACTCATCAACTTATTCAGATTAATCCTAAGAATGAGATAAATAGAAACCCCAAAATCTATGTGATAGGATCATCACATAAAATTTATAATTAATTTATGTTAGTATTAATTTAACTCATGTTGGTATTCTTTCAAAGTTGAAAAATCAGATTCCAACATCAATATATACCGTCATTTCATCATATTATTCAATGGTAGAATCTCTATAGTGGTGATACAAACGTACACAAAGAAATTCCACCCAAAGTGATGGTGTAGAACATTCTAACAATTCTTTAATTCATCGTTTATAGCTGAAAAAATTACATTGATGTAGAAGGATTATTCTTTTTCTCTCTATATATGGGAAGTTGGATGAGTATTACTAATCCCTATTATTGATATATTTATAGAGGATGATCTCTCTAGGATTTGAGAGGATTATATCTATATTTAATTGTAAAAAAGGATGATTAGGGATGAAGATATTATAATCTGGTTTATATTGATGTTGGTTTAGAGAATAATAATTGCAAAGGGTCACTTATTTTTTTAATCCTCAGAAAACCCAATGATTAAATAGTAATAGTGTTAGAATTATTTACTTGAAATTTGAAAAACTTGGAGATATGTAAATTTAATTTCATAAATAAATTAGTTAAAACTTACTCAAATGAAATTTAATATATCATTTCTCAGTAGATAATAAACCTGACCTATCATTCCTCCTTGATATTTATCAAAACATGGATAATGACTATTTATTTAACTAAATATTTATCACTTCATTATTAATTGATAAATAAATAAATCAATATTATATCCACTGAAGTAGCGAATGCGTATTTAAAGATATTCAACTCATATTTACTCTATCAAATAATAGGTGACTCAATATTTATGATTAACCAAACATGAATAATCATCCAATTGTATACAAGAGTAATATTTATTAAACATTTTAAATTCATATAAAATTTAATTAAGGTTCTTTATAAACATAGTGGGTGACCCTTTATGCCCCTTTATTAGTGGCATTTGGAAGAACTGACTAAAGTCCAAGGTTAGTGTCTAGCAACGCACCTAGTCTCCTATAGAAGGAGAATATAACATCCAAATTTTATATAGACTCTTATAAAATATCACTATTTAATATAATCCATTTATATCGACATATCTAATCAATAATGTTGAATTCTTGTGTCATTAACCTATGTTATTGGTGTATCTTTATTTGTCTTTGTAGAAATGAAAATTTCAACAAAACTCTATGAACATTGATTTAATTATGTTGTTTCATTCACATAAAATGGAATAATATATCATATTATATTAATTAATAGAAGGGAAAGATTAATCCTCACATTCTTCATTAATGAAATATCACTTGGGACAGACTCAATTTATCCAACCTCACTATGAACATATGCCATCACAGTTTTCATTACTATATCGAAGTAAAAGAATCATGATATGAAATAATAATAATCATAAATATATAAGGAACTTTACACATGTATGAATATATAATCATCTAATGACACATAAATATGGATTTAATACTAGTTTTTCAAGTTCTCATAACCCCTATCTTCATATTACTAATGGTGAACTTCATGAGAAGAAATATCAATGTTTTATGATTCCCATACACTTGAAGACTATATTATCATTGTTCTGTCAAATGATATCATACAAACATCAAACATATATTTATGAGTAATGTCATTTAATTTATCGGTTCTCACCATATTAGTAATCCTATATGACCATTCAGTGGGAAGGATTTTCTTAAGGCATTATCATATACAACATCACACAGAATATTAATAATGACTTGATATAAACATTATTAATATTCCAAATCATGAATACATATAATCAAAATGTATATAAAATATGGCAATTGGGAAGCAACCCCAATATTTCCCATCCTTATGGGATAATACTAGGTTTCCAAATTGGTTGTGCTTAAAAAATAATTCATATCCTAGAACTCAACTGAACACATTGAGGTGTAATGTTATATAGTTTCAAAAACAAAAAGAAGAACAATTTGTTCTGAGGTTGATTATTAAATTTTTTTAATAATTATTTAATAGATTATCCCATGTAATTATGAACCATAATGAAGTGGTCCACAATACTTATAAATGAGGAAATAGTGTGCCCTCGGATACCAAAATTGTTTATGAAACTTGGAAAATCATGTCACAACATTTGTATAAATTCACACATAATCATATCCACTAATGTGTGCTTGGATTTAAAAAAGTATTCCACCATATATTTACCAACACATGCACCCACATCTCAAACATGGGTGGTCATACTCATCAAATTCTTTTTTTCACCGAAGCCTCAACTTCTTTAAAAAATATTTTCTTTATCATGTACTAGAAAAATTCATTGGGGGAATTTGTTGGCACTCAAATTATTTTATCAAATATTGATTAATGATCCTCTGGATGAGTTGGAAATTTTATTGAGAAAGGGGAAGTTGGGTTCATTGCCTCATACACACTGCCTCAAGTTCCTTATCTCATGAACTCTTCCAAAGCCTAAAAACATTCACCATGTCAAGTCCCTAAGTTCATTATGTACAAACACAATGCTATATTCCATGCCTCATGTCCACACTCTAACTAACCTATGAATTTACAATGTAATTTTCCATACTCAAAAATTACTAATATCAAAATATCATCAATTCCACATGTGCTCAAATGAACACCTAGCTTACCCAAAAAGTCATTAAAACTTACTTTGAATATTCAAGCACCCAATAACAACATTTTCTTTAAAAGTTCAAAAATACCTCCAATTTCATAACATGGATAATTTATATAGAGTATCGGTGGATAAAATTCACCACCAAGCTCTCTAAAATCTAATTGATATCCCTATAAGCATACAACCATACAAAAAATCCTTCCCAAACATTCTTCCATGGGATTTTCATGTCAAACCCTTCGGATAAGTAATCGAAAGGATGATTTTTTAAGTCATATAATTGATATACACATTGAACCTTAATGAATTAAACATATTTCATGACTATACCATAGGTAAAAAAGAAAGAAACATTTCAAGTGGATAACCTAAGAAGAAAGGGTAAAAACAACGATAACTAGACATCCTCAAAGTGGTGTCACAACGAGATGGTGAGAAAATAAAATCATAACACTCAAAACATCACAATGTAGATACATGTTCATCCTTTAAGGAAACAAATAATAAAACATATTCCTTCCCCAAATATAGACACATATTTCTCTCTATGGATATACTAGGGTTCATATCCACCTAGACTCCTAATCTAATGTTATCCACCCATAATAGGCCATCAATAATGACATTGTAGATTACCCAAGAGGAAGTCACACCCAAAATCAAAGGCTATACCTAAGAAACTTATTCACCATACCCAACCACCTAGTATAAATTTATCTAATTCACCCACATCGTTTTTGGGTCCATAAATGAACCATTTTTTCATATATAATTCCTCAAGATTTATTCCTCAACTAGGCTTATTCCATAACCATTGAAAATACATGGTTTTGTCATTATCCTCATCCTTGAGTCCCTTATGATCATTTATTCCTTTTATAATCGAATTATTTCATTCTATAAGAGCTAATATGTAGGTTGTTCTCCCAAACTAGTAGGGTCATTGGAGTATAGTGAATCATGTATTCCATTCATAATAATGATCTCTTATTTTGGACAACTAATGGAACTCCCCCCAGATTTGACATTTGATCTACATATCATAGTATATAAAATGGGGGTAAAAGTACAAATGAGCCTCCAAATTAGTATATTTAACTAACATTACATCATATAATAAATCTATCATATTAATTCAAAATGATATACTCATGAAAAATCCCCACAAAAAAGAATTAATAGGTTCCTTTAACCCAGTTTCTCACTCTACATGACTTTAAAATACTCAAAATCTATCCTCTTTATATGACAATAAATTATTAGAAATAATTCTCATAATAGAATATACATAAAAGGAACACTATTAGTGAAAATTTATAATATTTTAATAAACACCATTGGTTATGGATATAGATCCCTAGAAGGAACCACTATGGTCCTTGTCAAAAAAAAAACATAAAAGGTGTGATGTGCCTAATACTGTTGTACTAATATATATGGATTGTGATTAAATTAAATGTGATCTATAGGAATCCCCAATATGGGATCAATTTTAGACTCCTTGATACCTTCCTAGACATAATTAAATTCTAGAGCAACTAGAAGTACGATGATGAAATATATCATAATAAACCAATAAGGGATGATAATGAACTCCCAAATACAATGTAATCCTATATTAATGGTATCAATATATCAAATTCATGTTATGAGATATTAATTTTGTTACTAGGATGGAATTTGTGAACATGTCTTAAATATATGAGGGAGTCCTGAATTAGAATCTTGTCTCTTTCATGAGTTGAGTCAACCTCCGATCCTCTCAATTTTGATGTTTATATCCCAAATAGTTGTTAATTCACAATAATGGACACCCACATTTTGAAACAATTTCAATTGAAATGATAATACATTAACATTAAATATGGTATGTTTTCAAATCAATAAATGCAATTTTAGTAATAAAATATAAATATGAAATCACCGAACTAATATCACAGCCTATAGTGTCTTTTTGTCTTCATCATATAAAATTAAAGAATTTGAAAAAAATATATCAAGAATGGTATGTCGAATTTTAAATGAAAAACAATGGACATATTTCAAGCATATATTCAATGTTAATAGTCTAAGGATCCTTTATTAAATAATGGTAAATGTTATATAATTATTTTATAAATTTTTCAAAATGTTATCCATGGACCATTTCATGTATAATCTAATGATAGATTCTAATAGAACATTACATTAAATTATAAAATGTTTAGATATGTATATGTCTACTTAGCGAGGAAAAAAATCAGATTCCTTTAAGCTATTAAAAGAATATAAATGTTAAGTGAAGAATCAATTTTTTAATAAGATAAAAAATCATTAATCTGATTATGGATGAGAGTATATTAACTTTGAAATTTTCAATTATCATAAAGATAGAGGGATACTATCATAAATCATATAGGGATAACCACAATGAGTGATGAATGTTTTTCCTGAATGCTTTATTGAAAATGAATTTTAAATTGTGAAATACCCATATAACTATATTTTCCAATAATAGTAACAAAATAGATCTCATATGAATTATAATATGAGAAAAATCCTATCATATCACATATTCAAATATATATGTATGTGTAGTGTATAAAAATATAATTAATTAATGGTATATGAATTTTAAAATCTATTATATATAAATGTAATGGTTTAGATACATATTACATTTATAGAAGGATTGTACATTATTGAAGGAGATAATTTGAGAAAGATATACATTGATAATGTTAAGGATCGATTTGTTAAAAAAAGGAGTTAGTATTAGAAATGAATCCATAAGTACCTAGAGTAAAATATTTTCTAGAGCCACAAGTAATTCATAAGTCAATAAAGAATTTTATGGAAATAGAAACATAGAGATTTCTGAACATCAATAATGATGAAATATTTTTATTGAGAAAATAGAAATATTATTCTATAATTAAGCAGTGAATAACAATTCATTATGAATATAATATATTTTATATGAATAAAAAAATTGATTTCATTAAAAAAAACTATTGGATCATGTATATATATGACATAAACAAATGAGAATATTTATCCAAAGAAATATAATAAAACCATAAGGATATATAAATCCATATTTAGATTTAAATTAGAATTTAGAGAAATGAATATTCATTTTGAGATGAATTTCTAATAATTTCATTTCACTAGAGATGAAATTGATCATTATGTCGATAAAAGATTAGTCATAATGTCGTCATGTTTATAATAATATATGGATTATTTTACTGGTATTATAATATGTTTGTATTTTTTAGATAAATTATTCTACATTAATGATAAAAAAAATTAATCTATAATATCAGGATTATGATATCTAGAGATTGATCAAAAAGGATACTTAGAATTTTTCAAAGTACATATATTTAAAGGGTATTAAATCAAACAATATTTTATAATTTAAGAGAGGACTATTTCCTATGTCATGTGGACTAAATAATTCAAGAAGATATATTTTCTTGTATAAGAAGGGAATTATATAATAAATAGAATCAATAATGATTTAGTCATCAGATCAACCTTACATACCATTCAATGTACTATTTTTGATCATTTAAAAAAATCTATGAGAAATATAATAAGAAGAGGTAATTGTTTTTATTAAAGGTAAGGAAGTTATTTTCTTAGAATAAAGAGAGTATTTACATCTCATAATTTTGGGGATAAAAATATATGTGTCTCTAAATAAATCTAGTTAATCTAATGTCACAGTTATTGGTAGTGAGAAGGAGAATTTTAACAAAAATATTGTGGTTTCTAACTCTATAAAATTAGAGTATATTGTGTCTTCACATACAACTATGAAAAATATTTAAATATACAGACTTATATCTAATATTATAATATTAGTTTACCATATGGAAAATATAGAGATATTATGATATAATACTTCATGATTTTTTATTTTCAAAGATCTAACTACAAATTTTTTTAAAGGAATATACTTCAAAATGATCATCTCTTGAATATATTTACATATATTGATGAATTTAGAGTTTGAATTATATCTTTATATTTAATTATGGGGGCCACATAGATAAATATATAATTCAATAGAATCATGAATATCACGTGAGAGGTAACTAGTGAGGTAATTAATATTTTCCTTTAGTGAATGTGGGAGTAAGTTGGACATAGTTCCCAAGAACCAAAATTATTAATTACATTGGATGAAAACATCTTATATATATATTGATATATATATATATATATTTCATTAATAATAGAAATTGTTAATCCTTTATGTGAAATAATATTCTTTTAAATTAGTAACATTAATTAGATAGAAAAATACAAGATATAATGAAAATATAAGAATGATAAGATAATATTTATAATTTTATTATTGGCATCCCAATTATGAACTTGTGATGTGTTGGATTTATTGAAAACCAAGGTAATTAAGTGGTTTTGGATAGTCTTATCAACATGTGATTTTTTTAATTACTATGATGAAGTATAATATTCATGAAGTCATTATATAAGTGATTGTTGTTGAATACAAGTTTCTAATGATGATTCATAAGCATTATTTTGGATTCTTTTATGTGTGTGGATGATTGGGAAGTAAATTTCAAATTTATAATTATATTAGAAATCTATAAGTTATTTAAAATATGTATATTTATGAATTTATTCTGTAATTGGATGTACCAGATTTAATACAAAATATTTTTTTTTCAATTTTTTTCTACAAGAGGAGTTGGAGCTAGACTTGAAGTTATATATAATAGGAGTTATTGAAGTTTAATAAATAGAATTCTGAATAATATTTTAGAAGTGTTGTGATATTTTAATAATATATAAAAATAATATCTTTTTTATTTACGTTATTGATGTAAATTATAAGTCCATATGTTATTTTTTAATGATGGAAAAAATTCAATATTTTTGTAAGATATTTTGGGAAGTGGATGAATTAGAAATATACTAGAAGTATCCATATATATGTCATTATAACCATGAAAATTTTTATTTTAATATTGGATGAAATGTTGAAATGATAAAAATTCTCATTGCATCAATATGATATGTAATGCTCACTCAGGCTGACACAAAAGTGTTATTTGGAATTGAGTGGAATAAGATAGAAAAATATCAATTTTTTGAGAATCTTGATAGTGATATGTATGGGTCCTTCAGTATGAAAAAACATATCAAAGGAAAAACCACTGGGTTGTATACAAAAATGTAACTAAACCTAGAATAATAATTTGAAATAGTGTTTGGAAGAGGCATATAGATTATATGTGTAACATCTTTACTTTTTGAATGGTTCGTTTTTCAGGTAATTTTGAAATTTTGGGTTTTGTGGTCATGCCATCATAAATTATACAATTAGGGAGGTAATTTAAATTGTTTTATAGATCCAATAACTTGTTTTTAGGTGGGTTTTACGTTTTGGTGGTATTCTGATGGTTCATACTAACACTAGAGGAAGGATGAATGGTTTGGGTGGTTGAAAAAATCTTCATCCAGAAATACATGTCATGTAATATGTACATGATGTGAAATTAGTTTACATGGAATTCGATATGGTGTGAAAGTAATAGGGATTACCTGATGAATTCAAAACATGTATCCAATATAAATCATTACTTTTTTCCATGTAATGTAATGAATATGTGACATGAATCCTACATGCTGTGTTTTTTAAAAGATCCATAGGGGCTCTGCCCCCCTAAATTATCCTTTAGGCATAGAGGCAGGAGAACCCATGGGGTCTCTCAGAACCTACCTTGAGGCACCCCAATATTTTTATGAAATATATATTTAAATAATCTTATTTATTTAATATCTTTCATTGCGCACTACAACATGTTAATTTTGCGCTATACACAATGCCATCTTATCTTGTGTTACATACAACACTGAGTTTCTACGAAACATCATTTTGTTATTGTCATTATTTAAACAAGGAACTTATAACCTATCCATTAAAATTGTGGGTGTAAATAGGATTAACTAAATTATGAATGTATGATTTACACATGTTAAACCCTTTTGAAATTAAAAGAAAATTTTATTCATAAAAATGATTTAAATGCACAGAAGTGTATTTTATATCAATAAAACAAAAAACTACAGTTTTGGATTATATTAATGATATATATATATATATATTCAATATAATTTTTTTACTTAATCCTATGTGTTTTCTAGATATCATCCAGTTTTATTCTTAAAAATTTTATTTTTCTAAAAGTGTTTTTATCACCTTTTAATGATGTACTTGTTTTAAAACTAAATTTTGAAAATTTTATAAATTATTTTTGAAACAAATAAAATTCTTATTTAAAATTAGGATATAAAAATTAACTTTATTTGTTTTTTTTATTTTATGGTATGTTTCATTTTTTGAGGAATAATAAAAATACAAATTTTTATTTGAAAATTGTATTTTCATTTAAAAACAATACATGGTCAAAATTATGTTTTTAAGTATTTTTAAATATTAATTAGTTTTTTTGAATTTAAAATAATGTAATTATGTTTTTTGAAAAGGATTTTATATATTAAATTATTATAAAAACATTTTTATGTTTTAAAAAGTGTATTTTTTCGAAAAAACTATTTTTGAATGATTTTATAGGTTTTATTTTAAATTCAAAATTAAAATTTCTATGTTTTAAATTTGGAAAAATGAATTCCATATTTATTTATAGAAATTTATTGAATATTTTCCTTTCATTATTGTCCAATATGATTAGTAACCATGGTAAATTTTGTTACCATGGTAAAGGGTAAATTTGGTAATTTAAGTTAAAAATAAAATGATAGACTATAAAATGACTATAGCACATGCCAAAATTTTATTAGATAAATATAATTTGACCCTTAACACATAAAGATCTAAATTAAGTTATTTTAAGTATACTTGTCCCTGGAAATTACTTAAATAATATTTAAATCATAGAAAGACACAAAATATATCTTTATTTGTCTTAAATACCTCTTATGTGTCTACATAGGGACATAATTAGGTTATGAATGAATATAAAGGATTATATTAAGATTATTTATTTATTTTTATGATAGTAATTTATATTTATTCTTTATATGTGAAATAATTACCTTTAATTCTTATGAAACACTGATGCAGTGCTTGTGTAAGAAGATGAAAAATCAATAAAATGATTTTAATTAAAATGATAAAAACCATTAAAAGACCAAACAACATGAAAAAGTAATTTTTTTTGAGTATATATAGATCATAACCACAAAAGGTTATAATTAATGACCATTTATTTCCACATGGAAAATATTATTACATTTATAATATTTTATTTAAAGTAAAGTTAAAGTTGTCACATTAATGTTTTTAATAACTATATTTTTTTTAATATTAGATTTTACAAAATCTATATTCAACTATAAAAATTATTTAGAAATATAAATAAATTAGTTTCATCATAATAATTTATTTATAATTTTTAGTGAATAAATAATTACCTTAAATAATAACACAATTATGATATAGTAATTATCCAACTAATGAAAAAATAAAATAAATGATATTAAAAATATTAAAATAAATATATTTAAATTAATTAAGGAGATATAAAAATTTTATAGGTGACTATGACATATTATAGGTGTATTAAATAATTTGGCATGAATTTATCTTTCTGTTTAAATTTTATTATTGTCTATATAATGAACAATGTCAAAATTAACACAAATGATATTTTATAAAAATAATATTTAATTAAATTATTTAAAAATCATAAAAATATTTAAAAAATATAAACTTATTTTGATAATATAAAAAATAAAAAATATAATATTTATGGAAAATTTACACCATATATGTAAAAATTATAATGTTTTAATATTAAATAATTTTTTACATTACTTAAAAGTAAAATAGGTTAACTAAGGTTTAATCAAAATGGTAAGGTTTAAAATAATACCCAAACCTATGTAAAATATTTTTTATGATATTAAAACCTTATATAATATTATATTTTAATCCATTCCCTTTCAAATGCATTTTTATTGTGATTGAATTTATTATAAATTAGTATTTTTTGAAATTTCAAAAGTGCCCCTCATCTCAATTATAAAAGGGAACCTTATCCCTCATATCATTTCATCTTATTGAGCATTATAGCTCATACATACTCTAATATATTCTTTTATAAAATTAAATATTCACATTCTAGTGGTTATGGTCTTCCCAAAAGAGAAACTCTAGAGTCTTTTAGAGGATATTTAAAAGTACCATTTTGAAGTAGAGGTAATCGCTCTTACAAATCACTCTCTTTTTCTAATCTTATATTACTCATATAAATATATGATACATATAATAAAATAATAACTTAAGAATAATAAATATTCAAAAATGTTATTATGATTTTAAACACACCACTATACAACCCCTTTCCGATTGAACAAGAAATGAAAGTGTCGTTTGTGCGTACGTATGACTTACCGTCACCACATAGCGATACAATTCATTTTCCATCACCATATTTTATGAGTGAGAATTATGTTGAGTTTAATATTTATATATATGATATTTATGAAATAATTATACTTATGGAATGATAATATCACATCTACCTTTTTACCACCCAATCCTTTGGGAAATGATAACATTGCTCATGTGTATGTATGTATTACTATCTCCATGATGCGATGCGATTCGTTTTTCATATATATTTCACATGGATGGTAATAAATATAATTTTTAAGAATATATATGATATATATAACATAAAATTTATTCTTTAATGATAATATATTATATACATTTTTTTAATATGAAAATAAAATTAAAACAATGTTCATGCGTACGTATGACCTACCGTCTCCAAGAACGGTGTATTTTGTTTTATTTGAATAACTTTTATGAATCACCATGAATACATATATAATTAACATATATATATATGATATTTATAACATTTATACCCTTCTAGATACAATAAAATCACGATCTATGTAAGATGACCAAGGATAACAAGTCAAAACATGAACGAAAAACAAAGTGGTAATTACCCGAAACATAACTTTTATATTGAACTGTTAATAAGAAAGTAATATAAAGTAATAATTAAATAATATATTGTATGAATATGGTTATACAGTAGATTTATAATAAACATTTTTTTATTATAAAGTAGTTTTGAATGTGTATAAAGGAATTGAAGACATAAGGTAAGGAGATTTCTAGCCTCACTTTTATTTTTGCGAGGCTTATCCCATATTCACCACTCATTTATTTTATTTGGTGTATATAATACCCACAAATTTATTTTATAAGAATTATTCTGAATATTATGATATTTTTATATACATATAATTTTATTTATTTTAGGGGGCATATGATTATACTGATTATAAAGTGAACAGGGTTAATTTCACAATGTCATTATTATTCAAGATTGTTCATACATATGTATATATCAGGGAATATTTATCATCCATGTCCATGTTTCTTAAAAATATTTTCAAAAATATTTTTATTATTATTATATAATTTTTTAAATTCATTTTCACCCATATGTTAACTTTTACTAAACAGTTCTAATTTTTTTCTTCATTTTCCCAACGAGGTACTTTTTGAGTTTTCCAGAAAAAAGTATGAAAGGAATGTATTTTTAACTTATAAGGCATGAAAATAATTTTACTAATTCATGAAACATTTATGTATTAAATATTCTCTTAAAAATATTAAAAATTTATTTTCAAATAAAATGTTTTTTTAAAATTTCATGGCATTTTAATAAAAGAAAATATTTCCAAAGTAGAAAGAATATTTTCCTAAAGAATTATTTCTAGTGATTTCTTAAAATTATTTACCATCTAAGATGACACTGTTTGATGTTGCTAAGGTTTTATTGGGGATATGATCCAATGAAAAATATCTTATTATTTCTTTGAATGGTTTATGTCTAGTATTAATTGATGTTTATGAATTCCATTTTATTTTCAAAAGTTATGTTATGATGAAATGTTAATGAAAATCATTTTATTTTATGGGTTTTGATACGATGAATGATTTATTTTCTTGTGGAAAACATATTTATGGTTTCAATTGTGTGATGTGTGAGACCTATATCTCCCTCCAATACATTGGGTAAAGATTTATATTTCATGAGATAAACATGACTGAAATGGTAAGTGAGATCGGCTAAGTAATACAGGACTGGAACATGGGTAATCTTGATTCAGTAATATAGGACTGGAATGGGAGTAAACATAGTTAAGAAAAATAGGTATTTAATGAGGAGATAACATAGTTTAGTAAAGGACTTTCATCGCTATGTTGGTATTGGAAATGAGCCTTGACTAAGATGGAAATTATTTTCTATGCTTATGTGTATACAACAATTTCATGCATTATTTTATGCTCTCAAGGAATATGTTTGTTGATTATTTATATACTTTTATTATTTATTCAATGACATGATATCATGATCTTTGATATACTAAATATTATTTTCAAATGTTTTGTTTAGGTACTTATGCTTTATTATTATGTTATTATTGATATCTCCTTTGTTTACCCTTACCAAGTATATGAGATCTTCCTTTTTAAATGGTTCTTTTCTCCATGTTGTAAAGAAATTTTTTAGGTAGAAATACTAAAGGAGAAGAAATTTGTGGGAAACACTGAAGATCTTTCACCAGACTAGATGTTTTTGTTCCAACGTCCCAAAGGCACTAAACTAATACAGTCTTTAGGTGTGTGTTTGTGTAATGTATGAAATACTACACCAAGATTATATAAAGTATATGTACATTAGGCCTAGGTCATTATAGTTGGTATCATAGAAAAGTTTTGTCAACCTTTGAATACTAGGATGAGGTAACCTTAGTAATACCACTAAGTATAAGACTAAGTATAGGTTAAAATCCTAGAATTTTGGTAACGATCATGGATAACCTGGGATTAAACCTAAGATATTATATATTGAAAGTAATTTACCTTAATTATTCGGGTTTCAAAATATGATTAGTGTTTGTCACACTATTATTTTGGTTTTAGTCAATGGAGGGAAGCAAAAGGAATTTGATTAATATTGATCATGACAGATAATTTTCTAATGAGAAGTCAAATGGAATGAAGATTGGAGTAAAGGATGTTTTGATTATTCCTAATTATCAATCACATAATATGATAAATTATCCAAACTTTTGTGAGTTTCATAACCCATCTATTAAGAGAAAGTGGAGTTTCATGGTGACCACATAGGAAATAAAGTTCAATTTTCCTCATGTAAAGCATGTGGGAAGAGGCATAAAAAATAATGTTTCAAAGGGACTAGAAGATGCTTTGGGTGTGGAAATGAAGGACACAAAGAAAATAATTCCCATTAAAAAGTGAAAGAATGATAATAATGGTGTTCCAAAGGAATCATCAATAGTTAGATGTTTTAAATGTAATATTTATGGGAATTATTAAAATTAATTCCCTAAGGGCAAATATTGAGAAGAGAATTAACATGGTTATATTGCTAATGATGAAGAGACTATAAATGGCATATGATATAGAAGAAGTATTAAGGAATAAAATTATGAACCTTGGATAATGGATTAATAAAGAAGTTGAATGATTGAGTGTTTATATATTGGAGTTCAAGAATAATTTTGTATAAGTACTTTTATTGTATTATAGAATAATGAAATATCTAAGGATTGGTCTATTGTAGTTTTTCCTTAAGGATTTGAGAGTATATCTTGCGTGGTAATGTAATCCATGAAATGTGATTGAGGTGGTAAAGTGATATTTTTTTGAAAATGCATGATCAAGTGAAGGATAACCCTTAACATGTACATAATGTTGTAAAATAAAATAAAGGGGTGTTTTATTGTGATAAATAAATAGAATTGATAACCTTGTAACTGATTAGTAATATGATGAAAATGTGGTTTATTATATCATGGATTGAATTTATAGAATTTTTTGATTTATGGTATGAGGAAAGAGTTAATTTTTGAAAGCATTCATGTTTTCACTATGGTCTTATAGGAATTCAGGTTATTACCATGTTTCAAGAGAATAAATGATAATGGTATTCACATGTTTGGTGTGTGATAATTAAGATTAATATCAAGTTATTTCAGGGATGAATGATAAGTTTATTTTTGAAATTTAGTTACCTTTTTTTGAATTTTTTTTATTTTAATCTTTTAGATGGATTATAAAGGTAACTATTCATGATATTTTTTACAATGAAATTTGGATGATGTTTTATAGATTAAAGTATTAACTCTCCATATGAGGATTTATGCATATTGGATAAATTGTGTTAACCTATTTGTTATGATGTTAACTATAGACAAATGGAGTAAACTATCATTCTATTAATGGATCTCATTATCTTCAAATGTTTCAAGAATTAAAAATTTATCTTTATTTCATGGAATAAGAGATGAAGTAGAAATTGACCAAGGCACAATCAAAGGACAAGAATGTGCTTATGAAATATAATGAAATTAAGTAAGTATTGATTCTCATTAAAATTATTCAAGTATATGAAAAGGATCTTGAAAAAAAATGTTATCCCAATACATCATTCTCTGATTAATCAAATGGTTCCTTATATTATCATAGATTTATGGATTTGTGATTGTTATCATTCTTCTAAACATGTTCCCTATTACTTTCCATCAGTACATGATAGTTAGTTTTGTCTCCATGTACATGTTTTATTACATAGGAATCATATTATTTGTTTTCATAGGTGACCTCTGTACATTCCTTTCTCTTTTTTAAAATGGATGTTTTAGGGGCCATTTTTTTTGATGTGGATTTCTTAGAATGTAAATTTCATATATTAAACCTTTGATGACCCCAATGAATTTTGAGGGAAACATTAATTTCAATGGGGGTAGAATATAACACCTTGAGATATTTATGAAATATATTTTTAATCAATATTATTTCTTTAATATCTTGCATTGCACATTACACTATGTTAAGATTTTCACTACATGAAACATCGATTTAGCTTGCGTTACATGCAATATTGAGTTTCTAGGAAACAAAATTTTATTATTGTAATTATTTAAACAAGGAAATTATAAACTACCCATTAAAATAGAGGGTATAAATAGGATCAACTGAATTATGAATGTATGCTTTACACATGTAAAGCCCTTTTGAAATTAAAAGAAAATTTTATTATGAATAAATTTTTAAACGCACACAAGTGTGTTTTATACCAATAAAACAAAAAATCACTCTTTTTTGTATTATATTAATGATATATATATAGTCAATATAATATTTAAAAATCATCCCATGTGTTTTCTATATATGATCCAGTTTTATGATTAAAAATCACATTATTCTAAAAGCAGTTTTATCACAATTTAATGGCACACTTATATTAAAACTATATTTTAAAAATTTTACAAATTATATTTGAAAAAATAAAATCCTTATTTAAAAGTCGTATATCAAAATTTAGTTCCATTAAATTTTGGTATTTTTTTGGTAAGTTTCATTTTTTGATGAATAATGAAAATACCGATTTTTATTAAAAAATGAATTTTCTTTTAAAATATATACAAGGTCAAAATTAGGTTTTTGATTATTATTAAATTTTAATTAGTTTAATTTTAATTTAAAATAATGAAATTATATTTTTTTAAATAAATTTATATAAGAATTTATTATAATTTTTTTTAAAATGGAATTTATTTCAAAAAAACTGTTTTCAAGGCATTTTACAGGGTTTTATTTTAAATTAAATTCAAAAAATTATATGTTTTTAATTATGAAACTTGGATGAAAAATTTATATTTATAAGGTAAAAATTTATTTAATATTAATTTTTTATTTTTAGGCAATATAAATAGTAGCCATGATACTTTTTTTCCATGGTAAAGGGTAAATTGAGCAATTTAGGTTAAAAAAAATGGTAAAGACTATAAAATATTTCTAACATGTGAAATTTTTTTTATGCGATGAATATAATTTACCTGTAACACATAAGGATATAAATTATATTTTTAATGGGCACTTGTCCATGAGAATGACTTAAATAATATTTAAATCAAAGAAAGACACAAAATATCACTTTCTTCATACTAAATATCATTTATGTGTCCGCATGGAGACAAAATTAGGCTATGAATGAATATAAAGGATTATATTAATATTAATTTATTTAGTTTTATGATATTAAATTATGTATAATTTTTATATTTAAAATAATTAACTTTAATGCTTATGCAACACTATTGCAGTGCCTGTGCATGTATATGAAAAATCAATAAAATGATTTTAATTAAAATGATAAAAACAATTAAAAGAACAAAACACTTGACTAAATTATTTTTTTATATATCGAGCATAAAAATAAAATAGTCTAATTAATGACTATTTAGGGGCACATGGAAATTATTATGACATTTATAATATTTTATTTAAAGTAAAGTCAATGTTATCACATTCATGTATTTAATAATTATATCATTTTTAATATATGGGTTTTCAGAAGATATATTAAACTATAAATATTTTTTGGAAAGATAAATTTTTTATTTTAATCAAAGTAATTTATTTATAATTTTTAGTGAATGAATAATTATCTTAAATAATTACACAGTTATGATATAGTAATTATTCAAGTAATAGAAAAATAAAATAAATGATAGTAAAAAAATATGAAATAAATATATAATTTTCAATTAATTATGGTTATCCACTAATTTAATAGGTGAATATGACATATTGGGAGTTTATTCAATAATTTGTATTCGAATTTATCTTTCTGTGAATATTTTCTTAATGTCAACATAATGAATAATGTCAAAATTGTCACTAATGATATTTTTATGAAAATAATATTTTATTAAATTATTTAAAAATCAAAAAAATATTAAAAAAATATCAAGTGATTATGATAATTTATAAAATTTCATAAATTAATATTTATGGGCAATTGTCACCATATCAAAAAAATTACATTATTTTAATATTAAGGAATTTATTAACGTAATTAAAAAGTAATATAGGTTAACTAAGGTTTAATCAAAATGATAAGGTTAAAAATAATAAAAAAAAATGTCTAAAATCCATTAGTTTATGAAATTAAAAACATATATTATCTCCTATTATAATAAATTCTCTTTTTTATGTATTTTTATTGATATTTAATTTATTATAATTTAATATTTTTTTTGAAATTCCAAAATTACCCCTCACCTCTATTATTAAAGGGAACCTACTCCTCACTTCATTTTATCTTCATGAGCATTGTATATCAATCACAATCTACATATTATCTTTTAAACTTTCCTATAAACATTATATAGGTTCTGTTCTTCCCAAACGACCAAATATAGAGTCTCTTAGAGGAGATCTAAAAGAGTCGTTCGGAAGAAGAGGTAATCGCTCTAACTGATCACACTCTTTTTATATTCTTATATACCTCTTATAAATATATGATATATTTCATAAAATAATAACATCAAAATCCAAAATATTCTGAAATTTTATTATTATTATGAACAAACCACTATACAACATCTTTCCCATCAAATAAGAAATGAAAGTATCGCCCTTGTGTATGCACAACTTACCATCTCTACATAATAATAAAATTCATTTTCCATCACCACATTTTATGAGAGGTAATTATAAGGAATTTAATGTATAAATATCATATTTATGAAATAACTATACTCTTGAATGATAATATCGCATCTTCCTTTTTAATCACATAATCTTTTAGGAAATTATAATGTCACTCGTGCGTACATATGGCTTACCATCACCACGATGCAATGTGATTTGTTTTTCATCTATATTTTACATAGATGGTAATAAGGATGAATTTTATGAATATATATGATATATATAACATAAAAATTAATATTTAATAATAATATATCATATAATTTTCATTATTTTAATTTGATAAGAAAATGTAAAAAACATCCACGGGTACGTACAACTACTGTCTCCATGAACAGTGTATTCTATTTTCTATCTATAACTTTAATTAATGACCCTGAATAAATATATAATGAATATATATGACATTTATATCATTAATATACTTTTTTATATGATAAAATCAGGTTCTATGTAAGAGGACCAAGGATAGAAGTCAAAATATGAATGAAAAACACAGTGGTTATTACCTAAAACACAATTTTTACATGGAATTGTTAATAAGAGAGTAATATAAAGTCATAAGAAAAATAATACAAGGTATTATTATTAATAAAGTAATATAAAGTCATAAGTAAATATTATATGGTATGAATATGTTTTTATATTAGATTCATAATAAAATTATATTTATTATACTGGAGGTTTTAAAATATACGAAGGAAGTCAATACATAAGGTAAGGGGATTTCTTGTCTCACTTTAATTTATGTGAGACTTATGACATATTTTCCCATCATTTATTTTGTGTAATTTATATAATTTCAATGAGTATATTTTATTAGTATTATTATAAATATTATGGTATTTTAATATCCATATAATTTTCTTTATTTTATAGGGCATACAATTCTACTAATTATAAAGTGGAAAGGGTTAATTTCACAATCTAATTATTATTTAGGATTATTTATAATAAGTATCTACTAGGGAATATTTATCTTCCATGTTTATGTTTCTCAAAAATGTTTTCCAAAATATATTTACTATTCTTCTATTATTGTTTAAATTAATTTTCACCCATATGTTAATTTTTACTAAACGATTTGAAAGAAATATGTTTGTCGTTTTACAAATGAGGTACTTTTTGAATTTTAATAAAAACATAAAAGAGGAATGTTTTTTAACTTATACAACATGGACATACTTTTCTCGATTTTCTGATGCCTTAATATCTCAAAGATTACCTTACAAAATTAAAATATTATTTTCAAATAAAATATTTTCTTATAAAATTGTGTGGCATTTTAATAAAAGAAAAAAATTTCAAATTAGAATGGATATTTTACTTAAGAATTATTTAAAGTGATCTCTTAAAATTATTTTCCATCTAAGATAACATTTCTTGATGATACATATGATTTACTATGGATATGATCCAATGATACCATTCTTATTATTTATCTGAATGGTTTATGTTTATGATAAATTTATGTTTATAAATTCTATTTTTTTCAGGAGTTATGTTTTGATGAAATTTTAATGAAACCTATTTTATTTTATTAGTTTCAATATGATGAATTCTTTATGTTCTTATGGAACACATATGTATTGCGTTCACTATGTGGCGGGTAAGACCTATACTACCTCCAATGCATTGGGTAATGATTTATCTCTCATGAGATAGACATGTCTAAAACAAGAAGTGAGATCAATTCAATAATATAAGAATGGAATGGTGGTAATCTCAATTTGATAATACAGGACTAGAATGTGAGTAAACTCGATTATGTAAAATAAGGTTGGAACGAGAAGTGAACTTAGTTCAGTAAAGGACTTTATCGGCTATTTTAGACTTGGAAATGAGCCTTGAAAAACGTGGAATTGATTTTATATGGTTATGTGTGTACGTCTTATACTATGCTCTCAAGGAATATGTTCTTGGATTCTTTATGAACATTTATGATTTATTCCATGACATTATATCATGATCTTTGATATACAAGATATTATTTTCAAATGTTTTGTTTGAGTACTTATGCTTTATGATTATGTTATGATTGATATATCCTTTTTTTACCCTTATAGAGCGTCCAACCTCACCCTTTTCATATATTTCCTTCCACCAAGTTATAAAGAAAGGTTTTAGGTAGGAATAATAAAGGGGAAGATCTTTATGGGAAAAATTGAATATCTTTCACCAGACTAGAAGTATTTTTTTCAAGTTTCCAAAGGCACTAAACTAATAAAGTCTTTGGGAATGTGTTTGTGAAATGTATGAAATATTCCACAAAAATGATGCAATGTTTTTGTACATTATTCTTGGGTCATTATATCCCTCCCCCTCTCTTATGTTATTTGGTTATTCTCTATCCAAGATCTAATCTGAGATCTAATCCAAGCACCTTACATCTCATTTAAAGTGCAGTGGTAATCCCTTGATTCCTCTCTCTTACCTTTCTCCTTTATCAAAATATATGAAATTCCAAATCAATGTGAGATATTTTTATTTATTTTTTGGGCGTTTTAAAAAAAATTATTTTTCTTTCGATATGGATCAATTTAGAGGCCAATATCTGATGAGTGAGAAACTATGAATATATGTTAGGTGGTAACTATATTTCTCATTAATTTTATGGGTTTTATATGTTATATTTTTAAATACAAACATGTGGTTTGACTGAGTGAGACCCTAATTTAATTAATACTTTCTTTCTAATTGATTAATTTATTTACCCTAATCTATTTGAATATTAAAAGATGGGTAAGGGGATTTTTTACAACTAGGAAGGTTAGGCCGGTTTTTTATTTTAAATTAATTAAATGTGAAATGATTATATTGGTTCCATGGGAATGTGACCGGCATTGATGAAGGCTTTGAGGTGATGATAATCACTGGGATTAAGGTGACATAGTTCTTCAAGTTGTCCTTGGACTGAGATATATGGAGTGATATTGATCACTTGGTTGAGGCGACATAGTTCGTCATGTTTAAGGTGATGAGGTCTCCAAGTTAAGGTTATGGCCCATGGGACTTGAGATGGTGTTGACCATAATGTTTTTGGAGACATAGTCATAGGGGAACGAGGTGCTAGATGATGAGGCCTAGGAAATGTAGATGATTTCTGATCAACATTGATTTTAAATGTTCTGTTGGAGTCTTGTTCACATAGATTGAACTTAGTTGAGGTGGTATTGAACACTCTTTTATATTGGAGGCCCCTATAGATATTTCATCTTAGGGGATGGTGTTCACCAAAAATTACAGAGGAGGTTCTCACTATATAATTCCACATTCATAGTGATGGAACATCTATAAATAGTGTAGGAACTATCAGTTGGGGGTGGAGGCTCATCGATACACTTGTGGTTGATGGGATATGATTATTTGAGGATGGATATTGCTATTCCTTGGGACATCGATATATTGAGACGATGGTGATTTATCATATATTTTGCAGGATATATATTGTCGTACCTTGGGACGTCGGGCTATTGAGTGGACAATGATTTTCTAAATGGTGGTCCGAGGTGACTAGGAGATACAAATTGGCATGTTCTTGGGATTCTATTTTCTTGGTTTATGTCATGAAATGTTTAAATGGAATGAGGTTCTAGTGATATATTTATTCTAGGTTCCTGAGGGCTCTCTAAGTATTCTATTGTTTAGGGGATGCCTGTGAACTATGCCATGGGTCCCTTCCACTGTAAATATATATTTCGAAACACTTTGTTATGAAAATATATATTTATGGGCATGTATTCTGAGATATAATAGTGTTCCCTGAATTAAGTGAAACACTCACTTGTGGATATTGATAACATGTGGAGTGGGTTATTTATATTCTTTTCCTATTAGTTTCTTCTATTTACCTACATTTTCATACACTGTATTATTATAGAGGTAAGATAGGAACATTTTGATGGTGGCCTAATGAGTTCATACTCACACCCTACATAGACCCCATAATATTCATTTAGACTTTATGGTTTCGAGATCATTTAAGGATTCAAGATCGGGAGGTGGACCTTTGGGATAAGTGATGTACTGAATTTTTTTGGGATGTATGGCAGTGGACCAGGTGGTTCCTCTAAATCAAGCTATACCTTATTTTAGGTTTATATTTTTATATACTTACATGGACATCTGTGATAAACCCTACCTATCTATATTTATTCATGACCAATCCTGGATTGTGTTTTATCATATATAAATGGTATTATGCTTTGGGATTCTTGTTACTACTTTTTTTGTATGCATCCATTATATTTATCTATTTCTTCCACTGAGTTATGGATTTTCTTCCATTGTGTTATATATATGGACTATTATTATTATCATTACAAGAGGTTATAGTCTCTTCTCCCTCACTGGATTAGACCCTCGCTTCTAATCGGTAGGCTTTAGAGATAGGGAGGTGCGCCTAAGGCTCAGTGGATCACCATCTCAGAGAAAACGCTATGTGAATCCAAGGTCAGGTGCTACAAATTGTAATAAAGGATCTTATTTTTTCTTTTTTTATACTATTTGAGATATAGTAGGTCAGAGACTAGGATGTGGTCGGAATTGGGTTAAAAACTCATGTTTGGGTGCCTACAACCCCATGAACGTTGGACTAACCATTTTTACAAGGCTAAGAAACAAATTTTATGCTTTTTGCTTTTATATTTTATTGATTTACACCTCAAGTAGTGAACTTGGGTGTGTTTTTATTGTATTATGTTGTTTTGACCCTTGGAACAGTGTGAAAATAGATGATTTTTATGCATCATGATAGGAACATAGGATTATATATTGTGTGGTATATTTTTTTTATCACCATTGGGAACCTTGAATGAACTAAAAGGTTTTGGGTTATTTAAAGTGTCAAAAAATGATAAATAGTGTTTTCTTTCTTATCCTTTTTGGTGGAATTATACTTAGCTAGTCCAGTTATGTGGTTCCTGATGAGATCATATGTGGTTCTATGTGTATATAGTATGTATGGGTCTGAATCTATCAAGGGTACAAATGGATAACAAAAGGGGGTTATTTGGTTAAATTTTCAATTAAAAGATAAATATTTTTCCTTCTTAGCCTTTTGGTGGAATTCTACTTAGCTACCTCAGATCTATTATTTCTAATATACATGATACATGATACCTAACTCTAATATGGGTAGGACAGGGGCCATGAGGCCATATGATATATGATACCTACCTCTATTGTAGGTAAGGGGACATGAGGTTAGATTTTATGTGACATGGGTGCAGTAGTGGAGTGTATGGGTGGTGAGATGTGAAAACTATTATAGCTATCCATATATATGATATATATGACTGTAATGGATGTTTGACCATGGTGTTTGGTCTTCAATGTGATACCACCTAGAAAGTTTTTAGTGGCACTTCAGGGAGGGAAGATATGTGGTTCCACTAGATCATGCACATGATGATGCCCTTGAGGGATGGGATGATCAGGAGGAGTAGGTAGAGGCTCTAAGGATGGAAATTAGGCCACATTAGATAGAATATTTTAGGACATGGTTAGAAGAAAAACTCAAATAGAGCTTGGTGTGAGTCAAAAGGGTATTTATAAGGGATCTCAGGGAGTTGATACATCCATGACTTATATGACTCATGAGTTCTCGTCTAAGCACTAACCATTATTTTATGTTTAGGGTGGACCACACATAGAAGAGAATTGGATTGTGTAAGTGTATACTATCATTGAGCAGCTTGAGACACCCCCGTGTTAGAGGGTGAAGCTGAGTAAATATATTCTTTGAGGATCAGAAAAGTATTGGTGGGATGTACATATTCAGGAAGGAATACATGAGGGATTTTCTTGGAAGGATTTTGAGGCCATGTTATTGGATCACTTCTTCCCTAATACATTGAGGGTGGACCAAGATCATAAATTCATAAACCCAAAATATGGATACACTTAAATTATAGATTTTTAGAAAGGTTAACAATATTTGTTTTAACTTTGTGCTTTATATGGATGGAGATGAAATTTCTAGGGCGAGGAAAATCAAGTATAACTTATGGAACACCATCGGGGTTTATGTAAATAGCTTCAGACTAAACTCATTCTTTGAGGTGGTGAATCATGTGTTGATAGAAATGGGAAACTTGATGGACATGTCATATTCGATTAATTTGATGACATCAGGTAAGTATGGTGGTGGTGCTTTTGGTATCTAAAAGAGGGACCATGATAATTCCAAGTAGGATAGTTAGGCCATAGGTTTTGGAAGGCCACCAAAGAGTGGTTCATTGATAGTGTGCTTCTAGTGAAGAAAACTGGGGGAATATTTAGACCTAGTATAATCAATATCCAAAGGAGTGTCAGGAATGTGTTTTGATGGGCCATTTTGATAGTATTTACATGAATCCTTCACAGATAGTTGGGAGTCATGGATTTGGGAAGATTTAGGGATCTATGACAAGACAAGAAGAGGTAAAAGGAGCTGGTAGATGGGATTTAGCTACACATTGTGGTCGTAGTGTGGAGATAGATACACATTAGTGGGATCAATGGTGAGTGGTTGGTGTAGCTCTATAGGGAGTAATGAAATCGGCTAGTTGAGCTTCAATCCATGTGAATTCTCTTGATATGGAAGTTAAATAATAGGTTAGAGATCTGATGATTGTTATAGGAATGTTATGGTGTGAACGAGATTTTTTTTTGATATGACTGATATGGATGCATGAGATGCACATATCAGAACTAAACTAACTAGGCACTAGATAGTTGGTGGGAATTAATGTGATACAGGTTTTGTATGAGGTGTGTGGTAATCGATATATTTATGGTAATTCATATGTATATATAACGCAAGGTTACTTTTGAGAATTTATTGCGATACATGATTTATGGGCATCTAATGATATGTGGGGCTTTCAAGTGTCATGTATGACAAAAGTATTAATGATTATCTGATGAGACACAGGACCTGGTAGGAATTAGGTATGATAGAAGTATGATTGAGAACCTAACGATTCCATGAATGATAGTGTTTCTTATATGTATGTTTACTTATGAGGAGTGTTAGAGGAACCATTATAATAATAAATTTTGGTTAGGAAGCGACTAGGTAGGTAACTCTTATGGTGAGCCGTGCCTCGAGGGGAGTTGAATCTTGTTTGAAATATCGGGGTATAATGTGGTGATATTAGGATATGGGTATTTTTGGAACCATATCATATTGACATATCTTAGATTTGGGAAGAGCTATTGCATGGTGGGGAAACTATAATGTCTCTGGTTTTTGAGTGAGATATTTTATTGGTAATTTTGGACTTTTGAGTTAGGTTGTCGATCCAACATAAATTCTAAGATTCATAATCTATTTCCAGAAGTTTGATGGCACTATGAACATATTACTATGTGGGTTTTATGATTTGGTGGAAGTTTTGGGGGTTCAAGAAAACACTATAGGAATGATATATGGTCTCAAATGTTGAAAATAACTACATCTAGAAATACATGTCATGTAATATTTAAATTAAGTGAAAGTGGTTTAAAAAATGTTGGACGGGGCATGAAAGATCAGGGGAATTACTAAAGGAATTTAAAAAATGTATCTAATACACATCATGAATTTTTTTCACACCATGTATGGTATACACAACATGAAACATGCAACTCATTTTTTTTAAAATAGACACAGGGGCCTCATCCCCCCTCATTTATCCTTCAAACATAGAGATAAAATCACTCAAGGGGTCTCAAAATACCTCCCTTCCCCTCTCCTTGGTTATTTGGTTATCCTCCATATGATATTTTATTTGATCTATGACTATCTCATTGGATTTAATTAGGTACATACATGATTCCTCTTGCTTATCTTTCTCATTTATCTTTCCATACATGAATTCCAAATTCATGCGTGCCCTTTTAAATTATTTTTAGAGCATTTATAAAAAATATATTTTCTTCCAACACAGCTTGAGTTAGGGGCCGATATTTAAAAATAGATAACCCAGGAGTATAATTTAGTTGTTTTCCTTAATTATTTCTTGATTTCCTTTTAATTGATCAATTGATGTTATGGGATTCCATTGGGAATGGCCTAGTCCATTTTCATATGCTAAGTTGGGTAAGGGGATTTTAAACAATATAAAATCTTAGAGTATTTTTTATTTTAAAATTATTAATCATGATATGATTTTATTGGTTCCATGGGAACGTAATGGGAATGGCTTGGGGATTTGAGGTGATGATGATCACCAGGACCAGGGAGACATGATTTATCCGGTTGGGATTGGCCCAAGATATATGGGGTGATGTATATCACTAGTTTTTTGAAATTGATTCACTGGGTTTGGCGTGGCATGACAATCGGTTTTACGGTATGGCCAACATAGATTGAGATGGTGTTAGGCCATTGGGTTTTAGGAGATGTGCCCATAGGGGAATGAGGTGCTGAAATATGGGCCTTAGGAAATGTTGGTGATTTCCACTCACCATTGTCATCCAATGCACCATTAATTTCACGTGAACATAGATAAGACTCATTTGATGTGGTGCTTACCACTCGTTGTTGATGGAATCCTCCACATATATTGTATTTTAGGGGATTGTTTTGACAAATAGGTATAGAGTAGGTTCTCACATTATAATTCCACATTTGATGGGGATGGACCATCCAAAAATGGTTTCGAGACCATCAGTTGGGGGGTTGAGGATCACCATTATAATTGAGGATGATTGGATTGATTATTGGTGTCTGGATACCACCGTACCTTGGGAGGTTAGGCTGTTGTACCAATGGTGATTTATTATATATATTAGGGATGGATGTCATAAAACCTTTGGATATCAATATATTAAGCCAATGGTGATTTTTTGAACATAAGTCCTAAGGTCCCGAGGCCTAATTATGGACATTCCATTGGGATTTATGTTACTTTTTTATGTTATGAAAGGTGTCATATGGAATGAGGTGCCTATGATATATTTATGAGAGGTTTAAAAGGACTCTATTTGTATTATATTCTTTAGGGGATTCATAGGAACAAATCCACGTGTCCTCACCACTTCACATATATCTATCTGGACATTTTTTGGATGAATATATTTGGAGGAACATGTTTAGAGACATACCAACATTGGCCGAATCAGGTGAAATGATCACTTTTTAATATCGGTAAAAAGCGGAGCCAGTTATTTATATTTATTTTGTATGTGTAGCTTCTATTTATTTACATATGCATACATTATATAATTATGGATGTAAGAAAAGAACAAATTAGTGGTGACCTACTCAGTTCATACTCACATCATACATGGGAGCCTTAGGATGTGTGTAGAATTTATGGTTTTGAGATAAGGTAAGGATTAAAGATCAGGATCTGGACCTTAGTGATCTGGAATGTACTTCTTTATCATGGTATGGATTGGGTTAGACCAGGTGGTTCCTTTGTATAATGTAGGACCTTCTATCAGGTTTCTATCTATATGTATTTATATGGTCGACCATAGGTGACCCTGATTGTCTATATTTCTGTATGATATATCATTAATGTTTTTTATCATCGAAAAATGGTATTATGCTTTGGTGTTGTTATTTTGGTTTCTACTGTATATGTTTTTGATGTGATTATCTATGGCTTCTCCTGAGTTATGTTCTTTCATCCACTATGTTATATATATATATAGACCATTATTACTATCAAAACCTAAGGGTATAGTATCCCCACTATCATATAATCAGACCCTCACTACAAGATGGTAGACTTTGGCATATGGGGAGGTGCACCTAAGTCCTAGTGGCTCACCGACTTGGAGTATTGGTTATGTGGCCCCCGTATCAAGCCACTAAATTATGTATGGGTCACTATCAATCATATAATGCAATTGTTAATGAGGATAAAAAAATTTTATAATATACATGACATCACAAGATATGATTAATAAAATTTCTAGTCAGTGATATCATTATGATAGAATTGGGAAGATCATTCCATGATTAAAATAGGATCATGTCATGAATTTCTTATTACTAATTATAATATTCTCATTTAATTTTATGGATTTAGGTTTTAACGAAGAATAACTCTACAATTTATTGAATCACATAGTGATATAGGAGAGGAAAATTTGTGACATGCCTCAAAGGGATATGTCTCTCTATAGAGGTACTCGTTAAGGTAACATCATGTATTTTATGTCACAGTAGATGTTGAGAGTCTTGCCATGATGGTAGTTGTCACATTGTGATAATGCGAGATTATATGGTTTCTTATTTCTAATATCTTATTGTTTAAGAGAATAATGTTTGAATGAAAATAATTTCAAGAAATATATTATTATGGAGAGTATTATAAATTTTTTTAAATCATACTCATATAAAATTAATGATCATTATAGATGGAACCAAGGATATTTTATTCAGGATAGAGAAAAGAATATTCTAAAAATCTAGAATTATAGAGATATCTATTTTTATAAATAATAGGGTTGTTTCTATGTAAAATTACATCTGAATGAAATGTCATAGTAGATTAATTATATAAATTAGAGATAATGATGATAGAAGATATCATTATGAACTCTTTAGATATCTTTTAAAGTCACCTACCTTAGTGAATTCCCCTTATTTATCATAGGTAGTAAATTTTACCTTAATAGCTCAATTTCACCAAATTAATCTATGAGTTATTAGTAGGCATCATGTAAATGGGCTAGGTTCTCCATCCATAATTTATAGTTTGGGTTAAAACCAAAAATATGGAACACATTTTATCATCATATGATAAAGGAATTATTATACACGGCTAAAGGTCCTGACGAAAGGGGAATTTTGCTATGACTTTTATGTTTTGGAAAGAAGGAACATTATGTCTTGTTGTTATGGGTCATGTGACTATGAACACTAGGTAATTTATTCAATGAAATGGACTGTGATTGGATGTCGTGAATGAGCATCTTCTAATAGGAATATTTTGAAAAGGGTTAGGTCAAAGTATTTTGAGTTCCAAAAAGAAATTAATCCTAAGAAAATGATTATGGGGTATTACATATAAGAATATCTAGAATGAAATTGAATTATACTTGGGTTAATGAGTAGGTATTATGATAATAATTTATTCAAATAAAGAACATTTCACCCTTAAAATCCATGTTCGAATTCCATATATGGAATCATACCATGGGTGAATCAATATGAAGAATCCTTATTTTCAAGTGGGCACATGATTAACCATTACTCAAGAAAATATGGTAAGAAGTGGAATTTTATAGGGTTACCTTATATAGTATATAAAATCACTAATGTAAAAGGGATACCCAATTATATAATCCATATGAATTTGGAAGATGGATAAGTCATAGGAATGGAAATATAAATAGAAAGTGGTCATAGTTATGTAACACACTGAGGTATAAGAAATTACAGGTACTTAACAAGACATGTCAAAGTGGTACAAGTCAAGCCTAAATAGACAGGTCATAAAAACGAAAAGTCTATTTTGGCACACATTAAAAGTGGGGACTAAAATATTGAGTCCAATTGAGTCTTTATTTTACGAAAACCCGTCCAAAAAGTGTCCTTTAGTATTAAATAGGTAAAAAAATAATTTATAAAAAATAAAATGGATATTATTAATGAATATTAAATAATAAATTCTTTATAGTTATCACATCAATGTTAATTTATATATTTATTTATCACGTAATTAATATATATAGATTTTAGTTGTAAAATATTTATATATTAAATAAGTGATATATATATAAATTAACATTTATAAATATATTAATTACATGATATATATATATAAATTAACATTGATGTGAACATTAAAGTAAAAATGAAAAAAATTACTTATATCTTATGAGATAGCCTGAAATTCATTAATATGTCCTACTTAATCTTGTTGAACTTTTTTATTTTTCTATTTAATCCCTTTAAAAATATGGTCCATTTTTTGAGTCCATTCCAATCCATAAATGTGGTTTTGAGGGCCTAGATCATTGACTTGGGAGACATTAAGCACCCCTATTGTCCAATGGTGAAATTAATAAATTATGGTTACAAGGCTACTAGGAGAAATAAGTGGAATTAAATAATGAAAGTTATAATGGTAAATATTGGGGCTCAATGATGGTATTTTCATGAAAACATAAAATTACCCAAATACAACCCTCTTCGCCCTTATCCCTTAGGTTTTGATTCATAAATTATCTGTGAGAGTTAAATTGGACATGAAGATGGTTATACATGTTGTGCCAAGCATATTAATCTCTCTTTTGTGTCCTTGTTTTTGTGTGTATATTTTTTCATCTAATGTGGGGACATAAAACATTCTATTTAGAGTCAGTGGTTCCTTTCTCACCCATCCTTTACCTTAGAACACACTAAGACTTAATCATGACCCTTGAATGGATTTAATAATATAACCTAATGAATATTCATCTTCATGTACTCTAATATTATATCTCAACATCCATTGAGAATTAATCTTAGTGCATGGTGACCAACTAGATTTTAATTATTTTTTTTATAAAAGCCACAACATTAAATTCCTATAAATTATGACCCGAGAGTCTATTTTATTCCTTTAAGATACAAAATTCAATTTAACAGAATTAAATTCCACCTTGTACATGGAATAAACTTATCAAGTTATTATAAATGAAACATTGAGTCCAAAAATTCTTTATAAATGAATTTAATCATTTGTGAAATCTTTGCTTCAATTATTTATGAAATCCATGACTTACTTGTAACAGGATGTTGTAATTATCATGTATCCAGACAGAGAAAAATTTGGAAAGAATATTTATTCCTTGATATTTGGAGAATTAAGTAGTCCATGGATATCCCATTTTCATTATCTTAATGGAGTGATATAATTATTCTGGATAACTAAACTCATATAATTTAAGTCAGGATCATATCTTTGAATTTTTGTAAAAAACATTACATCATCTTTTTTCAATATTATAAATTCCCCTCAACTATTAGTATCATGACCCGACTTTAAACATTATATAATCTTTAATTTTAGTCAAGAACATACATTTATTACACATTGAGTATCTTTTTGGGTTTAGAGTTTTAGAGAGTTAGGAAATCTTACATACATAACATACCACATTCATTTAAATGGGATACCATTAAAAAGAGTACTCATTTTTTTCAAAGTATAAAACATTAAAATATAAAACATTATTTCATTGAAAATATTTATAACATTAATCATGACTACATTATTACTCATACCCATACTTATATCCAGTAAAAAACATTTAAAAACATGGGATGAGTGCAAAACTCAGTAAGGGATATAAAGGGAGAAATCATTAGTCAAGCGATAACATAAAAAACCAATAAATAACCTATCATAAAAAACTCAAATGAATAGAATAATCATGTATTTTCCTTGGTAAACATTTACCATATCATTCTTACATTCACCCTTATACTTTGAATAACCATTTGGACAACTTCCATCTTCGGATTAGCCAATGCATTGGAGAGCTTTAATGGGACTCACCCGTCATATCTTGACCTATAATGGGATCAACCCAACATATCATGAGCTATAATGGTGATACACCATAATATCTTGAGCTATAGTGGGATTAAACCAACATAAATAATGTCCAAGGAACATACCATGAATAAAACATTTCATAACTTGTATACACGCTTGAGCAAAACACATTAACAATTCAAAATACCATTTTATCGTAAAAATCACTTTTAGAACATAAACACTCCAAAAATGATAATGAAATACTATTATTAACAAAAAAAACATAAAAAACATATAAGGGAGAAACTATAGTAATAATAAATCATGAAATTATATGAGTACAATCATGTCATAAAAAAATAATAATCTCTTTGGATTTCATAAAGGAGACATTTAAAAGGATTTTAAGAGGGAGGTCCTTTACAAATACCATAACATTGAACAGAGAATTGATTAAATGAAGAAAATATTTATATATACTATAAATAAATAAAATAAAACATTGTATAATAAAATTAAATTTCAAAAGTCATATTAGCATGATAAAAATTATTGAAGTTGAAGGTTAACTCAATGAATGGAAATTGGGTTTAAAAATCACTTATGAAATTTCAGCATGGTATCAGGTGTACATGAGAGAGATTAATGAGATATAATGGGGTATCTAATCATCAATATATAATAATGTAAGTATAGGGGAGGTTAAAAAACATACCCTATCATTAGGAATTAATAATAAAAAGGCACAACATAGAGGAGATTCTTGAATAAAAGTGAGAGAGAGAATCCCTTAGCTCGAGTTCAACTTCTTTTAAATGTGTTTAAACCTACTGTATAATGGTCAAAATAGTGTTATTTTTATTTTATAGAAACATTTTAATGTTTATAACATATTATATGATAACTTTATAACATCATTCTACCCCTTCATTAATAATACTTTGTTATTTCCCTTATTTCGGGTGCGTTTATTACAGGGTCTCCATGAGCGGTTTGTAAAGGTTTTTATGTCAGTTGTAAAAGAAACTAAAAAAGTGTAATGAAATGGTATTTAATTGTTACCATAAACATAATTATACAATTTATCATTTCTAATTATGATGTGAGAAATATTCCTTAGTTAAACCATTAATGATGTTCTTTTAGATCATTTTAGTGGTTCTTTGATAATAACGACCTCATTTTGTTTTATAAATTAAAACCATGTGTAAAAAAGGATTCAAGAACCATGTTTGCAACATAATACATATATTGAAACTTGGTACAACCATAAAATTGGTTTCATGACCAAAATTGATGTTATAAAAGAAAATTCAAATCACATCATTCACGATGTCGGTAATTCAACACATCATAGAAAATGTTTTTATTCCTTAAATAAATGGAAGAGGAGAAAAAGAATGATAATGAATTTTCCATGATCCTGAGAACATCCAGAATATAAAATATTCCTGTATATTTCATTCCTCTTTCATAAGATGAGGGGAATATATTATAATAAAAGTAATGGAAAGGGGAAAAGGCATGATAAAGGAAGATGCTTTCTTACCTCTTGATCTCTTCTCCTTGAGATCCTCCTTAAGGCCTTTGATTTTGGCCTTTGGGTGAGACCAGAAGGTCTTGGATGTGGGGAAAGAGAATGAGGATGGAATTTGGTTGAAATTATAAAATTCTAAAGTCTTGAGAGGTGTGCTTTGGAAAGGGGAGGGAGAGGGGCTATTTATACATGAGGATGGGGGTGTTTTTTTGAATAAAATATTAAATAAAATACTATATCAAATGTTAGACTTGTAATAATAGTTTTTTGAGAACATAAATCATATATTAATATAATATAATTCTTTTTATACTTTAAATTATCTTTATAATTTGAATTCGTTAATTTATTAAAAGGAACGTAAAAATAAAGAGAAAATGATACTTTAAAGAATCACTTTTTCACTTTAGGTTTTGGAAAGTTCTTTTTAGGATTAGAAATTGATTTTATTGTATTTTGTTGAAAAATTTATGATATTAAATATATCGTGGCCAAATAAAAAGTTCTAGAAAGTTTATATCCTCAATACATCATGAATGATGCAATTTAAGATATACCTATTATGTGAAAAACTATATTTTTACTATTCACCCAAAAATTGAAGTATTTCAGAAAAATCCCAAAAATTAACCCTAACAATTTTTCGACGTGTAGAATCAAAAAATGAAGTCCAATTTTTAAAAATAATTTTATAAATATGAGAAATTTAAATTTTAAATAAAATCACATTCAACTTGAAAAATACAAATTTTAAAATTAAGACTGATTTCATAGTGCTTTCAAAAATTACATACGGTCTTATAAAGTTATCTCAAAACCCAAAATACATATAATTGTTAATTTATGATAAAAGTTTATGAAAATAAATTTTATTTTAAATTAATTTATTAAAAATAATTAAATATTTATGACTTATAAAACACCAATACTTTGACTATAGTCAAATTGTACCTTATAAGATGCTTAAATTTTATTTAATCATTCATGGGTAAGGTTACTATTTTTTTAATGTTTTACTATTCATAAGGGTCATACTACTATTCATAAGGGTAGGTTACTATTCACCAAAAATTATGTTTGTACTATCGGACTCCATACATCTTACTGATCACAACCATGTATGTAATATTTTCAATAGTCAAAACATAGAAGTGGGAAATTAAGTTTAATGTTAATTATATTATAATTACCTGGGTTGTTACACTTATAATTAGAATTATTTGAATAAAAATATATTATTCTAGGGGAATATAAATCACATTTATGTACTCATTATGCATCAGGAAGTTGAAAAATACCCTTCTATTCAATAAGAATGAGAAATAGTGTGTGAAAGTATCATCAATGGAACATGATGAGACTGAGACATAATATTATTTACTATATTCTAGTATCCAATTATATAGTTGGAGATTCTCATAGTAGAGGATCTTAAATAATTTTATTTTTTTACAATAATTTTTCCCTTATGTGAGAGTATATTAGAGTGATACACATTATTCTTTACATGAAAATGATAGTGATGTAATGATTCATAATAAAAAGGGTATTTGAATCCATTTCAACACAAGAAATGTTAAATTTCATAAATAATGGTAAAAATTATTTAGGGCTGAAATGGAAAAGGTTGATTGGTCATTTATCTATTAGTATCGTATTTTTATATGTGTATAGGTGGTAATATTATGATTATATGTGTCATCTCTATAATTTGGGGTCACTTTGTATGATACAAAACAATTTTTTTACCTTATTGTATGTGTTCACAATGAGGTATATAGGAAAGACATATTATGGATGAATTTTACACAACTATGAACTAAAGTATGTCTATTAAGATAATAAATTTAATTTGATACATTTTCTATAGGATGAGTAATATTATATAACTATCGTTTTTCAATTTTTTGTTAACATGTGTATTCACCATGAAATATGGTTTGTCTATTTGTGTAAGAGATTTTGATAGATTCAATGAAATTTAAATCATTTAGTAGATTTTATATGAATGTGCAAGTGATAAATAATGGATCAAGTACCCCGAGGTTATTTCATGATTCAAATTATATAATTGTATATAAAATGCATACATGGACTAAATAATCGATCTATCAATTTACATATATTAGTTATCATAGTGATCATAGTATAAATTTTACCAGGAACAAATTTTAATTTTAATTTTTTTATTTTTTATTTTATTCACTAATTATATCCTATAATATAATTATTTTTGTTTAATAGTTATGAATAAAATTTTTATCACCATTTCATTGTATATTTTCAATAGGATAAGTTTTATTTTATTATCTTGTATAGTTAAAGTATTTTAATTTTGAGAAAATGGGAACTTGAAATTTAAGGGAATGCATATTAAGATAATGTGAGTGAAAAATGTTTATATTCATATGGATTGGACCATAGAATCACATATTTCATGATCTTGGGACATTAAACAAGTATTCAACTAAGATTTTTATCCACAATAAAATCTGTGAAATAGAATAATGGGAATTAAAACTAAATTCATCATTGAATTGAATAAAATAGGACAAATAAGATTATATAAACCTCAACCTAAGAATGAAATATACATGAGGACATAAAATAAATATATACTTAAAATATAGTTTAGTAGAGTATACTATTGTTTAATATAAAATATGACATAAAATATTTGAGTAGAAGACGCTTGATTAATAACATATAACCATGGATAACCACTAATCATGTTTGAATAATAAGTCTATTATCATAATTTTAGAGAAGTCTAATATTGATGATCATTTAAGACAATTTAATGATAGATTTAATTTTAATTCTACCAATTGAAAATATAATTAATGTATATTATACTTGGAATAAATTTATATCCTTGAATGGGTAGAAGTGAGATATATTATAGGAACATGTGTTATAACCCCTCAAAAGGTCCCCCTTAGGATCATATTCACTCTCTACCTATGGCTATTGAGGGTTTATGACAATACAAATGTTCAATACTTAAAACGTTGTTTTATAGATAACATAGAATATAAAAGGGAACATATATATTTTCACATCATTCAATTATATACTAAGTTATTTAGTCACGTATGATTATTATAGAATATTTAAGGTTTTTTGAAATGGGAATCCTTATATAAGAATGGGTTATTTAAAGACTTTCATGGAGTAATAAAAACATAATTCTAGGTTAATGTAGAAAAAGTAGGTTGAGGATGACAAATGGTTTTAACTGGGACTATGATCAAAGATCTAGGTGTTTTTATTTATCTTATGAAAAATTGATTTGTGAGATACATACTTCTATAAGTATACACTAAAATGATAATCCATATATGAATGAACATTAGAATGAATTGTTAGAATGTGGTATGCGAAAATGATATGGACTAAAAATATATAGTTAGACATAACATAGGTGATCAAGGTGTCACTATGTTTCCCATGGTAGTAAGATTAAATGAACTCATATTTTTAGAATAGGGTAATGTTTTCATAGGTTAGATGAACCATTAAATTGATGAGGGAGAAGAATAATACTAGTATGTTTATTGGATCTCCCATGAAAGAAATGTTTTAAAACTGATCAAGATCTTATATATAGTGGTATATATAGTTTATGTTCATGGAAGAAAGACCGTGTGTCATGTTTTTATGGACATATAGAAATTTCCACTCCGTGTAGTTTAGGTTCATACATGATAAACTACTCCATGGAAATTTTGGCCATAAGGGATAGAATATGTGTTATATTCTTTATGGCCTTATGATAAGGGACATTAAAAAAAGTTTAACATCATATTAAAATGAGAAAATATCATATAATTCAAGGCCACATAATGATGATCATTGACCATATATTTTAATTTCATGTTGTAAGGACCTTTGAATTTGATGATAATTTTTATGTGTCATTTTTATTAATGAACCATATATTGGTAGGATGATTAATTGTTTCTCTATATAATGTGATCAATATGTATTCTCTATTTGAGTAAAACATATGTTTGGTGTATGTTAATTCACATATTGGTTCTAATTTTAGTGGATTCATCCCTAGTATCATGTTTTTCTTATATGGTAATAAAAATTCCCCTTAAATAAAGGTGAAAAGAAACCTCGGATATTATGATTTTGTTGAACCTCATGGGTGTGCGATCCCTGACTAATTTTCTCATAAATATATTATATATCATCTAGTATAATTTTTCGATACTTTATTTTTGATAATAGTTCATAAATTTCCATCTTGACTGAAGGTAAATATACCTCAATTATAAAAACTCCTTAAATTTCACGCAATATTGAATATGGGGTCACATGAGTAAGGGTATTCATATTTTTATAGTAGATCCATAATTTACCATGCATATTTTAAGACCCAAACTACTTTACATTATACACTAAATTTTATATAATATTTGAATAATTCTTGGTAAATTCATCTATATATTGATTTATAGCTTCATGTTAGAAGAATGTATGGATACATTTAATTTTTTTTATCCAATATTTTTTTTAACTCATAGATGAATGTTTTTAAGAAATTACCCCTGAGATAGTATAGGTAATTCTTAATCTGGAGATAATATTACCTTTGAACAAATTGAGCATGGTTCTTATATTGATCTATTTTAAAAATACAATATCAATCTATTTGGACAAGAAATTGGTGTCAATGATGATGAAGTTGATGAACCTTATAGTCTTCCTATGGTAAGTAACCATTAAATATATTTTCCATAATGAAAATTGTTATTAGTGGTTTGTAACAAGTTTTAAAATTTGTTTTTGATGAACTAAGTTAGCACTCACTTAAAAATATTACACTTTTTTTGTGAATTTTACATAATAATGAATCAATAATGGTTAATAACTCCCAAGTTTCTCTATTTGGTTATATAGAATGGATTGAATATGATGTTCACCACATGTTATAGAATAGGCTTCATTCATAATTATAGTGGTATCTAGCCATACAATCCCCCTAAGAAGAATACATTCAGAGCCACATTTGTAGAGTATTTTTAGGAAAATTTGGAAATAATAGAGAATGAAATTTATTACATAGGAAAAAACATGTCCCATTTTTTCACAATTTGGAGATAAAACTCCATCTTATAAGTAAAAAATTTCTAGAGACATCATTTTGATTATGTGTTTGATTAATGTGGACAATTATTATAATTGGGCTAAGGTGGTATCAATATCCTCTACCTCTTTTACTTTAATATTGATGATATTATTTACCACTATTTTATGTTCTACATAAGTAATCAATTCGTCGTGACCTGGATTAGTGAATGTTATAGATAATATTGATTTTTTTCTATAATAATATATAGATGTGTAATGTTAGAGTTTACCTAATAATTGATAAAATATACAATCAACACATTCATGTGGTCAAGAAAAATTATCAACTCAATAAAAAAATATAATGTACTTAGAGTAGGTTTTATTTATTATATTTGGTAGTTTTTCTACCACCATATAATTTAATGATGATTTATATAAACCACCACCAAATATCATATTGACCATAAGTTTGAGGTGATATATATTATTTCATGATTCCTTTTAAATATTTTCATAAATCCTTTATTTGGTGTTGGTTTACATTGATTAGTGGTGTTTTGGAAACTACTTCCAAATATAAAGTCAAATGCCAATGATTTTCCCATCACATAGTTAGTTGTATTTGTTTAAGTTTCATGGTGGCTATTAAACCAATACTAATTAGTTTAATAGTGGTTTCCAAAACCAATTCTAATTATGGGTATTTTTATTGGTAGGTACCATACATGGTGGTAATTAAAATCCCTATAAAATAAATATAAGTGGTTAAAAATAACGTAAAAAATTATTGGAGGTTAAAACTATAGCTTAATATAAAATTTGTGTAAATTCATCTTAAAATATTCACTCATTTATATTATATTCTTCACAAAAGAAAAAATAAGTAAGTAAAACATATATAATATTATTTTAAAATTAAAAAATATGAGATCTTTTCAACCACTAATAATTGAAAAGATAATATATATGACATTACTATACAATATTTCAATTTATAAAATTTTCATAGTCATGTTTTTAAGTAAAATTAAATGTTACAAAATGTGAAAAAACACATGGGTGGTAGACTAACATAAATCCCCTTTTATCCCCTAGATATATCTTATTGGTCATAAAAATCCCATATACATCCCTCTATTGGTACTAACACTTAAAATAATTAACTATATATTATTAATGGTCATATTGAAGATAATATTAAATGAAGTTTAGTTAATTATTATAAATATACCCACTATGTTTTATCTAATTAAAAATCCTTAAATTAACTAAAGTAACTTGAAAAAAGAATAAAACTAATTATGATTAGTTTGAAAACACATGTTTAGTATTGAACATATAATCAATTTATATTAGAAAAAAATTAGTGAACACATTGGAAAATCTTATTTCAAGCCACTGAACTAAAAAATAGAAGTCATAGTTTTTTATGATATATATTATTATTTTTATATATTCAATATAAAATTAATAAATAAGTATAAATATTCATGTGGTTAATGTTATAATTGAAATACATATTTATAATGGTTACATGAAAATGAATTACTGATGGTAACTGAATCATTGTTGGAATACAAGAGGGATTAATATCAGTTAACCCACGTAGAATGCAAGTGTACTTACATAACATGATTTAGTACAAAACTAAATATAAAAGGTATGTTATGATGTTTACCATTTGGTGTTGGGGTTGAATGGTTGTTATGTACTATCTTTGTACTCTATTTAGGAATAGTGCAATGAGTACACTATACTATAGAGTGGATAATATTTATAAGCCTATCCGAATATAACATTTTTTTTTGTTTAAAATAAAATTTAAATAAAATATACATTTTAAATTATAAATAATTAAACTTATATTTATTCAATTAAAATGAAATAATAGAACTCATATTTACTATTATAAGATATTCAACCTGAAAATCATACTACAGTTTTATTATGATAACTGAAAATAGTTACAAATAATTATATTTATATTTATATTTATGAATTTAAAGGTTATAAAAGTATGTATCAAGAATAAATTCATATTTTCTTGGTTTTTCTATTATTATCGCCTTTTATCATTCACACTACTATTTCTTTGTTTTTTTTCTCCAGTCCTTGCAGGATTGATAGTTTTAATATAATATAAGAGAAACAATCCAATGTGTTTTTGTTTATGTGGTTCACCATCATCAATTATTTCATCTTAATCACCTATAATATACATGTCCTTCGGTTTCATGAGGATAAATATAATTTTCCCATCCTAAAATATACAATTTATATAATATAATGGTTTTTTGGGTACCCAAAATACCTGGATCATGTTCCTCACCCACACTATTTCCAATTAACCAAGGAACATTAATAGTGGTAAAATATATTGAGTCTGTCCATTAAACCATGTTAATATTAAACCAATTGTATTTAAATAACTAAATAAAAAAATTTATTGATAATTCAACATGATAATATAAACCAAAATTCCATAGTAACCTAAATATCTAAATGTAAATATACCATGGGTTTTTATTTTTTTGTAATTATTCATGATCAATTATAATAAACATGATTAACCAATATTTGAAGCACCAAATCTAATATAATTATTCAGTGGAAAGAAATCAAAATACCTGAAATCTTGTTATATTTTGACTTGATTATCAATATTTATTATTTAGAAAATTTTATGTAAACTTTGATACTTATTTTAAAAAATTATGAATATATTAAAAATTGGTATTAGAATAAGAACATACATGATCTGAAAACCATTCTATAATTTCATTAATAAATATTTTTTTACCTATTCCTCACTTATATTTTGCATCCTAAGTAATATTTTTATTTTTTTCATTATTTTATTGATAAATAGAAAAAAATATTGGTATTGAGTAACACATATCTGTGTTCTTATCTTAAAAAAATTCCTAATGAAAATCAGGGCAATTTTCTAAATTCTTAACCTGAAGATATAAATATTAATTTTTTTTGCCTAATATGACTTTAATTTTCATCATCACACACCACATCATTGAAAAATCCATTTATTGAATATAAATATAATAAAAGGTTATTCACCCTCAGATAGTTAACATTGAGGAACAAAACATTATCATTGAGATTTTTGTTCACTTAAAGCTTCAAAAAACTATAATATATAATGAAAAGGAGTTATAAATATACAAATAATCCAAATATTTATTGAAATTGACATTTATAATTCATTAACAAACTAAAAATGAAAATGAAAATTATTTTGTTCTTAACGAGATACATCCACCAATAATATAAACGTCCTTCAGCTTTAAGTTCCTTATGGAAATACATTGTCAAATGAATTATCACAGTAAAATTTAAAGGTGTAGGGGAAGATCATTCTAAAATTAAAATACATATATAATATTATAACCACATGTTAATCCAGTTCAATCAGGTTTAGTGTTTCATCACATAATTATTAGAAGAAAGTGAAAAAATCAATTATGACAACAGTTTATTTTTAAGTTAAAAAACTATAGATTTCAAAAATAAAGTGTTTTCTATAGAAATATTTACGATTCATAAATTTTAGATCCATATAATTAATTATTATTTAAATAAAATAACATCTAAATGCTAAATTATTATGAACTAGGTACTTCCACATTTTTTAATAATTGAATAAAAATTATATTTTTTACAGTGTAAATATTTCTATGAAATACTTACCATTTTCATTTAACCACAAATATCAGTTAACATTCAGTGTATCTAAGCCTGTAAAATCATTTAAAATATATTATTTATACACATTATTTAGATATATAGAAAATTAATTGTCACACACATTATTTTCAATGTAAAAAAATAATTATTTGGTTGAAAAAAATTAGATTATCAATATAGATCTAAGGAAAATTTATATTATTATTTTATTACTATTTTTTAGTTATATTTTTTCGTGTTTTTACTATTTTATATACATCATTCAACTAAAAATATTTTCCACACATTATACCTTATATTTGATAATTATGCAATGTTCTCTGATCGATACAATAATTTGGGTGGTGGTCAAAAATCTATTTTTCCATTAAACCATGAATTTTTATTCCAATATAAATGATGAGTATTGGGGAATCTATAATAAAATGTAAAACACCACTTTCTACTAATATTATTTATTATGACATAAAATTATTGTTATAAACTGGATAATACAATCTATTATGTCATCAAATAAAAGAAATCCTAATTTAGGAATGTCCTTGATGGTACATATATAGAAACCATGTGTATTAATCATTTTAATTATTGTTAAATAGTAATTTTTTAGACGATAATTCCATAAATCCTAAAATTATATGATAAGAAAATAAATCTAGATGACAATTTCATTTCTAATAATGAATTTTCCATGAATATTAATTGATATGATAATGGATGTTTGTTTCCAAAACAACCCTAAAGGTATATTATCAGTGATTAAAAAATAAGAAATATATTATAATTTATACTTATAGATCAAAAATATTTGAGTACATCACTTACTAATCTCAATAAAAAATTTCTAGTACAAGAGGTGATAAATATATATGATTAATTAAAGGCATCATATGGTTTTTAATCAATTGGGTATCACATGAATTCATTATCATTATAATCTATAACATTCAAATTCATATACTAAGCCATTTTATATTACATAATGAGACTTTTTAATCACATTTTAAAGAATAATAATGTAAATATTTCTATGGAATTTTTATTTTCTATTTTTTCATGATAATATATTGATTAGGAGTAGCATTATTATTTATTAAAATCTATATAGAAGTAAAAAATCTTTTATAAATCTCAATATTTTAATCATATCTATGATATAATTTACATCCATTGGGATATACAAGTATCTTTGTATAACTAAGTCCAAGATTGAAAATAACATTTTTCATCTTCTAAAATGATTCAAGGATCATAGCATTGACATTTGAATCATGGAAGAATTTCAATTTTATTTACATTGAATTATTTTTAATTCAAAATAGATTTATTATGTGTCAAAAATTTAGTTAGAAAGATATATGTGAATTTATAGGAAATTCTTTATATATTTATTTACTTATATATTCAAGAAATTAAGAAAATAATATTTTTTCTCAGTAAAATTCCTAATTATATTTGTCTCTACAACATCATCAATTATTTTCTTTATAAAATTTAAAAGGGTATCACATAATTATGATAACATCATAAATATATTTTTAATTAATATATGGATCATCTAGTGTGTTAAAATGTTGGTGAAATTTACCTACCATATAGAAAACTATATTTATCATGTTAAGGATTTTATTATCCACTATTATGGAATCAACATGTTTATTTTGATGGTGGAAATAATTACCAAACCATTCTATAATTTCTTATTCTCTATGAAAATTGAACTTCACATATTGAGGATAAAATTTTCTCAATATCAATGGCCCAAATACATTATATTTCTACAGCCATTGTCTAAATTTACATTTATGATATATACATTTTATTCTTCCATTAATAAATTAGTTTTCAATTAAATAATCCAAAAACATCTCTACATAATTAACACACTATTTTGTGTTATTATATAATTTAATACTTATTATATCTATAAATAATCAATTTATTTCAATTTTATATTTAAAAAAATTATATTTAATTATATAAAAATAATAGAGAATATTTTAGTTAATATATACTAAAAAACTAATTTGGTGGATATGTTGTGCTCTTATATCACGATGAAAAACAATATTGTACTATTAAAAACACTACATTAGTATTTTTTGACAAATTTAATTATAAATCATTAAAAATAATCATAAAAATAAATATATAAAAACATTAAATTTTAAATATCATGAATAATATCATGAATAATAATCCCATGATTAAAATTCAAATATAAATAATCTATAAATAATTATAAAAATAATGTGTTAACATAACTAATATATAAATTTATAATGTATGTTCCTAATCATTATTAAGGATATCATATTTTCAACAATGAACTGATAGTTGTTTTTTCAAACTCAAAACAACACACTAAGGAACACGTGATTGTTTTATATAAACAAATATCTTTTCCATAGTAATTTTCATCAATGAATGACATGAATGGTTATTCATTGATTTTTTTTCTATGATAATTAATTTGGAAAATATATATTTCATATAAAATAAACCCTAGTTTCTTAGTATAGTGGTTAGATTTGAAAATAACCACAATCTAGTTATCAATAACCTTATATGATAATTTAACTTATACTCTTTCTCATCCTACAATATTCTTTTAATTCAATAATTAATTCAGTATTTTAGTTATAATTTATACATCCTTAATATTATGTTAGTATTAAAATTTTATATCCTAATATACATGCATAAAATCAACTATTTATAGTATCTTGAAATTTAAAAAATCATTGTAAATATTGTTATAAAAATAAATAGTTTTAAAAAATATATATTTATTTCAAAAAATACCTTTTAAATATCAATTATTATCCAAATCACAAAAAAATTATATTAAAAATTTCATGAAACAACCTGGGTACCCTGGTAACCTGATAACTAAGCAGGTCCTGACATAGCCTGAAGGGTGTTCCCGATCCCCATGTGTCGATGACTAGCACCTGGAATTATACAAAATGAAAGTTGGAACTATTTTTCCACAAACATTGCAGAAACAAGATTGAATGAAATTATACATACAAAATAAAATACACTGGGATTTGTGTAAGAAAAATCAAATAGGTAATAAAAAACCGAAATTACTATATAAAACTACCAGAAAACTAAAAGAAAACAGAACAAGTCCCAATGGACACAACTCTCTAAGTCCACTGATTAATAGATAGAACCACCTCCAAGTGGTACATTACCCCTACTCAAACCTATAATGAGTGAATCTATAGCCACCCTAAGGCATAGGTAGGGTGTGATCTGAAAGCCCAGTAGGGTCTCATCAAGGATTCCATAATAGTTGTTAACATTTAATTAACCAAATAAAGAGCATTATATTTTCAAAATAAATAGGTATGGAATGTAAAAATAATTTTTTAAAGAAAAATCATGATTTACATTTCTACATATGTAATAAAATTAAAATTATTGAAATAGTTTAAAAAAATATACTAAATAAACACCTTTTATATAAAACGGTTTTTATAAATCTGACGGCATGTAAAGCAATTCACAATAATGGTATATTTTTATTTGATATACAAACATGTGAGCAACATGGTCATACACCTATGAAGGTATGATAGTTCTAGGATATCGGGATCCCACCCTCAAGGGGACACAACAAAATGTACATACACACTTTTGAAATCAGAATAAAGGGGACTCATCAACATCAACTAAGGGATGTGGCATGCTTCATTTAGGTATTGAAAAATTGTAAATTATAAAGTTCCATACAAATAACTCATTAACTACCAAAGTCTTTCATGTACTCCATTACATAAATAATGATGATAAATTTATTTTAAACCTATTTAAAATAAAATTTACACCATTCTCTATTTCAAATATTCCAATTTCCATGTTAAAAACCATAACATGGGTTTTTAATAAAAAACATGCCCTTTTTCCAAGGTAGAATCCAAATAATCCCATCAAAACCATTTTAATCCATTTTTTATCAAATAAAATTTGAAATAAATTTCATTAAATTAATTTATAAAATTTTACAATTTAAATTAAACAATTTTAATTTCATTAATTTCCATCAATTTTTCAAATGCACCACAGTTAACTGGAATTGGGGGGTTTCCCAATTTTGTGCCAAAACAAAATTTTAACAAAACAATTCCCCAATTAAATGGAATTTTATTTTTTTAAAAAAATCTAAATGAAATTAGTTTCAAGAAAATTAATTAAGTATAATAATTTAAATTAAATCTATCAATTCAGGTGAAATTAAATTTGGCCATCATAAAAGAAGCACCTACCTTTAACGGAAACACAATGCCGTCAATATAAACCACCACCTAGAAAGAATGTGCATAAGATATTGGAACTCAACATAGAATCAAGATTAAATAAAATGGGGGTAATGATCCATCAACACCAAGATGATCTATCAAACTTATAAGGAGAAAAATATAAAGATACAAAGAGATAGGGATAATTCTTACCCAGAAATTCACACTAAAACCGAAAAAATGATCAATCAATGATTGAGATAACTTGAAATGGTTTTAGAGATCCAAAATTACATAGTAAAGGCTCTTGGGTTTAAAGAAAGAAATTATGGGGAGGATAACATAATAATTTTATCCAAGTTGCCTATTTAAAAACAAAGCTCAGGGTTTTACACAATGTGTAACCCAATTACACATCATAAAATGGATAATTATTATAATCACAAAAAAACCTATCTCATCTCGATAAAAATGAATTATTATCATTTTATTATTTACACAGTGTGTAACCATATTACACGATGTGTAAATCTCCCACAGGTTGGAGAAATGGACAGTTTTTGCAGAGAATCCAACAAATCTTCGATTTCTTCTTTATAGGTATCATCAAAATTTATCCTTGGCCCTACCTAGAAAAGAAAAAAGAAAAAATACAATATGTTTTAAAATGTACATGTCAGAAGAGTAACGAGATGTTAAACCCTCCCCCCCCCATAAAAACTTTTTGTCCTCAGAAATCATGTCAAGAAGCTTCCATATTGAAAAGGTGAGGCCACTACTATCTCATCAGTGCCTCACGCTCCCATGTCTCATGAGAACTTAAACCATGACTCCATAAGAAACAAACCAAAGGTATAACCCTCCCATAAATAACCTTAGTTTTAGAATCAAATATCCTAACTGGTCATTCAGTCACAAATAAATTATGCTCAACCTCAAGATCACTCCATATCATAAAATGAGATGTATCAAATAGATACTTACATCACTGAGATACATGGACCAAATTATTTATTGACGTAAGATGAGGAAGAAGTGATAAATTATAAGAAAATTTTCCCACCTTCTCAATAACCTCATAAGGTCCAACAAAATAGGGAGAAATCATCACTTTCCTCCCAAGCCATCAGTGAACCAACTGAGGTGAAACTTTCAAGAATTCATAGTCACCAAATGATAATTTCAATGATCTGTGGCGATGGTTGACATAAGACTTATACATTCTCTACACAATTAACATTCTCTAATGAATCGACAAATATTTTCTTTTGTCTCTTGAACCAAGCTTGGTCCAACCAAGGATCCTTCAACAATATCCGACCAGCACAATAGAGATTTGCAAGGAGGTCCATACAAGTCTTAAAAAAGAGTCATTCTAATCTTATACTGGTAACTATTGTTATAAGAAATCTCAATTATCTCTAAATGGTCATCCCAATCCCCACCAAAGTTTAGAACACAAGAGCGAAGAATATACTCAAGAATCTGTATGGATCTTTCGGTTAGACCATCTGATTGTGAATGGTATGTTGTGGTCAAACAAACCAGAAATCCCCGTACCTTTTGAAGGAATTTCCAAAAATTATAAGTGTACTGAGGATCTTTATAAAAAACTATAGGATATGAAACTATGTGTAGACGAACAATATCATTCACATAGAGATTTACCAACTCCTCAACTTTGGTTGTATCATGAATGGGTATAAAGTGTTCAGATTTGGTCAATCGATCGATCAAAACCCATACCACATTTTTCTTTATTTGGGTATATGGAAACTCAACCAACAAGTCCATATAGATGTCATCCAACTTCCAAGTAGGGACTTGAAGTGGCTGAAGAAAATACAAAGGTTTCTGATGATTATCCTTGACCTATTGAAATGAATAACAATAAGAGACAAATTCAGCAATGCTATATCTCATACCTAGCCACCAGTATAACATCTTCCTGGATCTTGGGTGCTCTCCCCACTCAAAACTATGGAAATACACAATTATATATTTCCTTACTGAATACGGTACCACAAAATGATTCTGAAAGCATAGAATGCCCTCTTTGGAGAATAACCAATCAAGCATGGTATCCCCACCATTAAGAGAGTCTATAATTCTATATAACTAATCACCAAGATACTTTTTCTAAATAATCAATTCAACAAGAGTGGATTCCAACTGAACACTGGCCAAGGAAACCTCATCCCCTTATTCATGGGCTATGATATGGAACTTTGTAATAAGATCCATTAATTTCTAATCTTCTAATGATTATTTCACTACATTAGTCAGAATTTTTCTACTCAGAGAACCTATAATGACATTCCATTTCCCTAGGTTATAGGCGATGTTGAAATCGAAAGACTATAGGTATTATAACCAATTCCTTTAGCGAAGAGTTAAATATTTTTTTTGAGAATATATAACTCAAGATATTATGATCTGAATTCATAGTACACCTTTCTCCACAAAGGTAATGACACTAAATATCAATCATGTGAATCATGACTGCAAGTTCAAGGTCATGGGTCGAATACTTCTTCTCATGTGGCCTAAGATGATAAGATCCATAAGAAACAACCCGATCGACATCCAAAATAACTCAACCCAATCCTAAAATTGATTCATCACTGAAGACCACATATATCCACCCTACCTTAGGAAGAGTCCACATAGGAACAATAGTGAAATGATATTTCATCTCAACAAAATAATTCTGAAACCAATCTTCCTAAGAAAACATTACTCCCTTCTGGTTTAGTGAAGTCATTAGAGAAGCCAATTTTGATAAGTCCTTCATGAACTGATGATAATATCTGATTATTCCCAAGAATCTCTGAATCTCGAAGACATTTTTTGGATTCTCCCAATTCATGATAGCCTTCACCTTATCATGATAAATTGATATTCCCTGTTCTAACACCACATGTCCCAATAAATTCAGTTCTTGAATCCAAAAATAACATTTAGAAATCTTGGAATAAAGTAAGTTATTTCTAAGAAAACTCAGAACTTTTTTCATATGATACACATGATCCTCCTAAAACATAAAGTAAATGAGGATTTCATCTCCAAATATAACCATGATGGTATGAAGATACTCGTGGAAAATACTGTTAATCAAATCCATAAATATTGAAGGATCATTAGTTTAAAAAATGGAATAACATGGTACTTATAATGTATGTACCTTCTCCAAAAGGTTGTTTTGTGAATATCAAATTATTTTATCCTCAACTGATCATAACCAGAGAAGAGATCAATATTCAAGAACATCTTCTCCCATTTCAACTAACTAAAAATATCATCAATCCATGGTAATGAATATTTTTTATTTACTATAACTTGGTTGATCTTTCGGTAATCAATGCTTAGGTGATGTAAACCATCATCCTTCTTAGTAAAGAGAATAGGAACAACCCAAGGTGACACGATCAGGCGTATGGAACATTTCTTAAGAATATTTTCCTACTAGGACTTCAACTCTTTCATTTTAGCTGGAACCATATGGTAATATGGAATAAATACTAGTTGACTACCACAATTAAGTCAATAGAAAACTCAACCACCCTTACCGGTGGAGAACCATTGAAGTATGAATAAAAAATGTATAGAAACTAGAAGACCACTGGAGGGAGATCACTTCTCAAATATTCCCATTCTATACCAAAGTAAATCATAGATATCACTTTCCCTAAATCCAGATAAGAAGGTCCAGCTCTACTTGACCTTTGGTCCATTCTACTTAGAAGACATGACACATACCATTGGGTATAGTAAAGGAGAACCATCAAAGATAGTTTTAAATCCAAGATTAATTGTAAATGAGGAAAACCATCCTGAATATGACTTCATGAAGTTTCATGTTAAGAACCAGAAAACTCCAAGCAAGCTAGACATTTGATAGGGAGAAAAGACAAGTGGTACAATAGAGGCCCTACTCTCTCTTCATACCAAGGGGTGTAGTAATTTCCATCACACAAGGTAAAATATTCATAGAATGATTTTTAATATTAAAAATACGAGTTGAAATAAACAAATGATATGAAAAAATGTAAAATAGAGAAGTCACTAATCAAGAATCTATAGTAATGGTACCTTTTAAGGTCACTGGATTTGTATCCATTTACTCTCTAGACTCTTCCATTCTGTGAAGAATATTATTCTAGATTATTATGGATAGAACCATTTTTTACATAAATTATATGATTTCATCATAGTTTTGGAAGGATTTGATGATACCATGCTACTATATAGAGTGGAAAAGACATGGTAGAACCTTTTTAAGTGACCTGAATGTTCATCAGAGATACAATTCTTGGGTGCCTTGGTGAAAACCCTCTTTGAATAACTTATCTTACAACACTGGTATAAAATAATAGGATATATTCCAAGAACTACATGAGTATTAGAATGAACTTGATGTTGAGAACAACCATGAGAATCAACAAGATTCTTCTTTCCTTTAAAATAAACCATGCTGGCACTGGGAGAGAATGAAACTACAGATAAACCTAACCTACTAGCCAGATCAATTTCAATCATTATTGGAATATCCATCACAGCAGCACAAGAGGATATATTTTTCATGAAAAAATGAGAATGAATATCCTATCAAAGTCCCAACTCTAACTGTTGAGTCTTCATCTTCTCATTTGATACTATTTTAGGTGAAAAATTAATCATCTCTTCAAAATTATTTGTATACTCTGTAATGGTCCTATCATCCATCTCATGTTTAAAAATCCCCATATCTTTGGTCAACACGATTGAATTTGGATAGAACTAATCGGTGAAAATGGATTTAAAATAATTTCATTCTAATCCCTCATATTTATTTATCATCATCATCATGTCCCACCATCTCCTTCTTGATCCTTCCAGTATGAAGGTGTTACAATTCACCTTGATTTCATCAGGTGTCTCCAAGAAACCAAAAAAACTCTTGATTATGCTAAACCACTTCACATCCTGTTGAGGATAATTTAATCCCTTGAACACTAGTGAATTATAGATAAGTATCTCCTGAGAACATTTATGAAGATCTTCCCCTAGAGGTTCTATATCTGGAGCCTGAATATGAATCAATGGTGGTGCCTATCCCAAATCTTAGACAATATGCACAATTAGCTCAACCAGCTTTTGGTCCACAAGTGGGTTTGCTTGCTGAGGTTCAACAACATCTTCCTCTTAGATCCGATTATCTTGACTTATCATAGGAGTGTTGCAACAAAACATCAACATAAAATAAAGAAGACATCAGATTAACACTCAAATATAGTAATACAGAAATTAATCCCAATAGATAGAAAAATATTATTTGGATTTCAATATACCAAAATAAAAATTAGGTAAAATACTAGAACTAATCCTCAAGATTCATTTTCCTAACCACCCCTAGGGACTTAAGGTTCATTGTTGTGAGATATGGCTAGGAACTTAATTGAAACTACCTCCAAAGTCTTGACAAGATTTCACAAATTCAAACTAACTTTAAGAAAAATTCTCAACTTAGACCTTTGATACCACTTTTCATGAACTGGCCAGGGTACCCTAGTAACCTAATAACTAATCTAGTCTTGACATAGCTTGAAGGGAATTTATAGTCCCCAAGGGTCGACGACTAGCACCTAGTATCTTTCTAAATTAATGTGGGATCAATTTTTCCAAAAATATTATGGAAGAAACATAACAAGACAACATGTACACAAAAGAAACTCAACTTAGAGTAGTGTACTTGAAATCAAATAGGCAATAAACAACCCAAATTAATATAAAAAAGTAACATAAAACTAAAAGAAAACATCCCAAGTCCTAATATATGAAGCTATCTAAGTCCACATATCAATATCTAGAACCACCACTAAGTAGTGCTTTACCCTTTCTCAAACCAGGAAAGAGAGAATCTACCAACACATGAAGGCATAGATAGGGTGTGATCTAAAATCCCAGTAGGGTCTCAACAAGGATTACATAATATATACCAACATTTAATCAACCAAATAAAAATCTTTCACTTTTAAAAAACATATGTTTGGCATTTCAAAATCAAATTTAAACAAATAATGCTTTACATTTCAAAAGATGTAATACCTTTCAAATGATGGAAATAATTTAAATAAATGAATTAAATAATCAAATTTTATATGAACCTATTTATATAAATCCAAATTCATTTAAACCCATTCACAATAAGGACATATGTTCATTTAGAATACAAATAGCTGAGTAACATGGTCATACACATAAAACGGTATGATAGTTTCAGGCTATAGGGACCCCACACTCAAGTTGACACAAAAGTATGTACATATTCCCATTTAAACTCAATAAAAAGAGGACTCATCACCATCACCTAAGGGATGTTACGTGATTCATTTATGTGTTGCAATGTTGTAAATCATAATGTTCCATCTAAATAAATCATTAAATGCCTAAGGATTGCATGTGCTCCAGTACAAAAATAGTGATGGAAACATTTTTTAAAACTATTCAAAATAAAATTCATCCTATTATCCATATCAAATATTCCAATTTACATTCAAAACCATAAAATATGGTTTTAATAAAAACATGTCATTTTTCAAAGATAGAACCCAAAGGTTCCTATCAAAATCAATTTAATCCATTTTTATTAAATACAATTTGAAATAAATTTAATCAAAATAATTTTCAAAATTTTACATTAAACTAATTTTTTAATTTAAGTTTAAAAATTTAAATTTCATCAATTTCCATCAGTTTTTCAACTGCACCCCACTTCACTGGAATTGGGGGTTTTCCTAATTTCATGCCAAAACAAAATTTCCAAAACAAAATTCCCCAATTTAATAAAACTGGGATTTTAAATAAACCAATTGAAAAAAGTTCCATGAAATTTAATATAAATCATATAATTAAAATTAAATCAATAAATTCATGTTAAATCAAATTTGGCTATCATTATAGAACCACCAAGCTTTCATGGAAACACAATGCCCATAATGAAAACTACCGACTAGAAAGAAGGTGAAGAAGATATAAGAACTCAACCTAGAAGCAAGATTCTACAACATGGGGTATAGATCAATCAATCCCATGATTATATATCAAAAATACAAGGAGAGAAAAAAATATATGAAGAGATAGATAGAATTATTACCCAAAAGGTCACACCGTAATCAGAAAAATGATCAATCACTGATCAAGATGACTCAGAAGGGTTTTAGGGCTACAAAATAGCTTAGTTAGGCTCTTGGGTTGAGTGAAAGAAATTATGGAGAAGAGGAAATATGACTTTTATCCATGTTTCCTATTTAAAAATAAATTTTTGTGTTTTACATGATGTATAACGCAATTAAACGTCATGAAATTGAAAAATTATCATAATCACCGAAAAACACATCACCTCTTGATAAAAATGTATTATTATCATTTTATGATTGACATAGAATGCAACTGTATTTCACGACATGTAAATCTTTAGCAAGTTTTATAAAATATTGGTTTTTGTTGATAATACAACAAATATCTGACTTCACCATTATAGGTATCATCCCAATTTCATCATGGCACTACCCAGACAACAAAAAAAGAAAACAATGAAATGTTTTAAAATATACATGTCAAATTAGTAATGGGGTGTTACATAAAATGATATTTATAACAGCATTTTCAAAATAATCACTTTAAAAAAAGTAAATGACTTTACTAAAATCCTTTTGAAATACCAAATCATTAACATATCATTTTTCAAGAAAACACATTATATTAAAAAATTCATAAAACAGAAAAAATTCAACTATATTTCATTTTCATAAATAACCATTACATTATCATAATCACTAATAAATAATAAATATATGATAATAAAATAAATTATATGCTCTAAATATTAAAACATATACTAATATGATTTTATGGATATACACGTACTCATTATATTAGATTAAATTCAACTAAAATTTCATATTTATCAATATAGAGGGGTGATTTAGTGATTTTTTTGAGGTTCCCAATGTATAATGTTATCGCAATGAGCAGGGAGTGAAACATGTGATAATAAGTTTACTATATTCATCTCATTTTTATTTAACACATTTTTATTAAAGCCTCTATCACTTGTAAGGATTAGGGGATCCTGTATATAATGTAGAAAGTAAAGGAAACACAACACACAATATTATTATAAGGTTTGATAAGAAAACCTAAATCTTGGAATATTAGATTGACCCAAAAACATGGATTCTTAAATATAATCTTATTATCATTTACAATATATTAGAAAAAATATTGATATACATACCATCAGTCGATCCTCCAATTGATCATAATTATACCACCAAATAATATATCACATCATCTTTAGTTGGTTGCACTTCACAACCATTTTACTGGTTAGACAAACCAGTCTCAAGCCTCTTTATAATCTTGTTAGACCCCTAGTCACAAGCCCCTTTATCTTAGATTGATCAACTATATGGTGATCTCTTGATTTTCCTCAATGAGATTGCTAGAGCACAAGTTCCCATGTACACCTATTCAAGAAACCTGAAATCTCATTGGACTTTCTCAAATATTTCTAATCCCCTAAGTACGAACAGTTTCCTTAAATAAACTTTTCATAGGAAAATATTGTTTTTAAGGACCAAGTCTTAGTCTCAGAAATAAAAAATTATTTGGGTATAAATGACCAATGAAATACCACCTGGATTTAGTCTCCAAATCCATAACATATTGTACATGAAAAGCATATAATATTTAAATTCCCAATCCCCATGAATGTGTAATAAAATGTATGGTATTCTCAAATAATTTTTTTTATTTTATGAAACAATGAAAATGGAAAATATTTTCCCGCTTTTTTTTAAAAAAAATGAGTTAGTTTTACACATCCAAAGAACACCACTATACTATTTTCGTACCCATAAGTAATATTGTACTGTCTCAAGTGATCTATATGAATTTATATCATTTTTGGAACATTTTTTCTCATTTTATTAATGAAACATGTATTCTTACTTCTTCTATTTATAATCTTCAATCTATTCTCATTAAACCCTCATGATTACGGAAGTTCCAACCTGAATACATAGAGAATTTCATGGGTTTACTTTTCTTTTCCTATCAATCATATTATAGGATAAGAAAAAATATTAAATGATTACTTATCATGTAAATCAACACATATTTCTTCAAGAAACAACATAGGAGAAAGTTCAAAAGATCATGGAACTCATAAAATCACCATGAAAAAAAAGTTCTAGATAGTCTCATCACCATCATAAGGAAACCAAACATGAATATAGATATTTTTTTCTATATTTTATATTGGACACACTCTAAATTATTATTAAAATCATACTAGAAAATAAATTATGTTTAAGGGTATCTATAAGCAACATCAATAACTCCACTCCACCACCTAATCTAATATATGCACCACATTTCATATGTGTGCATCAAATCATTTCTTGCTTATTGACTATAAAATTTGGTATCATCATAAAATAAAAGGTAATAGATGGAGATATTTAACCAATATCTTTAATTAAAACATCCTATAAATATTTCAATCTTAAAATTATCTCATATGATCAATTCCATGAGATTGGAATAACCACTATAGAACGATTGTTCATTATTTTAGAATGAAAAAAACCTAACACATGTTGGAATCCCTCAACCGAAGAACGATTAAAATGTTCATATTGATCAAATAGTGAAGGTTGATTGGATAAAATTACCATAAATCAATATATACCAAAAAAATGAGCTAAATTACCCATCCCAACTAAATACCACATCAATAATTACTTCGGTATCACTCTCCTGTATATTACAATGAGTTACTCTAAGACCTCTTGATGATAGTGGGGTTTTGATACAACCACACTACACACATGGGATTCTCATAGGATGCGCATCCAATAAATTGGCACACGCTAACACTATGCACACTCACACCCATGTGCTTCATGTGGGATCTATTTCCATGAATTCCATTTCCCCTTCACTCCCTTATGGGAGGTTTAAAATCACTTATACAATATAGCTAACAAGGGAATACATGATTTCCCACAAAGGTAGTGGTTGCATAGGCCCCATGGATGGACTATGGATAGACATTTTTTTAACCATATATTAGAAAAAGTGCAGTGTTATCCAAAATAAATCCAGTGAATCCACTCAAATTCTCATTATATAATTTCAATGTTCTTAACAATTCCTCATGAGAAATTAAATTTTTATGGAATTTATAATTTTATACATTCTTTTATTTTGGAATTCATTTATAAATTCTAAGGAACTTTATCTTAAAATATTTTTCACCTTTTAAATGTTTTAAACAATGTGAACTTATACTAGGGTAACTGACACATGTATTTGACATTAATAATGGTTCAAAAAATTTCACATTTTAAACTCACTAATATGTCATCTTTTCAACTTATTGAAAACCAATTCAACATCAATAAACAACCTTGGTTATTCAATATTTCCATTTGGATTTGTCTTTAAAAAAATTTAATTAATAATTTAAACTTTATTATCGCCACCTTATTGGAAATAAGACCAAAGATATATATATATATATATATATATATATGAAGGAATTTTCAGCACTAAAATTTAGATTTAATGAAAATTATCTTCTCTTCCCACACTCATATTTTGATTTAATCCATAAAGGGGTGGAATGAATCCTAACATTGGAATGATATTAATTTAACCAAATCTAATTCTATGCGATCCATGTTTATTGATGAAAAAAGGTGATCAAATTTAACATTATATAAATCAATATATTTCATTCATGTGATACCAAATCTATAACCCTACTTTGTATGGGGTTCTTAAAAATATTTTCAACCATTATTATATATTTATATAAAAATATATTAAAAAAATTTCATGGTCATGAATGTACTTCCCATTTAAATTTATTTTATCATTTTTCATATATTAATATGACTATTCCTTTATATAGTTGATTTTTTCTCTATAGATACAAAAATAAAACAAACATACATCAATGATATCAGGCTCCACATGATAAACCCCTCATTGAAATTTCATATATTCACGAGATGTTAGCCGAAATATAGATATTTAGTGGGTTTTATTATATGATAACCCTAAATAGATGTACTTTATACTTATTTGTTTTTACTGGATTACAACAAGAATAAATTAAAAGAATTATCTATGACTAATTGAAATATTATGATGAGACAACATTATAACAATATTACTCTATGATTGATAACATTAATAATATAATATTTTCTCTTTTTTTCAAATTTAGGGATTCCCATGAAAACATGTCTAACCTTAAATTATATTCATAAATGAAAAACACAACTTATACATGGTAGTACGGTTGTTCTTTAATGCTCATCAGTAAGAGAAATATGGCTAAGAGTTTCTTCTCAACCAAGTTATCTTCATTGATGAAAATGGATTATTCTCATTATCTAGAAAAGTTGTTTATTTTTTCTATTCTTAATACATCATTATTTCTCCTTATATGTATTCTGAACATATAATCACAAATTGTTTAGGAATATGTTTTGTCATCACTTTTTGTGTAGAATCCTTGTTTAAAAAAAAATTAATCACAAAAGGCACATGTTTCATTCCATTATTATTAATATACTATTATTATGCAGGAATTGAAGTTAATAATTTTTGGAATAAATTCCTAGAAATATTAAACCATTTAAAAATATCATTATCATTCATCATTTCGCCCATTTTGGTAAAAAATAAAATTTTTCATCATATATGTATTTTACCAAATCAATCATGTTGTTCTTGTTCTGGACTGATTATTTATTCCATTTAATATTGATTTATTTTTGTGTTTATGTTAATTGAGTGTTTATAATGGTCAATCATGTGACATTTCATATAAAAATAGTATATTTTTTGTGAGACTTTTAGAATTATTCATCACAAAATTCATGGAAATTATTTGTTTAACAGTCTTCATTGTTTATTTATCTCCCATGGCTGACATGTCATTATAATCTTACCTTTTTTCATTTAGGTTATGTTATTATATTCAAATAAACATATTATATGTTCATTATTGGAATATACCATCAATGATCATAAAAATGACCACTTCTATTGCAATATACACAAAAATATAAAAAATAATCTTTTTTTGTTTTGGATAGGATGATTTCTATTTTGTTAATTTTATCTCTATTATAAAGGTTTCCCATTTTTTAAAAAATTTATCCCCATAAATATAAACATTCAATAATTATAATTAAATGAAATATTAATCTAAAACTTTATTTTTAAATGCCTATAATTAAAATAGCACTAAAAATAGATAAATAAGCATGATTTCTTCTTATATGAAACATTTAAATTGTCTTTGTAATTTTAGTTCTTTTTGGAATCACATTTCCTAATTTATGATTTATTCCAGGGACAATAATTCTTGTAATTATTTAACCCCACCTTTGAATATGTGGTTGATTTATATTTATTTTTTATCACAAGTTTTTTTCAAGATTGAACATTTGAATATGAATTTATCATGAGGAAAACATTAGTACACATAGATTTATTAGTACAAAGGGTCACCTTTATCAATAAAACTACAATAGATTTATCATTAGATAATATTTGGATCCTTTTTCTAATATGTTGATTCTTATCTGAATCCAGTCTATAATAAAATTATTTTTTTTGAAAAAAATCATTTCTCAATATATTTGGAATTCTTAGCTAGTTTCTCTTCTATATTTCACAATCTCAAATATAATTCAATAAATTTTATGTATAATGTAATCTTCTCATATTCAAATTACTTCAATATTTCATCTCACAAAATCATAATCATTTGAATGTTATCTTCAATCACTAGATTTTACCTTAGTTACAAATCATCAAGCTCTGTATTTCAATTTACATAGACATACAACTGAGAATTTTTATATTGAATTGATATATTATAAAGATTTTATAGGGAATGAATAAATTTTACAAAGAACATCTCTCTAAAATCCATCTCAAATATTCTCCTTTTCAAACATTATTCAATTAAATATTTTTTCCAATGTGAAATAGTTTTTTATTTTTTTATTAAACTATGTAGAGTATTTCAATAAACATTATTAGGTTACCTTACTTGACATTGTCTTGTTTTAGTAGTGTGTTAAAATTAGGAACCTTTATAGAAAATTATACTTTCATTTCATCATTTTACTCTTCTAGTTTTGTTTTTTCATCCTGAAGTTACTTTAAAACCCTGAAAATAAAATAGAAACTTCATTGGTATCATTACTCAAGTGCACTATAATTTCATAATTGAACATATATTCATCAAAAATAAAACATGATTCATCAGAATTATAATCCAGTAACTATAATAAAAAATTACCTCTTTGAATTTATACATATAGTAGCTGATATTCATTTATGATTGACTTTATATTCATCTTCTTTACCACTCTTCATTATTTTTTTAGAGTATTTACAGAAACATTAACATTTATAACATCAGGAGTAAATGTATTATTTTCCATATAAATATCTTATTAATTTTATTCAAACATAAATATGCAATTATTATAACTTCTATATAAGAAACTAGGTAAGTAAACGATTTGACTAGAGGTGGAACCATTCCTCTTAAACCAATTAAATTTCTCAGTGGACAACCTAGACACACTGAGAGAGGGTTAATCATGTGTTAATTTGTTTACTTAATTATTTTCACCATATTTTACCTTTTAGAATACAAACCACTATAACCTATTAAGATAAGTGTATCCTATATTAAATATAAAAAGTAAATGAAACACAAAACAATATATTTTTATAAGTTTTTGTATAAATATATATTACTTTCTATATTGGTTTAATCCAGGAACCCAGATTATCCAATATAATCTTATTATAAATTACAATGGTTTAGGAAGAAAATGAATAGATTCCCCAATAGTTGATCCTATAGTTGATCCTGGTTGTACACCATTTCTATTTAAATTTTATTCCATGTCTGGTTAGACCCCACAACCATTTGGTTAGATATACCCCTAGTTCAGAGCCACACCAGTAACTAGTTAGACCCCATTGTCACATGCTCCTTCTTCTTATCTTGATCCACTACAGGATGATCTATTGATCTTATTCAAAGGGAATATAGGATCAAACATAATCATTTATACATATTCTAGAACATTTTAATCCTATTTTTTTTTCTGAAATATTTTTTATCACCTAAGTATGATCAGTTTTCTCACTGAAACTAAGCTGTTGAAAATATTTTTTCTTTTGTTGATGTCTTGAGCACAGTAATCACTGAATAATCAATTATAAATCGGTTACAAAGTAAAAATTGAACACAAATTATAGTACATTTCCATTTTATTTTTATAAATATATAATACAATTATTATTTTAATATTTTAGGGAGAAATTATTATAATTTGAGAGGATTAATATAAATTTCAATCATAATATTTTAAAAAAGGCCTTGAATAATTTTTTTTGTTTTTCTAAAATAAGATTTAATGAAATATTTAACAATTACTTATGTTTAAAATAATGAATTATAATAAATTGAATAAAAAATTATTAATTATAAATTATATAGAAATAATGATAAGATCATTTTGAGGAATAAATGGATATTTTCTATAAAACTATTTTAAATGAAAAATGTCTATACATTTTAAATAATTGCAATAGTGTTTAATAATTATATATTTAAATGAAATTAATATATTATTGTTGACGCTCCTTTCGTCACAGAATCTAATGATCGGAAAAGGGGGAATATCTGAGTCCAATGTGATTCATCCTTTGAAGAAAACATCAAAAATCAACAAAGGAAGGGAGAAAGGATCAACAGCAACCTCACCGCGCAAGTTATCTAACTGGCGCGCAAGTGTACTTGTGCGGCTACATTGGTCGCGCAGGTGACTTGCGCAACCTAATTGGTAACCGCCCGGTAACCACCCTGGGTCTTCTTTTGCCTATAAATAGACCCTGTGGGCCCCCCATTCGAGAGGATCTTTTTCCAGAAACTCGGAATGAAGCTCCAAACGCCCAAGTCTCTTCTCAAAGCTTCCGGAACACTTCTAAGGTAATTTCTTACCTAGAACGGAAGATCTAAAGAGAAGAAGGAAGGCCTAAGTGTTGAAACTTATCAAACACTTGCGCGTCGACTTATTTCCTTCAATATAACTTGCGCGTCCCCTTTCTGGAAGAACCTCAAGAACATTCTAAAGGGTTTAAAAAAGAGTCGCTCAAGTATTTCAATGCTGGTTGAAAATCGCGCAAGTACACTATGTGTCACGCAGGTATACCTGCGCGACCAATACTTGCGCGCCCACGGAAGACTTGCGCGCCTTGCAAGACTTGCGCGCCCCTATCTTTTTGGGTGCCCACCTTGCCCATTTTTACCCCTCTCAATCCATTTCACCTTTCCTTTCCAAGATTCAGTCTTCAAGACACTCTTCAAATCCATTTATGGCATGATTTCTTGATTTGACTTTCTTATCTAAAAGGAATTCTGTGGAATCTCTCTCAAAGTCTAGTGATTTAAATATCCTTATGTCACTAAAATACGGAGAGTTCATTCATTCAACCTCATCCTTTAAGATGAGAGAATCCTAACCTGGGTCTCCTTTTCAGGAATAATCCCCAGTTATAAAACCTTTAATATGGGCATCCTCCTTTGGAGTAAGCCCCAATCAATTCCTTTAATCTTGGGAATCTTTCTTAAGAAAAAGCCCCAACCTCAAATATGGGCATCCTCCTCAGGAGTAAGCCCCAATCAAGTCCTTTAATCTTGGGCATCTTTCTTAAGAATAAGCCCCAACCTCAAATATGGGCATCCTCCTCAGGAGTAAGCCCCAAACCTTAATCCCTAACCTGGGTCTCCTTTTCAGGAATAAGACTCAGTCATAATCTTGGGCTTCCTTTTCAGGAGTAAGCCCCAAGTCCTCTAACCTGGGTCTCCTTTTCAGGAATAAGACTCAGTCATAATCTTGGGCTTCCTTTTCAGGAGTAAGCCCCAAGTCCTCTAACCTGGGTCTCCTTTTCAGGAATAAGACTCAGTCATAACCTTGGGTCTCCTTTTCAGGAATAAGCCCCAAGTACCCTTAAATATCTCTTAACCAGTCATAATTTACCTTTGATTTGGGTTTCTTTTTCAGGAGTAAAACCCAATCATAAGTCCCCTCCTAACTTGGGCATCCTCCTTAGGAGTAAGCCCCAAAATTAGAGTATTCAAATCTCCATGAAGCACATATAACTTTATGGACCATGTTCATGGATTTTCTCCCTAAAAGTAAATCCTAAACCTTCATCTATCTGGGCAGTCATCCATACATAATCCCCAAAAAAATTCTTATGATTGCATCTTTCATGGCACAATTGTCTAAATTTTACTAATACCTCTTGTTTCTCACACCGAGCATGACTCACGTGAGCATAGTGTGTAAAAGTAATTATGACATTCATCTTTGAGCCATCAATCATAAACATCATACTCCATTTCTCGAACTACGTGGGTTCTGATTCCTTTTCCAAAACAAAGGATACGTAGGTAGCCCATTTATGGGTTCGATCCCAACTTTGAAATAATCTCTGTCCTTCTGAATGATGATAAACTTCAAGTGCCCCACTGAGTGGCTTTAAAACCATCCTGGTCATCATAATGACCAAGAGACTTTTATATAAATGTTTTGAAGGATACCATTGACCAAGAATCTCTAAACAGATATAGATGATTCTCTATTGATGAAGAACCTCGAATACATATAAAAGATTCTCTAAATTTCTTGCATATTTAATCATTGAATGTTAAAACTAAAGGAAAGCACATTTTATACTTGGTAATGTAATAAGGATTCACGAACATAACTTAAATCTATAAAAAGAGTCCCGGAGTAGACAATAATTCCCCTCAAAAAGGTGTGATGAGTCCGACCTCCCATCCTCTCGACCAATGCAAATTCCTAAGCCTCATTAGTCCACAAACTAATGAGCACCTGCCTTTGGAAAGTAGGTCCAAATGGATGTGGAATCATTGGATGTTTCCGGTTCTACGAACAAACCCGTTAGAAACCGATCAGAATGTTTGAATCTCCCGTCGAGGAGGTCATCCTCGGATTCCGTGCGAAACAAAAATGGTGAACCCGACGTGAAACCTTAACCAAGTTAAAGTGATGTTCTTCTTATTTTTTAGGCCCCTTGGGCCAACAAAGCAATCATTGACATGTGCTCATCCAAAAGATGCAGTGGCCGGATTCATCTTGATTATGTCTGTTACATGGAACATGCACTCTTTTCTCAAGATCTTCTGCAAAATGGCTTTCCTTAAATTAACCCCTGTGAATACTGCTGCTGTGAACACCTCTACTGTGAGGTCTGCTGCTGTGAAAACCAATGCTGCTACTCCTGCTAGAACGTCATCCGCTCTGAGGATGACATCACCAACTCAGCGTCTTCAACGCTGTGTTTCTAATGCACTGGTTAAGGAGTACCATCTCAACGGTACTATCCCAACTCTGGAGGCCGCTCGTCAAGCCCTCCAAGTTAACAACTCTACCTGGTCGTCCGGACAACGGTGGCCATCAATCAAGAAGCAGGCGGTGCTGACTACCGTCTCCAACCGTTTCGGGTCGTTATCCCCGGAACACAATTTCCATTCACTCTCTTACTCTGAGGAAGTGAATGAGCAGGTCCCGCAGGACCTTAATTCAAAAAGACAGGAGTCCATCTCAAGGGCTCCCATCAACAATCGCCGCCAGACTCGTGCGGTAGTGCGCCCTCAACATGATGAGGGTACCGACTCCAGGCATTCAGCTCAAGTTCCTCGAACCCGAGCAGGCAAGATGAACCACCAGAGACGGAATCCGGTTAATAATAAGCAGGTTTTCATCCCTGCCATCTCCGGAAAAGTCCACCAACCTAACTTGGTGGCAAACAACGAGCAGGAATACACACCTGTTCGTTTTAATTCCGCTGTCCAGCAGACTCGTCTGACAGCATCAAGCCTATCCCGCCAGGCAATTTCGGCAGAGTACCATAGGCAGGAACATACACCTACTTATACATCACCAGTTAGTCAGCAGGATCGTCTGACTACATATGATGAATCTCGTCAACCACGTTTGGCGAAGTGTAATCAGCAGGCACATACACCTGCTAATACTAATCAGGCCTACCAACAGTCTCGTTTGGTAGCGCCCGGAGAAGTCAGTCGGAAAGTCCCGACGACAAATAGGAGGCAGACTCAACTCTCTGTCTCCACACTTGAGTACTGTCAGGATTCACTGACAGGAAAAGGAGGACAGGAGCAGGCACATACACCTACTCCAAGACCGGAATGGACGTATATCCCCGTTACGGCGGCTGAAGTCACCAAACATATTTTGTCAATGGTGAAAGAGCATAAGCAAATTCCTGCTCATATTCTGGATGCTTGCCAGGATATCATAACAACTTCAGCATCATCTCAGGGACAGACACATAAATCTATCCCTAGCAATGGAGTGACACATCAACGATTCACTCCGGAGCAGACACACACATCTGTTCCAGTCCAAGAGGGTTATGGGGCATACTCCCTCATATCATACGGACAACCAAGTCAGGCACATACACCTGATTTGAGTGGAGATTGTCAGCCTAACCTGACCATCATTCCTGATCAGGCACATACACCTGCTCAGAGCAATCACTTTCGTCATCAAGTGGTTTCTAAATCGAGTAAGAAGGCATCTAAGAAAAAGATCCGCCCAGCACAGTCAGGAGATCAAAGGCCAATCTGCAACAAGGCCTTGCTCGATGCTGGAGTTCTTGAAGCCCTCAGACATTTATCTGTCGGAATTCAAGATTCTACTCCCTCAGTTCCCAATAACGGGAACATTAATTCTGAAGGTCTTCAACAGACACTTCCTCATGAAGACTTGCTTCATGAAAATTCGGTCAATATTGAAGTTTCTTCTTCAGATGAGAGCCACATGAACCCTCTGTGTGGTCAGAAGACCAAGGAGAAAGAGATTTCATCTTTTGCTGTAACCCATCATGACGGTCCTCCTCATGGTGATGAACTTCGCTGCGAAAGTCCTCTCCGCAGTAGTGATTCACGTTGTCTCGAAAATTCTTCAGAAGGAAATGTAGTGACGAGAAAGCCCTCATATCTCGAGGCACTTGCAAACGTAAAACCAGTCATGTCTGATGCTTTACTATCGGCAGGTGAAACTCTTTCTCCATCAGAAGATATCCTGGGGTTCAGGTTATTCTCCGAACCATCCCTGGGTCATTCATCTTCCAGCATGAATAGTGATTTCTCTACCAATTTTGTTGAATCCGATGAAGCAACAAGGAAACACCAACTCTGGTCCAAACAGGTAGAAGAATCTTCATTTAATGATAAAGAGGAAATGCTGAACATGAGGAAAAAACTGGAAAAAGTGAAGTACCAGTCATGTTTTGGCCTTTGGCTGACTCCCAGTACGACATTCCAAAGGTGTTGACGGATGATGGAATCCATGATATTCATCTCAACATATGGAAAACTCTTTGTCAATTAAAGAAGAAGGTATTATCTTACGATGAATATGAAAATCATCTTAAGATAATAGAAGGGTTACAACGCCAGATTGATTTGGCATCTCTATCAGTCTCTCGGTATCCAAAGGCTGAAAAGCAACAGAGAACCCTTCAACGTTCATGCCTTGGCGCACTAAGAAAATTGCGTCAGTTAATTGCCAATGCTCCATCTGATGTTCATATCAGAGGATGGGGTGTTCACGGAGCGCTACATTTCACAGTGCTTACCGGTCAGCAAAGCCCGCCGAAAATGGTCTCATGCAATGTTATTGCCCATGGACGGCCACAGTCAATGGGCTTTGTTCATAATCAAAAGTTTGCTCAAGAACAAGCTTCAACTAGTTCCTCTCAAAATCAAGTATATAGAGAACAAGTTGTTGAATTGCTCCTACATCAAGCAGACGAGAATATTGCACAAGCCTCTCGTCTGGAGCAAACACGTCATCAAATGACATAAGTTTCGGAAATCATCCAACGGTCTGTTGAACCAGGTGATAAAAGTGGATACAGGTTAATGCATCCAGCTAATTTCCGAACTAAGATTCGCAAGATCAAGAGAGATTTTAAGAAGATCTCAGACATAGCATGTCAAGAGACACCCCAGCTTGCCAGACTGGGGACTTCTCTAACCCAACCCTCAGAATCAACGAATGGGATTCGAGGAGTTGAGCGGAAATAGCAGGAACATCCCCAGTCCACCGGACTGGGGACTTTTTCAAATCTTCAATCCCTACCTCAGAGAAAGTCAGTATTCTCTCGATTAGGGAATAAACCTCAAGAGGAACGAAGAGCCAAGCTGTCAGGAGATTCTCTCCAAGTGACGGTTCTCCAAGAAGTTCCTGAGGGATCAAGTCAACGGAATGCCATGTCTCATCATGGACATGGAAGGAGAAAATATCACAGAAATGCTGATAGAAAGGATTCCATGCAATATGCATCCATTAATGTCATCAATGCCATTGCTGCTGATTCACCAGATGAGGCTCAATCAGAGGGATCAGACGAAGAGGTTCTTGATCAAGAAGTTGCGCACACAGACCTAAATGAAGAAGGTGTGCGCACACGTAATCAAAGGCTTACCCAAAATCTGGGTATTCCTTCATGTAACCCACTTCCCCCTCTCCGAAAAGGATCCAATAAGGGGAATGGAAAGAATCAGGTTACTTCTCACCCTTCCTCTGAAGGAGGTCAATCGCTCTCATTAGAGCAAAGGTTTGCACAATAGGAGGAAGAAATGAAAGAATTAAGAAGGTTGAATGCAGAACTACTTCAGAGTAGTCTTCTTCTTAAGAATGCTGAAGTCCGACAGCCGAAGGAATTTGTTGTAACTACAAAGATGGATCAAGAATATCCTCCTTTATCAGTACACCCACAGAGGTCTAATCCTACGGGTCAAACGCAACAACGGTTGGCAGCACTACCATCAGTTGCAGCACCAACCACCACGTCTGTCCAAGCTCCATTCATTGCACCTACCCAAAACCAAGTTCAACCTGACGTTTCTCAAAAGTTAATAACTACTATTGAGTCATTAACAGCTCGGTTAGAAACTATGGAAGGGAAACGGGCGCAAGTTCAACCTGAAAAGAAAGTTTACCCTGAATGGGTAGATTCAATTTCTCCTCCATCCAGTTTTGGAAACCCTATTTTCCCTACTTTCAATGGATCAGGCGACCCTGAACAACATTTGACGCATTACGTGTCTTTTTGTGATCCTATGATGGGAACTCCAGAGCAGCAAGAAGCAGTGAAAATCAGATGCTTCGTGCGAACTTTGCAAGGACCAGCTTTTGTCTGGTATACAATCTTGCAATCCCGGTCAGTCATCGGATGGGAGGATCTTCGTCAAAAATTCCTTCTTCAGTTTAGCTCAACTTTGCCAAAAACGACAGTTTTCGATCATACAAACTGCAAGCAAAGGGAGAATGAAAGAGTCTCTGATTTCATTGCTCGTTGGAAGGGATTAACATATTCCTCGAGTTTAGCACTCCCTCAGGAGGAATTGTTGCCAATCTGTGTGGCAAATTTGCATGACGAATTACGCACGCCTTTGATCCCTGTGAAATACACAGGAGGGTTTCGAGACCTTACTTCAATCGCTCAACAGATTGAAGATTCCCTTATACAGGCTAAGGTTAAATCTCGTGTAATTCCATCAGCTCCAGGAAGAAGAATGGGTAAAGCAGAAACTGCTACAGTTATGCTTAAACAGGCACCTATACCCATTTCTACTTCAAAACCTTCATCTTCTCGAAGGGCTCCACCTCCTGAACGCCAACAACAAAGGCTGTTTCGTCCAAATGATTAAAAAGATCAACGACGAAAACAATTTGAGGATATGAAGAGTAAAACATACTCTTTCCGAAGTGAGCAAGTTCCTGGTTACTTCATTTCAGCTCTGGAAAATAATTTGGTTCAATTAGCAGTACCGAAGAGGCCAAACAAGGAAGGATATGAAGACTGTCCCAATTATTGTCCCTTTCATCAAATGTTGGGGCATCCCATCCAGGAGTGTTTTGTCTTTAAAGACTTCCTGCAAAAGATGGTCGACTTGGGACAAGTCAAATTGAAGGGTTATTCAGCTCATGTAGCGTGTATTACTACTACAGATCCAGAGGAAGGAGGCGAGTGGAAGGAAGTCAAAAGCAATACTGCGAAAAAATATGATGATTGGATGGTCATAAAGACAATCAATCGGACCCATTCCATTTTGCGAACACAATTGAAGAAGCCAATTGTGTCTCCTACAAAAGCTGCAGTAAAGCCTCCATCAAAAGACAAATCCTCAAAAGGGAAGCGCAATTCAAAGAAGAAAGAGGAATCAGGAGAAGATGAGTATGTAGCAAAGCCTAAATTGTCTTTGACTCTGGCAGATTTCATGCCATCTACATCGAAGCCACGGTCACCGTCCCACCAAACGGAACAGCCTAAACATGCTAACCAGGCAGAGTCTTTATCAGACGAAGAATTAATCTTTGGTTCTGTTAATATGATTCAGTTAACAGATTCATATTCCAGTCTTGATGAGCCTGAATTCCCTGTATCAAATAAGGGAACCCGAGGAAGTTCTAGAGGTTAAGGATATAGGGGAAGACGTGGATCTTTCCGAAGAAACTACTCTAATTCTACCCCTGCTAGCACTGTATATGTAGTAGAAACTCGTGGTAGAGCCCTTCAGCGAGCTCAAAAAGAACAAGCAAGTTCTTCTGCCAATGGCCAACTCAGTTTCGGCACAGTTATTTTGGAAGACCGATTAAAAGTTCCATCTTCTTTATTTCAGCAAGTAAATGGATCTAATCAGTCTAATTTTCCAAAACCAAGGATGTTTCCAACTTCAATACAAGATGCATCAGCTTCCAAAGCATCTGCTTCCAAGGTACCTGCTAAACCGCATATTCCTATTGGGAAACACAGACCTCTAGATCAAAAATATGATATATTGAAACACTTGGCCCAAGTACCAGCCATGTTATCAATTTTGGATGCTTTGAATCTGTCAAGAGATCTTCGGGAAGCACTCATCGAAGCTTTGTCAAGTCCTCAGGAGTTTGAAGTTGAAATTGCTGCAGCTGAAATCTATCACATAGAGAATAATCCTGCGGAATGCCATGCAGTGATATCTTTTACTGATAAAGATGAAGATGATGTTGTGCATGGGCACATAAAACCTTTGTACTTATCTGGAAAATTCAATGGTATAGATGTTCGAAGAGCTTTCATTGACAATGGTTCAGGAGTCAACCTCATGCCCATTCGCACACTTCGTCGATTGGGCCTCACGGAATCTGATTTATCTCCTTCTACCATGATGTTGCAAGGATATGATAAAAATGAACAAGAACCACTGGGAGAAGTTACGCTCAGAACTCAGTTTGGAGATCTTGTTTCCAATTCGGATTTCATGATTATTGATCAAGACTCAGCTTTCAATATCTTGCTAGGAAGACCCTGGCTACATCAGCATGCAGTTATTCCGTCATCATACCATCAATGTCTCAAATACTGTTTCGATGGTCAAGTTGGAACATTGTATGGTGATAAGGCCCCGTTCAAGACATGTGAGTCTCAATACATTGAGGCGGAATTTTATCACATGAAAGGAAGAGAAAAATCTACAATGAAGGAAATTACCAAAGTTAATGCTCCATATGGTTTGGAAAAAATTCCAATAAATCCATTTTCACATGTGAGTACAGATTATGTGTTACCTATCAGTCAAATTGAAAAAATAGGCCCAAATCAAAATACTCTTATGGAAAGATCCATAATGTCAATTACGGCAATAGAACCAGACAACATGGGAGAAATTGGTAACTTACCAAGTAGTGATGAAAGCATAAGTGGTGACGTTTCCATTTCGTCTGCTGAAATCCAACAAGTCTATACTTCGTTAATCAGGCTAGAAGAAGTTATAGAAACACTAGAGGTGAATATTGATGTCGATTCTCAATCCATCATCTCCTCTTTATTTCCCAAAGAAGACCCTTTATCATCAATAGGGTCGGAAATGGAAGCTTCTTCTTCAAAATGTGAAAATTTTGACATCTCTTATGATCATGAGAATTTCGTTTTTTCATCTAATTTGCAAGTAGAAACGGAAGAAATAACACATGATGAAGAGGAAGAGGAAGATATTAGAGATGCTCCTCCAGCATTTGAAGAGGGTATCTCTACCACTGTGGATGAACTCATAGAAGTAAATCTGGGTACAGAGAAAGATCCACGCCCCACATTAATTAGTGCGGCCATGACCCTTGAAGAGCAAGAGATGTATATTTCTTTTCTAAAGCAAAATAAAGATATTTTTGCTTTGAATTATAAATAGATGCCTGGCCTTGATCCTGATGTTGCCACCCATCATTTGGGTTTGCCAAAAGAACATCGAGGATTCAAGCAAGCCGCGAGAAGAACACACCCAACCTATGCTGCCAAAATCGAGGCTGAAGTGGATAAGCTTATCAAAGCTAACTTCGTCAGAGAAGTTCAATATCCCAAGTGGTTGGCGAATATTGTCCCTTTAAAGAAGAAGAACGGACAAATTAGGGTTTGCATCGATTTCATAGATCTTAATCGGTATTGTCCTAAAGATGATTTCCCAGTTCTGATTACAGAACTCTTAATTGATGCGATGGCTGGCTATGAAGTACTTTCTTTCATGGATGGATATTCTGGATATAATCAGATCCGAATGGCCCCAGAAGATGATGAATATACAGCCTTCAGAGCTCCTCAAGGTGTGTTTTTTTATCAGGTGATTCCATTTGGTTTAAAGAATGCAGGTGCAACATATCAACGCGCCATGCATCGTATCTTCAAACCTTTTCTCGGGAAATTTGTTGAATGCTATGTAGATGATTTGGTGGTTAAATCCAAACAACGTTTTGATCAAATGGCTGATTTGGATGTCGTATTCCACAAGCTTCGACAACATAATTTGAAGATGAACCCCTTAAAATGTGCTTTTGGGGTAACCTCAAGAAAATTCCTCGGCTTTGTTGTACGCCATCGTGGTATTGAAGTCGATCCTGAGAAGACCAAATCAATCCTTGGTATGTCACCTCCTCATAATTTGAAAGAATTAAGAGGACTTCAAGGACACTTAGCCTATATTCGGCGTTTCATCGCCAATTTGGCAGGAAAAAGTTTACCCTTTACCAAATTATTGAAGAAAGGAGTCACTTACCAATGGAATGAAGAATGTCACGAAGCATTTGATGTTCTCAAGAAATACCTCTTGAGTCCACCAGTACTTATGCCACCTGTTGAGGGTAGACCTCTTATCCTCTACATGACAGCTTTAGAGCGATCATTGGGTGCCTTTCTCGCTCAAAAGAATGATGCTGGGAATGAAAATAGTCTCTACTATCTCAGTAGAACTATGCTTGAAGCATAAACCCGGTATTCAAGTATTGAAAAGTGCTTCCTAGCATTAATCTTTGCAGTTCAGAAACTGAGACACTACCTGCAACATCATGAGGTCCAATTGGTATCTCATAATAATCCGCTCAAATTCATCCTTAGTCGTCCAATGCTTACAAGACGTCTGACAAGGTGGGCGGTTATTCTACAGCAGTTCGACATCCAGTATGTGTCTCAAAAGGCAATTAAGGGCCAAGCTCTGGCTGATTTCCTAGCTGAACATCCTTCAGTGGAAGACACGTATTCAGATATCGAACTCCCTGATGAGGAAGTTTTCTCTATTCAAGAGAGTCCTCAAACATGGGAAATGTATTTTGATGGTGCTTCTAGAAGTCCAACAGGGAAGAAAATGGAAAATCCTAAAATCAATAAAGTTGGTTTAGGAATTGTGCTCATTTATCCAGATAAGGCAGTGTTACCTTATTCCTTTTTGTTGTGGGAAGGTGGTACCAATAATGAAGCTGAATACCAAGCTCTCATTACAGGCTTGGAGTTAGCGCTTCAAGCACAAGTGAATCACTTAAAGGTGAAAGGTGATTCAGACCTGGTAATCAAACAAGTAAATGGGGATTATGCCATCAGAAAAGAAGAATTAATCCCTTTGTATGATTACGTCAGAGAGTTAATGTCGGAATTCTCTTCAGAACCGACATTTTCTTATGTCCCAGGATCACAAAATGCTCAAGCTGATGCACTGTCTAATATAGCCACAGATTTAGCAGATCCAAATTGGGACGAGACAACCATCTGTATTGCCCACCGTCGTGAAATTTCACCTTATGTTCAAGTCAGAACAGAGGAAATTAATGAAATTAGTCCCATTCCTGAACCGTATGGTCATACTACAGTATGGATGTCACCTATCAAGGAATACCTTCAAAATGGAACACTTCCACCTGATAGAGCCGAGAAAGAACAAATTCGGCGACGTGTGGTCAATTTTACTCTTTATGATGGTCAAAACCACCTCGAGAAAATTCTATACAAACGTGGTTTTGATGGAGTTCTCTTCAGATGTATTGATGGTGAAGAGACAATGGCTGTCATAAAAGAAGTGCATGTGGGAGTCTGTGGTGCCCACCAGTCTGGACATAGAATGTCTGATCAAATTCGAAGGCTTGGATACTTCTGGCCTTCAATGATACAATATTGTGTTAATTTCACAAAGAAGTGTCATTCATGCCAAGTATATGCCAACTTCATTCATCAACCTCTAGAGTTTCTTCATACAGCTAAATACTCATGGCCATTTTCCACATGGGGAATGGATGTGGTGGGACCTTACCCTTCAGCTACGGCCAAGCAGTTTAAGTACATTCTTACTGCTACTGATTTCTTTTCCAAATGGGCAGAGGCAGTACCTCTCAATGAAGTCAGTTCTAAATGCATTGTTAGCTTCATCAAGTCTAACATCATTACTAGATTTGGTGTCCCTCATACATATTGACGGACAACGGCACCAACTTCTGTTCTTCTGAGGTAAAGAAATTGTATCAAGAATACAACATTAAGTCCAACCATTCATCTCGATATCATGCAGCGGCTAATGGCCAGATAGAGGCCTTCAACAAGACTCTTTCAAATATACTGCAAAAGATGGTGGATAAAGATAAGAGGTCATGGCCTGATAAACTCTTTCATGTTTTATGGGCTTATCGGACTACCACTCGCAATGCAACGCGGTCTACTCCATATTCATTGGTATATGGAACAGAAGCAGTCCTGCCAATTGAAGTTCAATTTCCCTCACTCAGAATAGCCATTTGTGATCAGTTATCAACAGATGAGCAATCCCAAAAGCGGTTGAATGAATTGGAATAGTTAGATGAGAAAAGATTGTGCACTTTTCACCACTTGGAAATCTATCAGAATCGGATAGCACGAGCTTTTAACAAAAAAGTTCGTCTTCGTTCATTCATTCAGGGAGAATTGGTATTGGTTCTCAGAGCACCAATGATACCAGGAAAGAAGCCTCCCAAGCTTGAACCAAAATGGGAAGGACCTTATTCAATACATAAGGTCTACTCCAATGGAGCGTATTCTCTGATCTCAATGGATGGAGAACACATCACGACTCCAACTAATGCCAGATTTCTGAAGAAGTATTTTGTATAAACAAAAACTATTTCTCCCAGAACCAAGACTCTTACAATTGGTTCATACAGAAATGGTCCAGTATGACCTTAAACTGAAACTTCGTCCAACATGACGTTAAACTGTGTCACCTTCAATGTCCGAGATGACATTAAACTATATTTTGTCCTACATGACATTAAACTGTTATTATGTCCTATCTACATGACATTAAACTGTACAGAAGATCCTATATTTTTGTCCGAGATGACACTAAACTATATTGTGTCCTAGCAACATGAAATTAAACTGTGTGGAACATCCAACGTCCATCATGACGATAAACTGTAAAAAAGTCCCCATAACTGATATCCTCATATTGGTTCACCTTAGTCCTAGCTACATGACTTTAAACTATACAGCAATGGTCCAGTATGACTTTAAACTGCAACTTCGTCCCACACGACATTAAACTGTGAAAAAGTTCCCTAAACCGTCCAGCATGACCTTAAACTGCATCATCCCTGGTCCATGTATATGACCATAAACTATTTGCAAATCCTTTATGTCCAGCAAGATGTTAAACTGTGACGTCCTAACTACATGACGCTAAACTGTATAAAAGTCTCTCACGTCCGAAAAGACGTTAAACTATATAATCTCAAAGGTCCAGTATGACATTAAACTACACCATTCACGGTCCATGCATATGACCTTAAACTATTCGCACTTTCGTCCGACATGACGTTAAAATGGTACACTATTTTGTCCTTATGGCATGACATTAAACTGCACAGTCCCCCTTTCGTCCAATATGACATTAAACTATTTTATCCCCATCGTCCTAACTACATGACGCTAAACTGTACAGAAAATCCTTGATAGGTCCTACATGACATTAAACTATATTTTGTCCCTGCTACATGACACTAAACTGTGCAGCACCAATAGTCCTAACTGCAAGACTTTAAACTGCATAGTCCCTTTTTTATGTCCTACATGACATTAATCTGTACATCGTTAAGGTTGTTATTACCTCTTGTTTCTCACACCGAATATGACTCACGTGAGCTTAGAGCGAACATCAACCATAACACTCCCTTTGGGCCACTAACCATGTGTAAGTCCCAGCATTATTTTTTATTAGATCATTGTCCACAAGAACAACTTGATCATTAATTCATTCTTTAATTGAACTACACGGACTTTGATCCTCGCCCTCCAGGCTGGGTATGTAGGCAACCTCCCAGGGTTCAAGCCCAAAAACAATCTCTTCACATCGGTTCACCACAACCTCATATGATGTTGATTTGTGAAACCGCCCCTGGAATCAATATCTTTACATTGATTCACTTTCGTCCTTGTTATATGACGTTAAACTATACAACACTTTTGTCTGGTACGACAATAAACTACAATATTCTTTGATTTCCTCATTTAAGAAAGAACCATTATTGACATTGATTTTTTTTTAAAATCATGTTTCATTTTCAAAAGACTACGTGCATACATGGTAATGCCTAATCTTTTTATCTCAGGTTAAACCATCATTGCACTAAAGTCCCCTTTCACCCTTCAAATGTACGAACCATATTTGTAGAAAGGGTAATTCTAGAACTACGTGGACTTGATTCCCATCCTTATGGGATACGTAGGAACATTCGAGTGTCCCTCAAATCCAGTCCCAAGTCTTTTGGGCCTAACCCCAAATTTCACTTTCAGTCCCTTGGCTGAAAAGTCCTCATGAAAACACACACTGTGTATTCATTATTATGGTCCGAATTCTATGACCCTAAACTAAGATCACTCACATTTTCGTCCTGCACGACGTTAAACTGCATTTCAAGAACTACGTATGGCTTGATTCTCACTCTTATGAGATACGTAGTGAAGTCCAAGTTTCAATTCAGGACCCATCCTCAACATGATTATGGTTTTCATTGACCCATGTATCTCTATATACATTGGAAAATACCCATCTTTATGTGTTATAATCCTAACCTTAAATATTTTCAGATCTTCATAACCCTTTTCATGACTTCTAGTCACAAAAATGTCAAACTTCTGAGAATTCTTTTGCCTGACTATGCAGCACGTGCCCATAGGTGGCCTTGCATAAACAGTCCACATAACAGACTTGTCAGCCAAAAGATGCTATTCATTTAACCATGTAGCCAATTCCCATAGGTCGCCCTGCATATTTCAACCCCCTAACGGGTTTTGTTAAATAATAGTAACTTCATTCTTGGGAAGAATGCCTCTTTTGTCCTTATTTGTCTTAAAAGACAGTATGTAGGGATCCGCAAAAAATAGCCATCCTTAATATATTTGTCCCATATCCTTTTTCATGATCTGAAAGTGTTCAAGTCTATGGTTTATTATTCTTCCCTATGTTTGGGTCAGACCTTCGTAGGAGTGATATTCGTCCAGTTCTTCGATATTCTTGTTCGGAAATATCTTCTCTATATTCAAGTACCTCTTTCCATACAACAAACTCTATACTTTAGAAAATTTGAATCTCCATAAACTTTCACTGGCTTTTAGCACTAGGAAAGTAAATTTCTGGGAGTTCTTTTGCCTGACTATGCAGCACGTGCCCATAGGTGGCCTTGCATAAACAGTCCACATAACAGACTTGTCAGCCAAAAGATGCTATTTATTTGACCATGCAGCCAATGCCCATAGGTGGCCCTGCATATTTCAACCCCCTAATGGGTTTTGTTAAATAATAGTAACTTCATTCTTGGAAACTACTTCTTCTAATGCCTTTTAGCTCTTTTTTCATATCATTCCTCAGATTCAAATATTCTTAAGACATAGTTTACATTTTTTCTCTCATACTTGAGTATGGTAATTTGTTTTCAGATGAATTGTCAAGGAATTGAATCCATTGTAATCCATTTCGGTCAAAGCTATTTCGACCCTAAACATTATCCCCTTTATGTCCGGCATGCATGACTTTAAACTTCCCACAAAAGACAAAGGAACTCTGAATAAAAGTCAAGTTCCAGCACACTTGCGCGCTTCCCTCTGTGCCCTGAAGACTTGCGTGCCCCCTTTTTCCTTTGAATGTATTCAATTTCCTCAGAGTCAAATCCTCATTTCTTTCCGGATCCAACTCTGAGGGGGGACTTTTGTTGACGCTCCTTTCGTCACAGAATCTAAAGATCGGAAAAGGGGGAATATCTGAGTCCAATGTGATTCATCTTTGAAGAAAACATCAAAAATCAACAAAGGAAGGAAGAAAGGATCAACAGCAACCTCACCGCGAAAGTTATCTAACTGGCGTGCAAGTGTACTTGCGCGGCTACATTGGTCGCGCAGGTGACTTGCGCGACCTAATTGGTAACCACCCGGTAACCGCCCTGGGTCTTCTTTTTCCTATAAATAGACCCTTTGGGCCCCCCATTCGAGAGGATCTTTTTCCAGAAACTCGGATTGAAGCTCCCAACGCCCAAGTCTCTTCTCAAAGCTTCCGGAACACTTCTAAGTTAATTTCTTACCTAGAACGGATGATCTAAAGAGAAGAAGGAAGGCCTAAGTGTTGAAACTTATCAAACACTTGCGCGCCGACTTATTTCCTTCAATATAACTTGCGCGTCCCCTTTCTGGAAGAACCTCATGAACATTCTAAAAGGTTTAAAAAAGAGTCGCTCAAGTATTTCAATACTGGTTGAAAATCGCGCAAGTACACTATGTGTCGCGCAGGTATACCTGCGCGACCAATACTTGCGCGCCCACGGAAGACTTGCGCACCTTGCAAGACTTGCATGCCCCTATCTTTTTGGGTGCCCACCTTGCCCATTTTTACCCCTCTCAATCCATTTCACCTTTCCTTTCCAAGATTCAGTCTTCAAGACACTCTTCAAAGCCATTTATGGCATGATTTCTTGATTTGACTTTCTTATCTAAACGGAATTCTGTGGAATCTCTCTCAAAGTCTAGTGATTTAAATATCCTTATGTCACTAAAATACAGAGAGTTCATTCATTCAACCTCATCCTTTAAGATGAGAGAATCCTAACCTGGGTCTCCTTTTCAGGAATAATCCCCAGTTATAAAACCTTTAATATGGGCATCCTCCTCAGGAGTAATCCCCAATCAAGTCCTTTAATCTTGGGCATCTTTCTTAAGAATAAGCCCTAACCTCAAATATGGGCATCCTCCTCAGGAGTAAGCCCCAATCAAGTCCTTTAATCTTGGGCATCTTTCTTAAGAATAATCCCCATCCTCAAATATGGGCATCCTCCTCAGAAGTAAGCCCCAAACCTTAATCCCTAACCTGGGTCTCCTTTTCAGGAATAAGACTCAGTCATAATCTTGGGCTTCCTTTTCAGGAGTAAGCCCCAAGTCCTCTAACCTGGGTCTCCTTTTCAGGAATAAGACTCAGTCATAATCTTGGGCTTCCTTTTCAGGAGTAAGCCCCAAGTCCTCTAACCTGGGTCTCCTTTTCAGGAATAAGACTCAGTCATAACCTTGGGTCTCCTTTTCAGGAATAAGCCCCAAGTCCCCTTAAATTTCTCTTAACCAGTCATAATTTACCTTTGATTTGGGTTTCCTTTTCAGGAGTAAAACCCAATCATAAGTCCCCTCCTAACTTGGGCATCCTCCTTAGGAGTAAGCCCCAAAATTAGAGTATTCAAATCTCTATGAAGCACATATAACTTTATGGACCCTGTTCATGGATTTTCTCCCTAAAAGTAAATCCTAAACCTTCATCTATCTGGGTAGTCATCCATACATAAGCCCCAAAAAAATTCTTATGATTGCATCTTTCATGGCACAATTGTCTAAATTTTACTAATACCTCTTGTTTCTCACACCGAGCATGACTCACGTGAGCTTAGAGTGTAAAAGTAATTATGACATTCATCTTTGAGCCATCAATCATAAACATCATACTCCATTTCTCGAACTACGTGGGTTCTGATTCCTTTTCCAAAACAATGGATACGTAGGTAGCCCATTTATGGGTTCGATCCCAACTTTGAAATAATCTCTGTCCTTCTGAATGATGATAAACTTCAAGTGCCCCACTGAGTGGCTTTAAAACCAGCCTGGTCATCATAATGACCAAGAGACTTTTATGTAAATGTTTTGAAGGATACCATTGACCAAGAATCTCCAAACAGATATAGATGATTCTCTATTGATGAAGAACCTCGAATACATATAAAAGATTTTCTAAATTTCTTGCATATTTAATCATTGATTGTTAAAACTAAAGGAAAGCACATTTTATACTTGGTAATGTAATAAGGATTCACGAACACAACTTAAATCTATAAAGAGAGTCCTGGAGTAGACAATAATTCCCCTCAAAAAGGTGTGATGAGTCCGACCTCCCATCCTCTCGACCAATGAAAATTTCTAAGCCTCATTAGTCCACAAACTAATGAGCGCCTGCCTTTGGAAAGTAGGTCCAAACGGATGTGGAATCATTGGATGTTTCCGGTTCTACGAACAAACCCATTAGAAACCGATCGGACCGTTTGAATCTCCCGTCGAGGAGGTCATCCTCGGATTCCGTGCGAAACAATTATATATATATATATGAATTTTTATCAATATATTGATGATTACTAGTCACATAGTTAATGTAACATCATCTTATTCTAGAAAAAATCATTTCACGCAAAACCACTTTTCCACAAAATTTTGAAATTTTATTTGTAATACAAAATTTTACACTTATATGAGATTAAACTGGAAAAATGGAATATATGTTTTGAATCAAAATAATTAATAATATTCTAATTATTTGAGCATGATTTTTGTTCATAATGAATAATGAAAACCTTAAATGTCAATTATTGTAGTTTATATTAGGACATGTATACCGGGGGATAAACTAAAAGGATATGAGCTGAAGTGAAATGTATGGATAAGTATTATTTCAACAGTGTAAGTATTATTTCATCAATATAAAAACATTTTTTACTAAGAAAAGATAATCAGATTCCCCACAATATATTTTTACTTTTTATTTTACAGCTTTCATTTATTTCTTAATTATTAAAATATAATTACATAATTATATTTCATGTAATAAAATTTTATTATATTAATGACATAATAATTATCCTTATTTTCTCCATCAAATGGGAAACAAATCCATCACCCATTTGTACGACAGACTACCGCTTCATGAACAGATGTAATTTTTTTCCATCACTGTTTGTCCTAATAATATAAATAATGAATATAAATGATACTTATGACATAATATTGATTATAAAATTTCAATTTTTCAACCAATTCCTTACTCCTTAAACCATTATAAAAATAAAAGTTTCTCTTGTGCGTATATATAACCTATAATCTCCACAAAGTAATGAGATGCATCTTCCATGTAAAACATTAAAAAATGATTATAAATGGGTATCCAAGGAAAACATTATTATATTTAAATAATTAATATCATTATACATATGATGGATCAATATCTTATTCAAAATAATATGAACTTTCACAACAGAACATATGAGAGAAAATATAGAATCTAACACATGAAACAATGGTAATAATGAAATATTTTAATCAAATGGGTGATAACAAACTATAAATTGATTTTATATGATATTATATATATGAATATGGTTATGATCTAAATTAATAATAGGTTTATGTAATTATAAATGTGTATAATTAGATTCAACTAATGGGGAGAGTGATGTATGGGATTTCATCTCAATTTCCATTCATTTAATACATATTTGATATTAGAAATCTATTTAATTTTTATGGGGTATGTACTAACCCATTGAAATATATAACATGAATAACTATTTATTCATTAAGATTAATGTTTTAATTCATCTTTATTCTTTCATGGTGTTATAATTTAGTTGTTACGATGGAGGTGTGAATTTATTTTATAATATCAATTTTGGGACTATATTTATTTTCATTGAAGGAATCATATGATCTATTCTTTACAAAAGATATTTTTTTTCTTATCCTACGAATATTTAAATAGTTTACTTATTATATTACATATTTTCTTCTATTTTGTTATTTGAATCTAGCAATTAAATTCTTAAAGTAAATCTCCATTTTATTTCCCTTTTGATAGTGTAAAATTTTCTTCCATAATTTCTCAGTTTTACTTATTGTTTACTCAAATTATTTCTCACACCACAAACTCCGATACTATTTTATTTTACTATTTTCTCGGTCTTGGATATTTTGGTTATGTTTTGGGATTGATTCATATTTAAAAGTTTTGGGTTTTTTTATGTTTAGGTGGTTTTTAACTTGTGCACAAGCACCACACAGTTAGTTGAAATTATACAGCCAGGCAATGTACCTGTGCATCTAGTCCAAGAAGTGGACATAAGGTTCTGCAGGGTTTGTACATGGTCGCACAAACTATGTGTCATGGTTATGCAGTAGGTCTAGAAACATGGCATAAGCTACCACACAGTTTGTGCATGGTTTTCCGAACTGTTCGGTTTAGTCATGTGGTCTCTCCCTTATTTAATAGAAGCTACCACATGGTTGGAACAAAGTTTTATATACCATGTAGCCAAACCAAGCGAGCTTCCCAAAATCCTTACAACATTAAAACCCTATTCTAACCTTAACCCATTTTATCCCAAAATTGGGACTCCCTCTCCTTGGTCAAGTTGGGAACATGAATGAAGCCCCTAGGGCTTTCCCCTTGGATCTCCTTCCTCCATGGTACTCCTCCTTTGATTCCAAGGTAAGATTTTATGTTTTAATCCATTTTACTCCCCTTTCTCTGTTTCCATCTCTAATTCTTCCTTTCCCTTTGGTGGGATCTCATTTGGTCGAACTCTAATGGTTAGGGTTTGTATATGGGTTGTGTTTTCTTTGAATCTATGGTGTGCAGACTGTCCGTGGGGCCCTAATATCCCTTATCCGAGAGTTTTTTCATGTTCTTACACCATCGAGGTAGGTTCTTCCACATTTTTCCTTTATAATGTAAACCATTGATGATTGAGTGTCTTCAATTAATTTTTAAACGTTATTCGCATATTTTTAATACTCATGGATAGATCATTGTGGTGTTTTCTAAATTGTAAAATATATTAAAAATAGGTTTGACATGATCCTAGTTTATAACTATGTGTTTTCACATCGAATATGTTTTATAAAATGTTAATTGAATATTTAAGTATAGAATGAAATGTTTTAGGTGGTGATTTACCTTAGAAATGTTTTATTAAATTGATTGTATTGTAATTTGGGATTGTAATGTAGAATATGGTGACCTTTATAGTAAGATTTAACTGTTTGTTTGAATGATATATTGGTATTTTAAATGAAAAATTCTTGTTTTCACCATTGGAAATTATAATAAATTTATTGGTTAGGTTTTAAAGACAAGTAATGTTTCAAAAAATGTTTTGGTTGTTTCATGGAGACATAGAGGGTGCCCTTGTATGTGTATTCAAATGAATATGCCACATAGAATACTTATTCCATTAAAATTTCCCCATTTTTCCCTCCTCTTACTTTCTTCAAAATGGTTCCATTATTTTCAAATAGTTAGTGTTGTTTCAAACAAATTATAAATGTAACAGCAAATGTGTTCTTTAATGTTTGGTTTTTTGGACTTGGAATATGTTTTGGTGAATTTTGGGACTTAAAGTCCTATTTGGAATCTATATAGCTATAAGTGATGTTTTACATTGACTTTGGATAATGATGTGGAATTGGAATTATGAATGAATTTTTGATCTAGAAGTGTAAAGATCGGTTGGTAATTTGTAATGTTGGGAAAGGAATGTGGTTTGGAAAATGTGAATGCCCGGTTGGCAACTTAAAGTGTTTTGTGAAGTTATTTGAAAGTTTATATGATATGAAGACCCAGTTGGAACCTTTGACGTTGTGATATAAATGTATATATATAGTGGGAACCTCTATATAAGGGATTTTCCTTTATGGGTTATTGTATATTGGTGTCCGTGTTTGGGGTAGGCAAGTATGGTGGTAGCAAGTTAGATGAGTCATGCATGCGAGGGACTCCTACTTACACAGTGTACTTTTACCATGGGTTACTGGGCATCTTTTAGTGGGTTGAGTGATGGTTGCTGGTCAACCATGATTAGATGGTATGCTACCACTTGGATGTTGTAAATGCTAGGTGGGTTGTGCCACAATTGAGGCTAGGATAGGGTAGCCATTTGATTATTGACTATAGAGTTTCACTATACGCCGATAGGTGGTTCTAAACTGAGTACATCCAAGGAATAGTCTAAGGATGTTTTGGAAATCCCATTGTTACTTTATATATCTACTTGTTTTTATTTTTCATCACTTAGTTTTTGTTTATACCGTTAGATAATTTTTTTCACAACTTTTTATCTATTTGTTTGAGTTTCGATTTGAAAGTGGTAAACTATTCTTTTGAAAAAAATAACATTGTGTGTGTTGTTTTAAAAAGGAAAGTTAGTGTTTCTCACCAAAATAAGAAAAACCTATTTTTATAACTATATTCAAATATAGTGTTAATGGATTGTTTTCGGGAAAGGAAATGCATGGATTCATTAGTGGTTGCCTACTGAGCTGTTTAGCACACACCCTACTTACACCATTCGGTGTCTGTAGACCCGATCTATTTAGTAGTTTCTTCTGGTTCAGGATTTCTAGTTTTATCTAGATCATAGAGCAGGTTGGTTGGTGGATGGTGGTGACCTTAAGGTTGTGTGCAAATCATGTTGGTGTGTTTGATCTCTTTTATTTTAATTATTTAGCTTTCTGTTCGTTCGACTAGTATATAAGTAATTTAGTTATTATATTTATTCATGTGATCATCTCTCATTTGCTTTCATGTTATGTTTTATCTAGTTAACACTGCTTTATTGGGGCTGAAATCATCCTCTTTTTGGTTGTATTTGATGTTCGACACTAGTTTTCAGCTCGTGGGGATCGAGAATTCCCTTCGGGCCATGCCGTAGACAGGATTGGGTGTCTAGTTAGATGGAATACTGGGTTAGTTTGTGAAAAAATTGTATCAAAGGAGGTTATTTGTTATTTGGGGTGTCAGGTAGTTGGGAATTGGGACTGTTAATGATTTGGGAGGTAGCTATAGGAAGAGCATCACAAACTCTCTCTCTCTCATTCTGATCCTCAAGTTACCCAGGGTAGTTTGGGATTTGAGTCTTTTGCCTTGTTTTGAATTGAGGGATGAAAATGGAGGTGAGATGGTGTTCTGTCATGATCTCACATGGAATGGTGACCCATGTGGATTCTGATTACGTGGTTTAAGTACCTCCCAGTTGTTTATTCTTTCTTGGGGCATGGCCCACTACCATGTCGATGGGTCAAGCATGACTACAAGTTCCTCTGTCCGATGGTTTGGTGCAAGTGGCGCTTTGTCTTAGTCTCAGTTGGTGTAAGTGTGTTTCTAAAAGTGAAAATGTTTTTTGAAATGAGGATGAATTAATTTAAATGGTTTTGAACTAGTAAAATGGTGATTACAAGAAAACGTGTTGGATTGTAAATTTGGTGGGTTTTTGGGTTTTGGAAGTGGAATGGTGAGTGTAACCCTTGGTATTCTTTATGAACATTTTCACATATGAGTGTATGTGTGTAGAAAGTGTGTGTTGGCATGCATGGATAGAAATGGATGGACACATGTGTGACGGTTCATGGGATTCCATGGGTAGATTATTAAAATTAGAGTCTTGGCCTTGTTTTTCTAAAGAGAATTTGAAATAATAAGAGGGTTTCAAAAACTGGTTTTATTTTAAAAGAGTGGGTTCTTTTTTGAGAAAAGTGGATTTTTATATTTGGAAAAATTGGCCTTGGATGAAGGATGTTTTTAAATTTAAATTAAAAGGGTAGTTTTGAAAGAGATGTTTTGAATGTTCTTGTATGAGTTTGGCTTCTGAGATGGACGTTTTAGATCAATATGTTTCTTTCAGTTGTGTTTTGGTCTAATGTTGGTCCGTATTTTGTGTTTCTCATGTTGTTCAGAATATACCACCTAAAAAATGTACCCAAAGATTCTAACAATTCATGCCGAATTTATGATTCTTCTCGAGTATTTTCTATCCTTCATCGTGATTGAGGTTCATTAGAGTCAGTTGAGTGGCTTGAGGAAGTTGAGTGCATCTTCAAATTGATGGGAACAACTGAATATGTTATAGTTCATGCCGTTCTAGTTTTTTTCAAAGGTCCATCTTTAGATTAATGGGATTTTTTCCACACTGTCATCGTAAGTTAGGATGATGTGGGATGTATTTAAGTATATTTTTTCTGATGGTTCAAACCTGATGAGGTGAAGAGGAAGAGAAGGGAAGATCTATTGATTATTTAATAAGGCTAGTGTATGGTGAAGGCATATGTTGACCATTTCAAGGACCTGGTTTCCTTTTATATAGAGGTGGAATCACATGATCAGTTGAGAATTATCTTTTCCTTTGGGTTCTTTATCCAGATATTAAGGATAAGGTCCTATTTTCTAAATACCTTATTTTGAGAAGTTTATGGATGAAGTGTTCTTAGCTAATTTGATTTCTGAAGCGCATGTAGTCAGCAATCTAGTGTCTCTTTCTATTAAAAAAGATCCTCTATTTGGAAAGGATTTCATGACGAAGGAACCTATCTCTAAGGATTCATCTTCATTGGTTTTGGCCTCCAGTTCATTATTAAATTATCTTATATTAAATCAAAGTGTTTGATCAAGGAATTCAAAGTCGTCATCTCACATCCCTATGAAGACCTACCATCATTGTGGCCACATAGATCATTTGGAAAAGTTATGTATTAATAATTGCTTGAAGAAAGAATTTTTATTTGAAGAAGTCAGCACCAGACTGTGAGGCAGGAAATGCTTCAGTCATCAGGACTCCAACCACAAGTCTCAAAGTGAAGCTTGTGCATATTCAATAATTTACGAGGGTGTATGGGAAACCCCTTAGCCCAGATTTGTCTCTTTATAGGGATGTTTTTTTGAAGTTTCTATTTTTTATTTTTGTTATTATTGTAAGATCATTATTTTTTATAATGGTATGATATACTTATTTGATCGTAATCCAAGTAGCTATGTTTGTCTAAATGTGGCTTCTGAATTTTTCATTTTCTTTGAGTGTTAAATCCTTGCATGGGTTGGTTAGGACCTTATTAGGGACCATTTGGAGATGCTTGTGTTTTATGGAATTGATGGACGATGTTTCAGTTTCATTATTTGGTTTGAGTTTCTTTTCACGAGTTTCCCCCTGTATTGGGATTTTAGCTGGTGTGGGGGAATTTTGAGTTCTAGTAATGGTGTTATTTTTCTCATGCTAAGGAAGATGGGGTAGTTCATATTGCAAGTTTCCTTCATCTATAGCTACGAGTTTAGGTGAGGGGTTTTTGGTTAGCATGGAGAGGTTGCCTTGGTTTCTAGGGTCCCATTTTTCTGGTTCACCCCATAATGGGTTTTCTGTTTATGTATTGGTAGTGTTGTTTGGGTTCTGAGGCTTCCATATCAACTGAGTTCTTATGGTGGGGAGAACCCCCCCTCATTATCTTCCACCATTTTTATGTTGTTGTTTCTTCTTGATCGGTTGGGTGTGTCTTGTGGAGTGAATAGTCACCCTAAGGTTTATGGTTTCTCATGGTTTTGTTTAGTTAGGGTCTCGAGTTTTTGTTATTTTTCGGCTTTTTGGCTTTATGGCTGCAGAAAGTGTCAATGATGGGGAGAATTTTCACACCCAGACCTTGGATACTCCTTTATTTTATTCTTTTCTTGGTCTTAGATATTTGGTTGAGGTTTAGGATTGAGTCCTTGTGAAAATATTTTGGTTTATGGAAGTATTGGTGGGTTTTAGACTGTACAAAGGAAGTACACAGTTAATAGAAACTATGAAGTTAGTCCAGGTACCCATGCTGCCTGTCCAAAAAGTGGTCAAAAGCTTCTGCATTGTTTGCGCACAGTCGCAAAAACTGCGTAGCCTAGTGGTGCGGTAAGCCGGGAAACTTGGCATAAGCTACCACACAATTGAAAAAATTTTGTGGTTTAGTCGTGTGATTTCTCCCTTCTTGGACAACAGCTACCACATGGTTGGTGAAAGTTTCGATAAAACATTCTACCAAACCATTCCAGCTACCTATAATCTTTAAAACTTAAAACTGTATTCTACCCTTACCTCATTTTATAAAAAAATTGAGACTCCCCCTCCTTGGTCGATTTGGGCACATGAATAGAGCTTCCTAGGGCTTTCCCCTCAGATCTCCTTCCTCAATAGTGCTCCTCCTATGATTCTAAGGTAATATTTAAGGGGTTTTGTCTATTATCATACCCTTTCTCTCTTTCCCTTTATATAACTTTCTTTCCATTGGGTGGGATCTCATTTGGCTGAACCCTAATGGCTAGGGTTTGTATGTGGGTTGTGTTTTCTTCAAATATAGGATGTGTGGATCATCCATGGGGCCCTAATCTCTGTTCTCTACGAGTTTTTTCATGTTCACACACCATCGAGGTAGGTGTTTCCATGTTTTTTTATTTCCGACGCAAACAATTGGTGCTTGAGTGTCATTAATTAATTTTTAAAAGTTATTAGAACATTGATAATACTCATGAGTAGTTCATTATGGTGCTTTATTGTTGGTATAATTTATTAAAATTTGGGATTTTAGTGATCCTAATTTATGCCTATGTGTTTTCACACTGAATGTGTTTGATAAAATCTTAATTAAACCTTTAAGTGTATAATGGAATGTTTTGGGTGGTGAATTACCTTAGAAATGTTTTATTAAATTGATTGGATTGGGTTTGGGGCTTGTCATATTGAATGTAGTGAATTTTATCGTATGGTTTAAATGTTTTTTGTAAATATCTCTTGGTATTTTACAAGAGAAATTATTTTTTTAACAATTGAAAATTATATGAAATTAATGGGTATGGTTTGAAAGACATGTAATGGTTCTAAAATGTTTTGGGTGCGTCATGGACACATAGAGGGTTCCATTGGATGTTTTCACATCCATGGGTGCAAGAAGTGCACCCATGGATGTGCATTCAAATAAAGATGTCACTTATAACACTTATTCCCTTAAAAGTTTCCCATTTCCCTCCTTCCTCCTTTCTTAAAAATGCTTCCATGATTTTCCAATGTTAAGTGTTGTTTCAAACGAATTGTAAATTTAACTTCAAATGTGTTAATTAATGTTTGACCATTTGGAATTTAAACATGTTTTTGTGAATATTGAATCCTAAAGGCCCATTTGGAATCTGTATAGCTAAAAGTGATGTTTTTTCATTAACATTGGAAAACAATGTGGAAGTGACATTTTAAATTGATTTTTGATCTTGAAGTGTAAGGCCTAGTTGGAACTTTATATTGTTGGGAATGGAATGTGGTTTGGAAATTTTGAATGCATGATTGGAAACTTAAAGTGTTTTATGAAAAAATTTGAATGTTTATATGATATGAAGGCCTAGTTAGAACCTTTAACGATGTGATATATATGCTTATATATAGTGGGAACCTCTATAGGGGGGATTTCCCTTTATGGGTTATTGTATAGTGGTTTCCGTGTTTGGGGTAGGGAAGTGCGGTGATGAAAGGTAGGATGAGTCAAGCATGTGAGGGCCTCCTACTTAAACATTTTAATTTTACTATGGGTTTATGGGAATCATTTATAGGGTCGATTGATGGTTTCTGATCACCCCCAATTAGATGGGTTAGTACCCGTTAGATGTTATAAAGGCCAGGTGGGTTCTTCCACTGGTGAGGATAGGGTAAGGCAGCTAGTTGGTTATTGAATATGGAGTTCCACCATACGTTGGCAGGTGGTTCCGAACCAATTATATCCAATGATCTCTCTAGGGATGTTTAAAAAAATCCCATGGTTATGTATATATATGCTTGTTTAAATTGTTATGCACTTTGTAATGACCCAGACTTGAATAGCCACCCGAACACTGCTAAACGGGTCAAGTGTTACTACCTCAGGCACACCTCCCCAAACGCCAAAGGCTACTAACAAACAGCGAGGGTCTGATAGGTATAGTGGGGATGCTATACCCTCTTGGAGGAAGAAGGAAATGGTTGGGCTGGTCTGAGAAATGATAAATGACATGCAAAATTAGTAAACAACTCAGCAGACTCAAACCAGACCTGCAGAGAGGAAGTATATCCAATATCAATAAACAGCGGAGGAAAGATATAAACAACAACTGCAGAAAGTAATCACAACAACCTGATAATCACTTATAACTACTACTGAACAACAAACATACATCCAAATCAGGCCATACATATACATATTTGAAGGCGCCAATGGATAACCAACTGTAGCTATAAGACAAGTAAGAATGATTATATTGGAAAGAAAGAAAAACAAAATAAACTCCAACTAGGAAAGACCTCAAGGTCAATACAATATCCATGTAATAGCTAATGCAGTCTAGCTCCTGAAGCTGACCTCTTTCCTGCACATAAATCCATAATGTCTGCACGCATCCCGAAGGGCCCATGTAGTTTGGGAGATGAATCTTAGTAGGATACCACCCAATGGTGCGTGCGTAATATAAGTGTTTAAGCAGACATGTAGTTATAAGGAAACTCGTAAATAGTGCGATGCACACAAACAAACACAAACTCCACTGGTGCTCAACATCCACCACAGAGTGTCACCTACTTCGGCCAATGCTGGAATCTCTATCATGTAACCCGACACCATGTTCCCCCTGACACTGCGTGTCTCAAGTACAGACGTCCCAAAGGCACGCCCAAGAGATAGTAGCTCGGAGGAACAACGATGCCTGTCCTCAAATAGTAACTAGAGGGACAATGATGTCTACCCTCAAATAAAGTAACCGGAGAGACAATGATGTCTGCCCTCAAATAATATAACCGGAGGGACAAAGATGTCTGCCCTCAAATAATGTAACCAGAGGGACAATTATGTTTTCCCTCAAATAACAGCGAGCCTTTACCACCAACCTGATAGTCTCAACGCTATCCTTTGAAGTATCCTCACCTTCTACGTGGCTTCCTATGAAAACACCCCAACCAATTGTACCTAAACTGCAACTAACTGGGCAAACTACCCACACGTGTGTTCAAAACCACCTCATCACGGAGTATTCTTGTGTGCACACTACTCAAAGTTCTATGTGAGTAGTAATCACTAATATAGTACCCAAGCCACAACACCTATGACACCTCATGCCCCTGCGACCATGCCGCTGAAGCCCGACGACCTCACCATCCAAGTAAACTTGGCCATTCCCAACCTAACAGTCACCTTGCCTCAAGATGACGTCCATGATGCCCAACCTAACAGTCACCTTGCCTCAAGCTGACATCCATGATGCCCATTCCCATGGTCAGAACCAACCTATGTTACCTAATTCAAACCCAACCTGAGTTCATCATCACTCAACAATATCCGAACCACGCCTAACACAACCCATAAGGGTTCCATCATATGCAATGACATGGATCACATATATAATCAAATGAAATACTTAAACCTAAAAGACAAACTAAATAGTTGAATTGAACCAGCCAGGTGTTGTCCCATAACAACACTAAGATCATTGAATTCCTCTAACAAGTCATATCAATGTTTAATAAACTGAAATCAATAGTTTTAACAAATATAAATCAATTATAACCATTTTGGAATCCCCCGACCAAAATTCCCTGATGAGAAATGACAACTCGCCCGACCCTGCTCAAGAAAAGCAGGTAACATGGTATACCCAAAGACATCCCATAAGTCAAATAAAAATTAAACAGGCAATAACAGGTAAAACAGGGTCATGCTGAAAATACCCGAAAACACGTCAAAGGCCATGCCACCCAAAAGACTATGAAAACACAAAAAGCGGTATGCACCACCTACCTCATATTAGTACGAGGATACTAATTTGATAAAATCCTCCAATTAGGTCTAAAACGTGGTATATCTACAAAAGAATCAAAACCGCTCAAACTCCTATAACTAATACTAGAAAATAAATTATAGAATAAAGACTCCAGAGGAATCAATGAATTACCGAGGGGGTTCCAAAGGATCAAATAGTGTTTGAGTCCATCATCGGATGAAGAAATGAGAAGGAATTGAAGTCTCAACTGACTATTCGTGTCTCCTGGATGAAACCCATTGCCCTTGCCTCAACATAAGGCTACTGCCCATATTAACAAAAAAAAGAAAATACACAGCATGTACTTAGGACCAGATGCCGTGTATAATTTTACAGTTCATATTAAGGCTGATATTTCACCAAGGACTTGTCGACTGACTAAATGGAATGTACCTAGGGGGTACACGGTGTTAACTTCTCTACCCGGATGACATCCCCAACACGCCATGTATATCCCCACACATGGCCCCTTTACACGGAGTGAACAAATAGTACACAATGTGCACTTTCTAAAAACATTCTACCCAGCCCATAGGCCTACAGGCCAATTATGGCCTCCAAACGGTCAAGGGTATATGGCATGTTAAGCAACACTACACACCATGTTGTGGGAAATTTATACACAGTCACCACACGACATGTACTTGGTGATCACATGGCCGGTATGGGCCTAACCCATACACGAAGTATACTTTAGAGTACACGAAATGTAGTCTGGAAATTTCTAGAACTTCCTAGATTTTCCCAGTTTTCACAGAAACTAGTCAAAATTCAAACATGGTCGTGATTTTGACCCATTCTAAAAACCCTGGTTCTTACAATCTCCCCACCATAACATAGCTCATCCTCGAGCTATCAAACAAAACTCAGAGATGGAACCGAACATGCCACCCCAATCCAAGTAACCCAAACTCTCCCGGTCTCAAAGGATTAGGATAATTTTTTCAAGGGGCTCCCCACCTTAGGAAATTTCTAACTCGGTCTCAAACCTACAAAAAAGAAGACAAAAGAGAAAGGGTTCACTAACCTGTTTCCAGACTCTTGGTCCTCTCATGAAACATCATCATCCCTTCACCTCATTGCTGCTCCCAATCATTTCTAACACCCAACATATCCCGCACCACATCCGTGTCTACCTCCAAAAGGTCCTACATCCTATGGATGCTCAAGATGAACCTGGTGCATAGCACCTCAAGTATCCAGTATCCTTGATGCCCTAATAGCCACGAAACCTCAAGTAACCTGCATCTTCGATTCCCTAATTCCACACATCTCATATATATATATATATATATAAATATATCCCATACCCAATATGTCTCCAATCCCAATGACTAGCATCTAGTAAGTCCACATGAATCCTTTGCACCTCGTGCACTCAAAACAGACAATCCTCAAAAGGTCATGACAAAAGAAAAAAAACATCAGATCCACACTCATAGTGTACCTCTAACCATTGTGGATCACCATCCTGCTCATCCCTTGGAAGCTCCAACATTTTTACCTGGCCTAAAGTATGGTTGAACGATTCCTAAACTCCATACAGTGCTGCTCCAGTCACCAGCCAATGACCTCTCAGCTGGGTCCCACTGTCTCTATCACATCCTCCGTGTGCACCTGAATCAAGGATACCCTCTCATAGTACCCAAACTGAACCAACTCCAGATGCCACTATCTATTTGGGCCCAATCATGTTGGCTGTCTAAGTAGGTTTCCTGCAGAACCTCTCCAGATGTCCAACATGTCCACATGCCTGACACTCCTTTGGAGGCCTATCACACTGAGTCCGAACTTGTCCTGGCTATCCACACTAAAATTAAGACACTGATGAACTGCTACGAGGTGTCCTAGTTGAGTCGTTGGCCTGACTACCCTGATGGAACTCACCTTATCTTCACTTCCTGCTATTCATACCATCTCCTGAAACTGCCACCTTGCCAAACTTGAGCCTATCCCTATGGTTTCCCTCTACTATGAGTGCATGATTTACCGCCTCTAATAATGATCCCAGCCTAATGATATGTACCTGTATCCTAATGGCGTATTGTAAGACATCCTCAAAGAGTCTCACCCTTGTCCCGTCATCTCTTACCATACCAGGTGCAATGCAAGACAACACAGTGAAAGTAGATGCATAGTCCATTACATATATGTCTCCCTGCTGAAGACTCAAGAACTCCTGAGCTCTCTCTACCCTTAGTGTATCTGAGTAAAAGTGATGAAAAAACCTATCCTCGAAGTCTTTTCATGCTAATCACTCATGCCTATGAGCCTGAACCTTCACATCCCAACATCGCTTTGCTGGTCCACATAGCATGTACATCGCCAGCTTGACCATCCTCCCTAGAGGCATCTAAAGCTACTATAAGATCATCTGCATGCTCTCTATATAGTTCTTAGCCACCTGTGGACCACCCTCACCCAGAAAAAGTGGGGGGTGCTACGACTGGAACTCCTGCATCAGATATTCCATAGATGGCACTGCAGCCTGTGCACCTCTGTCAATCCCCTGCAAGGCATGTACCAGGCTAGCTCAGAGATTCTCATTGAGCCATGGTTTGAATGATGCTAAACCCTGTTGTTTTCCTTCTTGCACTGGATCCTAGAACTGTTCCTGTCCCTGAGCCTATACCTACGGCTCTTGCTCTGCCTACACTGGGTCCTGAACCAGACCCTTCTCCCGCGACACTGTACCATCTCCCGCCTGACTCTCCCCTATCACAACCCATGACCATGGAATCCTGACCTCATGGCCTCCTTACCCAACCTCAACAGAGCCAAGTATCAAAAATACCTTGAGCCTTTCCCATCCGGACAACTAACTTTGCCTCAAACTGACGAACGATTCGCCCAATCCTGGTTATCAGAATCACCTCAACCATAGTACTTGCCTGCTCATTTAGGATCCATTCCCAAATACCCTTAGACATGCAATTCTAAAAATATATAAAGCATGGCATAACACATTGCAATCAACAAGAAATTCGATCAGAAATTTCACCTATTCCCATTTCAAAGCACACAAACCATGAAAATATGATATTATTCACATGGAATTATCACTTCTCAAAGCATATGTGCAGTTATAAAATTAAAATACCCTAAAAATGTGCCTATAAAAAGCCAAACAAATTGGCTTACCATACCAGGCCAAGGTCAAATTTTCCTTTACAGCATCGGGTCAAGGGTCACAAATCAAAATCAATAACATCACACACCAACTGAGACACCAAGGTGGAAATAATATAAATTGTAAATTTAGAAAAAAAACATCAATTCCCACCCAAGGGAACTTGTTCCATCACACATACTTGGGGATACAGGAACCCAAGAACAAGCTAGAAACCTAGTTCCAGTAACAACCTATCTCTAGTATACCATATCCCAAATAGTAAAACTAGTAAAAATATATGAGAAGCCTCAATATCATTAGTATCCAGCAAAAAACTGCTACAAAATCCCTGACAAGAACTCCTTTGATACCGCTTTGAAATGACCCAGACCCAAATAGTGGAACAGTGCTAAATGGGTCGGGTGTTACTACATTAGGCACAACTCCCCAAATGCCAAAGGCTGCCGAGTAGCAGTGAGGGTTTGATTGGTATAGTGGGTAGGCTATAACCTCTCGAAGGAAGAAGGAAATGGTGGTTCTGGTCTAAGCAATGATAAATGAAATGCATCAGAAGTAAAAGACTCAGAAGACTCAAACCAGACCCATAGAGCAGAAGCATATCCAGTATCAATAAATAGTGGAAGGAAGATATAAACAATAGCGACTGAAAGTAATCAAAAAAAACATGATGATCACTTGTAACTACTACTGAACAACAAATATACTTCCAATGTAGGTCATACATATACATATGTAATGGTGCCAATGGCTAACTAGCTGCATCTACAAGACAGTTAAGCATGCTGGTATAGGAAAGAAAGAAAAACAAAATAATCTCTATCTAGGCAATACCTCAAGGTCCATACCATCTCCGTGTAATAGATAATGTAGTCTAGCGCATGAAGATGACATATTTCATGCACATGAATCCATAAAGTTTGCACACGTCCCGAAGGGCCCATGGAGGGTGTGAGATGAATCTCAGTCTGATACCACCCAATGATGCTCACCTAATATAAGTGTTTATGAATAAATATAGTTATAAGGAAAAAATTAAATAGTAATATGCACACAAACAACCACAAACTCCACTGGTTCTTAGCAGCCACCATGGAGTTTCACCTACTTCAGCCCATGCCGAAATCTCTATCATGTGACCTAGAACCATGTGCCCCCTGACACCGTTTGTCTCAAGTACCAACGTCCCGAAGGGACACCCATGAAATAGTATCCCAGAGGAACAATGATCACTATCCTCAAATAAGTAACCAGAGTGACATTGATGTCTTACCTCAAATAAAGTAACCGGTGGGACATCGATGCCTGCCCTCAAATAATGTAACCAGAGGGACAACAATGTCTGTCCTTAAATAATGTAACCGGAGGGATAGCGATGTCTTCCCTCAAATAATTGTGAGCCTCTTCCCCCAACCTGATAGTCTCAACATTATCCCCTGAAGGCTCCTCACCATCCACGTGGCTTCCTACAGAAAGCACCCCAAACCAAAAGTACCTAAAATGAAACTAATGGGGGCCTCTACCCACACAAGTTGTTAAAACCACCTCATCATGGAGTCTCTCTGTGTGCACACTACTCAATTTTTTGGATGAGCAGTAATCACCAAAATTGTACCCAAGCCACAAAACCTCTCACACCTCATGCCCCTGTGACGATGCCTCTCAAGTCCGACGGCCTCGTCGTCCAAGTAAATTGGGACATTCCTAACCTGACAGTCACCCTGCCTCTAGCCGACATCCATGACGCCCAATCCCATGGTCAGAACCACCCAATGTAAGTCGATTGAAACCCAACCTGAGATCAGCATCAATCAACAATATCCGAGCCATTCCCAACACAACCCAAAGGGTTCCATCATATGTAATGACATGTATCACATATATAATCAAATAAAATACTTAAACAGGCAAGAAAAGCTAAACAGTTGAATTTCACTAGCCAGGTGCTATCCCATACCAGTACGAAGATATTTGAAATCCTCTATCAAGTCATATCAAGTTTTAATAAACTAAACTCAACAGTTTTAACCAATACAAATCAATTATAACCATTTTGGCATCCCCCGACCAAAATTCCCCAATGATAAATGACCACTCTCATGGCCCTTCTTAAAAAAACTGGTAACAGGGCATACCCAAAGGCATCCCATATGTCAAATAAAAATTAAACCGGAAATAGCAGGTAAAACAAGGTCATGCTCAAAATACCCAAAAACGCGTCAAAGGCCACACCACTCAAAAGACTGTGAAAACACAGAAAGAGGTATGCACCACATACCTCATACTAGTACGATTATACTCATTCTATAACAACCTCTAATTTGGTCTAAAACATGGTAGATCTATAAAAGAATTAAAACCACTCAAACCCATATAACTCATCTTAGAACAAAAATAATAAAGAACAGATCAAGAGGAATCAAGGCCTTACCGAGGGGGTTTCAAAGGATCAAATGATGTTTGAATTCAACTTCGGATGAATAAATGAGTAGGAACTGATATCCCAGTAGTCTATTTGCGTCTCCCAGACTAAAACCACTCCCCTTACCTCAAAATGAGGCTACTGCCTGTTAAAAAAAAAATACACGGTGTGTACTTGGGACTACACACCGTGTATCATTTTACTGTTCATATGATGGCTGCTATTTCACCGAGGACTTGCCGACTGACTACACGGCATGTACCTAGGGGGTACACGGAATTTACATCTCTACCCAGCGAACATCCCCAAAATGCCTTGTATATTCCCATACATGGTCCCTCTGCACGGTGTGTACAAATTGTACATGATGTGCACTTTCTAATAACATTATACCCCGTCCACAAGCCTACAGGCCATGTATGGACTCCTAACGGTCAGGGTTACATGGGGTGCACTTTCTAAAAACATTCTACCCATCCCACATGTCTACACACCAATTATGGCCTCCACACAGTCAAGGGTACACGGCGTGTCGAGCAACACTACACTCCACATAGTTGGAAATTCCTACACGGTCACCACACAACATGTACTCGATGAGCACAAGGCTGGTTTGCACCTAACCTATACACAATGTGTGATTTAGAGTAAACGGTGTGTAGTCTCTAAATTTCTATAACTTCCCAAATTTTTCCAGTTTTCACAGAAACCTGTCCAAATTCAAACAGGGTCAGGATTTTGACCCGTTCTAAAAAATCAGGTTCCTACACAATTAGTTTCTATTTATACTATTAGTTTATTTTCTACATATTTTTTTATATATTTGTTTAAGTTTAAATTTTATGGCGGTAAAATCTTATTTTGAAAAAAAATTGGGTGTGTGTTGTTTTAAAAAGGAAAGGCTGTGTTTCTCACTAATTTAAGAAAAAACTATTTTTGTAACTATATTTCAAACAAGTTTTAATGGATTGTTTTTCGGAAAGGAAACACGTGGATTTTTTTGTGGTATCCTTCTGAACCATTTAGTTCACACCCTACTTGTACCATTCGGTGTTGATAGAACCGATCTGTTTTGTAGGTTCTTCTTTTGGTTCGGGTTTTTTGGTTTGAGATAGATAATGGAGTGGGATGGTTCATGGTTGGTGGTGACCTTGAGGTTATGTGGAGATCTTGTTTGTGTGTTTGGTTTCTTTTATTTTCAGTATTTAGCTTTTTGTTCAATCAGCTATTGTAATTGATTCAGTTGTAATATTTATTCATATGATAAGCTATCATTTGATTCAATGTTCAATTTTATCAAGTTCATCATAGTTTATTTGGGATGAAATAGTTACATTTTTTTTATTTTATGGATGGAACTAGTTTTCAGCCTGTGGAGATCAGGAATTCCCTTGGGGTTATGTAGTGGACCGGGTCGGGTGTCTAGTCGAATGGCATCCTGGGTTGGTTCGTAACATGATTTATTTAGAAACTTTTATATTATACATGATATATTAAAATGTTTTAAAATGAATTATTCTAATATTTTCTAAAGGGTTTATTTGTGACATTATTTATAAAAATTAAAAAGGAAGGATCCATTTTAATTTATAAGTCATTACCAAAGTTTCCTACTACATTAACCATTTTACAATATTTAGCTTCTTCTACGTGTTTTTTATGGATTTAAAAATAAAACTCCTTAAAGAAAAAATATTTTAAATATTTAGTTAAATGTTATTTTAATCTCTAAAAGAAATGAATTTATTAAAAATCCTATATTTCTGATGAATTTATGTTCATATTTTAACACTTATTAATTTTTGTTCATTTACATTCTCTTGAAACATTCACATTCCTATGATCATTGTCAATTTAATTTGTCTTAAATATCTCTATATTTTTTGTTATTGAGATTATTATTTCATTAACTATATACCATTTATTCATGCATTATTTTACATTGAATGTTATTTATTTGATAGGGTAAATACTAATATTCTACAGTCATTATTCAATAGTATTATTTATTAGTAAGGAATACTATTTTTGAATTTAATTGATCATTAAATATATGATAAATTCATTGTAAATGCATTAGAAATGCATTGACTATGTGGGATATGAATTACAAAGCCCCTCGATGCATCGAAAGGTCTCATTTGAAAAAATAATTGTCCAAATTAAATTGGATATTAGTGTATACATACCAATAAATTATAGTATCTTGGAATAATGATTTTATGGTATAAAGATGACGAATTTTAAGATCATGACGTCGAATATAGTTCACTTCCTTTAATAGGAATTCTATTTTAATTACCAATGAGATAAATTCATTGATATTATGCATGGATGTAGTTCATGATCATATTATTGATTAAATGGACTCTTTTTAGATGAATTTACCCTTATGTATTGGTTATTACTTATTTTATCATGATTGATTATTCTTAACATAAACCTTATTGATAATTTGTGATCATTGATATTTTGTTTCATTTCCCCGTGATATAAAGAATAATTATTTGAATGAGTTCAAGGAAGATGAATTCTTTGTATTGGAATGTTTTATATATTACTTACAATGTAAAAATGGGAACCATGTATATATTTAGTTTATCATGGATACTAAACTGATTAATCCTTTATGGTGTGACCCCTTATATATCATTCCAATGTAATAAAGTAGAAACCGAGTCGCGGTTACTCGAGTAAGGGTTTTTACAATTAGTAACATAGTTTGTTTAATATAATCCATGGGAACTAGATTTAGAAAATCACAAATTAGTGAAAATATCCCATTGATAGGATTTAAGGATATGTCTATGTAGAGAATAACAACATATTATTTTGGTAAGGTATAGATTATGTGGTTCTCCTAGTAATATAGATGTATCTAGATACTACAGGTGGATGTGTATTTGTAATATATGTATATAGGGGTTAAAATCTTTAATATATATGGTTGATTATATCTCAGTAATCATTTTGGTTCATGGTGAGTGTGCCTTACTACACACCAAGATTGAAACTACTAGGGGATTGGATTTGATTAATTCAAATTTTATTTTAAAAAATATGAAATAATTGAAACCAATTTTTTTGACTTAATGATATTACCATAGAAACAATGTTTTCGAATTTGAGAAAACAACACATAAAATATAAATTTATTATAGATGTTACATAAGATTGATATTTTATATTATGATTTAACATTGATAATGTTTTAAGAAAATATATTGTATTTTGTTGTATATAAATGATCCTAGATAAAATATGGTATAAATAATTGTGGAAAATATATAAATTTACCTACTGACCAAGCCAATACTACATGTGTTTGGACAAATTTGTTCATGGATATATTAGATAAGTTGACCGGGGTTATGATTATTAACCTTGAAAATATAGAGGAACATGATGTTCCATGACATGATACAACTATGTTGGATCATTAAATGTGATATAAGCATCTATATTTTAGTAGAACTACCAATCTAATTGTATAGGAGTAATGTATTATGTCCCTCGAAATGATATGTCCTTCTTTTGAACGCGAAGAAATAGAAAAAATTGTAATTATGTTTTATTATCTTAAAAGTGATGTTGATAATTGTTTGTTGTAGATCCAAGAATATTATAGTTTATATTGAAATAGAACTTATGAAATGGAGATATTTTAAATTAATATTCATCGATAAATATTTCCATCATGAGTAACAAACTTATATATATGAATTGTACCTCATATTGAAGAAAATATAAGTCTAGAGAATAAGGCCACATTTACAAAATAGATTGGTATGTTAAAAATTGCATACATAATATTTAAATAAATATTTAACATTTCATTGAAGGGGTTATATAAAGTCTCTTATGGGCACTAGTTTCTCAATATTTCTCATTATTAAATGAATTATTATTATGTTATGTAAACACAAAGATTAAATTTTTTAAATCCTATATATTCTAGTATTTAAAGAGAAGAATAGTTTGGCTAAACCCTATGAAATAGATTATGTGTCAAATAATATGTTTAGAATTATAATATTTAAATCATTTGAAATTATTTGAATTAAACAAAATGGAAAATTCTTGAAGGACATGGGAGTCTGTTATAAGTGCAGAAAGAATGTTCATATAGATAATGAAAGTAATGGAAATAAGAGTCTACTATTTTCTAATTATTCAACTATAAATAGATTGGACATTATTCAAAACAATATACCAAGTTTAAAGGGAACATATTGTAGAAGATGATAAGGGTAGAAGGCCAATATTATTTGATCACTATAGCTAATGTTAAAGTTCTATATGATGTAGTGGTGGGTAATTTAAACATATAATCATATTTAGTAATTAATTATTTTGTTTTGGATATATACACTCTTTTAGAACATCAATGTTTTCAATGAAAATTATAAATTTCTCTATAAAAATAATAATATAGTGGTCAATCAAAAATCCTAGTGGAAATATCAATTAAACAAGGATGTATCAAGTAGTTACCATCATAACACACAAATGCGCCATATTTAAAAATATTTTTAATTAAACCTATAAGTGAATTTGATATAATATGTGTTACATACCTGATTTCAAAATATAATGTAAAAATTTATTTCAATGAAAATTAAATTATAATTTGTGATGAATTTATTTTATTTCATATCATTAAAGGAGATTCTTCATCTGAGTCATGTCATGATCCACCCCCAATTCTCTTTTAAATGGGATTATTTGAATAAGAAAATACACAACCTATAGATGGAAAAGGTAATTTTAAAATTGACAACATGATTATTAAATAGAAAAAATTGATCTATTTGATGAGGGATTACCTAGAAATACACTAGAGTGTGATGTTTAGTTTTTCATTGATTTAATATCTAATAAAATACCTATATCAAAGTATCCTTATAAAATAGACCATGAAAAATTAGTTTAATTGAATAAACAACTAGAGTTATTGTATGATAAGGGATTTATAACCCTGTGTATTTCACCTTGGGGATCTCATCTTATTTTCATTACGAAGATTGATGAATCCATTAGGTTGTTCCTATTATAAAGTAATCGATTATTTTATGATAAATAACAAGTATACTCTACCTTACACTAATAACTCATTCAATTAACTTTTCATTGATCAATATTTTTTAAATATTCAGGTTCATTCTATGTGGAATTGATTTCTTTTATTGAAGAAATAAATTCAGAAAACAATATTTCATATGAGGTATGGAAATTATGAATTTATAGTAATTAAATTCTGAATGACTAATACACCCTCTACTTTTAAGGATTTAATGAATAGAGTATTCATGGAATACAATTATATTTATGTTGTGGTATTTGTTGATGATATCTTGGTGTGATATGTATGCTATGAGAACTATGATAATCACATAGAGATCATACTTGATACACTTAAGGGAAAATATTTACATGGGAAATTTCGAAGGTGCAAATTCCGTCTTCAAAAAATAATCCTTTCTTATCCGTATTATCTCTAAGGATAGAATCTGAAATGATCCTAGGAATAAATAGTTAGGTAAGTAATGGACTAAATCAAATATCATAATTAAGGTATATAGTTTTACATTTTTGTAAGTTTACTATCTAACATTTTTTAGTAACATTCTCGATAGGCTAACCCATTAAACAATGTTATAGGTAACAGGGATAAGATCACATGGAAAAATAAATGTAAAGAATGTTTTGAAGAGTTAAAGAGGAGATTGGTAAATTATATGATTTTGAATTTACCATTAGTAAATGATGGATTTGTTATATATACTGAACCATCGAAGAAGGAACTTAGTTGTGTCTATATAAAGAATGAAAAAGTGATCATATATAAATCAATGTGATTAATGAAACATGAATAGAACTTTAAAACCATTGATCTTGAGTTACAATCTATAATAATTTATCTGATGATATGAAGACATTATCTTTATGGTGAATGGTGGAAGATATACACATATTATAAGATACTAAAATAATTTTTCTTATAGAAAGATATCAATATATGGAAAAAGTAGATGGCTTGAATTACAAATGCATTATGACTTCTCAATTCACTATATCTCAAAAAAGGAAAAGAGGTAGTAGATTCATTAATAAATAAAGATCAAGGATATATTACCCAAATGAGAATTGACAAGGATCTTATTTTTATAGATATAGTAAATAAGGACATGGGAATTATTATGGAAGGGGAGACCTCAATCATTTTTCAACTATTTAAAAACCATCATAATGGAAAAGAAAAATAGTTCCCAAAAGGATGATGATATTTTCAAAACAAAATTAAATTGATGAGTGATGCAAAATTGGAATAAATCACAAATGATGATTATGATTTCAAATTTGGAATAAAAAAATGTGTTCCACGTATTCCAGTGATGAAAAGGAAATTTGTAGATTATTCTTATATCATAAATTTTTAAATACACCCTAGTGGAACAATGATGTATTGTGATTTGAATGAATATTTGTGATGGGATAAAGTGAAGTTATATATTTCATATTATGTGTCAAAATTCTTTTTTTATCCATATGTGATGTTAGAGAGACAACATCCTAGAGGATTTATGCAACTCCAACAGATTCCTATGCGTAAATGGTGTTATGTCACTATGGATTGTGTAATGACCTAGACTCTGTAAATGATAAATTTCTCCTTAAAAATGTTTTTATATTATATTATATAATTATTATACACATAGAGAACATAGATAAACAAACAACACATTAATTTATTAATGAAAATCATTATATTATTTGATGAATAAACAAATTAAAATCACTCATATTATATGGGGAAATAATAAAAAATAGATTCACTATAATGAGACAATATGGACCACCTCGATCAACTAGAATCATCCACCCCACAAACAAAAATATAGAAATGAAAAAAATATGAGAAAACCAATAAACATAATAAAAAAGGGAAACATAGATCATTTAATTGATGTTAATAATAAATTAATGAATAGTTTTTTATTTATAGGAGGTAATGTGGCAATTGGAATACTAATATGATAGTTTGTATAATAACCTGACCAATGGTGGACCATCCTAAGTTTTAATAGGAGAATTATTTATTTAAACAATAATTAAATATGATCAATAATAATTTTAATGAAACAAAATTTTAATAAATATTAAGTTATTAATTAATATTTATATTTTAAAAACTTATGTCATAGTCTTATAATTTTCAATAAATAATTATTGACCAATTTTTAAAATCATAAATAAATATTATTTTTCTAAGTGGTATTATTTTTTTTAAAAGAATAATTTTAATATAAGTATATTTATTAAAAATATATGCAATTACTATAAACATATATTTTAAATTAAATAAAAAAACAATAGAGATATGTTTTAATATAATTTTTTTTAAACTAAAATGATGATAATTATTTAGTTAACATATAATTTTATAAAAAACACATTTTATTGATTGAATAATATTTTTAAAGAATATAAAATATTTATTAATGTCAATAAATATTATAGGAATTACATGTTGACATTTTAAATAAAAAAGGGATTTATAATTATAAAATGCTTGAGTTTATATAAATTAATTAAAAACAAGTAATTTTATTAAATTTTATATAATTTTTTTAAAGTGAATTATTTAAGGTGATAATAATAATAATAATTGATGGAAAAAATATTTTTTTAGAAATAAATATTATTATTATATTTCAAATAATATATTTTATAAATATATGAAATTATATTATTATTTTGTTTTATAAAATTTTGAAATCATAAATATATATAATAATATTTTTATTTAAGTAGAATTTCATTTATAAAAAAATGGAATGAATAAAAACAGAAATCAGATAGTTATGAAATAAAATAGAGGGGCTCAATTTCACAAAAGGGGAGGCAGAGTAGTAGGACTTCTGATAAGTTGAGACAAAGCACGATTGAGGGATTAAGGATGGAGATTTTGACTCAGATGAGGGGTTAGATGCTTAATCATAGATGATCAACCACAAATGAGGATTTTGGGAGGTTGAGCTACATTGAGGGTTCCAACAAAGTTGAGGGAGATCAGTTTTTAATGGGGAGTTTGAGAAATGTCATACCAAATTGGGTTTTATCCTGCAAAGGGGTTTCAAAAAAAATACAAACTGTTCTTCATCTTCAGATCCTAGGAAGGAGTTTTTTTTTAATTTCTAGGTTTTAATTTAACAGAATCCTATTCATTTTCAACATATTTATTTTCTTCTTCTGTCATTGTTGGAAAATCCTTACTAGTTGTGGATTATAATTCTTTTTTTTCATGTTTCTTCATTTTCTTACCTTTACCAATTCCGATGTCGCTGTTATGGTAATTTTAAAAAAAAATCATTCATTTTGTTCTTGTTTTGAAATCGTTTTCTTTAGATGAATCTTTTACAAACTATGGATATATAAATTATATATTCTATGTCAATTCAATATCCGTATTAATTTCTTAATTACCTATACACACCATATGATATGTGAGCATGTAAATGTCTTTATTTTGTGATCTCTTCGAATCTATTATTGTCCACTGTTAGCATTTCGGTCATATATAATAGAGACAAATGTTTAACTATTTTATATTATATATATAGATATAGTGAAATAATCACCTACAAATAGAACCATTACTTCATTGTTCTTCATTTTTTATTTTAGTAACTACTTGTGAGTTCCCGTAATTTTCCATTTTTGATGATCAATTCATCTATATGTTTTAAGCTATGAGAAATTTTGTTTAAATATTTAAACTGGTTTATGCATTTAATATTTTATATGAAAAATAGTTTTAGTTAATGCATATGGTATTTTATAATGGTTTGTTAATTATTTTATCTATTTATGATGGTAAGGGAATATACATACATGTATATATAAATATATATATTAAAATTTCAGGTTATATTATCCAAACTTATGTACCTATATATATTATTTTGCAAGTTCATTCATTTTATTGGACTTCTAGATTTAAGGTTATAATAATGTAAGGGTAGATATGTATCTCTATATATAAAAATTATTTACACAATTAATGTTAAATATTTCTAAAATTTCTTGTTATGGCGTAATTTTAATCTTATATTCATGTTAAGGGATGTATATAATTTTTAAGAGTTCATTTTACCTTCTAAACACATGATTTTGTGTTTGTATATATATATATATGTAAACATTAATTTATAATTACATGAATTTATTGAGTAAAAAATTCAATTATGATTTTTTAGTCATGGTATTACTCACATTGATATTGAAAATTATGAAATAATGAAATCCTTATGTTACTTTTATAATTTTATGTGAAATATATATATATATATATATATTTCTTATTATTATTTAATGATAGTAAAATTAAATATATATTTTTAATGGAATTATTTTTGAATATTATTTTTACAATTACTATTATTTCATGATAAGAATTAATACCATCAAACCATTATTTTATGTATAAAAATTAATTTTTTATTTGAATTAAGAAAATGGGTATCCAATACTTTTAATTAAGGATAATTTTTTAAATTATAAAGATTAAAATTTTATGTCCCATTTTAGAAAATTTATTTTATGAGGTTATGAAGAAAATTATTATATTTGTATGTTTATTAATATTCCATGCATTTAAGAAATGTCTAATGGTGTTGAGATTTGGTTTCTCCATATCTAGCAGACGTCTTCCTATGAAAGTATTTATATATAAATATATAAATGTTTACAAATATTTAGCTATGTTTTTAAAGAAAATGAAGTAGTGAAAAATCTATATATATGTAAGGAAAGTTAACGTTTTTTTATAAAATTTGGTACTTGAACTTTTTTAAACATTATAGAGAAGTGGGTAGTGAACCCATACCTCAGAAATGTGGGTAGGGCCATGCACCCTTCAATTTTTCTAGTGGCCTCCTAGTTTTTTTTTCAAAAGCATGCATAATGTTTTCTGAAAAATCACATAATTATTTTTATAGTATTTTCAAAGTATTATATTATTTTTAAAGGTAATATTCAAAAGGTATTTTCAAATAGAATTTTCAAAAATATTCTCAATTGACTTTTAGAAACCCCTTACTAGGAAATTTAATGGACATCCCCTATTTTAAAATTATTTTCATAGGTAAATTAGAAGTTCTAATATAGAGAAAAAAACTATGGAGTTATCACACATAAAGTGATTGAGTTATTTTGTTTTATTTATTATTATTTTTTATACATATTTGAAAATATGAAAGGTTTTTTCATATTCTCTAAATCCTAGATTAGAAAATGTCTTGCAATGTAAAATGCTCTATTTATTTTTTAGTTTTCTTTTACTAAAAAATACATGATATTTTTATGTACGGAATCCAGAAGTGCGAGTTTAAGGCTCTATAGTTAGTATTAGAGTGATAATTTATACAAATTCAGATATTATATATTGTTGTTTGAGGAAAATCTTGGTAGTATTGTATAGAAGTTTAGAAATTCTAGTTTTTTTCCTAATTGTAAAGTTGTAAATTTATAATTTTTCTTAAGTTTGGAAAACAAATAATGAGGATGAAGTTATTTTAAGGGGGTAAAATGAAACACCATAATTTTTAATAGAATAATTATTTATTTAAAAAATCATTAAATATTAACAATTATAATATTAATAAAATCAAATTTTAATAAATATTAAATTATAAATTAACATTTATAGTTTCAAAACATGGGTTATATTATTACAATTTTTAATAAATAATATTTGGTTAATTTTAAAAATCATAAAGAATTTTTTTGAGGTGGTGTTATTTTGTTTAATAGAATAATTTTAATATAAATATATTTATTACATATATATGAAATTATTATAAATAACTATTTTTAATTTCCTAAAAAACATTAGTGATATTTATTAATATAATAAATTGTTTTTTGAAACTAAAATGATAATCATTAATTGGTTAACATATAATTTAATAAAGATATATATATCAATGATGAAATAATATTTTTAAAGAATATAAAATTTGTTTAAATGTAAATAAATTTTATAGGAATTGTAAATTAACTTATTAAATATAAAAAATTATTTATTATTATAAATACTTCCATTCATATAAATTAATTAAAAAAAAGTAATTTTAATATTTTTTTAATTTTTTATTAGAAATTATTAAAGTAAATAATAATAATAATAATAATAATAATTGGGGGTAAACATATTATTTTAAAAGAGAAAATTATTATTATTATTATTATTACAAAGATAATATATTTTATAATGATATGAATTTATATTATGATTTAATTTTATAATATTTTGAAATCATAAATATATATAATTATGTTATTATAAAAAACGAATTTAATTTATACAAAAAATAAATGAATAATAACAAATAGGATAGTTCTGAAATTGAACTGAGGGGTTTGATTTCACAAAAGGGGAGGCCGAGTAGTTGGGATCCAGATGAGCTGAGGGAGAGCACAATTGAGGGATCAATGATGAAGATCTCAACTCAAATGTGGGGTTAAAGGCTTGGTCAAAGTGGATCGAATGCATGTAAGGGTTTTAGGAGGTTGAGCTCTGTTGATGGATTAAACCAAGCTGAGGGAGATTGGTTTTCGATGGGGAGTCCGAGTGAGGTCCCCCTAAATGGGGGTTTGACCTAAAATGTTTTTTTCGGATGAGGAAGGTGAAATATTCTTCATCTTTATATTTGAGGTAGATATTTTTTTTATTTTATATCTATGTGCTCGTTTATTAGAACCTTATTCGTATTCAAACTCTTTTTATTTTATTTTTTCATTGGTTTTGAAAAATCTTTAATGGTTATAGATTTTCATTTCTCTATTCAGTCATTTATTTATTTTTCAAACTCAACCGATTTAGATTTCTCAATTATGGTCATTTAAAATTGATTTTTTCAATGATTTTAATGTGGTTCTTTCACCATTTCTTTTAGATGAACATTTTACAATGAAAGTATGTATATGTAAATGATATATTCTATGTCAATTTGTTTCGGTATTAATTTCTTATGTACCCATAAACTCTTATTGATCTATTTTTGTGTAAATATCTTTTTTTTGTGATCTATATGAATCTCTTATGGTACACATTTATCATTTCAACTATATATAATATACACAATTTTTGAATTGTTTTTTTATTATATATATATATAGATACATTGAAATAATCACCTATAAAATGAACCTTTCCTTTATTGTTCCACATTTTTTCTTTTAAGAACTAATTGTTAGTTCCAGTTATCTACCATGGTGGATGATCAATTCATCTGAAGATTTTAAGGTAAAGGATATTTTTTTAAATATTTAATACGATTTCTACATTTAATATTTTTATATGCAAAATAGTTTTATTCCACACGTACGGTATTTTATAATATAATTCTAATATTTTTTTGTATTTTTGATTTTAAGGGTGTATAAATATATGTATATATATATATATATATATATATTAAAATTTCAAGTAATATTATCGAAACATATGTACCTATATATATATATCTTATTTTGAAATTTCATTAATTTTCTAGACTACTAAATTCAATATTATAATTATGTAACGTTATATATATATCTATATATATTTCTATTATTTTCAAAATACATGATATTATTTATAAAACTTCTGTTTATGAGGAAATTTTAACATTTTATTTTTGTTATGGTTTGTATATAATTTTTAATACTACCTTTTACCTTCTAAACATATTATTCTGTTTCCGTATACATATATATACATATTCTTTATCATCACATGAATTGATTTAGTAAGAAATTCATGTATGAAAATTTGTTTTAGTAAGGGTCTTAGTCATGTTGATATTTCAAATTATTTAAGAATAAAATGTTTATATTACTTTTATAATTTTAATTTCAATATATATTTTCTATTTCTTGTGATAATTTTATTTATAAAAAAATTATATATAAATTGTTAAAATAATTATTTTTGAATAGTAAATTTACAATTACTAATAATTCATAAGAAAAATTCATACCATCACACCATTATTTTATATATGAAAATAAAATTTTATTTAAATTAAGAAAATGGGTATCCAATACTTTTATTTATGGATAAATTTTTAAATGATAATGTTTAACAATTATTGTACTATTTCAAAAAATGTATTTATGAGGTTATGAACGAAATTTTAATACAGAAATGCTAATTAACATTCCATACATTTTTTCAATGTTGAATGGTAATGAGATTTTGTTGCTTCAAATCTAGCAGACATATTCTTATGAATGTATTTATATATAAATATAATTTTTTTTACAAATATGTTGCTATGGTTTTAATGAAAAATATATAGTAAAAAATGTATATATATATAAATAAAGTTTAATTTTTTTTATAAAATTAGGCACATGAACTTTGTAATCTTGATAGGGAAGTGGGGAGTGACCCCATCCCTCTAGAATATGGGTGGGCCTAGACAACCTTTAATGTTTCAAGTGGCCACATGGTTTTTTTTACAAAAGATCACATAATGTTTTCAAAAACAAATGTTTGGATTATTTTTTTTAGTATAATCAATGTATTATAGTATTTTTAAAGGTATTATTCAAAAGGTATTTTCAAAAATGTTTCCACTAGACTTTTAGAAACCTCTTATTGGAAAATATAATTCTCATCCATTATTTTAAAATTATTTTAATAGATCAATTAGAAGTTCTAAGACAGATGAATTCACATATGGAGTTAGCATATGCGAGGTGATTGAGTTATTTTATTTATTTATTATTTTATTATACTATTACGAAAATATGTAAGTTTTTTGTCTAATTATCAAAAACCTAGACCCAAAAATTTTCCAGAATAGTAAATATTCTATTTATTTTTAGTTTTATTTTATAGAAAATAAATATTTTTATGTACTGGACCCAGAAGTGCGTGTTTGGGGATTTAAAATTGGGAATAGTAACTTGACCATTATAAATAATGACCCAACCGTCGGAATAGTAATTCAAAAAAATGTTTTAAATAATATTTATCAATATTAATTTATGTAAATATAAATATTATAATTTCATAAAATAGTTATCATGATTAAAAACATAAAAAATATAAGAACGTTTTTAATATACTATATTTTAATGTATTTTAAATGAAAATTATTATTTTTTAAAGTAAACTATTTTAGAAAATTATCTTGATAGATTTATTATTTTATTAAATAATCATGTGAAAATTTTCAAGGTTTATTTTTCTTTAATTTTTTGAAATACTACAATTTTCAGATCAATAATAAAAATACAGTTTTTTTCTAAAACCAATATGTGTCAAATTACATCATTGATGATGTAACAAAGAAATATAAATTTATAGAACATGAGGCTAATAAAATAAAACATTTCAAAAAATCAGACTTTAAAATATAGTAAACACGTATTCTAAAAATAAATATTACTTTCGAAATTCTAAAATCAAAATTAATCCTTTAAAATATAATATTTTATCATTTATATACTTTTCTTTTTAATAAATTACTAAATTAGAATAATAAACGAATTTATAGTCCTAAAATAGTTATATATATTTGATATATGATTATTTTATTAAAAAATATCACTTGTAATGGGTTCACCTTACATATAGTATTTTATTCAATATTTGTTTCTAAAAATAACCCTAACCTCAAGTATATAAAACCCCCTTCCTCCCCTTGGGAAAACACTGATCTGACACTTTCCAATGACAATAATCGTCCCAAATCGTCTTTCTTAAGACTCATAAAATCTATATATATGATATAGAGTAATAAAACTCAAATCATCAAGGGATTCTATTTCCATGCCGGGGAAGCAAAACTGAGAAGATGGTATGTTTTCATCAACTCTTTATTGTGTTTTCCCCTTGTTGTTATTTATTTCTGTACACCATTCAAAACTAAATTTTATAATATTAATTAATAATTATGATAACATTATAATATTTATTTTATCCTATAATTGAAATTAATTTTTTGAAGTATTTATATTTTATACCTCACTTTCACTTCTTTTAGACAACATTATTTATAATATCCAGTTACCTTCCAATGAGGATATTGCTAATATATTTCATATCACCACCCTTTTAGATGATTATTATAAATTATTTACCATAAATAAAATTATAAATATTTATATTTCATGTTTTTAATTAATTTTAGTAATTTATAAATTACATTTAACCAAAAAGTAAAATCAAAGAAAAATGAGACATTTTTATGGAAAACATTATATAAAAAGTCATCCCATTAACAAAGAATATTAAGAAATATAATCAAATGATGATTATTGGATATATAGTGGTAGAAATGAAAATAATTTCTTTCTAGTTCATTTTTTATGAATCAGTGTTTATTATTTAAGAGGTAGAAAAGTGAAAATATAAAACATGATTTAAGGTAAGTAAATTTTTGAACCCAAATCCGTTTTTTTTTGTAATATCCACCATTCTCAACATTTTAAGTAGGGATACTTCTCAAATATTATTTAAATATTATTTAAATATTATTACCTTTTGGGGTATATACATGTTTTCTTCACTATAAAGTTGATTTTAAGCCAAATACAATGATTTTTCAAAAATTATTTTCTTTCTATAACACATACTTGACACAGGATGAGTTATTTCATAATCAATAATGAATTTCGATGTTTATGAGACAATATTTTGCACCTTATTCATTTGGGAGCACCATTTTTTATTCATTAATGTTTGATTTATGAAATCATTATTAAATTCATTCCATTCTTGGGGGTATTTCATGTAACAACTGGGTCCCGGTGAAATTTTGGCATTATTCTGAAAAACTTCAATTTTTTATGAATAGTGAACCCACTAAGTGGTAATTAAAAAAACTGATTTTTCCATTAAATGAAACATTACCACTTTTGTGATTTGATTTTCAAAAATCCGACATACATGGTTGTCATTAAGAAGTAAAATGTGGTTCAATGAGATTAAAATAATTTTTTGGTGAATAGTAACTTTTAAGTTTAATTAACCGTGATTAAAGGTAATTAGTGAAATTTAAGGTAAAAATGATATTATAAAAATATGAAAATACCTTTACACTTGTCCTAACCCTATTGGATATGTCATGGCCAACCAAGACAATCAATGGGTCAACTTGGGGACCCCATGGATCCACTTTGGTAGGAAAATGACATAAATAACTTTTATTTAAAGTTAAAATTAAAATGTCACAAACATAAGTTGTTTTACTAAAACAATTTTTAAATGGGGTTATACAAGTCATATTTTTGACTATAAATATTAATTATAAATATAAAAATATTTACTACATCATGATATTTGTTTTATAATTAGTAGACATTAAATAAATTAAATTATTTATGACACCATGATGATGCAGCGATTACCTCATTAATTAACGATTTTATTAAAATGGAAGGATAATGTAAAATCTAAGAATTAAACTTGTTCAAAGCCTATTGGATGAGTTTATTTCAAACCCTTATCACCTCAGACTCGAAATATATAAGTGTGGGACCTTTAAAATCCTAAAATCATTATATAATAAAGTAACATTTCATGACTTTCCAAGAATGCCCCTCCTCTCCTCTTATAAAATGCCCCCACCACTACCACCTTACTCACACCTTATAAGACTTTTGGCTCGGCCAAACTCTGACCAAATACTCTCTCAAATTCCCTCTCTTACTCCTAGAAGCCTCACTTTGGGCATAATTCTTCCCAAGGAAGCATTTGCCTCAAATCAAAAAAAGAGTTACCCGATTTTAAGGTAATGTCTTCTCTTATGTTATTTTGTTTTATTTTGATTCTCCAACCACATAACTCTTTTTATTCCTTTATTTTATAACAACACTAGTATATAAAATATAATAGGATATTTTTATGATAAGTATTTTATTTACACTTACACACACCTTCGTCTAATGGTTAAAGAACATACTGTTTCTGTGGGTGGCGAAATACTGCCTCATGAAACGATGATTGTTCAATATTCTTCTAACACCTATAATGGTGGCCATTTTGATGAAACTATTTTCATATATGATATATATATTATGTTTATGTTTTCCTTATGCTTCTGTATTTCTCATTTATGGCATACCTCTATGATTTCCATTATGGGTAAACGCGATAATTTCATTTTAGGAAGTGCGGACTACCACCCCCTCAAAGTGATTTGAATCGTTAATTCCATATGTGGGATGTAAAAAGTATGGATTAAATGATATTATATATGATATTATACTGGAATTATAATATAACTTTATATCATTGTGACTTCATTCAATTAAATATGAAATAGAAATGAAAGTAGCGTTCATGCGTACATACAGCTTACCGTCTCCATGAACGGTGCATTTCATTTCTTACCTCTAAATGTTATGTAATTTTATAAATTAATGTATATAATTTATATATATGATGTATATAATATCTAAATCATGAATATAATTATGGATATAATGTATATTTTACCACATGAACAACTTGTAATTTTAAGAAGTTTATTTTTGACTCAAGTACCAAAGATCGACAAAACGACCGTTATTAACATAAATAATTAAATATTGTTCATAACATGGTAATAAGTGATATAAAAGAAATAATAAACTGGAAAAAGGTTCTTAAGCGATTATAAATTAACTCTAGTTTATTATTCAGGAGGTTAAAGAATGGTCGAGTCAAGTCAGACACGAGGTAAGGGAATTTATTAACCCAATTTCTATTCTTTGGGTTAATCTACTACTTTCAAATTATGGCATGATATTATTATGTCCTATCTTGTATTAATACTTTATTTATGTAAATATAGTTAATACACATAATAGATCTATTTTATTTTAAAAAATTATCTTTTTAAGGACTTCGTCTCAATCTCTTTTCATTGAGGCATATTTGGTTTTATACACAAATTTCATTTACACGGTGTATAAACCCCTTTGACTTTTACTTTTATTCAAAAGGAATCTTTTTATATGAAGCATTTTTACTAAACGACAAAAGGAATGTTTTTTTCTTACGTATGCGGCAACAATGACTTCTCTGCCGCTGTGACTATTATTTGAGTTTCGGCTTCCTCTATAAGCCATAACTTTTTTTAAAAGAAAAATAAATACCATGTTTTACTTTTCTTTTATTTTGGTATTGAAAATGGTTTTGAAAAAGTTTTTATTATATCAATGTGTTGTATTGATATCTTGTGATTGAATTGTGGAAATCTTATGTTTCCTTTAAGCATGTTTTATGTGATACAATTATCTTATGATTTATGATATGTTTAAACCTATTCATATGAGGAATGCATTAGACTTAATAAGTGACGGGTGGAGCCCGCTATAAATCCTTGATGAATCGGTAGGTCTCATGAGACCAACTAGTGTCTTGGCACGAGGCCTTGACAAAATCTTATTTGTAGTCTTGGCACGAGGCCTTGGCTACGTGGTTATGATAGTCTGGAATTTTACATTCCATCATTATGAAAGTGGTTATTGATATTGCATGTGATTATTAGACTAGTAGAATATCAATGTGAGTAAGTAAATGGAATTATTTAATTTTATTTTTGCCATATTATGCTGAAGTTCAAGTTTAAAAAGGATTTTGTTGCCTTAAATGGTTATGTTTATTGATGAAAGCTTCCGCAATATTGTTATACTTACTGAGCATATGAGGTCACCCCTTTCAAAGTTTTAATATTTTCCAGGATGTGAAGAAGTATTTTATGAATGACCTGCAGGGATAGTCAGAAGAGGATATGAGTGTTGACTATGGAGACTTTTTTATTGTAGATTTTCAATTTATGATGTAATGTAACATTTATGAATGTATCTAGTGTTTCCAAGGCTACTAAACTAATCGGTCTTTCGAGACTTGATCTTTTGTGATCATGCCAATGTTATGCAATAATACACCGACTCTGGGTGACTGGGGTCGGGGCGTTATAGTTGGTATCAGAGGAAGTTTAGTGCTAACCATGGAATATAGATTTAGATAAACTCTGATTAGAGAATATAGCCCGAAGATAGACTTTGAGGATTAGTATAGAAGAACTTCCTAGAATTTTGGTATTATAGAGATTTTTTGAGTTTTCTGAACAATACATACCTGACTGGATACGAGCAGGTAGTGGCGGCTCTGACACAGATGTACCTAGGGGTAAAACCCGAAAACACCACTTTGAGCTAGACTCTAATGGGAACTAGTGCACGAAAATGGGCCTTTCTGCACTCTTGGTTACGACACTCTCGGGGGATATGCTTAGTATAATTCTAATTTTCTTTACAAACCACTATGAAGGGTTATGAGTATATACTTCCTCAAAGAATTTTTTTTATGATTATGGATTATATACATAAATAGTTCAATTTATGTTAAGTATTTTACAAGTATGGAATTATGTATTTTGATTCATAAACTAATCTAGTTTATGCCATTTTTTAGAAATGGAACCTAGTGGAAGGAATGGAAACTGTATCAATACATGGAATCCGTGTAGGGATTGCCCTCCTGCTCAAGATAATTATTGTGGATCTGGAGATATAACTAGTGCTGATCAACTTATTAACATACTGGGACAACTCACTCAGGTTATGAATAATAACCTTACTCGTATGGAGCACTCTGATCCGCAAAGTGGAGGATAAATGTTAGACCGCTTCATGAGGCAACAACCGCCAACATTTAATGGGGGTACAAATCCATTAGTAGCTGAGCAATGGATAAAATCCATAGAGAAAATATTCCACGCCTTGGGGAGTAGCGAAAGTGAGAAGGTTGTCATGGCAGTCTACCGTCTCACTGGAAATGCCGATCAATGGTGGTCGCTGATTCAAAACACAAAAGATGATGAAGAAGTATCAAGTATGGAATGGAGGGAGTTTAAGGAAATTTTGTTAGAAAAATACTTTCACATGACCATCGAACAGATATGGAAAGGCAATTTCTGAGTCTGTGGAAGAAGGAGGATGAGAATGTCACAAAGAATGAGGCTGACTTTACAAGGTTAGCGAGGCATGCTACAGATTATATACGTAACCATAGAAGTAAGATTTATCGTTTCTTTGATGGGTTAAAACCATTTCTCCTTTGAGCATTAGTCTCACAAACCTTCTCTTCATACAAAGATATTGTCTCGTGTTCTTTCAAAAATAAAAAGGAATTCTCTATGTCTCATGACTTTAAAGCAAAGAAAGAAATGAAGAGATATTTTGATCAATTTGGAAATGGAAATAAGGGGAATAAGGGAAGATTTGAATATCAGTCCTGCCGTAAATGTGGAAAGAAACACCCTGGTACTTGCTTGAAGGGAATGAGAGTCTGTTACAAGTGTGGTGAAAAAGTCCACAAAGCACATGATTTCAAGGGAAAAAAATTTGTTTTCAATGTGGAATTATATAATGGTAGATAGATGGGGAATTATGCAAATGAATTTCCTAAGCGTCAGGGGAACTTAACTCAGAAGAGGCCAAGGGATCAAGGCCAAGAATATGCTATCACTACTGCTGAGGTTGAAGCTACGAAAGACGTGGTGGTAGGTAATTTAATGGTTTCCTCAAGTTTATAAAATGCATTATTTGATTCTAGATCATAGCATTGTTTCATATCTTCCCAGTTTTATAAGAATATTAGATATCTCCAATTTGATTTAACAAGAGAAGTGTCAGTAAAAACTCCTAAGGGAGGTATTATTGCAACAAAGTTTTGTGAATCCGTCCCCATTAGAGCACATAACTGTTCTTTATCCGCTGATCTCATTTTCATACCTATGATTGAGTTTGATATAAATCTCGGTATGGATTGGCTTTCGGACTATGATGCAATGATTTGTTGTAAGAAGAAGGAGGTTACGATTTTTGATGATGATGATAAGGATCACCTTATTTTTAGAGCAGAATCGTCACCACCAGATTCTTATTTAGATCCACCCCCAGTATCTCAACTAAATTCAATTATTGGGGAGGAAGAGAATGAAATGACTAATGGCGAGGAAAGTAATGTTCAAATAGAGGATGTACCTATTGTGAAAGGATATATAGATGTGTTTCCAGAAGATTTACCTGGACATCCTCCAGAACGAGAAGTTGAGTTTTTCATTGATTTAATTCCGGGATCAAGGCCCATATTGAAGACCCCTTATAGAATGGCCACCGTGGAATTAGTTGAACTAAAGAAAGAACTAGAGGAATTGAGTAATAAAGGATTTATTCACCCTAGTGTTTCTCCATGGGGATCCCCTATCCTTTTTGTTAAGAAGTAAGTTGGATCTATGAGGTTGTGTGTTGACTACCGGGAGATCAACGCTATAACAATAAAGAACTAGTATCCCCTACCTCGAATTGATGATTTATTTGACCAATTGCATGGAGCTCAATACTTTTCAAAGATTGACCTTCGATCTAGATACCATCAGTTCTATGTGAAGAAGGATGACATTCCGAAGACAATATTTCGAACAAGATACGGGCATTACGAGTTTACAGTAATTCCTTTTGGATTGACTAATGCACCATCTATATTCATGGATCTAATGAATAGAGTTTTCAAGGAATATCTTGATGATTTTTTGGTGGTATTTATTGATGATATCTTGGTATACTCCAAAAGCTATGAAGATCATGAAAATCACATGCTCATTATCTTGAAGACTCTTAGAAGGCATGAATTATATGGGAAGTTTAGCAACATTGAATTCTGGCTTCAGGAGATTTCTTTTTTGGCCATATTGTCTCTATGGATGGAATTTCCATTGATCCTTCTAAGAACAAGGCAATCCAAGAATTTCCAGCATCGAAGAGTATAACTGAGGTACACAGCTTTATTGGTTTGGTAGTTTATTATTGGCATTTTGTCCAGAATTTTTCCCGATTGGCTAACCCATTAACGAAGCTCACACGAAAAGGGGTTAAATTTGTCTGAAAAAACTAGTGTGAAGAATGTTTTGAAGAACTGAAGAGAAGATTAGTCAATGCTTCTCTTTTGACTCAACAATCTGGGAATGATGGGTTCGTTATTTATAGTGATGCATCAATGAAAGGACTTGGTTGTGTCCTTATGCAGAATGATAGGGTTATTGGCTATGCATCACGTCAGCTAAAAGTTCATGATCAAAACTATCCTACTCATGATCTCGAGTTAGCTGCTGTAATATTTTCCTTGACGATATGAATAATTTCTCTCTATGGTGAAAAATGTGAGATATATACCGATCACAAGAGTTTGAAATATATTTTCTCACAAAAAGAACTCAACATGAGGCAAAGGTGATGTCTTGAACTACTCAAGGATTATGATTTCACGATATACTACCACCCAGAGAAGGAAAATAAGGTTGCAGATGCTTTGAGTAGAAAAGATCATGGAGTTTTGAACATGATGAGAGTGGAAAGGGATCCTATTTTCATGGATCTAGTAATGTTGGATATGGGAATCACCATGGAGGGTGAAACATCAAATTGTTTTCAAATTGTTTCCAAACCATCTTTACTAGAAAGGATAATGTGTTCTCAAGACAATGATAAAGAGTCGAAAAAGAAGATTAAAGCTGTGAATGATGGGAGATTGAGTGACTTTGTGTATGAATATGCAATTCTGAAATTTGGGAGGAGACTTTGTGTTCCTGATATACCTGATTTAAAGAGAGAATTGTTGGATGATTCTCATAGTTCCAATTTCTCTATAAACCCAGGGAGCACCAAAATGTATAGATATTTAAAGGGAAATTTTTGGTGGGACAACATGAAGAGGGAGATTGCTGATTTTGAGTCAAGATGTATGGTTTTTCAACAAGTGAAAGCTGGAAGGCAACTGCCTGGTGGAGTATTGAAACCTCTTCCCATACCTGAGTGGAAATGGGATAATATTACGATGGATTTTTTCATGGGACTACCAAAGACTCCTAGAATAAATGATGCAATATGGGTCATTGTTGATCGTCTCAAGAAGTCTGCACATTTTATTTCTATAAGGGAAGATCTACCACTTGAACGTCTAGCAAGAAGGTATATTAATGAAGTTGTGAGACTTCATGGAGTACCCATGTCGATTGTCTCGGATCATGATCCTTGTTTTACATCACGATTCTGGAAAAGTATTCAGAAGGCCTTGGATACTGAACTTCGTTTGAGCACTGCTTACCACCATCAAACAAATGGACAATTAGAAAGAAATATTCAAACCTTAGAAGACATGTTGAGATCATGCTCACTTGACTTTCAAGGAATGTGGGATCAATATTTACCTTTTGTAGAATTTTCCTATAATAATAGCTTGCATTCAAGTATTCATATGGCACCATATGAAGAGTTATACAGAAAGAGATGTCGCACACCAACCTGTTGGGATGACGTTGGTGAAAGAAAACTTGTAGGCCCAGAACTGGTGGAGGAAATGATGGAAAAGGAGAAAGTAATCCAAAACCACATCAAAGCAGCTCAAAGTAGGTAGAAGAGCTATGACGACAACCGAAGGAAGGATTTGGAATTTCAGGTAGGAGATCATGTTTTCTTGAAGGTATATCCATGGAATGGGGTTATACGTTTCGGTAAGAAGGGTAAATTTATTCCCAGGTACATCGGACCCTTCTAAATTCTGGAACGAATTGGGGCTGTAGCTTACTGTTTGGCAATGACACCAAGTCTCTCCAAAGTTCAGGATGTATTCCATGTATCACTGTTGAGAAAATACATGCTTGAACCAACGCATGTACTCACCTATGAGGAATTAGAACTGGAACCCAACCTGTCTTATTGCGAAGAGCCCGTCAGGATTCTTAATAATAGAGAACAAGTGATGAGAAACCGGACGACTCGTCTGGTAAAAGTTCTATAGAGAAACCATAAGATGGAGGAGGCAACGTGGGAACCCGAGGAACTTATGATGACGAATCACCTGAGTCTTTTTATATAGTGATATTATATGAAATTTCAAGGACGAAATTATTTGAAGGAGGGGAGAATGTAACACCCCAAGCTTCCACGGTACACTTCTCTTTGAATAATACAGTAGCGTGTGTTGTACGCAACTTCGAGTTCTAACACACACCACAACCAATCAAAGTAGCCGTTATGAATAGTAATACCTACTTTTTGAAATTTTATAAATTTTATCTTTCCAAATGGACTTCTTTTTTGTATTCGGAATATCAAAATTATCCTAAGTTGAAATTTTTGTAATTTTCTAAGAACTTCCAATTTTTTTATGAATAGTGAAGAATACTTAAAAACAACATTTTTATTGAAAATAATTTATAGTGATAAATTATACTATTGAGTGGTTTTAAAGTGTAATTATAATATATTTTTACCATTTTATCCAATTGTGGTCATTATAATTAATTTCACTTTGAAATTGGACATAAACACTTGTCAATCTTTTGATATATATTGCTTCTTAAAAACACGCTATTTGTTGCGACAGCGGGAATTAATTATAAAATTAATTAATGCAACTTATATGTTTGGAATTTTGTAAAATAGACATCATTTTTGAATTCAGAATATCAATTATAGCTTAGGGTGAAATTTTGGGATTGTTCTGAAAAACATCAATTTTTGATGAATAGTGAAACCACTAAGTGGTAGTTAAAAAAACTGATTTTTCGTTTAAATGAAACATTACCACTTCTGTGATTTTATTTTCAAAAATCTGACATATTTGGTTGTCATTAGGAAGTAAAATGTGGTTCAATGGGATTAAAATAATTTTTTGGTGAATAGTAACTTTTAAGTTTAATTATTCGCGATTAAAGGTAATTAGTGAAATTTAAGGTAAAAATGATATTATAAAAATATGAAAATACCTTTACACTTTTCCTACCCCTATTGGATGTGTCATGGACGACCAATAAAATCCATGGGTCAAATTGGGGACCCCATGGAGCCACTTTGGTAGTAAAATGACACAAATAACTTTTATTTAAAGTTAAAATAAAAATGTCACAAACATAAGTTGTTTTATTAAAACAACTTTTAAATGGGGTTATACAAGTCATATTTTTGACTATAAATATTAATTAGAAATCTAAAAAGATTTGATACATAATTATATTTGTTTTATAATTTTTAGACATTAAATAAATTAAAATATTTATGACACCATGATGATGCAGTGATTACCTCATTAATTAACGATTTTCATAAAATGGAAGGATAATGTAAAATATAATAATTACACTTGTTCAAAGCCTATTGGATGAATGTATTTCGAACCCTTATCACCTTAGCCTTGAAATATATAAGTGTGGGAGCTTTAAAATCCGAAACTCATTATATAATAATGTAACATTTCAGGACATTCCAAGAGTGCCCCTCCACTCCTCTTATAAAAGGCCCCCACCACTACCACCTTACTACCACCATAAAAGCCTTTTGGATCGGCCAAACTCTACCCAAATACTCTATCAACTTCCCTCTCTTACTCCTAGAAGCCTCACCTTGGGCATAATTCTTCCCAAGGAATCCTTTGGCTCAAATCAAAAAAAGAGTTACCCGATTTTAAGGTAATGTCTTCTCTTATGTTATTTTGTATTATTTTGCTTCTCCAACCCATTAAACTCTTTTTATTCCTTTATTTTACAACAACAACAGTATATAAAATATTCTAGGATGTTTTTATGATAAGGATTTTATTTACAATTGCACACACCTTCGTCTAATGGTTAAATAACATACTGTTTCTGTGGGTGGCGAAATACTGCCTCACGAAACGATGTTTGTTCAATATTCTTTTAACACCTATAATGTTAAACATTTTGATGACACTATTTCATATATGATATATATGTATATATATTATGTTTATGTTTTCCTTATTCTTCTGTATTTCCCATTTATGGTATACCTTTATGATTTCCATTATGGGTAAACGCGATAATTTCATTTTAGGATGTGCGGACTACCGCCCCCTCAAAGTGATTTGAATCGTTAATGCCATATGTGGGACGTATAAAGTACAGAGTAAATGATATTATATATGATATTATACTAGAATTATAATATACCTTTATATCATTGTGACTTTATTCCATTAAATACAAAATAGAAATGAAAGTAGCATTCATGCGTCCGTACGGCTTACCGTCTCCATGAACGGTGCATTTCATTTCTTACCTCTAAATGTTATGTAATTTTATAAATGAATGTATATACTGTATATATATGATGTATATGATATCTAAATCATGAATATAATTATGGATATAATGGATATTTTACCACATGAAAAACTTGTAATTTTAAGAAGTTTATTTTGGACTCAAGTACCAAAGATCGACAAAACGATCGTTATTAACATAAATAATTACATAATGTTCATAACATGGTAATAAGTGATATAAAAAGAATAATAAACTTTAAAAAGGTTATTAATCTATTATAAATTAACTCTAGTTAATTATTCAGGAGGTTAAAGAACGGTTGAGTCAAGTCGGACACGAGGTAAGGGAATTTCTTAACCCAATTTCCATTATTTGGGTTAATCTCCTACTTTCAAATTATGTCATGATATTATTATGTCCTATCTTGTATTTATACTTTATTTATGTGTAAATATAGTGAATACATATAATAGATCTATTTTATTTTAAAAAATGATTTTTGTAAGGACTTCATCTCAATCTCCTTTCATTGAGGCATATTTGGTTTTATACACAACTTTCATTTATACGGTGTCTAAACCCCTTTGACTTTTACTTTTATTCAAAAGGAATCTTTTTATACGAAGCATTTTTACTAAACGAAAAAAGGAATGTTTTTTTCTTACTATGCGGCTACAACGACTTCTCTGCCACCATGACTATTATTTGAGTTTCGGCTACCTCTATAAGCCATAACTTTTTTTAAAAGAAAAATAAATACCATGTTTTACTTTTCTTTTATTTTGGTATTGAAATTGGTTTTCATAAAGTTTTTATTATATCAATGTGTTGTATTGATATCTTCTGATTGAAGTGTGGAAATCTTATGTTTCCTTTAAGCATATTTTATGTGATACAATTATGTTGTGGTTTATGATATGTTTAAACCTATTCATATGAGGAATGCATTGGACTTAATAAGTGACAGGTGGTGCCTGCTATAGCTTCTTGATGCATCGGTAGGTCTCATGAGACAAACTAGTGTCCTGGCATGAGGCCTTGACAAAATCTTATTTGTAGTCTTGGCACGAGGCCTTGGCTACGTGGTTATGACAGTCGGGCATTATGCATTCCATCATTATGAAAGTGGTTATTGATATTTCAAGTGATTATTAGACTAGTAGAATATCCATGTGAGTAAGTAAATAGCATTATTTAAATTTATGTTTGCCATATTATTCTGATGTTCAAGTTTAAAAAGGCTTTTGTTGCCTTAAATGTTTATGTTTATTGATGAAAGCTTCTGCAATATTGTTATCCTTACTGAGTATCTGAGCTCACCCCTTTCAATGTTTTAATATTTTCCAGGATATGAAGAAGTATTTTATGAAGGAACTGCAGGGATAGTCAGAAGAGGATATGAGTGTGGACTATGAAGACTTTGTTATTGTAGATTTTCACTTTATGATGTAATGTAACATTTATGAATGTATCTAGTGTTTCCAAGGATACTAAACTAATCGGTCTTTCAAGACTTGATCTTTTGTGATCATGCCAATGATACGCAATAATGCACTGACTTCGGGTAACTGGGGTAGGGGCGTTACAAGATTCCCCACTGGCCTACACATGTCCTTTCTAGTGTGCTTTGTCCTCACTCACACACACCCTGGGAAACATCCCAGAAGATCACCCTTCCTGATCACTACTCCAGGCCAAGCACGCTTAACTGTGTAGTTCTAACCAGATAAGCTCCTAAAAAAGAATGTGAAACTTGTTGACATGAGTCATATCATTTATTCATTGAACCTTTTATCATTATGGGGTGTTACAATCACCCCCATTGAGAGCCCAACTTCCTCTTTGTGAGCCTTGTATTTCATGTAACAACTAGGTCCCGATGACAGCACAGACACCCCAACATGACATGGTTGTCGGTTCCAGGCCCGCCAGGTTCCACCAGTTTCCCTATAAATATGTGGTCCCCACCCAAGGGTCCACCCACATGCCTGAACGGGTCATCTGACTAATGAGAGTCCCCACAGGCAAACACATGTCCTTTCTAGTGTGCTTTGTCCTCATTCACACACACCCTTTGAAACTTCCCAAAAGGTCATCCTTCATGATCACTACTCTAGGCCAAGCATACTTAACTGTGAAGTTCTAATCATATAGGATCTTGAAAAAGAAGGTGCACCTTGTTGACATGAGTCATATCATTTAGTCATTTAACCCTTTATCATTCTGGGGTATTACATTCACCCCCCCCCCCTTTAGAGCACAAAATCCTAGTGGTGGGACCTATATCTCAACCCAGGTAGGGCACCACATTTATGGATGGGTACCACCTCTGATACCAAATGTAACAACTAGATCATGGCGACACAATAGAAACCCCTCCTTAATATGGTCATCGGGTCCTGGACTGCCATGTACCACTCGTTGCCCCACAAACATGTAGTCCCCACCCAAGGGTCCACCCACATGCCTGAACGAGTCATCTGACTAATGAAAGTCCCTACATTCCAACACATGTCCTTTCTAGTGTTCTTTGTACTCACTCACACACAACCTAGGAAACTTTCTATAAGGTCACCCATCATGATCACTACTCCAATCCAATCACACTTTACTATGGAGTACTGATCAGATAGGCTCCTGAAAAAAGAAGGTGCACTTCATTGACATGAGTCATATCATTTATTCTTTTAACACTTTATAATTCTGGGATGTTACATTCACCCGCCTTTAGTGCACAACGTCCTCGTTGTGGTCCCTATCTTTCATGTAAGAATTGGGTCCTGGTGACAGCAAAGGCACCCTTCCTTAACATGGTTGTTGGCTCCTGGACTGCCAGGTACCACCTGTTGCCCTGAAGACATATGGTTCCCTCCCAAGGGTCCTCCCACATGCCTGAACGGGACATATGACTAATGAGAGTCCCCACAGGCCAACACATGTCCTTTCCAGTGTTCTTTTTCATCACTCACACACATCCAGGGAAACATCCCAGAAGGCCACTTATCCCGATCACTACTCCTGGTAGACCATGTTTAACTATGGAGTTCTAATCATATCGGCTCTCGAAAAATAGGGTTCACCTTATTTAAATGAGTCATATCATTTAGTCATTTATCCCTTTATCATTCAGGGGTGTTACTTTCACCGCCCTGTAGAGCACAACATCCTCATTGTGGGCCCTATATCTCAACCCAGGCAGTGCACCACACTTAAGGCTGGGTACCACCTCTGATAACAAATGTAACAAATGGGTCCTGGTGATAGTGTAAACACCCCTCCTTAACATGGACATCAGGTCCTGGCCTGCTAGGTACTACCAGTTTCCCTGCAGACATGTAGTCCCAACCCAAGGGTCCACCCACATGCATGAACGAGTGATCTGACTAATGAGAGTCCCCAAAGGCCAACACATGTCCTTTCCAGTGTGCTTTGTCCTCACACACACACACCATGAGAAACTTCCCAGAAGGTCACCCATCCTGATCACTACTCTAGTAAAGCACCACACTTAAGGCTGGGTACTACCTCTAATAACAAATGTAACAACTCGGTCCCAATGACAGCACAGACACCCCGCCGTAACCTGGTCGTCAGGTCCTGGCCCACCATGTACCAAAAGTTGCCCCAAAAACATATTTTCCCCACCTATTGGTCCACCCACATACCTGAATGGGTCATTTGACTAATGAGAGTCCCCACAAGACAACACATATCCTTTCCAGTGTGCTTTATCCTCACTCACACACACCCTGAGAAACTTCCTAGATGGTCACCCATCCCGATCACTACTCCTGGTCACCTATTCTTTTTTGTTACATTCACCCCCTTTATAAAGAAATGTCATCATTGTGGGCCCTATATCTCATCCCAGGCGGTGCACCACACTTAAGGTTGGGTACCACCGACATGCCTGAACGGTTCATCTGACTAATGAGAGTCCCCACAGGCCAACACATTTCCTTTCCAGTGTGCTTTTTCCTCACTCACACACACCCTGAGAAACTTTCTAGAATGCCACCCATCCTGATCACTACTCTAGGAAAGCACCACACTTAAGGATATGTACCACCTCTGATAAAAAATGTAACAACTGAGTCCTGATGATAGCACAGACACCCCGCCTTAACATGGTCGTTGGGTCTTGACCCGCCAGGTACGACCAGTTGCCCCGCAGATATGTGGTCCCCACCCAATGGTCCACCCACATGCCTAAACCGGTAATTTGACTAATGAGAGTCCCCATAGGCCTACACATGTCCTTTCCAGTGTGTTTTTTCCTCACTCACACACACCCTGGGAAACTTCCCAGAAGTTCACACATCCTGATCACTACACTAGGTCACCCATTATGGGGTTTTACATTCAACCACTTTAGAGCATAACATACTTGATGTGATAATTATATCTCAACCCCAAAATAGTGCACCGAACTTAAGGATGGGTACCACCTCTGATAACAAATGTAACAACTGGGTCCTAGTGATAGTATAGACACCCTGCCTTAACATGGCTGTCGGGTGACTAATGAGTTCCCCAAAGGTCAACACATGTCCTTTATAGTATGCTTTGTCCTCACTTATACACTCCCTTGGAAACATCCCAGAAGGTCACCCATCCTGATCACAACTTCAGGTCACCCATTCCGGGGTGTTACATTCACCCCCATTTAGAGCACAACGTCCTCATTGTGGGACCTATATCTCAACCCATAAAGTGAACCGCACTTAAGGATGGGTACCGACCACATGCTTGAATGTGTCATCTGACTAATGAGAGTCCCCACAGGCCAACACATGCCCTTTACAGTGTTCTTTGTCCTCACTCACACACACCTTGGGAAAGTTCATAGAAGGTCAGCCATCCTGGTCACTACTCCAGGCAAGCACCACACTTAAGGATGGGTACCACCTTTGATAACAAATGTAACAACTGGGTCCCGATGACAGAACAGACACCCCTCCTTAACATGGTCATCGGGTCTTAGCCCACCAGGTACCACTAGTTGCCCACATACATGTGGTCCCCACCCAAGGGTCCACCCACATGCCTGAATGGGTCATCTGACTAATGAGAGTCCCCAAAGGCCAACACATGTCCTTTACAGTGTGCTTTGTCATCACTCACACACACCCTGGGAAACGTCCTAGAAGGTCAACCATCCTGATCACTACTCTAGGTCACCCATTCTGGGGTGTTACATTCAACCCGTTTAGAGAACATCGTCTATATTGTGAACCCTATATCTCAACCCATGTAGTGAACCACACTTAAGGATGGGTACCACCTCTGATACCAATTGTAACAACTGGGTCATAGTGACAGTACACACACCCTATCAGAACATGGTTGTCAGGTCTTGGCCCATCGGGTACCACCAGTTTCCCCACGTGCCAACAAATGTCCTTTCCAGTATGCTTTTTCCTCACTCACACACACCCTGGGAAACATCCTAGAAGGTCACCCATCCTGATCACTACATTAGGCCACCCATTCTGGGGTGTTACATTCACCCCCTTTAGAGCACAAAGTCCTCATTGTGGGCCCTATATCTCATCCCGGGCAGTGCGCCACACTTAAGGCTAGGTACCAACCACATGCCTGAACGAGTCATCTGACTAATGAGAGACCCCACGGGCCCACACATTTCCTTTCCAGTGTGCCTTTTCCTCACTCACACACACCCTAAGAAACTTCCTAGAAGGCCACCCGTCCTGATCACTACTCCAGGAAGGAACCACACTTAAGGTTGGGTACCACCTCTGATAAAAAGTGTAATAACTAGGTCCCGATGACAGCACATACACCCCACCTTAACATGGTCATCAGGTCCTGGCCCACCAGGTACCACCCGTTGTGCTGCAGACATGTGGTCCCCAACCAATGGTCCACCCACATGCCTAAACGGGTCGTCTGACTAAAGCGAGTCTGCATAGGCCAACACATGTTCTTTCCAGTGTGATTTTTCTTCACTCACACACACCCTGGGAAACATACCAAAAGGTCACCTATCCTGATCACTACTTCAGGTCACCCATTTTGGGGTGTTACATTCAACCCCTTTAGAGCACAAAGTCCTCATTGTGATCCCTATATCTCAACCCAAGTAGTGAACCAAATTTAGGGCTGGGTACCACTTCTGATACCAAATGTATCAACTGGGTCCTAGTGACGGTACAGACACGCTACCTCAACATGGTAGTCCGGTCCTGGCCCGCCAGGTACCACCAGTTTCCCCACAGACATGTGGTCCCCACCTAAGGGCCCACCCACAGGCCTAAACAGGTCATCTGACTAATGAGAGTCCCCACATGCCAACACATGTCCTTTATAGTGTGATTTGTCCTCACTCACACACACCCTGAGAAACTTCCTAGAAGGTCACCCACCCTGATCACTACTCCAGGCTAATCACGCTTAACTTTGGAGTTCTAATCAGACAAGCTCCTGAAAATGAAGGTTCATCTTTTCGACATGAGTTATAACATTTAGTCATTTAACCCTTTATAATTCTGGAGAGTTACAATTAATGAATGTGATTATTATAAATTCCATGTGGTAGGCATGATTATGGCAATTTTTGTAGTGATGGGTGTGCTCAAAATTATACATCCCTTCAGTGAACTGGGTAATTTGATGTATATCATTATATTATTTTTACTAGGCATGAACATGATTATATATTTGTTCATAATTATTATGTTATTATTTATCCACATATATCATTCATGGAAATAACACTAGTTTTTTTAATAACAATGTGTGGTATTTGACCACTATAATAGGATGTTTAATTTTTATGATTATTCTATATTCCATGGCCATACCAAATTTTTTACCTCAAGACTATGATGATGATCATTTTATTTTGATATTATGATGATGATTATTCTCACCGATGTTATATTGATTCAAGTTCCTTATTCCTCCCCTTATTGGGAATTTATATCACCCATTTTTTGATGTATATACTTTGGTGAGTACATTTAATAGAGAGAACATGATGTTTTAGAAGGATAAATAAGAAAAAATTAAATTAATTTTTATGATTTATTATATTATATTATTATATGAATCTAATTTTTGAAATACACTAAACCATTATATCATTGAGTTACAAAAATATTTTGTTTTTTTATCTTAAAAATGATGTAATAGTCAAGTAAGAAAATGTTGGGTCTCTATAGTTGGCATCATATCACAGTTTAGTTAATTTTTAAATTAAGATTATAAAATGATTGGGAAAACCATAAATACAAATCTATTTATAGGTAAACATCCGTGAAGAATTATTTTAGAAAAATTTTAAGTATAAGGATCCCACATGATATACCTTTAGATATAATTTTAACATAAGAATAAATTATTTATTCATTATTTTGGGACATAAATTTTTCTCATACCTTTTCAAAAATAGTTTTCACATGGACAAACTATGCCAATCAACCATATGTGTGGAAATACAAAAAATTTTCTGAATTATGTCCCCAATTCCATGAGAGGTGTAGTTAAAAATATTATAGCGATGCATACCTAGATGTCTTAGGATAAAAACAACAACATGAACCATATAGAACATCCACCTTTACCCATGAAAGAACAACTAGATATCGAGTATTTTATGAGTCTAATACCATTGATATTTATTGGATCTTCTGACACACTTATCATAGAATAGTAGGTTAAGTCAACTATGAAGAATTTTTTTATTCTCCACTTTTTTGGGAAGAAGAATGTGACTCTATCTGTCTATCGTTTAGATAGTGATAATGATCAATGTTGTGAATTGATAAATAATACATAAACAAATGATGAATTGGAAGAGATAGAGTGGGATGAATTTAATAAAATATTTCTTAATAGGTATATCTCTAAAACTATTTGAATATATATGTAGATATAATTCATAGGGTTGAAGAAAAAGGAAGGTGAATATGACACTAAATATGAGGAAAACATCAAAAGTATTTTAAGATATTCATCATTATTTGTTATAAAAATGATAAGATAATAGATTGATTCATTGGTGGTTTAATGCCACACCTTTGAAAGGATATTTATATCCAATACATTGGGAGTAATTAAGAAGTAGTTTTATGTTCACACAATGTAGTGATGGAGTTTAAATAATTTTCCCATGGTTATGGGAATATGAATAGAATAATGGATTTTCTTGAAAGTGGATAAAATGAAAAATTTCGATTGTGGATCCAACAACCAATGTGTTATAAATATAGGAAAAATCATCTAGGGAATTGAATCAAAAGGTATGGGGAAATGCTTCACATGTGAGGGATAATTCCACAAATATCATGAATGTCTAAGAGGCATATTGAATTCAAACCACAAGATAGAAGGAATGAACCTCCTAATGCATGTCCCATTGTCCAATGCTTCAAATATAATTAGCAAGGGAACTATACAACCAGGTTCACTAAATAATGGGTCCTTGTGGGTAATCAAAATCAGTACCCACTAAATCCAATAGAGTAAGGGAAAAATTATACCATCACTACTGCTGAAGTGGAGCATGAAAATAATGTCGTACAAAGTACACTTCAAATTCACTCAAAAATGGAAAATGTATTATTTTGTTATAGTTTTATGAATTACTTTATATGGTTCATTTTTTCTAGTAATGTTGAATTGAATCCCTAATATATTGATATAGGGATAACTGTAAAGACAAAAAGTAGTTCGATCTTTGAAACCAAAGTGTTGGACTATTTTACTATTAGGGTATGTGGGATGACTCTTTCATATAATATTGTAATATGTCACATGGTAGAATTAGATGATAAATAGGGAATGTATTGACTCTAATTATAGAGAGAACTCATAAACTATTATAAAAATACACATCATTTCATATTACGAACCATCTAATGATGCTAAAAAATAAAAGGGCGATCACAAATCTACATTATTAAATCCATAAATAGTGTAGGTTTTGATACCCAATTGTTAATTAAACCATTCCAAAATGGCAGAGTTAAAAGGAAATATCAACCTTAAGAAAATTCACATTATTAGGGAATAAACATATGTATTTACTAGAGAGTTTACCTTACTTGATCATAAGGTAAAGTTATCAATGACGATTATACCTAGAGAAACTCATATCTCCAAATGTCCCTATTGGATAGACCCTATTGAAATGGAGTATTTAGAAAATCATCTCTCTGAGAATTTGAAAAAATGGTTCACATTACCGAGTTCATCAACTTGGGGTGTAACATTGTTCTTTGTAAATAAAATATATAGATCAATGCGTCTTTGTATTGATTACTAGGAGCTCAAAAAGATCACCATAAAGAGAAAGTATCCCCTGCCAAGGGTGGATGACTTATTTTATTAACTACGAGAAGTTTAGTACTTCTCAATGTTGGAAAATCATTCTAGATATCAGCAACTGAAGGTGAAGAAAGAAGATATTCATAAGATATACTGAATTACAATGTATGGACACTATGAGTTCATAGTTATTCCCATAGAAAATAATAATTCCCTTGAAATATTCACGAATTTTATAAATAGATTATTTTGATATACACTAAATTTTTCTTGTAGTTTTTATCAATTATAATATATTTTAACCCATAATCAAGGATTAATATGAAGAGAATCTATAGAATGTGATTGATATATTTAGAAAGAACAAAATGGGTGCCAAATTTAACAAGTGTGTATTTTTGATGTAGCATGTAGCATTATCGGAGCACATGATCATAAGGGAGGTAATTTATATGGAAGATTCAATGAAAAAGGTAATTGAGGAATGGAACAAACCCACCAGTATAACAAAAATATGTAGTTTTCTTAGCTTAGTAGGGTACTACCGACATTTTGTGAAACATTTATCAACACTCTCTATCTCAATAAATACGTCACCATTGAAATGAGTAATGTTTTCTATGGATGGAAGAATTTATGGAAGGTTTTAATAAGCTTAAGAAGATTCCAATAACTATGACTATTCTCAAACTACCAACTAATGGACAATTTTTAATATATAGAATGCCGATTTAATTAAAGGCTTGGGTTATGTACTCACGATTAATGAAAAAGTGATAGCTCGAAACTCATGAAAACTAAATAAACATGAGAAAATATATCACAAACATGATCTTGAGTAATATGTTGTGATGTTTAGCATTAAAATTTAAGAGTACTACCTCTATGGTGAGAATTGTGAAATATATACAGATTAAAAGAGTCTAAAGGATATATATACACAGAAGGATCCCAAAATGAATCATTGAATAAGGTTAGAGATAATAATGTACTATGATTTCTCTATTCATTACCATATGGGAATGGAGAATATGGTAGATTATGCTCGTAGCATAAGTAAACATGCTACTCTATCCATGTAATGGATTGAGAAAGACCCTATCCTCAGGTATATGAAAATTATTGATCTGGAAATCATAAATTCATGGAATATATGCTACCTTTCCCAAATTATTTCCCAACCATATATCAAAGAGAAGATCATGGAGTCACCATGGAATGATCTGGACCTTCATAAAATGGTGAAATTAATAAATTACTGTAAGCATATTGAGTTCCATATCATTGTGGATGGTGTCATTCGATCTAGGGCAAGGATTTGTGTGCCTTTATCAGATGCGATAAAGAAGGAACTGTTGGATAATTCAAATTTCTTATATTTCTCCATCCATTATGGATGTACCGTGATGTACCATGATCTTTTAGAACACTTATAGTGAGACCACATGGGGAAAGATATTGCAAAGTATATCTCAAGATGTTTGTTATGTCTGAAACATAATGAAGAGATACAGAAGTAAAGGGGAATGATGATACCATTGACTATGCCCATGTAGAAATGGGAGATCACCAATATAGAAATTATTTTTGGTCTCTTGAATGACATACAAAAGGAAAAAATGTGATAGATTTTTGGTGGATCATAGACCAATACATCACACTTCATCTCGGTTAGAGATTATTTTTAACTTGAACAACATTCTATAAAATACATAATTTAAGTGGTGAGGCTGTATGTGGTACCAATTTTTATTATCTCTTGTCATGATCTAATTTTCCCTTCTAAATTATAGATAATCCTACAACATTATTTGAATATTGGTTTGAATTTCAGCATGACATATCACCCCCAATGAAATGGATAAAATGAAAAACATATTAAAAAACTCAAGGAAATGATGAGTTCTTACTAAATGTAACTTAAAGGTGGATGGGATCAATATTCCCCATTATTTTAGTTCCTATAAAAAAATAGCTTCCACTTATATTTTCAAATGGTTTCCTATAATGCTATGTATGGGAAGTGATATCTAACTAATACTTGTTGGGATGGTTTTGGTTAGCAGATACTACTTGGGCCAAATCTTGTTTAGGATATGAAAAATAAGGATCAATGCACCCAACAACATATAAAATCTTCTTAGTGTATGCAAAAGAGCTATGATAAAAACTATAGATGTTACTTGGATTATGAAGTTCGAGAAACTATTTTTCATTGAATATCAAAATGGAAGAGGGCCTTGTGGTTTGGAAATAAAGGGAAGTGTATCCCTAGGTAAATTGTACCCTTTTAGATACCTGATCACATAGGAGGAGTGGCCTATAGGCATCAACTACCTCATAACATGGCTCAAGTTCTTGATGTATTCCATATATCTCTCATGAGAAACTACATACCCTACCCCTCACTTGAACATAATTTATAGGTGGTATAATTGGTGATTGATATCTCATATTAGGAGCATCCTGTACAGATCATGGATGATAGAGATAATGTTCTACAAATAAAGACAACTCACCTAGTGAAATTGTTTTAGTGGAACCATAAATATGAATAAGTGACATGTGATCTAGAGGAAAAAATGATACATAACTACCCTCATCTATTCTAAACCAATAAAACGAGTCAAAATTTTAAGGGTGAAATTTCTAGGGGGGAGAAAATAATGACCCTATATTTTATATGATAATTTTTTCCTAAATAAATGTGTGTTATATTATATTATAAAAGTATTATACACATAGAGAACATAGATAGAAAAAGACCATTTAATTCATTAATTAAAATATATACATTAGTCAATGTTTAAAACCAGTAAATTAAAATATTATAAGGGGAGACAATAGAAAATATAAAAAATTAATGTAAAACATTTGATCATCCCAATCTACGAGAATCATCCCTCACACGAACAACACTATATAAATGAATCTAAATATTAGTAAAATAATTAATATTTTAGAAAATCTAAATATTTATCCTTGATAGTAATTCAGGTTAATAATTAATTAAGTAATGAAGAGGTATTTATGGGCGGTAATATGATATTTGGAATATTAATGTTTCTATTTGAATAGTATCTTTATCGTTGGGAATAGTAATCTACCCATTGGGAATAGTGACATAACCATTGACATATTAATTTAACAAAAAATAATAATAAAATATGATATAAATAATATTTATCATTATTAATTTATGTATGTATAAATATTATAATGTAATATGACAAATATCATGATTAAAAACTGAAAGAAAATATAAGCCCAATTTTTATAGAATTTGTTTAGGTATTTCATAAAAACATTATTTTAAAAGATAATTTTTTTAGAATATTACCTCTGTAAAATAAATTCAGTTTTTGAAATATTATTGTAAAAATTTTCCAAGGGTTATTTTTTGATAATTTTTAGAAATTATTCATTTTTTAGGTGAATAATAAAAACATGGATTTTTTTATAACTGATGTATCATGAATTATATCATTCAGTTCTTAAAATAATTATTCTAACTCAGAAACCAAATTTTTTTGCTCTTACCGAGCCAAAAAAAATTCTTTCAAATTCATGAATCTCTCTACTTCTTGTTATACCTTTCTTTGTGCTTGCAATAATGGTAGTGTTGTTGACTCCCTTTGGATCTTTTATCATACCTCTTTGTAGAATGTAAATGATTATAATTTCTCTGATCAAATGTTCATGTGTGACTTTACCCCTGATGGTTTACATAATTTTTTTACTATAGTTTACACCAAGAATAGATATCAAGACAATAGAACTATTTAGAATTACCTCTTTGTTTTAACTATCACCATTCGTAATCCATGGTTGGTGATTGGAGATTTCAATGCTATTCTTTCTCCCAGTGAGAAATTCGTCCTTCTCACTCGCATATCTCTTCAAGAGAATTTAGATCATCGGTAGAATATTGTAACCTGATTGAAATCAACCTTACAGGTGCTAAATTCACTAGGTAAAGAAGACACTATAAATGGGTTGTTGCTAGAAAACTCAATAGGTCTCTAGAAAACATACTGGCTCTAGATGCCTGGGACACCATTTCTAGAAACAATATACCCAAAATAAACTCCGACCATCACCCAATTATTGTGAGTCTTCTCTCTAAGATAACCAAGCCTAATATACCTTTTCAATTTAATAATACTTGTTATGAGGACTTGGAATGCTCTTATCTCATTCAAATTTTCTGGAAGCCTATGAATCATCATTTTGATTCTTTTTCTTGTATTACTAAGCTGAAACATCTCAACTAGTGTCTCAAGGGTTGGTGTGGGGATAAATTTAAAATAACTAACAAGGACATATCCACCCTTGATAATGAGCTCAATCAAATTCAAAATAACTCAACTAACTCTGATTTATCCTTAGATCCTCAGCATGAAATGATAATCTCTATGAAACTCAATTCTCTTCTGGCTCTTAAGGACAACATCCGTAAGCAAGTCTGCATGGCTAAATGGCTCTATGATGGTGATAAAAACACTATGTTCTACAATTCCAGACAAATAATTAGAAATTTTCGCAAACCTATGTATTTTCTTAAAGTCAATGACAACCTCTTTGACTCTGAGGATGCCATAAAAAATCAAGTGGTTTCTTATTTTGAAATTTTTTTAATGGTCCTAATATAATCAAAGTTATAATTCCTGAGGTCATTCTAGTTTTGGTTAATGGGGGAAGATAATATCATTCTCATGAGAACCCCTCTTGACCATGAAATCAAATCCACACTCTTTAGTCTCAACTCCGGGTTCCGATGGATTCAATAATGGTTTTTTCAACACCAATGGGAGGTAGTCCACTCCTATGTTTGTAATATTTTCAAATATTATTTTTCTAATTGTGTCCTCCCTTATGGCCTTAATGCTCAATTTCATACCTTAGTTCCCAAGGTGTACAATGCCTCATAAATTCATTTATTCTGACCTATTTCTCTCATTAACACCCTATAAAAAATCATTACCAAGGTCTTAGACATCATAACTTCTTCCCTAGGTAATAATATTATTTCTTGGAATCAATTTGAGTTTATCAAGGGTAGGTCCATACAAGATTTCATTTTCCATTCCTCATAGTGCACAATCATTCTTAATAAAACTTCCAGAGGAGGAAATTTTGTCATTAAACCTGACATTACAAAATCCTTTGATACCATATATTAGAACTTCATTTTCAAAGTTCTTCATGGATTTGGATTCAATGATGCCTTTATAAGCACAATGAACTCCCTATTCAATCTGGTTTTCATCTATATCCTTGTCAATGTCTCTACTAAGGGATATTTTAAATTCTCAAAAGTGGTTTGGCAAGGTGATCCCTTATCTACTATCCTTTTTTCTATCACGAAAGACTATATTATCAGACTTCTCACTTGTCTTGTTGATCAAAACAAACTCAAGCCTATTCAGGTGGCTAGAACCCAAAACGTGCTAACCCATATTTTATATTCCAATGACAAAATTTTTTTCCTTCATGGGGGAAAAGAAATATTCTTAACTTAAAAAATTCCTTATCTCACTACGAAGAGATATTGGGTCAATCCATTAGTTTGAACAAATAATTTTACTTCTTTGGAAAAAGATTGTCTTCTATTAGGAAAGGTAACATCATTGAAAGTATTAGAATCAAAGAAGGATCAATACCTTTTACCTACATGGGAGTTCACATATTCTAGGGAAGCCCAAAATCCATGTATTTCAATGCTGTTGTTGACCAAGTTATCAAACAACATTCTTCTTGGAATGAAAAATCCATCTCTATTGTGGGAATGATTTTTCTAGTGAAATATACCATTGTCTCTAAAATGGTTTAATAGTTTTTGATCTATAAATGACTTATTAGTCTTCTCAATAAAATTAATTGTTACATAAAAAACATTGTTTGGACTGGTAGTATTGTTGAATGGAATCTTGTTACCATCCCCTAGTCTACCTACTGTAAACCACATGAGAGAGGTGGTCTTGGTATCAAAAATCTCAAAATCATTAATGAGGCCCTTAATTCTAGAATCACTTAGAGATTGATCAATAATAATTCTAACTCCATATATTTTATTAAAAATAGATTCCTGGGGAAGTTAAAAAGGGGAAATCTGAGCTATTTCAAATCTTCAATCTCCCTTCCATTAGAAATTCCTTTTCCAACATTAGGAATAACGACATACGGATGGTTAGTTAGGATTCCTCCATGAACTTTTGGCTTAGAAACTGGACTGACACCCCCCTCATTTCCATGTTAACTACTAATTACCCTCTGTAAAACATCAACTTCACCATAAAGGAGGTGATGAAATATCACAATTTAAATCTTCCTAATACCATCATGTAGGTTATGGATAATTAACCATTCTCTAACGATGATGGTTTCCTTATTTAGGAACCTACCCATAATGGTATCCTGTATTCCAAAAGATTCTACAATCATAAATTCACTACCTATGATCTAATTTTTTCTTCGTTGAAGCTTTTCGACAAACCCTGCATCAAACCCTCAAGACATAACCTTGTTTGGAGTATTTCTCATAATCATATTTCTACTGAGGTTTGTCTCTAGTCCTTTGGTGTCCATCTCTACTCTAAATATCACCTGTTTCGTCAATATAGAGAGGATACCAACAACCTATTTTGGTCCTGTGCTACGACTTCTATCCTTTGGAAATATATTACTAACATGTATGACTACAAATTATTATTATCTGAAACTATTTTATCTCATATAAAATGTTTCCTGGAGCATGATACTTCATGACAAATTATGAACGTCTTCTTATCCACTATTGCTGAGCTCCTCCACATGATCTGGTATGATGGAAATTCTAATTTATTACAGAAACTACTCATTCAATATTAATAAGGGTCAAATGAGAATTCTTATCCCCATTAGGGATTCCACCTCGCTTCAGAAAGATCATTGTGATAACTTTGTTGGAGAATTCATGATTCTATATTGTCTTGGAAATGAAGGTATCTACAGAAAATTGAGGCACTCATTTGAGGTATTCTGGAAAACCCTGTTTCCTAGATGGATCAAAATTAATGTTGACAGAGAGTCAAATGGAAATACAAGACCTGTGGGCTATGGGGACATTTATAGGGACTATCTTGGACATTTTCATGGTTGTTTCTTTGGTATCTGCGGTATCACCTCCTCCATTGAAGTGGAAATTATGGTTGTGATTGAGGTTATTGACTTTAATTAACTAAAAGGCTATAACAACATCTGGATTTAAAGTGATTCCACCATGATTGTGCAATATATTTGGAATGGGGTGGTTCACCTTGCAAGGCCGATTACTACACGTTGGATGGGTTGCCTTGACTCGCTTCTGGAGATCAGATACTTTTTCACCCATGTCTATCGTGAAGAAAACATGATTGCTAATGGTATTAACAATAAAGGTATCAACCAGGGCATTATGTGGAGCGATGATATGCCATTGGACCTTATCCATCTTTATAAAAAATATTATAATAAAATTCTCTCCTTCAGAGTCATGTAGTTCCTTTCATGCTTTTTAATAAATTGTGTCTTGGTCTTTAACCAATGCATTACGTTTAAAAAAAATTACGCCATTCATGATGTAATAATGAAACATTAATTTAATGATATTATGGATCTAAAAAAATTAATTTCATTATTTATTCATTGAAATATAAAAAACATATTTTACAATACTAAATAATTACTTTCCAATGTCTAAAGTCAAAAGTATTCCTTAAAAAAATAAATTTCTCATTTTTCAACTATCCTTTTTAATTAATTAGTTAATTATAATTATAAAAGGGTTTAAATAAATCAAACCATTACAATTTAATTATATATGATTAATTATATAAAATATAACACTATTACAATTTTTACCTTGGATATAATATATTATTAAATATTTGACTCTAAAAATATACCTCTCCTCAAGCTTAAATAACCCCTCTATACACCCTTGGAAAATCACTCCTCAAAAACTTTCCAAAGCTAAATATCTTACCACATATTCTATTCCAATCCTCTTATTAACCATTTGGATGTTAGTGAATAATCATAATCCAATCATCAGGGGTTTATAGTACCGTGCAAAGGAACCAATAATGAGAAAATGGTATGTTTTCATCAACTCTTCTTTGTATTTTCCAAATCACTACCTCTATTTCTTTATCCACTTCAAAACATAATATTATAAGATTGATTATATAGTTTTTTATAAATATAATAATTACGTAACAAAATTAAAAAATTGTATTTTTTTTATATTTATATTTTATATATCTCTTTATCCTCCTTTCGATGACATTTCTGATAATACCTTATTAACCACCATCGATGAAGTTTCAAACTTATTTCATATAACCAACCTTATAATTGGTTATACTAAATTATTTATAATAAATAAATGTACCAATATATGTATTTCAATATTCTGGAATAAATTCTTCTAATTTATTAATTACAATGAAAAAAATAGTGAAATCAAATGAAAATGTGAAATATTTATGGAAGGGATGATATCAAAATGTCTTCCCTTTAAAAAAGGAAATTAATAAATATAATTAATTTTTTATAATTTATTAAAAGTGTTAAAAATGAAAATAATTCACTTTTACATCAAATATTTAATAATATTTATTATTATTCCGGTGGTAGAAAAGTGAAAAAATAAAGCGGTATTTATGGTGAGGATATTCTAGAACCCAACTTATTCTTTTTTATGTTATTTATCTTTCTCATAATTCTCAATATAGATATTACTCTAATATTCCATAATTATTCATCCACTATTATTCCATTTTCTTTTTAGGGACATATGTGATTTCGACCTTTCTCGAATGTTTTTATGCTAAATACAAAGAGTTCTAAAAAAGGAATTTCAATACAAAACACATCCATGACTCATCATTAGTTATTTCTTCTTCAATGAAGAATGATGATGTTTATAAAAAATATGTTTGAACTTATTCATTTGGTAACCTAAATGTTCATTCATGAATTTATGATTTTTGAAATCCTTTTGAAACCCATTTCCTATAGGGGTTATTTTATTACTATGATTGTTATACATTCTATGTGGAATCCATGATTATGAGTATTTATACTGTGAAAGGTGGGATCAAAATTATATAGACCTCAAATTCATTGGTTAATGCGATGTATCTAATGAATTTTTGTACACTATGTATAAACATTACTATGGATTATTTCATAATAATTATTTTATAATTTATTCACATTTGTTATGCATTGAAACAATGCTATATTTTTTCACAAATATGTGGTGGTATTTGACTGCTATGAAATAATGATTCATTTTTATGCATATGACACATTCTATTCCTTTAATAAATGTCTCCAAATTTTATTATTATTATCTTATTATTATGATATCACCATGATGATTATGCTCACCAATGTTATATTAATTCACATCCCTTATTACTAAACATACTAGGAATTTATCTCACCCATTATATATATATATATATACTCAAGTGAATAAATATACTATGGGGAATGTTATATTTTTGAAGGAAAAAGAAGAAAGATTTAAACACGTATTCATGTTTTATTATTTTCAATTATTTTATGAGCCAATTTTTCCCAAGGCATTAAATCTTTTCATTCATGATTTGTAACACTATTATCTTGTATACATTAATAATGAAATAATAGTATTGTAAGAAAAATTTAGGTCAATATAAACATTTTCACCTAATTACCAATTAGTACTCAAAATAATAATGAAATATGTGTTATTTTTAATTGTCTTACCAAATTAGAACACATCTTTACTATAAGAGAACATTTTAAACATAAAATCCTCTCAAAAAACTATATCAATGAAGTCTTAAATATTCATGGTGAACCTATTTTCATGTTTTCTAATCATGATCTATTATTTATATCAAAATAATGTAAAATTATTCAGAATTCTATTGATACTGATCTTTATTTTTGAACATACTTTCTTTCTCAATCCAATATAATGTATGAAAGAACTATTAAAAAAATTTATGACCTATTTATTTTATTATCACATGAAATTACAGGTACATGGGATCAATATTTATCTTTGATATTGATTTTCTATAATAACTACTTTCAATAAAGTATTTAAAATAGTTTTGTATGAAGTGTTATGTGTCAAGAGATGTCATAATCTAATATGTTTGGATAAACTTGGTGAAAAAAATCTTTTAGGTCCATAACATGGTGATGAGACAATGAAAAAGAAAAGTACTATTCAGGCATATTTTAAAGAATCTTAGAGAAGGAAAACATTATGTTGATAACTGAAGGGAGAATTTGTAATTCTAAGTGGAAGAACATGTTTCCCCAAATGTATCTCCATGGAGAGGTGTTATAAGATTTGGTAATAAAGGTAATATGAGAACCATGTGTATCTGACATTTTTGAAATTATAGAAATAATTATAGTTGTATATTTCCATTTTAAAATTTCTCTAAGATAATCTAAATTACATGATCTATTTCATATCTCATTACTAAGGAAGTAAATGTAAAACCTAACACATGTACTCACCTCTGATGAAATAGAAATGAAACTTGATCTATATTATTATGAAGTAGCTATCAAGATTGTTGACAATAGAATATAAGTGTTCAAGAATTAGACAAGTGCAATGGTAAATTTTCATTAGAAAAATAATAAAATGGGAGAAGAAATATTGTAACCTAAGGATATTATGAATAAAAACCACCCTCATTTGTTTATGAAGTAATATCCCTGAAAATTTAAAATATGCACTTTTTATATGTTGGAAGAATGTTACACATGAGTTTCAATTATAGAAAATTATTTTTTTAAAAACTATAATTAATTTCACATTTTAATAATTTATGTCTCAAAAATTCTACTTTAATTTTATCAATATTGATTCTAAATATAATAGATAAAAATAATCCTAGAATTATGTTTTTAAATTTTCAATTATAAATAATAATTTATAAATAATTGAAAATTTTCTATTTAACTATGAATCGTTTCATATATATTTATATCTTATAATATTTATAATAAAAAAATATTATATATTTTTTTTCAAATAATTATATAATCATTTGGCAGTAAAATATTATATTTTTCTACAATCAATTTTTAATAAAATAATTTAATTCCATTATAATTAATTAAAATAATAACTTATAATTAAAGATTTTAGTCAAATTTACTTAGTTAATATCTAAAAATATGAATTTAAATTAATATAATTAATATTACTGGTCGTATTGTTAATATAAAATCTTTTTATGCATGAAAAATGCATTTCTTGAAAAATTGTTTTTTGACACATTATGTGGGTTTATTTTAAAATTTAAATTTAAATTCTATATTAAATGAATCTGATGAAATGTAATCCATATTTTTAATTATGATAATTAATATTAGGTAGTATTATTAACATAATTTTTGTTTATAATGAATAGTAAAAATAGTAAAAATCTATTATCATCGTTAAGGTTTAAACGACTTTATTGGGGGTTAACCTGATAATTTAATGGTTAAAATGAACCAATAATATGATGAAACATAATTTATTAGTAGGATTTATATGTTAAAAATATCACCAAATAATATGATCCATATTGAATCCAATTTTCTAAGAAAGTGAATCGAAATTATATTAAAACATTTAAAAATTATGAGTGTTATACTCATATCAACTATAAAGGGGCACCACATCCACTCACTTTTTAACACATGTTGAAAAATTTATCAAGAAAAAAACCTCAAAAATTATCTCACCAAAATCCTTATAAATTATATAGATGATATTTTTTTTTCCAACAAACCAACATTAAGGTCCTTAATAAGAGATCCAAAAGAAGGGATTCTAAGAAAATATAATCTTCTTCACCAAGGTTTTTTATCTCTCTATTTTAAAACACTCAATTTTATCTTATTGATTAAAATTTCATAACAGAATTATCTCATATATACTATGATTTTATGATTTTGTTTGGAATAATATTTATCCATATCATTCTCCCTCAAATGGAGAACACAATCTTCGCTCGTGTGTGTGACAGTCTACTGCCTCACAAACTAATATATTGTTTTTAATCATTGAATAACATACATAGTAACAATGATGGATGTAATTAATTTCTACATGATGTAATATTTAATCTTTAAGTTCAATGTATGACGTACTTATTTACCCTTTCAGTCATTAATGAAATGTTTTCCTCACTCCTGCGTACATACGACCTACCATCTCCAAAAAGTGAGGGGATTCATTTTCCATGTATAACATTCATGAATGATTTGAAAAATTTATATAATGAAAAAATATGATTAATATACCATTAATATAATTATATTGTTTTGGAACTATATAATATGCACACGAACCAGATCTTCTATGAAAAGACATGCATCCGAAAATGTAGTTGTTAACACCTAAAATAATGGTAATAATAAAATATTACTAATAAACAAGTTATAAGATGTTATAAGAAGAATATATATGTCATTATAAATATTTGAAAAGTAATATTAAATATTAATACCAATTTTAAAACCATTATTCCGTAGGATAAATAACATTACTCTTAAGGGAAATGCGGGGTAAGGGATTTTGTCTCAAATTCAATTCCCATGAGACATGTATGATATTATGAAACTATTAATTTTTATTTGGTGTATGTACCACCCATTTTATATATCTAACATGAATACCTATTTACTATTGATGATTATTTTCTCAATTCATGTTTATTATTTCAAGTGTTTATAATATAAATGTCAACAAAGACATAAGGATTTATTTAACAATCACATTTTTTGGGATTGCTTTCATTTTCAATGAAGTAATATTGTGATATATTCTAAAAAAACCATATATATTTTCTTATCTTATATATGTTTATGTAGTTTAAAAATTTTCATAATTATTTTCCCCTCTTAGATGTTTTAATTAATCAATTAATCATTTGATATAAAATCTAATCTTATTTCTATTTTGATAGGGTAAAATTTTCATCCATAAATTTTCAGAACCCATTTTTTTATTGAAATGATTTATTTGGGAAATATTATGTTTTTAATAATTTTTTTTAAATTTTTTAATTTAATGCCTTTTATTTATTCTTAATAGTTCATTTTCAGCATTCATTACAAAAAGACTAATGGAATGTTCCTTTTTAAATTATATGACATTAACATACATTTCTACTTCCATAACCGTTTTAGAATATTTTGTTTCTTCTTTATATTTTATATAGGTTTAAAAACACAAATAATTAAATGAAACATTATTTAAAATTTTACTACCATTTTATTTTTTTCTAAAAAAGACATGAATTTATTTTAATGCCTATATTTTTGAGGAATTTATGGTCATCTTTTATTTATAATTAATTTTTGGTTATTAATCATCTTTTGAAACATTCACATTCTTGTGATCATTAAACATGACATTTCAAATAAATACCAATATTCTTGGTATCATGTATATGATTATTTCCTAAATAGTATATCATTTTTACATAAAAAGCTATACTTTCAATTTTATTCGATTGACAGTGGAAATGTTGATATTCCATATTCTTTATTCAATACTGAAATTTATCGATAATATAAATTTTTTATAAATATAACCGATCACTAAATATATGTGTATTTCAATGAACATGAAGTGATGGGTGTGGACCATAATTATATATACCCTCAATGCATCTACAGGTTTAGCGAGACAAATTAGTTGGCCAAATGAAAAGAGTTTTTAGTGGATACCAACCCATTAATTAAATTGACTTGTCAAAAAGATTGAACTGGGTAGATATCATGATGGCTGAGATCACGAAATAAAATATTATCCATTTACTTTATTAAGATTTCAATTTTTATTACCCATGTTATTATTGAATTGATGTTATCAATGGATGCATTTATAACCCCAGTTATTTGTTAAATGGCATGTGTATCTATTAATTTACATTTCCATAATGATTATTATTTATTTACTCATAATATATTATTTTGTATATAACCCTTATAGATCATTTAAGATCACCTGTATTTTGTTTCCTTTCCCAGAAATGTGAAGAATAATTCCTTATAATAGTTTATGGATATCTAATGTATTCTTTTAATACGTTTCATATATTATTTTCAATGTAAGGAATTGGAATCATATTTGTATATAGTTCTTCATGACTGATAAACTAATTTATCCTCTATAATTTCATATATTTTATCTTATGAAAATGTAATAAAACTATAAATTAACTCTAGTTTAATGTATTTGGGGTTGTTACATCTGAAAATATGTATGGATTCAGTCTCGAACTTCATTACCCACTATACATGCAACTCATATCGTATCCACATTCTCAAACTTATTTAGGTGTAATAAATTTCATGGTTTTATAAAAACATATCTATTTTTTATAATAATAAAAATAATAAACACTAACTCACTTTACTTAAAAAATGAGTTAGTTCTATGATGCCAAATCACACCATCATACTCTTGAAAAAATCCTAAAGCATATGGTACTATTTCACTTGATATATATGCGTGATATCATTTTATGTACATTATTTACAATATCCATTTTTCAATACATCAGATTCCATATTCTTTTTAAGGATAAAAAATTTTATCTTGAAACCCTAATGATTACAAAATTTTCATCATGCATGAATTTTTTTTATTGGTTTACTATTCTTAACATATTCATCAGAGTACACAATAAGAATAACTTATGCAATTATTATAACATTAATAACTCTTCATAGATTTATTTATAAAACACAATGGGATTATTTGAACAAGGTCATGGAACATGAAACATAATCATATGAAAATTATGGTCTATAGATACTCTGCATGAATTCTTGAAAACCATATATTGATAAAAAACATTATTGTATGCACATTTTTTCTCTCAACTCTCTCAAAATTCTATTTTAATATAATACAAAAAAATGATAATGGACCAAAGGTATTTATATACAATACTATTGACTCAACTCCACCACCTCAATTTATATTAATTAACCTTTCATATGTGCATACAAAATCACATCCTACTTATCAAATAAAAAAACCATCATTGTAATACATAAAAAAATATTGGGAGAACCTTGACCACTAACATGAAACAATAGGTAGTGTAACAATATCATGATTAAAATGATCTCATATGATTTATCCCATGTGTTTGTAATATCCAAGGTATCATTTTTTTATCATCCATGGTTGCGATATGCGTAAAACCAAATTCACAAAAGAAATCCTTATCTAAAAGAAATGATCAGTATTATTGAAGGGCGTAGGATAATCTAATTGGAAAACATAATATCTTTACATAAAATTAAATTGTTCTACAATACCCATCCTTTATTAATACTACAATTTTATTTTCTTTGTTATAAATATCTAATATATTAAATTAATTTCAACTGAGAGCTCAAGATCATAGTGGAATTTGGAAGTGCAACACTACACATATGGACTTCTCATGGACCATTCCTCCTCTATAGAGACACAATCTCCTACCAAGCACAAACTCACATTATTTATTCCTATAGGATCTATTAACATTCTTAACAAGTCCCCTACACTCCCTTGTGGGTTCTTTATAACCTCTATTCTTCCATGGATGGATATGGAATATATGCTTGAAAACCTTGGTAGTAGTTGCACTTGTCCGTAGGCTGGACAATGGTTGGATTTTTTTACAAATGATTAAAAAAGTGTACATTAAAAAAAAATAAACCTTACTAATTCATTCAAGATATATATTTAAAATTAAACTATCTATAACAATTCAACATGAAAAGTAAATTTTACTTGTGCTTAAAAATTCTCTTCTTTATTTTATTTATGAATTTAATCATAAATTCCAAATATATTTATCCTTATATAATCTTAAACAATAATTTTTAAAGCAATGTCACCATATCCAAGTGTAATTTAAACATATATTTGACTTTAAACCATTCAACCATTTTCACATTTAAAAACTCATTGAGTTTTCATTTTAAAAAATTATTGACAATAACATCAACTTCAATAAACCGGTTGGGTTCTCCATTATAGATGTCAAATTGTAATGATCTACTAATTTTAATCATATATCTATTGAGAGATATTGATAAAAATAATAAAATAAATACATCATAATATCAAAACAATAAAAAAATAATTTGGGAATCAATTGAAGGTGGGGGATAAATGAAGGTAAAACACATGATAATAAAGCATATGACTAATTAAATGATGGAGGGAAGTGTTGATGATTAGGGATAAAAAACATGGGGAGGATATGATAGTAATGAGACAATTGATAATGTATAAGATAACGACTAGTGATGTCCAAAATGCAGTTGAACCACAACTTAGGAGAGACTAGTGACGGCAGGGGAAGCACACTAAGGAATATATCCTAAGGGGAGAGGGATAGAGGATGGGAAGGGAAAATATAGGTGTATAATTTTTTTTTTCAAAACCCATAGTTTATGTTTTTTCAACAATAGTTTCTAATTTAATGATTTAGTGGAGGATTATAAAAAATAGAAAATTAACATGATGTTTAGTAATTTTTAAAAATATTAACATTAAAAAATAATGATACATAATAAAATTAACATTTAAAAGTGATTTCTAAAAACACTATTAAAAAATTATTCAATTGATATTTATTCTTAGTGTGTAACCTCATTCATGATAACATATTTCTCATTAAAATTTTTGAACAACAATATTGAATATTATTTTATAATTAACTAGTAAATTAGTACCTATAAATATAATTCAAGGACTATGAGTTTGTTTTGGTCTTGAAAACCCTTTTTATAACCCTTTGATAGTATGAAATAAAATATAAATGCTTTATTTTGTGGGTAGGTGAAAAATAATCCCAACTAATCTTATTGGATTTTGAATCATCTACCGTTTTCTTTGATGGGATTAAATATATAAAATTAAATTATATTACTTGTTTAAGATAAATTCTAATTGAGTATACATCTATATTTGGGAGAATTATATACAAAGGAAATTTATTTTTTCTTTTGTGCGATTCCAATAAATCCCCATAAACCATAAATTTTCATCCTTTTAGTAAACAAACATCAGGTAAAATTTTTAGTGATCTAAATACAATCTTTCAAATCACCCTTTACACATCGAGTGATTGAGGATGTATTTTTAAGGATTGATATGTGAGACTAGTAGACCTCTTGAGGATACATGTTATTCCACAAATTTGTCACTAAAAAGATTACATTGAGGTAATTATTCTTAGTAATGGTGTCCCTAATTTTATAATTATACATCATTCCAATAAGGTAATATAATATATTTTCTTTACCTTCATAATCCTTCTAGTATATACGGATGCAAAGAGTTAATTTTGAGGATATTGAATAGAGTATTAGGTTTTCCAATGGTTATATTAAAATAATTGTATATTAAAAATACTACTTAGTGAAGTCAAATGTTCTATATAAATCATTGTTCTATTAATTAGTTACGCATTCTTCATCAACATTCTAAAATTTAAATATTTTATGGAATTGTTTTGAATAAAATATTAATGGTTGAGGGGATATCATAGAATTAATCCAAATTACATAGGGTATTGATAATGGGGTATGTCGAGGATTACATTCATTTTCATAGTTTGTCCATAATTCCTTGTTAACATATTATAAATTAAATAATTATCCTGATTAGGTTCAAAAGTTATCTCAATGGTTTTAATAGGAGAATATGTAACTGGTGTTTATAAAATACTATATTAATTTAATCAGAGTGGTTAGGATAACAAAGTGATATAACTATTGGATCATACACATAAAATTACATGTTTTTCCTTTGAGGTGTTTGAAGAAGCTTTCATGTTGATTAGTAATGAATATTGAATACATTTTCGACATCATTTTTCTGAATGTTTTTGTGTTTCAGAAGAAAATGTGTTGTTTGAGAAGTTTAATAGTGTTTTCTTAACAAGTATAGAAAACATACCCAATGTTCAATGATAATTTTATTATCATTAAAATATCAACATCACGATGATATTCATGATCCTGTTTGAGTTCATATGAATTGTAAAAGGTTTATGTTTTATAATTTTATTGGATGATGAACCACAAATCTACACTTTTTTACATAGTTAATAATGTATAGAGGTTAAGAAGTAAAAATTCATTGAATTTGATGTTCAAGGATCTATATAAAATTTAATATAGACCATTTATTAGTCATACATGTATGAATTCCATAGGCTTGGGTTTATAGGAAATATGTGGATGTGGTTTTTAGGTAGTCAATATGAAAAAATTGAAGATTCACATAGTGTAATGATTTTTAGACAAAATTCATCAATGAAATTGCAGTATGAATAATATTGAAGATATATTGGAATAAAATATTTATAGTTTAGTGTTTTTTTATAATGGAAGAAGTAGAGTTCATATATATCATAACAATTCTCATCGAATTGACATGTATAAAATTGCATTAAAAAAAGAGATATGTGGTGAACCATTTAGAGAGATGCTATGATAGAATGTGTATAAAGTCTTATATGAAGTCAAATTAAAGTATATGTGAGAGAAGAGTATAAATTTATTCCATTCAGATTAGAAGTATGTTTGTTATATAAAGAAGGAGTACTACCAATGAATTCATAAGGATGGGTCTTGTCAAAAAAGTCTTGTATTAAGGTTGAGTTGATTTAGAGTGATCGGACCAAGAAATTCCATGTTATCAGATTGACTATGTTTGAAAAACATCTATGAGTATAGAAAATAGAATATACATGTGAAGAACATCATATGTAGAAACATTGAGATTACCTTATTGAGTCATTTGATAAAAATTAATGGAAAGAGGGCTGTTAACTAGAGATTTCCAAAAAATGAAGATTTTATTATCAAATTAAATTGATTTTTTTTACAATATGATGTATATATAAGTAGTATAATATTTTTGTGAAATCCAAAACAATGATTATTCTTTGTTCTTCATCCAATTTTGGATATCTTACCTGGTTTTTGAATGTTTGATAAATTTAATTAATTTTTTGTTTAATGATGTTTGATGAAAAGTGTTGGCATTGATTATTAATGAACATTCAAGAATTTTATAAAATGATTTAGAAGAATTAAGGGAATATTATCTAAGTGAGATTTTTGAAATTTGAGTTTTTTTTGGAGTGGGAATTTTTTTTAGTTCCCACCTTTACTATAATGAATAGAAAAAATTTACCCATAAAAATTGTTTCCTGAGTCGTACCTTCACATACCTGAAGAGAATTATTGATCCCCATAGGATGGAAACTAGAACTTGGTAATCGATAATAAAAATTTGGAAATATTTCACCAAATATAGACATAATACATTTCATCTATATACATTGAATAATGAATAGTGGATGAAAACCCAAGTGAAATAAATTCCATAAGTAAAAAATTGTGGTTTAATTATGACTCAGAAAAAAGAAGATCAAAATGAATGGGGTATAAGTCCAAAAAACTATATAATGACCAAAATAGAGGAAAAATAATCTTGTGATATGCGGAATTCCACCCTCTATCTCACAACCATCTACCCAAAATCAGTCGATAGAAACCTCACCACCACACTGTTGAGGCTTTCATTTCCCTAAATCAAACGTCATAACCATGTCTACACACAACTGAAGGGATGGGTAGTATGTGAGATAAAAAGGATTAGTAGGATCCCACCCAAGTTCTCTATTTCATGTATATATATATATATATAATCCAATTACTCTCATTTGAAAGAAAAAATTTCATGATATCTAGTAAAAAAACTTTATGTCAAAAGCATGGAAAATATTTCCATTTTTCAAAGAACTAAAACATGCTATGTAAGGAAGTTTAAAATAATAATTTTATATATCCCTTGATGAAAAAAATCATTTATATATAACAAAAATAGTAAAATCCAAGAACAATGATAAATAAAAAATGATCACTATAGGTCCATATATAAGACTACTATTAGCATAATTAATGACTAGTGCACACAGAAGTCTAAAGAACAAAGGCATAAGGAGTAGAGGAACACCCCATGATTGAGCACCCTGAAAATTTGAAAATAAGTCATTAGAATAACTTAACTAATGATAATTGGAACACTACATGAGTGAACCTCCAAATATAAAAATTTATGATGGCCCTAAGATACACCTCCTAGCTATTTACACAAGGTTTCATTTATGCTGATTTTCTTACATAATTTTAATGGTTTTCACATTTCACAAAAAATTACAAAACCCTTTATTACCCTAAAATATTCTTTAAAAACCCATTTCTCAATTTATTTCACAATTCTTTAATAAAACAATTTTATTTTTCCAAAATAAGGTAATAACCCCATTTTAATATAAATACATGTTTTCACACAAAATAATCATTCCAATTCATTTATAAATAAATATTTATAAAACCAATGAAATATTGTTCATCTAATATCAGATAGATATGGAACCACCTACATCAATCTCTTGTTGAACACTACCCACAATGGAATCCACCAATAGTGGATGAAAACTGAATAAAAAAGGCCCTAATAATGACTTCCATATCTTAAAATCATGTTCCATAAAAAAGAAGCGCAAGTGGATAGGTTGTACCGCACATAACTCAATAAACACACCCACCATGACTTTACCACATTAGGGTAAGACTATGGTAGAAAACCACACAAAACATTTACAGAGGATAAAACCAACATCACCACAAGGTTGATGAATCCATAATCTCTGTGAAACCTGACTACCACAATAGAAAGATGAAGAGGTATAAGGTACGCTTACTAGAGAGAAGTGTAGCAATCGAGCCGTAGATCGAACACTTAAAGATGTAGTCCATATGAAAATGAGACACCAAAAATCATATAGAAATAACTAGGGTTCAAGAAATATTAATTCAAAATAAGAGAGGAGAAGTGACACATAAGTGGTAGATAAAACCAATAAGGCTGAAGGGATTACCTCATAAACCATGGATTTACAACATAAAATACACACAATCAAATTTGGTGTAAAATTCTTCTTTGTGGGTTAAAAATATCCCATCTAACTTTTTTACGATGCAAGATATATATTTATTCTATAATATAATTTCAAATCCTAATAGGTTTTACAGTATGAGGTTGGAGACATGTATACTGTAATATACATATTTACACTGTAAATGTGTCATGCATGAAACAATTAGTCTAAGATCAGAATAACCCTCCAAAAATAAATCTTGATTCCCTTTTAAATTGAAATTAAACTCTTTAAAATTAGTAGACTATAATTTGAAATCCCAAAATTTACAATCTCCCCACTATATAAATTTATGTCCTCGAAATGTCATGTGTAAAAATGGTGCTTCTGAAAGAGGTGAGAACACTTCTCCTTCATGATAATTCACACTCCCAAGTCTCATGAGAATCTAATTCTTGTCACCATAACACTCTAAAAAATAGGTTACACCAAATACAAAATACATTCACCCAATAATTCAAGATCATCACTAGTTTCTCTGCAACTAAAATGTCAGTATCCAACTTGATCGCTTCCAATCTCAGAATGTGAGAGGGTTAACGATAACACTCCCTATGATGATATACATGGAAAAAATATGGAATATCTATCAACTGAGCAATAAATTCCAACTAATAATAATCCTTCCTAAGTGACTTGGTTACCTCAAGTATTAAAACATATCTCAAATCCAATATTCCCTATTTCCCATGACAATGGTGATGCAATTGAGTAGAAACATTCATGAAAAACCATTAACCTATAGAAAAATTGAAAGGATGATGTCAAAGATCGCCATAAAATTTATTTCAATTATTAATTGTTACTATCCATCAACATATATCCTGATTCCTCACATAAACCACTTGAATGAGACTCTATCCCACAAGAGAGGAAATACCCACCACTGCTCACTAAAGAGGTGATATACATCGGAAACCAAAAGAAAGCCTCAAAGATCACCATCCCAATCAATGTATGATAAAAATTTTCAAAAGATAACTCAACCTATCCTAAATAGACATCCCAAGATCCACTAAAATGAAAAATTAAGGAACTTAAAATATGCTTCATGGTTTGAATAACTCACTTTGTCTAGTCATACATTTGACAATTATAGGTTTTAATGTATATGAACGAATTATCCAAATCCTTTTGTAGAACCTTCCAAATCTAGAAGGTAAACATGGGATCCTTATCATATACAATTATAGAGAGAGCCCCATGTATCCTCAAAATATCCATCCTTTATTGATTACCATATCTTCTCCATTTTTGGCATCCCTAATCAGAATAAAATTAGATGAAATATTCAACCCTTAAACCAATACCTAGATATAATTTCTCACATAGGAAGTCCATGTAAATATAACCAAAACGTTGATAGAAACCTAATTTGATTTCTAATATATCACCAAAGAGGCTAGAGTAACCCAAAATGTTTCATATGATCTACCTTTATCTATTGGCAGGTGTAGTAGTGGGACAAAAAATTCATAATTTCATTATTCACACCTATATCCTATAATAAATATCCCATTTCATAAAAATCTTTTTAGTTCCTTGATTAATGGACCATTATGAACTTTGAAAGTCATACATCATTAATTTCCTCACCGATAATGGGTTGACAGACTGATCTTCAACGTGATGAATACCACAACAAGGGAGAAACCAACCAGAAATAGTCTCCTCACAATAAAGGGTTTCTCTAATTCCTTTGAACTCATCATCCTATTTCTGAATATAAATAATTTAATGAATGAGATATGATAATCATATATCACTAGTTATAAACATAACTAATACATCCTCTAAAGTATCCAAATATTGTTGAGTATAGAGTTCCATATCATTTTAGGCTTCCTTCACTTCCAAAACGTCCTATGGTGGGACATTCTAATTGAGAGTGGTAGCTATGACACCCATATTTCTAGAGGTGTACAAAATTTTTATTTTGATCATTTAATGTTATTACACACACTAACTATATTTTAAATTCATGTAATTTAGGGAAAAGATATAAATTAGATTATTATGGTTAAAAATACTGTGAATCACTCTGCAAAAAGATAACGCCTCTAACAATTAAGAGTATTTGTATCCGGAAAAATTTATAAATCATGTGTGGGGTAATTATTCTCATAAGGATGAATCTGAAATGAAAAATATTGTTGGGAAAAAATCCCTCAAGGCATCATTGAAGTATTTTTGAGTTGATTGTGTTTGTTGAAAAAGTGGACATTTGTGCTGTGATTGTTGACAAAGCAGACCATGACACACAACATTGTTGACAAAGGGGATATCATGATGGAATATTGAGATCAAGGGATGTGGTTAACGATCCGTGTTTTATTCAAGAATGTTGACAAAGATATGGACTTGCTCACCGTGTACATGAAGGCTTGGAAACTTGCGCGCCATATGTTTTTCAAGATCAGATCATCAAAATATGGAAACAGGACAAGGGTCGCGCAAGTATTGAGTTGGTCGCGCAAGTGACTTGCACGCCATGAAGAGAATTGCGCGCTGATGCCTAGGAGGCTTAGGAACTTGCGCACCTGTTGTATTTCAAGATAATAAGATCAAAATATGGCAAAGGAAATAGGGTCACGGAAGTATTTGGTTTGGTCGTGCAAGTGAGTAGTGCGACAGAGGCCAGGGCGGTTGAGCTGCGTGCTGAGACTTGCACGCCGGAGGGGGACTTGCGCTCCGTCGCGCAGGCAATTCAAATGCCTATAAATACTGGACCACCCCTCCAAATGTCTCAACAAAGTTCAACAATTTGAAGATTCAGAGCTCCCATCGCGCAGGTGTGGTGGTAGCGCATGTGGTGGTGTGTTGTGCAAGTGGGACTTGCGCGCTAGTGTTGGAAGTTGTGTGCCAAGTGTTAGTTGCGCGCCTGAGGTGGTTTAGGAGAGGAAGGAAGTGAGTCACGCAGGTTTGGAGTTGTAGAAGCTTGATTCACGCAAGTGTTTGAGGAAGAATTGTGCACTAGTTAGGACTTGCGTGCCGATACTTGCATGCCGAGATAGACTTGCACGCCAAATAAGGTTGAGTCCCCGACCGTATTTTCAGGCCGCGTGGTAGCTGGAAGATTTCCCGATACCTTTGATGAAAAGTGAGATTCATCTACAAGTGAAAACAGGACTTCAACAGAGTATCTACATATATAGGAATATTCATTCCTTCTTGAAAATGAAGAGACCTACAGGTCTATAAACTATGAGTGGATCCTTTCTAGAGCAGTGAGTAAAGGAAGAGGAAGAAGTTGATCCTCTCCACCGGCAGTGAGCCAGAGAGAGAGAAACAGGGAGTGACCCTTGGGAAAGCAGTGATCTGACCCAAAACATCATAAAGGTAGTGATCCTAGGACAAAGTGACTATTCCTGAACCTTTTATCCACATCTAGTGAAGAATAGTGGAATTTGGTATGACCGGTAACTTGTCGGTGTATGCTCTTTGGACGTAGCCCAGTGAGGGTGAACCAAGTAAAAATCTATGTGTATGTGTGCTTACTTCCCTGCATTGCATTTAAAGAATCATCTTCAGATAAAGAAGAAAATAATTGATCATAATGAACACACAAGTGCAAACAAAGTTACCCTTGTAATAAAGAGGTCAAGATCCAGTGGGGTAGGAAGAACTTTGAAAAAGAATATCCGTACCCTGATTCACCCCCCCTATTAGGGTGTATAGGACCCTATTGGTCCTAAAAAATATGATATAATAATATCATCCAATATAAGAACACAAACCAAAACAACACCATAAGTAACACAATACAAAACATACCCCTTACCAGGCCCAGGTAAGATAAAAATAGGTGCTGATTTTAGAATCATTTTTAACTGATATTATGTGGAGAAAAATATCACATCCCATGTAAAAATCACCCCTTTCATTAAAGTAGTAGTCATGTGTGATTCTAAATTCATTAAATACTTGATGAATGGATGATATTATTCAACAAGACTAAGGATTATCTATATCTAAAATATATTTCATGGCTCCTCCAATGATAAGATATCCTTCACCTTCTTAGTATCGACTAACAAGACACACTCTAAAATCACATACCCTAAGAACAACTCATCTTGGATCCAAAAAATCATTTTTAATGACTTCTAAACAGATGGTGAATCCTCAATATTTCCAAAACCATACTGAGATGGTGCTCGTGGTCACACTTAGGCCTCAAACAAACAAAAATATTATCAAAAAACAATACAAAAAAGGTGTCGAGATACTGATTTAATATCAGATTTATTATATAAATAAAAATTACTGGTGTTTTAGTCAAACCAAAATTCATCACTAGATATTTGTAATTTCAAAAAATTCTTCTAAGTTCCATCTTTATAATTTCATAGTTATAAACCCTTAGATATGGATAACCCTCTAAATTAATGATCATGAAAAACCTATTTTCCACCCTTAAATTGTAAAAAAATAATCCAAATGGGGAAAATGATACTTATTATTAACAATTACCCCATCAAACTTCTGATAGTATACAAATAATTGATGTGAACTATTTTCCTTCATTGAAAAGAGAACCAGGGATACCATGATGAAACACTAGAGAAAATAAAATCTTTACCTAATTGATATTACAACTTAATAATGGGCTCTTTCAGTTCTTATGGTGACAAGAGAATCAATTATATGGATATTGGCTACAAACATGACACCAAAATAGTCAAAAACACCCCCACTTTCTATATAAGATGACATTCAAATTCATCTTGGAAAAAATATGGTAATTCATAAACAACTACAGGATGATCAACGAGATAAGAAACCACATCAGGGAAAATTTAAATAATAGACAAAAAACCCCGAACTCTGGGTGGGAATGTCCTATATAACTAGTTCTCAGTTCCCATTCTCCCTGAAACCCCTGAGAACACCCATCAGTAGAAAGGGATGTGATATTATGATAATAAAAAACAATATCAGCATGATTAGAGATAAGAACATCTATCCCTATGATTACATCAGTAGGATCCTCATTGAAAATGAGTAAATATCAGACTAACTTCATTTCATATATTGATAGATAACAATAAGAAAACAAAAATTCCTACTCTTTCCTCTCTCAAAGAGGTTTCTCAAACACCATGATAAATTAAGGAGATCGATTGGATGTTTCAAATCATCAAAAAAGTGGGTAGATATAAATGTTAGGGGAGAGAATGTATCAAATATAATTGTCAATATTGAACATACCATGAAGATATTCCCTCTCAATATTTTTAGACTCGTGTTAACCTCTATTGGAGACCTATCCATTCCATGAATGTACATCATTCCTGAGGCCTATTTCTAGATCCTAGTGGACTTTGTAGATTTTGAATGAACTTTTGTAGAATTTTCTCTCAATGATCCCAAACTATAGAGAGGAATATAAATATCCAATATCAACCTTTTTATATCAATTTAGTGTCCACAAACACTTCACATCTTTATATGGGTAGGAAAAGAGTGGCGGGTGTGCATAACTATACAGAACTGGTAGAAAGTCAAGGGCTCACTATTGGTAACTGCTAATAGTGCAGAGGAGGCCTGCAACCGAGATCCACCTCCACCATTCATAGATTGTTAATACAAATTACTCTTATTTCACTAAATTCCCCTAAATTTTCCACTTTATGGATGGGAAGGGGAATAATAACTAATCTTACCTATCAGGTCTATTTTCTTCCATCATTGAACTAACTACTATATCTACATAGGTAGAATCAAAAACAAAAATACCTATGAGTTGAAATCTAGTATAAAACACTTAAAGTCATTCTAGGCTTTAAACTAATCATGAATTACTACCTAAGTATTAAAATGATCAATCTCAAAAAACCGATAGGTGTACTTTGACACAAAATGCTCTCCCTTCTGCAAATAAAGGAAAACTTGAGATTATTCCATCATCAGATAATTTGGGTAGAATTACAGGAATAATAGGGTTTTGAAACCCTTCTAATCAAATCAAACATGCTTATTCATCTATACAATAGAACCCCCTTCTCTTGTTGGGATGCTAAAGACTTAATAATGGGTACTTCTCCCTGATAGACTCAGGTGTATCCATGATGTTGATGATATGATTTATCGTATTAATATAGTCCTCTTTTATAAATATATCATTTATACCCATAAATGATGGGGGATTCTCACATAATAACTCATGAGATTGGTCCCTATATCCTCTAGATTTGGGATGGAAATATACAATAAGGTTATGGACTTATGGAACATTTTGGTCAATTAAATGAACTTATCATATGATAGAATATATAAAATTCATAAAAAGGTGGATTTCGTTGAGGTGCATCCACTATACCCTCTTGAATAACCTATTAGAGATATCTTGAAGGAAAATTGAAGAATTTAACATAAAAATTGATAAAATCAATTCAAACAAGAAAAATAAAAAAAACTAAGACTATAATCTAGAACAAAACACAGAAGACACACTTTCCAACATCCCATGATAACTTTAGTATTTTCATTGGAAGAGATATCCATGAACTCCCCATAACCTACATATCAACTACCAATAATACCATCTATATTTTACCATATTTCTTAAGATGATGAACCATGTAGAAAAACTAAACTTTGATATAAAATTATAATGAACCAATATGGGTTACCCTCAGAAACTAGTACCCATGTTGATCCCTTACAAGCTCGAATGATGTTTCAATTGACATGGGTTCGTGACAAGAACCCAAGCATCAATGAATAATCAGAGGGAATTATTTCACACAACCTAGAAAAGAAACATGGAATATACATACATATTATAAATAACATCAATGTAAAACCCATGAGAAATAAATTCCATTACTAACAGAATAAAATAGTAGTGATATAACTAAAAAATAGAATAAAACTAAAGGGGTATTGGTCTAACAAAACCAAAGAACATTTCTAAAAAAATAAAATTACTCCTATAATATTTGGGAATTCTCAAACCATCTCACCACCAACTACCCAATCCCTGCTAGTAGAAACCACACAACCTCATTGAAAAACCTTTCCTTTCACCACATACAAATACATAACCAGGTATAAACACCACAGAAGGGTTGTATATAGTGTATTCCAAACATGCTAAGTAGTATTCTACCAAGGTGTTCAATATCACATCTCTATTAAAATAATCTCAGTGTTCTCATTTTAAAGAAACCATGGCATGATAAATGATAAAATATCATTTATCCAATGCACGGTAAATATTTCACTTTTTAAACAGATCTAAAATAAGACAGGTAAAAAAAACATCAATCAATAATTTTCCAAATCCATTTATGAAAAATAAAAGCGTGTATATCAATTAAAAATATTACAAGCCAACTATAATGGTAAACATTACAATGACCTAAACATGTTAGAATAAAAGACTACTAATACCATACATAATAACTTATTCACACCGAAGTCCTTATAACACATCCTTATGGAGAATAGGAATACACCATGTGTGAACCCTCCCCAACAAATTTGACAACATGTTTCTACAAAAATAGGTTTAGAGATCATAGGAACTCTCTGTGAGTGAACCTCTTGATAGAAAAATAGACAATGGCCTTACGATACAAATCATACCTATGTACCCAAGACTACCCATTTTCATTATTTATCAAATTATTTCAAAGGGTTTCACATCTCAAAAACAATTCTACAACCCTTTATTCTAAGAAAAAATTCTTTGAAAAACTATTTCTCAGCCACATTATAATGCTTAAAAAACCATTTTATTTAACAAAAATAAGGAAAAAACATCTTTTAAAAAAATACATTTACACACACAAAAATATCATGCCAATATATTTATAATAAAAAATTTATAAAACCAGAGCAATAAAAATCATCTAATATAGGCTAGAGGCAGAATCAAAAACATTAAATATTTGTAGAATACTACCATCAATGGGAACCCCTAAAACCTGAAGGAAATTATAGACAAAACAGAGGCCCTAATAATGATTTATATGTCAAAAAAATAAATAATATTCAATAAAAAGAGAAATGGAGGTGAGTTTAGATCATACATACCTTGAAAAGAGCACCCTCCATGCCACACAAAAACATGAGGGTCTAACTATGGGGGAAAATAAAACAATATATCTAGAAAGGATAAAAAAATCAAAAAAAGGTTGAGAAATCCAAAAAAATATTAATAAACTACTTTTTTCATAAAGAAATAAAGAAGAAAAAGGCCACCTTCCAGAGATAATCTACACATTCAAGTCAGAGACTGTATAATAAATAATGTGGTTCGAATGAAGATGATACACCTAAAATTTCTTGTAAAAGTATAGGGATTGAGACATATGGATCATAAATGAGAGTGGGGGGGGGGGGGTTAAATAGGATTGGAAGATAAAAAATACTAGGGTAGATGTTTTATATTTTAAATTAGTTTTTTATAGTGTAAAATCCACACAAAAAACATACACTTAAAAACATGTCACATTTGGATAAAAATCCTTGATTGTCTATTAATACGCAAGATATATATTTATAGTGTAAATTTGTTTTTGGCCTAATGAATTTTACCGTCTTATAACTATGAAATTTAGATTTTAGGATACAAATTTACATTGTAAATGTGCAATGTAGGATGCAACCAACCTAGGTTATGCTGAAAAAACAAAAACAAAATTCATGAACCACTCTAAACAAAAAAAAACACTCTTAAACAATAAAACATGTTAACTAAAATTCTCAGATCTTACATTTACTTGAATTTATTTTCCTATAAAAACGAAATCAAGTACTCTATGTACTAGAACTATTAGTATATGTGTATGTATGATGTGAATTGTTTATTTTTTTTGAGATGGTTGAGTTTCAAACACAATCATTAGCATTTTTAAGAAGTAGTATCAGTCAAAGGTTATAGTATAATATACCAGAAAAAGGTGTGGAGTATATTCATATATTGAACTGATATTATTCAAATATAGAAAATGTTAGAGGAACTGAGTATTTTTTATTATGAAGATAACCAATCAAAGATGCAATGTATCGAGGCTAGCATGATAGTGTCATAGATGTTAATGATATAGTGTTCCGGGTGGAGTCATACTAAATAGAGGGAATTAGATGGATAATTTATAGAATAAGTTTTTATGAGTAAATTTCTTATTTATCATGTTTTCCATGGAATTATAAGAGTTTGTGAATGATGTTATGTAATTTAATTTCCGATTAGTAGATATAAGGATTATAATAGGATTTGGATCAATTTTATTGACTTATTATAATAGTGAATATCTATGGACTGAAGGGAGCCTCCATTAAATGGATATAGTCATGTACACTAATGTAGAACCATTTAAATCTTATGTTCCATGATTTTTTTTTCAATGATTTCCTATATGTAATACTGATATAAAATTATTAATAGTATATAACATCTAATGAGTTTTAGGGGATAATTTTATAAACAAATGTACTTATAAAAATTAATCATAGATTAAATACACTCTTATAAGATGTTTTTATTTTATGAGGAAACTCAATTGGAATCAGAGTGTATGGTTTCCCCTACAGTATTCTTATCATGGATAATCTCAACTCAATGAAAAGTTGAGGTATTCCAAGATTTTATGGAATAATTTATCATAGATGAAAAAATAGTATGATACCATTTCATCTATCAATTGACCATGGGGTAATTGATGTACTTATAGTTGGTTTCCCACCTATTGAAAAATATGACCCTATTATATTTGTTAAAAAAAATTAGTCTTGAGTTATATGGGAAAGATAGAAATTTTATTCTTATATCCTTATCAGAAAATGTCTATGTGAAGGTGATGATTCTCAAGATAGCTAATGAAACATGGGAAAAGCTCGACTATACTGTGAGGGTAATATTAATTTAAAGGTTTAAAAACACCAAACCATGGGAAGTACATTTAAAGATAGAATAATGGATTAATACGAAACTAATGATGAATACATTTTTTATTTTATTTAAATTTTTAGAAATACCAGGTCTATTTGATATGTCCTACAAATATTCTACCACCATTAAAAAACCAATGAGAACCATTTATGATTTGTTTGATCATAAAATAATAGATTTAAAAGAAAACAATTATTTATCTCTTCATGAATCACAGAACATTATTATTTCATATAAGATAAGAAACCCTCCAAAATTATAATAGCTTATTAAGGAATAATTTGATTTTAAAGATTTGATGAAACATAATATTAATGAAGATGAACCTGAGATTTTTTGTTTTAGTGATTATTAATATTAAGAACATTGTGATGAAATAAATTAAATTATATTTTCTCTTATATCAAAAAATTTTAAATGGAAAAGTTAAGTACAAAGTAAAACTCTCAAATAAATGTCTTGAGTGTGATGGTATTGGATACTTCCCTATGAGTTGTCCAAAGAATAATTATAGAGAATATGACGATGATTCCATGAATACCATAAGTGTAATTAAGAGAATAAAAATTCCATGGATGATAATAATTCAACCAAATATATAGAAAATTCCACTAGAAGAATTGAATTATATTGAGAACTACTATATTGGATGCTATTCATCAGAAGATGAAGATTAAATGAATATGACAACATTATTTTCTAATATATAAAAAGGAATATTCTTCAAATAGTGAAGAAGGATAAGATAAATAAACCTATGAGGAATATTAGTTGAGATTAGAACATTTCACATGAATTTAGGAAAATAAAAAACTCAAAAAATAGAACAAAATTTTAATGAATTAATTTGAGATAAAATAATAATGGAATGACATATTTTCTAATAATAAATATCTGTATAATTAGGTGATTAATAACCTCAAGTATAATGTTTCAGAATAATAAAGGAAGGTGAAATATATTGGAAATAAACTCACTATTAAGGAAGTTAAACATTGTAAAGCAAAATTGAAATTATTTGAGATTAATTGCATGATAAGTAATATTAGTGAGAATTTAAAAAAAGAATCAAAGGTAAGGGTTTAAACATCTCATTCTTCTAAAAAACTCATCTCAAGATTCTAAAAGTTAATAGGATTTATTAAACAATGAATATGTAATAAATAATACCCAAATAGCTTAGAATGGGAAAAGGATATTAGAAACACATAAAATTTTGAATATAATATATATATGAATGGTTTCTCGTACTTAGGGGAATTATATAGAAAGGATATATTGAATCAAAATAGACTTACGAAAGGAAAAACTATTTTTTCTATAGAAGATCGAGATTTATCAGATATTACTAGTTTTGTGGTATTTATGAGAAAAATGAATATAAAATTTTTACCCAAATTTTATTAAAATATATATAGGCATGAAATTATGGGGACAAATATTAAAATAAAGGATTATAACATTTATAATTTGTTGGGTGAAAAAAAGGAATATTTATCAGAAGCTAGAAAGTTACCAAATAAAAACCAAAATGACTATATAGAGGATATTTATCAAAATTGGGACCAACCATGTATTTTTACTAAAAAATATATGATAATAAGTATGGGAAAATTTTCATTTGATAGAAAATATAAGGATTTCAGGAATAAGAAATGAAAATTAAGAACATTTAGAATCGATACTTCCCTAAAATTTATAAATAGGAACAAACCATTTTTTATTAATAGTGGTTTTTCATCACACATGATAAGTGATTTTAAAATACTAATTTTTTAAATATCATTAAGGAGGACAATTTGATTTTATAAATGATTTTTACTTATGAATAAAAGTAATTGGAATGGAATAGATTATATTTTAGAAACTAATGTAGAATGATGTTATTTATTTTTTTTGGATAAAACACTACTTACAATATTCTAGCCAACATTATCCTAATTGTAAAGAATATATCATCCAAAAATATTCCTCTATCAGCATATTATTGATAGATGGAAATATTGTTATTGGAGGAGAAATAACTATTTATAAAACTTTTCTTATAAGGAGATACTTGAAACTCTTGTTACTTAATATACAAAGATGAAATAAATGTATGAAACAGAGACATGGGAATCAAGGATAAAGAATTATGATCAGAGTTTATAAAGTAGAGGTTGAATGAAACATACCACAATTGATGAGAAAATATGATGTCTTTTTTATAAATGTTTTAAATGGATTCATGGTTAGAGGATGAGGTAATAATGTTTAAATTTACTCTTGTAGAATACATAAGAATATTTAGTCTTATTATTTTGGGATTATGAGAAATAAATAAACAAAATTTGATTTATACTTTATTACTTATAATGTATAATTCACTCAGAAAACAAACATTCAGTTTTAAAATATAAATCACAAGATGAAAATATTTTAAAATATAACGTTAGGTATATATATAGAGAAATGACTATTTATATATATAATATGGTAACTAACATGGTAGTTAAATATGAAAAAATGATATAGAGTCCGCTCTTAATAAAAATAAAATAAAAAACTAATACAATTCTTCATCCACTCTAGAAAATAACATGCATGCTTAAAGGAAAAAAATATGTTTTGTAAAAATGGAAATAATCATGGTTTTTGAATATAATACTTTTAATTAATTAGGGAGGGAAGATATAATTACATCATTACATGTTCAAAATAGATTATTCCCATGGACATAATAATAAATAACTCCTTTTTGAGATGTGTTATGAGAAAAATCCTATGTTGAAATACATCATTCATTTTGGATTACCCTCACAATAAAGATTAAAATTCCAGATCATAGAAAGTATGGAGATAAGTAAGAACAATTAATTTTCATTGGATATTCATCCAATAGAATTAGTTATATGTTTTGGAATAAATTACTTCAAAATATGTGTGATTCCTTTATTTTGAAAGTTATTGATAACAAAAAATCCTTAATAAAATTTCATGAATATTATAAGGAATATGCAATAAAAGATATAATGATTACTTCTAAAGAAAATAAGAAGAAAGAATTTAACTTTGTTCTTAAATTTGAACTAATTGATTTAGATCAGTCTAGTTATGTGGAATGTATGAATTGAAGAAAATCACTCACTTTTCAAACTTCACAGAAGAAGTTTGAATATGAAAACATCATTGAAAATGAAAAAAATATACATGATACAAGAAGGAAATATGGATTATAGAATTTTTCTTATCTTTTCTCATAGGTGGTACCATGACAAATTATAGATGTATTTGAACATAAAGAGTGGTAAAATGAATTGAAAGAAGAGTTAAATCATATTGGCAAAATTGAAATCTATGAACATTATGTTCTACCAGTAGTGAACGTGTAACAGAAGAGAAATAGCCATTAATAAATCATCTAAATGGACCGAGATAAAATTCAAGATACAAAACATGTTATTTTTTTACAAAGGTTACTCAGGGGTGGAAGTGGTTGATTATATAAAATATTTTTCATCTGTTATGAGAGTAGAAACTATTATCATATTCTCAACTATTATTATTTTTTCAAAATTGAACGTATATCGGAAGGATGTTATATCTTTTTTTATAAATGAATAATTTGCTGAAAAGTATTATATGAGAAACCCATTGGGTTCACATATGCAAATGATAGAATAATGTGGTGAAAAATGAAGAACGATTTGTAGGGCTTCAAACAAACACATCATTACTGGTATTCAAAACATTATAGTAAGATGAATCATTTGAACAATTTTTATGTAAATTTTGAAAGTAACATATATGTAGTTTAAGTAATAATATGTACCCAGATTGTTATTATTTACATAAATGATATAATTTATTCCATATTATCGTATAAAACATGTGAATAATTTTCTAAAAAAATGAATGAAAATATTGATATGTTAATTATTTGAGAGTTAACATTCTTTGTATGCATAAAAGTTCTATAAAATAGAATATATATCTTTATTTCTCAAGAAAAGTATGATAAGGAGTTATTATAAATGTTTTGAATGGAGGATTAAATGGAAGGTTTAGTACTATTTCTGTTGAAATTTAAATAAGTAATTTTTATGATAGAAAATGTAATAATTATAAAGGCCTATTAAGGTTAATTGGATGCTTAATATATCATACTACATTTAGACAATACTTTTCATATATTATTATATTTTTTAAGTGATATTAGAGTTATTTTAGGGAATAACATTTTCTGGTAGTTAAGATAACACTTAAGAATGTTAAAAGAATATCAAATTATAGCCTGTTGTGTAGAAGAAGAAACAAGATAATATTTTTTTGGGACCATTTATTTTTTACAATTGTGATTTAAATGATATAAAGTCAAATACACAAGGATAATTTTTTATGGGAGAATGTTTTGTGATCTTGCATATTAAAGAATAACATTCAATCACATTGGGTATAGTAAATGTAGAATGTGTTTCTTCGAACCATGCTTGATTAAAAATGATGAGGATGAATATTTATTTTTATGATTTGAGGGTGAATGTTACAAAAAAAATAATAATTATTTAGTATATTAAATGTTCCATTATTTTCTCTAAAAATCATTTTACAAAATTACAAATAAAAGAACATTTATATTAAATATTATTTTAGTTTATAGAATGTTTCTTATGGATATGATTTCTTGAATATATTTCAATAAAATATCACATTACTAATGTTCTCACTGAATCTAAGCTAATAGAATGATTTGTGGAATTAAGGTTGAAACCAAATTATCCACCTATTGTAATGTCATTAAAAATCTCTTATGAAAAGTTCTAATTTAGTTCTTTAGATTCAATTGTCAAAGGCGAAGAATATGTAAACATTTTTTCTGATGGTGTAAAATATTTCTCCAGTGAATCTAAGGTTGTTTTAATCTGAAAAAGTTAGAGGGAAATATTGATGGGTGTGGTCATATTATCATGGACACAAAATTTCTTGTCAATTAGGGATGTAATTTCTTTAAGAACATTTAATAAATTGGAAATGTGGTTTCAGGACAATCATTATGATAATGAATGTGTTTGGATGAAAAATATATTAATGTTATTGTGAAAGATTCAATGAAATAAAAAGGGAGAGATTGATGATACATTGTGTAGATTTTGAAATGAATATTGTATATATTTTCAAAATCTTGCATGATCTTTTGGAATTTGATGATTGAGTGGCAGTATAAATTTTATTCTGCATTAGTGATCTGAAAAACATGTATGATTGTTTTTAAATATAGTTTATCATATAATGGAAGATGTGGTTTTCCAATAGAAAATGTGAAAAATTTGAAGTTTCATACAATATAAAGATCAATGATTTAAATCCCTGGAGGGTGACACTGGATGAAAGCTATTTTAGGTGCATTAAAAAAATAGGATGAATATTATGAGTTTTATTATGATGGTATTAGGTGATTTCATATAGAAAATTACAATGATAATTTGATGGAATGTTTCAAAATCACATCAAACTATAATATATACAATGAACCGATTAGATATATGTTCTTAGAGAAGGTGTATGATGTCGTGTATGTTGTTGAGATAAACCATATTGAGAGAAGGGTACAATGTCCAATCTGTTAGAGAGGATTTTTTTCATCTATAAAGGGTAGAATATAAATGAAGTATATTGGAAGATTCATGTCAACAATTTCTTGTATGATGTTGAGCTAAGGAATTTTGATTGGATAAAGGATTGAAAATTAATTAAGATGATAAGATCTTCATTCAATGTTTTTTTATCTTACCAACATTAAATAAGTTTTTAGAACTTCCTCATCATCAATTTTATGATTTTTTAAATAAAATTAATGGAGATGGATTTTCATGAGCATTCAGTAATGATCAGGAATGTCTGAGAAGCGTCTATTTATGTTGACTTGAGTGGTAGTTTCAAAATTTTAGTTTTCATTGAGTAGTAATATTTTTTAAGTTCATGCCTTATACACTGATTTTCTCTCCTACATAAAGCGGTGAATGAAATATATATAATGAAACTATTCATGTGTGTGATTATGATATGTTATGTACTTATGATTTTAAAGTTGGTTGAGTTTTCCACCAAGGTATCAATTGGTTGAACAAGTTGAACTGGATACGTGTTCATCTTAGATTGACCAGATATAGTTGTGTGGCATAAAAGTTCTTTAAAAATAGATTCATTGGACATAGAATGAGTTGGAGGTGAATGTTTCTATTTTTTGTATAAATAAATAATCAAGGACATTTTATATTTAGGAACACATGATGAATTTATTCAAGAATAATCTATATTTCTCAGGAATGAGTTGTACTAGTTAGAGGGAATTAGATAGAGGCATTTAAGAAAATGTTTTCATGATAGTATTTCTTATTTATATTATTTTTATACAAAATCATGGTAAAAAATTTATAACATATGATAGTTATTATAATTACCTATCAAGATATAGAAGGAGTGTAAAATAAATTTTCTGAATTGTATTCACATATTATTAAAGATAATTCCCATGAACTAACAAGAGTCACCTTGGAAAGGATGTAGTCACCCACATGGTGTAAAACCCTATAAATATTATGTTACTTGATTTAATTTTTTATCATTGAATATAAATATGGTTGATATATAAATTCATAAAGGATAGAAACTCTAATATGTTTTAGAAGTCAATTTCAAGAGGAATGAAATTGTTAAGTTTCACACTGATTTAACCCTATATTCTTAGTGGTTGTCTCATTCCTTGTAAAATCAGGGTTTAAAGATGTGATACATAATCATTTTTTATATTTTTATAATATCATTATTATATAGAATAAATTAATTATCATAATATACACCACGGGGTTCCCTAAAGTCCAGGGAATTCTCATATTTGGAGACTATAAAAATGATTTTATACTTATAATACCCATCCATGAAATAATGGTCTTAAAAAATATAGTTTCATTCAAAAATTCAAAAATAAACAATGTGAGTTTTTATCATAATGTCTACTTAATCTATTTCTATAGCTCCATGAGAATAATAAATCAATGTCAGTGTTTATTTGAAACTATGATGGTTACCTAGTATACCAAAGTTAGAAATAGATACTAGATGATTTAATATTGAAATTTAAATTAATCTCCATGTTATAACATACCATTATTGTTTGGAAAATAAAATATAGCACTCATGATCATTAAGGGACATGTATAAACCTATTAAGAAGGGTTCTGGGCATTCTATTATTACCAAGATTATTTTTCATAGTTCATCAAAATTGTTAGAGACAACTTCTTTATATGTTTGTTGGGCCTCTCTAATATCATCCTCACTAGAATGAGGTGTGGTGTATTTATAATCCTCCTGACCCATTTATAGTTTCATACGATTTTAATCTTCTCTATCATTGTATACAATTATCTAAAATAGATGTGTAGTATTTATATCCATCATAGACAATGTGAATGGAGTCATATGTTCCCGATCATTTTTTCTCATATATTCAATATATAATCATTTCCTCAAAATATCATGTTTGTGTTATTTAAGTATATTCCAAAAAAAAATTATGATATATATTATCTTATCTAGTTTAAATTCAAAAGTATTTCACAAAGTGATTCATACATTATTCTATTGATGAGGTTGATTTAAAAAATATATATTTTTTATTTGTTGGGTAATTTTTTTGATGTAATTTTTTCTTTTAGATAGAAGAACAAAGTGACTTCCAATCTATTTGAGGAAACCACCTTCATTGTATTTTTTTTCTACGGCTTCTTTCACAATTGTTTTCATATCCTGTATCAATGTATTGAGATTTTCATGAGTTAAATGTGGAACTATACTCATAAAGTAATTTTATTTACCCATTCATAGGAAACATTACACATTGATGATATAGAGAATATACTATCATATGCCGAAAGATCCACCGACTTCCAAACTTGGGATTGGATATTGTGTCTTGAAAAACCACCATGTACACAATATTGAAAAAATAATCTACAAATTAGGCTTCAGATTGATATTTTCAAATAATTTGTATTCAATCATATTTAATCCCTAAATTTTCAAATCCAAAGAAGCCAAATCTACTTCCTCATAGACTAAAAGGTGGAGTGTTCACACATAAATGAGTTTCATACCGAAAACAATAACCGTTATTTATTGATGAATATTAATAGAATTTTTATTTTTGAATAAATATATATATGTGTTTTATATGACCCTTTAGAGTTATTTTTTTGTTTGTTTTCTAAAAAATATTATTGAGTGGCATTCAGTGAATATAAACTAAACAAGATGAAAAAAACTGTTAGAAAATAATCTATCAATTCTATATGGATTTAATAAAGGCTTGAAAATGGATTCAATATCTTATTTTCTTTTATGTAGGTTATCTATAAATGAATTTAAACTAGAATAATGTAGTTATGTTTTTACACATCATCATTCTGATCCAAGGCAGTGTGTTTTTTGATTTTTTTATTTATAGGATTATGATATATATATATATATATATGATGCAATGATAAAGATGATTCTCTTGTGGTCTCTAATGATGGTTCACTTAAAACTGTTGTATGGTGGAACTCATAATCATTATATTCTAAGTCGACTGGGTGAATTTATTTTTTCTATTTTTTGCACCAATCGAATTAGAGTAGGGTTAATGTTATAGGAATTTGGATGATACATTTTCTAAAAAGGAGATAATTGGTTAATATTTTTACTAGATTCAATGACATGTATAATATGATCAAGGGTTATTTATTAATTCTGGTATGTTCCTATGTTTTTTTCTTATTATCTAAATATTTCACCATGAATTGTTAGAAAGTCTAAAATTATAAATATTTTATTTCACTTTACACATGTCCGTAAATAGAATAACATTGAACAATGTAAAATGATACTATCTATCAGAGAATGTTTTTTATTGGTTTGGTTGATTCAATATACCCTATGATCGAGGCATGAAATCTATGTGGTTTTAGACTGGTGTGGGTACCCACATTGGCTCCTCCACATTCTCATTATTATGTTTCTATTAAGTGAGATATTCTCTAGGATAAATCGAGTTAGAAGATTATATTAATGGTGATTGATAGGAAAATAGGGTTACAACTAGTTAATTTAGTCAGACCCTAATTTTCTAATCCTAGCGAGTAGCTAATTTATGGGTAATTGGGTCATTAAATTTTTGTGATTTCGTATGCTGATTATTCTTCCAATATATTTCTTATAAAAATGAAAATAACACAATATTAATATTTTACTTGTTATTATATAATACTAAATATAATACTCCTACCATACTATTGATAAAATATTTAAAGATAAAATAATATTGGATTTTGTGGACCAATATTTGATGGTTGAGAAATAATTAGGATAATTACTCATTCCCACTTCACTAATATTTTTGATCTATAGGTCTGTGATCAAATTGTTTTCTGTATATAAAATAAATACCCTATAACACAATTAGGATAAAAATAAAAGAAATGAATTTTATAAATCTAAAACCATGAAAAATTGTACCCTTTTCAACATCATATATATTTTGATTGTGGCATGTTCATTGTTATTGTTAAGGACTAATAGGGTGCACTAAATTGAATCTAATTGTCTTATGATTTTGAGACAACATTTTTACCTATTTGAGAGTTAAATCTGTTTCCTATACCATTATATTCCCCCTTATTTGTGATATAAGTTTTTTAAAAGTATTTATATTTTTTTGATGAATTATATCTCTGAAATATCATTCAATTTTAGTAAACTCAAGGAATCTAAATTTATATATTTACGAAATTATCATAGAATCCAAGTCATCTGGTAAATTAAACATATTGGAATCTATAAGATACTCATAGAGGATATGTATATCCATTGAATATATCAGAACCTTCTATATAGAAATTAAATTAGTGTCAATTTAATTTTTATATTTTGTGGTGGTTGAGGTGTTTGTAATTATTTTACTCCTTAGTGTAGAATTTAATTTTTCACAAAATTATCGATGGATAGTCTCCCAACAAGTGATAAACCTAATTCCATGTTATTATACCCAAAACATTTATGGCCTTATAATGTTTCCAAAATAATTATATGATTCACTACATCCAATTATTTGAGGATCCCATGTACAAGACCACACAAGGAAGTAAAATGGGCAGGATGCTAATTTGGGTCTACCATGCCATTGTTGTTTGAGAGGATGGTGTGATTAAATGTAAATTACCTGACTCTAGTATTATATATATGGAGGTTATATTAATACATTGTGATAAGATAAAATTGATCATATCCCAATGGAAGGATTAGTTTATTAGTCTTGGTTAACTATATACATAGTTCAATTGAGAATTAAGTTAGAAAACATAAAATACATCATAGTGTAAGTTAATTTTCTGCATCCTTGAACTTATGAAAACATTTATTAATCATATCTTAGGTGAACGACATAAAATAATGATGGCCTAAAATTAATAGTAATTTATACATATATGGGAACCTATGAATATAAAAAATGGAATAGTCAATATATAAAAGAAAAAAAACAAATAACACAATCTATTTAATCAATAAAATTTTCACAATGAATAATATTGTATGAATGAATAATGATAAAATAATTACATATAGATAATTAAATTATATTGAAACATATATATGGATATCATAACTATTAAAATTATAAAATATACATGAATAACTGAACTCATAATGAAGTAATTCATAATGTTAGACATTATTAACTTATTTTCAAGGCCATGTTCCAAGACATATTAGTTAAATAGTTAAGGCCATGACAAAATAACCACACTATTTTGTCTCATAAGCCCTCTATATTCATTTAGGGTCTATATAAGGCATCATCCATAAATTACTAAGTCCAATGCATTTGAAATTTGAAAGGGGACAATAATAATTCAACACATTATAAATGTAGACAATCATAATAAAAATATACCAAATTAAATGTAAATATCAACCCAAGTAAAATTTATTAAAACCCATATAGAGAAATAATAAGGATGTTGTAACACATCGAGAAAATATGATATAATTATTCATAAATAAATTCATATTTCTTGATATCTTGTAGTATACATAACCCCGAGTCAAAATGAACCTGAATATAATAAATAATTATAACCTAGCCATTTAATTTCTGGGTATGAATATGACTAAGTAAAATTATAGAAATTTAATGGTTTAAATTATTATGAATTAAATTCAATGTATTTCATTTTATTTGAAATAAAATAAGAATCATTAAAAAAAAGAAATATTTTTTTGATGAAAAAATATTTTTCTAAAAGCCAGTTTTGTTAATCTTTATGCACATATTTTAAAACCATTTTGTACCAAATTAAGATTATTTAAATTTTTTTTATTAATTTTTCAAATAATCATGTCAAAGTTATACTAAAGGAAATTTTTTGATAATGATTTTAAGAGATTATTTTTTTAAGAATAGTGAATAATACTTGTTTAAATTGAATAAAACATTTTCATTTAAACAATTTTAAAAGATATTTTTTTATAAAAAATGTTATAAAATTAAAATTATTATGATAATATTATCTTAAATTAAATTTAGGTTATTGGAATATATTCCATGTGTAATTTTGATATTAAAAATTATCATTGGAAAAAAAAATTCTTGTCACATCAGTGAGATTAATTTTAATTTAAATTGAGATACTTCTGTGAATTGAATTTAAAAAAATGGATTTCATATTTGGAAATAGAATAAATTATATTATATAGTATATTTAAATAATTTTTTTTCATTATTTTTATTAAAAAATTACATATCAATTACCATAGTTAAGTTTATGATAGGTTTATTGGGGGTTATGCCAAAAAGATAAAACATAAAATGGTCTATAAACTTGTTCAAATACTATTGAGTTTTAGTATATCAAAATTATCTCATAAATGTTTCAAGAATGTATTTTTTTACGTTTTCATGTAAAACATATTAGTATCACTTTTTATTTTCAAAATTTCCATGTTTATCCTCTTTCCCAGTTATAAAATTCCACATTATCCACTCTCCTCTTCAAATTCCAATGGAATTTTGGATCAGATGATATAATAAAATTATATTCTATAAATCTCTCCACAAAACCTAGCGGACTTTTAATTATCATAATTGAAATATAATAACCCTTTATGTATAAACCTTAATAGGTTGTCCCAATAATATATAATGTTCTTAACCATGCACTTTCATTTTACTTCTCTTTATAGCTACAGAAAATATTATCTTGCTATGGTAATATAATAATAAAAATATATACTATATACTATGATGTTATAATGTTAATGATATAATCTATATATCCTCCTCCTCCATCTAATGGGAAATGAAACAGTTGATCATGTGTACTGTGGTCTTCAATCTCACAAACTGATGTAATTAATTTTCCATTATCATCACTCTAAGATGGATATATTGATGGAGTTAATATGTGTATAGGTTATTTACGACATTAACAACCTTATTAAATTATAATATCACATTTAACATCATAAATTCTAATATATTGGAAAATAAGATTGTCTCTCATTCATATGTGTGGACTACCACCTCCACATAGCGCTGTGAAATGTCTTTATTTTTTTTAAAAAATAGTAATGATTATATATTTTGTAAACATAAATTAAAAAATATAATATATAATGGTTCTTTATAGGATAAAAATTATTTATCTTTTTTTACATCCCATATGTTTGAAAATATAAATACCGTTCAAGCGTACGTATGTCCTACCATGTCCATGTATGGTGTAACTCATTTTCCCATCTCTAAATTTATGGCCTATATTGAATAATTTTATTATTATTAAATATTATATTTATATCATGATTATCATTTTGGATATTATTTAACCAAAATCAATTTAAAAGGACTGAAACTACTAAACCAAAACCAAAATGAAAAATGGAGCAAATATATACAAAAATAGTGAATTTAGCAATGAATTGTTAATAAATATGTCATAAATGACTATAAGAAAATAATATATGGTATTAAATACATTAGTATGATTTTTAATATATTAATTATAAATATATGTTTATTATATATGAGGTATAGAAACATACAATGGAAATAGGACCTGAGATAAGGGTTCCTCGTATCACATTTACTTCTATGATACATATGCCATTATTATCACTTATTTTATTTGTGTGATGTATAAACTTACATTTTGATATCTTATATCATTAATAACTTTTTCAACATCATATTTAAAGTTTCAATAGATTTTATTTATTCAATAGTGGTTATGATTCATAAGTTACCAATTAAGTAATGGGTTTTGTAACATCCTAATTATATATTAGGATTATTTCTGTTTAAGTTTCAAAAGTTGAAACCAATTGATATATATTTCAAGAAACATCAAAATTTTATTTTCGTAATATTATTACTATAAAATACAAGTTATCCCCTAAATTTTATTTCCTTAAGAATGAAATATACTAAAAATATGACGCCCCAACCCGAGTACCACTCAATGGATCCCTGAAACTTGTTTTCCACATGGATTAAAGTGAGCCTCCCCATACGCCAAAGGCTATCGACTAGCAGTGAGGGCATAGGGTGTGTCTGTGGGGAGACTATGAACTCATTACCAGAGTTTATCATAATGTATATACAATATTAGGTAAATACTGAAAGAAGTATAATATATAAAAACAAGACCAACAACTCTTCATAGTAGAAGAAGACATAAATTTCTATAAAATAGATAATAATACTCAAAAGTTGAATAATATCATATAAATAATGGTGATGATATATGTCATATCTCTAGAAATATGGCAAATAGGTAAACATGAAAGTATCTAATACATTTTATTAAATAGAATAAAAAAACCAAAAAATATCCAAGTATCCTAAGAATTGGCTCGATCATCTTCTTACAAGATCCATCGTAAAGAAACCAAGCAAGATCAGGTGTCCAAAGTGGGATGATTAATGATGACCACACCTGCATACATATAATCCACTTGAGTACCATCAGTAGTCCAGATAGGGTGTGAGATAAATCTCAGCAGGCCACCACCAATGATATCTATACCATGCAATATGTGAATATAAACTTAAAGTGAGTAGGCATATATAAAAAATTAAATATATAGTGGTAGTGTAAATATCTCAAACCCCTCTTCAGCCTCAGTTGGAAATGTCTTCAAACATACAATCATTAAATTAATTCATCTGATTTTAGTTAAAATAAATAAGTTACATGAGATATAAAAACATTGAAAAAGTATCATGATGATAATAATAATAAAGGATCCAAGGTATAACAATTCGTCTTGTAATAATGATAACAGTGAAATAGATTCCAAGGTAATAACCAATATATCCCTGACCTCAGGGGTTGATCCAACTCATTAATAATATATAACCTGGATATAAGGGGTCTGAGTGTAATCTAAGGGGCATCACCCAAGGTATTCCATTTTAATTGATTCTAACTGAGTCCATGGATATCATCTAGGGTAAAATAGGCTAATTATGAATGGTCCCAATGGGGTGAATCCAGGATGCCACATATACAAAGGCAGCCAACTACATCCAAGTAGTGTATCCAAGGAATCCTAATATCAGGAAAATAATTAATGGATCTTGTGGTGTCATTATAGGCATACTCTAGTATACAAGGACCATGTTCCAAGGTGGTTATCTCTCATAGAAACTAGATTCTTAAATCAGAGGGGCTTCCTATGAGTTTTCAAGGCATTATATCATGAATCCAATGTTGGATCAAGTCTAACAACTACTATTAGGTATAAAAGGTCCATATGCAATTGGAAACTTATACATGATTCATAATATATAAATTAGAGAATGTTTACTCATTCCTCTTAATATGTACATAATATTATTCCATTAACCTCCATACTAGGTGGCAAGGATAAGAAGTAAATTTAACCATTTAATACTTTAATTACATAGTCATTAATTATGTAAACTCCTCTACCTTTCATTAAACATGGTAAGGTGTGCTATGAATGTGAAACAAATTCATTCAATTAAATTCAATTAGTCCAAGTGATATATGTATATATTATACTATCCATTTACAATTGCGATTAAATTATTATATTGAAAAACTTACCTTAGAAGGGCCAAGTGGAAAATTCAAATTGCATCCATTATCAATTCATTCATTTAATAAAACACTTACCTTTAATGGTGCCAAGTCGAAGTTTACCCAAATGGTGGTGCATATAGTTATAAAAAATACATAATAGGAATAAACAAGGCAATCAACCTACATTGGATGGTCTTTGTTGAATGGATAACCTTCAATAATGTTGAAAAAATATAGCATGAGATCTAGAATATGAATATGATGATTATAATCAAGAAATGGGAATTAAATGGGCAACCCTCGATGAAATTTTCATGCTCACAATGATGGAAGTTTATAAAATAGAGATACTAGAGAGAAGAGTCATATACCACCCACCTTAAGCTCACATAACTATCCTTGTCTAGTATCTTCCTTCAGTTCATCTTGGATTAGAAGGAATATAATGAATGGATCAATACCATAAAAATAGAGTCCATGATCCTTCATCAAAATTTAATCATTTAGGGAAAGATAGATGAATAAGGACTCAATATGAATAGATTACTTACCAATGCACATATAATGAGACGAATAAGGATTTAATAAAACATCAGATGGGGAAACATGATCAATCACTATGAAAAATGGGGTTGAGTAACAAAATGGGAGGGGAAGAGACTTATGTCAGTTGGAATGAGAAAATGAGTTAGTGGGGTAAGTTTATAATTTATTAAGAAAATCTTGGTAACATCACCCACGAAAAACAGAGCACATGGTCTGTATGCATGGTTGGCCAAACCATATGCCGGACATGCTTAGATATCAACCTAACAATGCTACCCTTATGGTTAGGCCATACAGTTTGTGTAAACATTAGACAATTTTTGAAATGGCTACGGTAAAAAATACAAACCATCTGTATAGGCTTGTGGTCCAATCTGCATGGTTTCCTTAAATCGTTCAACCTCTTTCTTCTCATTTTCTCGCCGTACACGATTAGGGATAACCACGCATCCTACCCCACATGGTTTATCCTAACCATGTGGCCAACCAATTTTTTACTAAAGGTTCATCCTTCGGCTATAAAAAATCCTCAGACACACCCAAAATACCTGTGGCCGCATTTTCCATCCATATTAAGTCTAAAATAAAGAGTTAGACTGAATTAAAAAGGATCCATACCTTAGATGAAAATTGGGTTCATATAATCTTCCACACATAAAGGAACCCATCCTTGAGTTAACCTTCCAAGGGTGACAAAACATCGTCTAAGAACAAATGTGGACACTGGGAACTTACGTCATCCTTCGTCTCCCAGGACATGTCTTGTACACAATCTTGCTTCCATATCAACCATACTAGAGGGATAGGATGACTTTATAGAGCCTTCATCCTCTGGTAAAAAATGCATATATAATACTCCTCAAAAGAAGCATCAACATATATATCAACCTCCTCCAGATCAAAGGCATGATATTAGTTTTCATGATAATGTTGAAGATGTGATATGTGGAAGACATCATGAATAACATTATACCTCTGAGGTAGTAACAACTAATAGGCTACATTCCCAACTCTATCCATAATCTCAAAGGTCGTAGAAAGATTTATTATAGCTTCCAAATCCTGTGTATCCATGTATGCCCAAACTTGGGTGATACCCATAAGAAAACATAATCCTCAGCCTTTAATTCTAGAGGTCTTTGGTGGAGATCAACGTATGATTTCTGTCTGGACTTAGTAGTAGAAAAATGAATCCTGATTAGATGAACCTACTCTAAAATCTCATGAACAAGATGAGGATCTAGTATAACTACCTCTATTTCCTCTAACCATCACATGGATGAATTACATGACCTACCATAGAAGGCCTCAGAAGGATCCACATGAATCATCTCATTAAATCTTTTATTTTAGGTGAATTCTACAAGAGGGATAAACTTATCCCAAAAACCACTAATATTATGGACATATTTTTGGAACATGTCCTCTATTACCTATATCTTCTGTTATCATTAGCCATATGTCTGAGGGGAAAATATGTACTCAACAACACCAGTATACCCATATATATTTGTACACACTACAATAAACTTTACATGAAATGAAATTTACAATTTGAAAATATAACATAAGGGACACAGTGTAGTCATATGATATCATATACATATAGTCTTCCCAGATCATCAACTAAGAAAGTCTACCAGATAGGAATGAAGAGGGCTATGTTTATCAATCTATCAATGACTACCAAAATTTCATCTATACGTCAAGGAGACCATAGTATGTTGACTAAAAAGTCCATATAAACATCCCCCATTTCCATTATGAGACTAGAATTGGATATAATAAACCAATAGGTCACTAGATATATGACTTCATCTGCTGATAGGTGGAACACCTAGTGATAAAGCATGCTATATGAGATTTTACCCTGGGACACCAATACTAGTATCATATATATCGATATATATTTTATATTCATGGATGAACTCCCCATTGAGAAGCATGGAACTCTCACATCATTTCCTCTCTCATACATATAGGAACCCAAATACAACCATGTATATAGAGAACATCATCTCCATCTACAGCCCAATCCGGAGGCAGGTCCTCCCCAACAATACTCTCCCCATGAAATAACCCATTAGTATTTGAAAAATGCCTACTCTTATCCCTATCAAGGTGATAATAGGTAAATTTCAAGGATGATATATAATACTACTCATGATTCTCATGAAACTCTAGATGCAGTTTAGAAAAGAGGGCCAATAATTTCTATACACCACTCACTTCCTTTACGGGTTGTGCCTAATTTTTCTGACTCTGCTCATTCACTACCGCGTTTACCATTCTAGGATTATAGACAATATAAAAATTATAGGACGGATGATATTCACCCCATCTTTACTATCTAAGATTCAAGTCACACTATATAATTTTATATTTGAGGCTCTTGTGATCTATAGACACAAAAGTATCACCCATCAGATAGTGTCTCTAACAACGTAAGGCATGGAAAACTGATATTATCTTGAGATCATGCATTGGGTAATTTCTTTCATTAGTATTCAACTACTGATATCTGTACATAATGAAACTATCCGCCTACATCATCAATTCTCCAGGACAATTCTTGATGCATCACAAAACATTGTATAACCTCTTCTAATCTCAAGAGGAACCAAAATAAGTGTCAAAATAAGACTTCATTTTATATCTTGAAAATATTTTTCAAATGCTTCTAACCATAAGAACTTGACACCATTTTTTCTAAGACCTATAAGGGATGAAAAAAGGAATGAGAATTCATGTATGAAACACTTGTAATATCCATATATCCTTAATAAACAATAAATATTATGAATATGCTTGGGATAATCCCATGTGAACACATCAATCACCTTTCTAGGTCAACATATACTCTTGATTCCAAAATTATATGACCCAAAAATTGAACTTTTCGATGAAAAAGTGGTAATTAGAAATCTTGGAATAAATATGGTTCTCTCTCAGTGTATTCCTAAAGATATCATAATGTATATAATGGTTAATATGATTGTAAGAATACACCAAGATGTTGTCCACAAAGCCCATGAAGAAAGAATACAGATAGGGGTAGAAAAAACAATTCATAAAAGACGTGAAAACTAGGGTAACATTTGTAAGAAAAAACTTCTTAATGGGATAATCATACAAACCATACCTAATAGGGAAATATATATGATATATTTATGACATTTATACTTGCACTAGATGATATCTCGATCTCAGGTTAATTTTATAAAACCCCATAGCTACTCATTGCTGGCCAAAGAGATAATCTATTAAAGTAATTAGATACAAGTTCTTAAACATAATATGGTTCAACCATTAGTAATCTATGAATAAACAAAGGTTCCCATATTCATTCTTCAAGAAAAGCACTGGTGAACCCCAAGAAGATGTTCTATGATTTATAAAACCATTGGCCTCTAGATCCTCTGACTATCTCTTGAGATCATTGAGCTCAGTAGGTTCTATCCTGTATGAAAGAGTGGACACTGGAGATGCTCTTAGAACAAGCTCAATAATAAACTCTACATCTCTCTCAGGAGGTAATCTAGAAAAATCACCAAGAAATACATCCCTAAAATGAACTAATATGGGATTATAATATTAGATATGTACTATTTTACCCTCTATGAAGAGACTAGAAATATGGAAAGTCACTCCACATTGTCAAGGATTCACTTTTCCACCTCTACCAACCTGAATATGACACTCTCCTTGATGGAGATAACTGATACAGTATGGTGATGTAAAAAAACCCTATGGTGATATGAGTCCATATAAGAAAGATATGGAACCTGCCAAAGCATTTCTAGAATGAAATCAAATCCCTTCATCTTGTTCCCAAAGAGGGTTAATATCCAACATCAAGGGGAAGTACCTTCACTGGAATATGCCCTTTGATCACACTCTCAACCATGTGCCTAGGGTCATAACACCATAATAATAATGAATCTCTAAAACTGTTATATTCCATTGTTTATAGAGAGATAAAGGGGTGTAAACCACCTATATCAAATTAGGAAGATATAATAATAGAGGAAACTGAATAATACCTCTTGTTATCGACAGTTATGCACTCTAATCCCTAATTATCGACTATAATGCATGAAAATAACCTGATCCATGACCCATTTCTATAGTTGTAATACAAAGAGAAGGTCCACTCTGCTGACACCGATGATCAAAATTCAGGATACCATGTCTATGAGCTCCTCCTCAACCTGTTATACATATGAAAATCTAACTCCTCACTTGAAATAATTGAAAAGATCCTGCCCATAAAGGTGGAGCTGGAGAGGATCCTATTCCTCTCAAAGTAGATAGAAAGGTCAAAAATAATATCTAAAGATTTCCCATATGACCATGGGCACAACACACAAGAGATTTTTTTTCACAATGATGATTCCAATTCCCCTACCAACTAAACCGATGGAATACCACCAAGCTACTAGAAATGGTACTCTGGATACCACTTCACTGAAAAGATATCTCAAGGGAACAATTCCTAACATGGGATAAACTACGAGCCTTCCTCAACACTAAACCTATTTTACCATGACTATAACCATTAATTAGATTTTTCTTATTGATTAAATCATAATTAATGATCTTAGTGAACGTAGGTAGGTGAATGAAATTCACCTGAGTATGAATGGAATACTAGAGCCCATCCTTGAACCATCACACTCATGAAATATCAACATCAGTTAAAAGTGGTGAAATGTGTTGCAGCTTAATAAAATGTTCTAAATAGTATATAAATGCCATAAAACCCTAATCTAGATGCATTAACTCTCCAACTAAGTAATCTCTCAGAATTTAAAGAAATAAGTGATTATAGAAGGTAGTTAAGAAGATATCCTAGGCCAATCCCAGATCATGACTAGACTGGTTAAACTGCTTATCTGAATCATGAATCATATAGGAGGAAAGCTTGACCCTTAGCTATATAGAAATCTCGAGATGATCAATGATAAATAGATTGGACTCTATCTAGTACTTAGCTTTAATGTCCCAGAAATTAGGTATAATTTCTTTTTAATTATAAAGAATTATTTCAAAACTGTGAAATCTAACGGCACGCAATTCCGAGGACCGGAGTGCCCAGAATGATCCGTCGAAGTTTGGTTAAGTTTTAATTATCGTGTGTAAGTAGTTTTCCTAAAAAAGTGGAATAAATATTAAATGGTAACTCAGATCAAAAATATGAGGGCACTGTTGCATTTTAGATGTTGGGTTTACCTCAGGAACGATTTAAGTTTAGTCGATGAGAGCCTCCTTTGAGAAAACCCAAAAATGGGATAATCCTGAATAAAATAATTAAATAAATTACTTTATTTTTTAAATTCTTATAACCCAAAAATGGTAAATCGGATTGAAAATTTGATACCACCAATGAACTCATGAGGGTATTCTATCTTTAGACAGATACTAACATTGGTTGGAGCAAGCCACCAGTAAAAGTGAGTTTTTTCAATTAATAAAATAATTAAGTGACAATTATTTTATTGTAAATAGCATAACTTTTAAACGGTAACTTGGATTGAAAATCTGAGAGTACCTTTTGGTTCTTTGGGGCGTGATTCACTTAGTCATAGACTAACCTCGATTGGCATGGATCAAGGGTGACTGTTATAATTTTTCCAAACTTTTTTTCGGGTACGTTCAGTGAACACACGAGCGGTGTAAAATATCTTTTGAACTGGTACTCAGAATTGAAATCTGAGGGTACCGTTGAACTCACAACACAGATATTTTCTAAAGGAGACCTTCACTCTGACCATAGTAGATCCAGAAAAAAATTTAGTTTTTGGAACTTTTTAATAGAATAAATAATATAACTTTATTATTTTATTTTTATTCAATTCCTCCAATGGATGAGCGGTAAGGTGGGACCAGTGATGTGTTAAGACAATAAATGACTTGAAATTTCAATTCTAAGTAACCACACCATTGGAGAATTATGAATGTTTATAATTAATGGGTCTCCATTAATCTCACTAACATTGCACACCTTTCCACTCTCCTATTTATATGGAGTTTGGGGAGAGGTGTTGGCAATACTTCGCCATGAAACGAAGTGCAAAAAAAAGTGCAGTGACGCTAAACCCTTGGAGGACGGAGTCGGTACCAGTGGGAGGTAATGAACGACACTGATACCCCGAACTGGAGATCGATGAACGAGTGACATCATTGGAGGTTAGTTGTGGGGGATAAAAAATGTCGACACTTCCTCAAATGATGACTCTCTCCAATTAACTTGAGGTAGGGTTTTTTTCTTTGGTGCATTTTTGATTTTCCTCTTACCCATTCTTGAATTTATTCGAATAACATGGGTCAACCATCTAATGGGTTGACCCAAAATTCTTCCGTCTTTGTGGTTGTATGTTGTGAGGTATCTTGTAGGGTTTGTTGTTGATTTATGACCCCTTACCGCATTCCTGTCGACCCCTTTATTCAAGAACAATATTGTCGCTTTCTACTGTTCTAATGTGTTGGGTGTGGGACAAACAAACACAGTCCAACCCCTCTACAAATCGTTGTGGTGTATGATGTATTTTTTGTGTTGGAGGAGGAAGGTGACTGGTTCCAGCGACTGGCACTGGTGGGGCTTGGAAATGGAGACCGACTCCATATTCGGCCGTGAAGAAGGTGGATGTGTGACCATGCTGCCGGAGAAAGGCCGCAGCTCGTCGACCACAATGGAGGAAGGCCGACGGCCGGCGAAGGCCGAACACACAAAGGGGATGGGGGCGCGCATCTGTACCGCCTGGCGAGCAAGAGCCACGATCTTATTCTGCGGCAGCGAAGGGAGGGAGGCCGGCCGAGCCAGCCGCCGGTGAAGGCGTGACATTAAGAGGAGGGCGTAGGCCATCTGACTAGTTGCAGTGGACCATGGAATCACTGGCCAGGCTGGACCCAATGGGCCGGGTCGGTTCGACCGGGTCGGACCGATCCCGGACCAACTTCGAACCATTTTCACTCTTTCGGCCCTATCTTGAGCTTCAGACGTCTGTTTGATGAACCATCTGCGGAAACAGAAACCTTGGATTGAGAAGGTACTTTTGGGATACACCACTTGAGTTTTGGATAAAGTTGGGGTATGAATGGGTTGGATCGAACACGAATCCATCCAGGCCCTCGGGACTAAAATGCCAATGACTTATGTACCGGGCGTTCGATTGAAGCATCGCCTATTGCATTGGGACCCCTTTTACTTGGAGGTCGTTTGAGATATGTCTTCGTAGGACTTCATGGAAGTTGGAGTATTGACATGTGGCTTGAGGAGTGGACCCTCCCGGAATCAAGATATCTTAGCACGGGAATCCTGTTGCTGGCTTTAACATGAGAAAGGAATTGTATGTAGGTCTATGCTTTGGGATCCTTCGTAGGTCTATTCTTGAAAATCCCACATGGATCAGCTCTAGGAATCTATTTTGGAATACTATAAGATCCTATGTGGGTCTTCTATACTAGAATCCGATGTGGGTCTGATGATATACTAGGATCCTGTGTGGGTCTGATGATTTAGGATCCTATGTGGGTCTGATGATTTAGGATCCTACATGGATCTACCTATTAATTGAGTAATATGATTCATTAGTTACATCTAATCATCTTTACTACCATAACAAAGATATATGTAGTCTGAGTTGAGTCCTTACCTTTGTGGCGATACCATTGTAGTATTCTTCTATGTGGCGTACTTGTGTGGTACTTTCCTTCGTGGTGATAACATTGTGGCATTCTTATGTGTGGCGTACCTGTGTGGTACTTATCTTGGTGGTCATACCTTATTTGTATTAATATGTGTGGTGTACCTATGTGGTATTTTCCTTTGTGGTGATAACTTGGTGGTATTCTTATGTGTGGGGAACCTATGTGGTACATTCCTTCATGGTGATAACTCTGTGGTATTCTTCTGTGTGGTGTTACCATTGTGGTACTTAAATTTGTGGTGTTACCTTCATGGTATTATTTCCATCGTGGAACAGTTGATCTTTGAGCTAATTCATTGGGCCTTGAGTTTCCTCATGAATGAGCTGGGTTTTCATGATAACCTAGGTATAAGTATGTGCCTATACCTAAGTAGGGTTGAAAGTTGTTTTCATGATTTGTGGTTTATAGTTGGTGGATTTTTTGAGACCTTTGAGGGTCTTGGGGTCCCTTCTAAGTATCTTTATACTCACTCCTGCATGGGCTACGCGCGTACCTTGTTGTGCTTGGTGTAGATGACTAATAATGCTGACTAAGGATGAGAGTATTTGGACTGGAGGTGGCTCAGAGGTGGAACTTAGACGAGGCGTACCACAGAGTCTACCGTTCGAGAGATGTACCCACCCTTCATGTAGGATCTTTGGTGGGTGTTCACATGAGTTGTTTTAGTTTACTTGTACTTTCCAATTTTCTTGAACTTTCCATTTGGGCTTGTATTCTGGACCCTTTTACTTACAGTACTCACTCTTTTTACTATTAAGTTTACTCATGTACGTATCTTGTTGTGTTCTTGGTTTCATGAGTTTATAGGTTATAATGGAAATTCCTTACCAGTTTTAGGGGATACACATTCAGTGCTAGTCACCAGCCCCTGGCCTATGGAAGGCGTTCTTAGGGTAGTCACGACACATGCCCTAGGGGATGAGTCGTGACAAATTGGTATCAGAGGAGTTGGTTTTACTATATAACATTGAACTCTGATCTTTTTAACAGCTTTAGTGTTAAATTTAGTGAGTGTGGTTATGAGTTTAGGGAATCCAATGTTGGTGTGGCAGTCGGCGTATCCATATACCAGTACCTTGAATTCTGATTTCTGACTCGCTGCATGAAAACACTGACGGTGTGTGTGTTTTGAAAAGTTTTCCTTTGTTTTATTTGAGTTAGATCACCAGGTATAACTTAATGATCGTGGCACACAAGTTCTTTATTAGGATGCTGCTACGTAGGCAACCAACTAAGATTCCCGACAGAGTACACGATGATGGACCACCGAGTGATGAGGCTCCAGTGTAGGGCCCTCTTACTATGTTGGCACCTTTAGGTGGTTTACCAGCATAACCACCACCTGTTGGGCAGCAGTTACCACCCTACGCACTGTCGGACAGTTCACGCTGACTAAGTTTATTGCACGAGTTCCAGTAGTAGGGGCCTCTAAGGTTTTGAGGCGCGATAGATTCCCACGTAGCTGAGGGCTGGCTGGAGGTGATTGCTAGAGTTTTCCGCATAGTTGATACACCATTAGTGTAGATGGTGATCTTAGCTACTATTATTTTTCAGTGAGTGACCATGAGGATGGTCTGCAAGTGATGAGTCTTCGGTACATGGACCATTACCTGAGATAGTACCTTCCGGTAGTGTGTCAGGTAGATCACTGCTCGTTGGTCAGCAGTTACAACTAGTGGTGCTAGTAGAGGACACAAGTAGGCTTTGTTCCTTACATATGTTTCAGTATCTGATACCCCTTCGGTTCTGAGGTGAGCCCAACCTATAGGCGGTATAAGACAGGCTTGTGGAGGTGGCTGAGAGTTCCCTAGAGCTCCAACAACTTCAACAGGATGACATGTCAGTAGCTGAGTGTTCATCGAGGCGTACTGACAATCCTAGGTACTCTATGAATATAGTACGAACAGTGATTCAGAGCTCAGACCTCTGAGCGAGGTGTCTTTAGGGACATCTGAGCTAGTAATATTCCTCTATGAATTCCTACTTATGTTAGGGTTCTAGAGAGAACCTTTTTTGTTGAATATTCTTTGGCTGAGCGGATGCAGCTATTGAATGTAAATAGTGGGAAAGAATGAAACAGACGCAAGTCTCAGATAATTAGGCATGTAAAATGTTTTAGGAAGATGATGTGATAGGGATATACAAATCTGTAGGGCTGCAGATGTAGAAGCAGAGCTTGTAGGGAAACATGAGGTGGTGTACTTTTCGACATGTTACAACCACCCCCCTTTGTGGTCCCCACCAGGCTCATGGAGCTGGAGGACAGGGGAAGAGAGTAGCTGTATGCAGTCAAGGAGTGCGACCTAAGGGATCTAGAAATGATTCATGGTACGGTCTGTGCCTACTACTAGCTGTCGTATCAATAGACTTAAATACCAATCATTCCTTTCTTCCATGAATATTGTCCAAGACCTATAGTTTCTAGTAAAAATATTGACTTGAACCTGACGTCTATAGATACTTTTGGGAGGAGAATTGATAATCACACTTAAGATGACGATGTGATATGACCCTTGAGGTGAGAGTTTTGGTTGGAACCTCTTAGTGGAAGCGTCGAGGCCTTACGACGTTAGTTTGGGTATGACTGGAAATCCACAATTCATACTCAGATTGACTGTATTAGGAAAAAAAGGTAGTGGTTTATCTACAACATTGAAATTGGGGTTTCCTTGGTTGGCGAAAAAGGAAACCTAGATAGGTCAGGATAAACTCCTATATAGGAGGTTGTGATTGATCACTCATGAGTTGGCCATCCTCACCCTCATGGCTGCAGAATTTTTGCGCTTTTTGTTCCAAATAAGAGAGGCTAGAGTTCTTCCAAGACTATGACATTGAGATAGTCTATACTACTAGGAAGGGGAATGTGGTAGCAGATGCAATCAATAGGAGGTCTGGTCTACAGTTGCTGAGTGAGGAATCAAAGTAACTAGTCACATTGCATATATCCTTCTTGGATAGAGATGAAGCTGGTTACCTCTAGTCTATGACTTTCACTCCCCCAATCCTTCAGCAAGTTGGGCAGGGGCAACATGGGGAATTGACTGCGAGGCTCGACGTGCTCAGATATCCTCAGGGTAGAAACCTGATGTATTTTTTGAAGGTGGGGAGCACGTCGTTATTTTTAGAGGATGTACCAAGGTACCAGTGGCACTTCGAGAGGAGGTGTTGAGGGAGTTCCATACGTCCCCTCTAGCGGTACATCCTAGTGTGGTGATGATATACCAGGACCTCCGATGTCAGTACTAGTGGCTAGAGATGAAGAAATAAGTGGTAGATTTTGTTTCACGATGTATCACTTGTCAGCAAGTGAAGACTTCATAGAGTTGGTAGAAGTCTTTTGCCGACAGGATAGAGAGACCCTTGGAGTTCTAGGAGGGGGACCATTTATTCTTGAGAGTCTCTCCTCGACGGGGACTATGGATATTTGGCCGAGGGAGAAATTTATCACAGAGGTTTATTGGTCCTTTTTTTATACTTCAGAGGATAGGGGAGGTAGCATACCACTTAGATCTTCCACCGCATTTGGAGAGGGTGCGCAGCGTCTTCCATTTTTCTCAGCAGACGAGATACGTGCACGAACCATCTCACATCATCGACCACATCGAGATGGACTTAGATGACGTGGCATCGTTTTCAGAGGTTCTAGTGGAGATTGAGAATCAACCAGATCGGGTCCATCATGGGTGATCGATACCCTTAGTGCACATACACTAGCATCACGGGAAACTGTATGAGAGCACATGGGACCGGGACACTCATATTCATGCCCAGTACCCTCTTTTGGTTATTTTTCCTTTTTTGTGGCTTTCAGGGAAGTAAATCCCTATGGTGGGGAGAATGTAATGCCCCAGAAATTCTGTATAATTTCTTTAATTATATGGAATTATTTTGAAACTGCAAAATCTGATGGCCTGGGATTCCGAGGCTCGGAGTGCCCAGAATGATGTGTCAAAATTTGGTCATGTTTTAATTAGCACTCATAAGTATTTTTCCTAAAAAAGCAGAATAACAATTAAAAGGTAACTTGGATCAGAAATCTGAGGGCACCATTACATTCAGGATGGCGGTTTTACCCTAGACATAACTTAATTTTAGTCAGCACAAGCCTCTTGTGAGAAAACCCAAAAATGGTTTAATCGTGAATAAAATAATTAAAATAATTATTTTATTTTTCAAATTATTATAACTCACTAACGGTAACTTGGATTGAAAATCCAAGACCACCACTAAACTCATGAGGGTATTCTATCGTTAGGAAGATACTAACATTGGCCAACGTGGGCCACCCGTAAAAGTTAGTTTTTGAGCATAAATAAAATAATTAAGTGACAATAATTTTATTGTAAAATCCATAAATTTTTAACGAAAACTTGGATTGGAAATCCAAGAATATGGTTGGGTTCAATGGGGTGTGATTCACTTAGGAAGAGCCTAAGCTCGACCGACGTGGGTCAAGGGTGACTGTTATAATTTTTCCGAACTTTTGGTCAGGTACGTTCAGTAAACGCGCTAGTGGCATTTTATAACTTTTGAACCGCTACTCAGAATTGAAATATAAGGGAACCATTGAACTTTCAGCGCCGATATTATATTAAGGATACCTTCACTTTGGACACAGTAGGTCTGACGAAAAATTTAATTTTTGGAACTTATTAATAGAATAATAAAATAACTTTTTTATTTTATTTTTATTCTATTCCTCCAACAGACGAGTGGTAAGGTGGGACTGGCATGTGTCAAGAAAATAAATGGAATAACCTTTCAATTCTATGTAATCTCACCATTGGGGAATTAAAAAGGTTTCTAACTAATGTGCCTCCATTAATCCCATGAACGGTGCACACCCTTCCCCTCTCCTATTTATATAGAGTTTGGGGAGAGGTGTTGGCACTGCTTTTCCAAGAAACAAAGTGCTGAAAAAGTGCAGTGACACCAAACCCTTGGAGGATGGAGCTGGTACCAGTGGGAGGTGACGAGCGACACAGAAACCCCGAACCGAAGATCGATGAATGAGTGACGTTGTTGGATACTAGTTGTGGGGGACGACTAATGTCGACACTTCCTCAAATGAGGATGCTCTCCAACGAACTTGAGGTAGGGGGTTATTTTATTTTTGTGTTTTTTAATTTACTCTTCCCCATTCTTGAATTTATACGAAAAATGTTGGTCAACTGACTAATGGGTTGACCCGTGATTCTTTCATCTTTGCAGGAGGATGTTGTGGGGTATCTTGTAGGGTTTGTCATTGATTTATACCCACTTAACTCATTCTTGTCTACCCCCTTGATTCAAGAAAAATATTGTCGCTTGCTACCGATCTAACGTGGAAGGTGTGGGCCAAATGAACTTGGCCCGAACCCTTTGAAAATCATTGTGGTGTATGATGCATTCTTTGCGATGGAGGAGGATGAAAACTGGTGCCGGTGACTAGAACCGGTGGGGCTCAGAAATAGCGGTCTGCACCACAGATGGCCGTGACGAAGGCGGCTGCACGACCATGTCGTCGAAGAAGGGTTGCGGCCCGTCGGCTGCAGGAAGGGGATGGTAGACCCCATCCATGCAGCTCGGTGAGCAGGAGCCATGACCTTGTGCGGTGGTGATGAAGGAAGGGCAGTCAACCGAGCCAGTCGCCGGTGAAGGCACGACGTGCGACCGCACCACGCGAAGGAGGGGGTAGCCGTCCGGCCAACCGCGGTAGGCCGCTGCACTATGGGCCTCCCACATAGCGGGCTGCCGCACCGAAGTTTGCCACACTACGGGCCGCCCCTCCACGGGTTTCCGCACCGTGAGCTGGCTGGACCCAGTGGGCCGGGTTGACCCGAACTGGGTTGGGTCAGCCCAGGCCTGGTCGGGCCGGACCCAAACCAACTTCAACCCATTTTGACTCTTTCAGCCATATATTGAGCTTCGAGTGTCCAGTTTGATGAACCATATGAGGCTCCAGAAACCTTGGATCGAGATGGTAGTTTTGGTATACCCCACTTGAGTTTTGGATAAAGTTGGGGTACGGCTGGGTGGGATCGAACATGAATCCAACTGGTCCCTCGGGACTAAAAGTCTAATAACATACAGACCGGGTATCCGATTGAAACATCGTTTATTGCATTGAGACCCCTTTTACATGGCGGTCCATTGGGATACTTCTTCATGGGACTTCATGGAAGTTTTAGTATCTACATGTGGCTTGAGGAGCGGACCCTCCCAAAATCAACCGAGCTTAGTACAGGAACCCTATAGCTGGCTATAACATGAGAAATGGATCCTATGTGGTATGTGATTTGGGATCCTTCGTGGGTCTATGCTTAAGGATCCCACATGGATCCGCTCTAGGAATCCATGTGGGACTACTCTAAGACCCTGTGTGGGTCTGATGTACTAGGATCCTATGTGGGTCTAATGATGTACTAGGATCATATGTGGGTCTTATGATTTAGGATCCTATGTGGGTCTGATGATTTAGGATCCTACGTGGGTCTGCCTCTTAATAGAGTAAGATGATTTAGTAGTTACATCTAATTATCTTTACTACCATACATAAGTTGTACCTGGTGTGCGTTGAGTCCTTACCTTTTTGGTATTCTTCTATGTGGCGTACCTGTGTGGTACTTTCCTTCAGGGTGATACATTGGTGGTATTATTCTGTGTGTCATACATGTGTGGTACATTCCTTCGTGGTGATACCTTTGTGTTATTCTTCTGTGTGGCATACTTGTGTGGTACTTACCTTCATGTTAATACCTTTGTGGTATTCTTCTGTGTGGTGTACCTATGTGGTAATTTCCTTCATGATGATACCTTTGTGGTATTCTTCTGTGTGGCGAACCTGTGTGGTACTTTTCTTCATGGTGATACCTCTGTGAAATTCTTCTATGTGGAATTACCTTTGTGGTACTTACATTTGTGGTGTTACCTTCATGGTATTATTTGCTTCATGGAACAATTGAGCTTTGAGCAAATGAGTTGGGCCATGAGTTTCTTCATGAATGAGATGGGTTTACTTGATAACCTAGGTATAAGAATATGCATATACCTTCATAGGGATGATATTTTTTTTCATTCTTTTTGGTTTATCCTTTGTGGATCTTGTGAGACCTTTGAGGGTCTTAGGGTCCCTACTGAGTATCGTTATACTCACCCCTGCATGGGAAACGACTGCACCTTGTTGTGTTTGGTGCAGACGACAGACAATGCTGACTGAGGACGAGAGTATCAGGACTGGAGGTGGCTTAGTGGTGGACCTTAGACGAGGAGTACCATAGATAAAACCGTTCAAGATCTTTTCCTACTGTTTAGGTAAGATCCTTAGTGGGTGTTCACATGATCTATTTCAGTTTAATTGTAATTTTTGGTTTTCTTTTACTTTCTAGTTGGCCCCTTTTACATACAGTACACACTCTTTTTACTATTAAATTTACTCATGTACGTATCTTGTTGTGTTCTTGGTTTCATGAGTTTATAGGTTATAAAGGCAACAGATTACCAATTTTAGGGAATATTCTTTCAGTGCTAGTCACCAACGCCTGGCCTATGGATGGTGGGCTTGTGGTTGTCATGGAACGGGCCCTGGGGGATGGGTCATGACATTAGATTCTTGTGGACCTCCATAACCTGAAAAGATATAAGGATTCCACTACTGGAACTCATGTGTCACGAACCGAATCGGGTCGCCATCTGAACCGACACCCGACCCGGCCCGCGGCAAGGCCCGATGGGCGTTCCCGATCCCCACGGGCTGGCACAAGTGCCCGAGTATCAAAATAAAATTTGGGAATGATTTACCCGAGTGAACAAATATAAAGCAGCCAACCAATGTAAACCAAACAGAAGTAAAGGTTACAGTCAAACTTGCAGTTAACCAGACACTTTTTTGGTTCACAAGTATTCAGAACCCAAATAACACTAAAACAAGATGACCAAAAACCAACCTAAGGTTTGTCGCCCGGTGTGAGGACACTGCCCATAAGCCACCACCAAAACACCACATAGATAGGCCGGCTAACAACCTGAACCACTACTCCCAAAAGCTTGACCCTTACATGTATCAGAAGTAAACAGATCTAATTACACCCAAGGGTGTAAGTAGCGTGTGAGCAATTGCCCAACAGGATATCACCAAGAAAATATTCCACACATAACTATCAAAAGACAAACCATTTTCAATGCTAAATAAAGAAAGAAAGAAGTGCAAAGGAAATGGTTTTTATAAAACAATTTAAAGGAAAGACAGTTCAAGGTAAACACATTAGGGTAATAATTTAAGTGACATATCACGTATCATTGTGCACGCAAAGTAACCGGTAGCACAAAAGGATGGGAAAGCCCCAAAAGGATACTGGAGCATGTGGGACCCTAGAACGTCGTGTCTCGGTGAAACGTGGCTTAGAACTCCAGGACCCTCAGTTAACATGGCTTAGAAGGCCACGACCCTCAGAACACATGGCTTAGAAGGCCATGACCCTTAGATATCATATGTTTATTTAGTGTTGCAATCGTCAAACCTGCCAGTGAAACTGGGTCGGGTCATCTCCGGAACACTAGCTCAACAGTCCTAGTCTCCCCACCTAATACCCTGGCTCCCCTCCTTGTGCTCACCTGAAGATCAATGTTCACATAACATGTCACATTATCACTTTGACCCAAACGTGTCACCAGCACACTGATATCCTCTTTGAAAACCACAAACACGCCAAAACCTTTTTTTAAACTTAAACCACACTGATTACGCTTTAAATTAAACTCGATGAATAACTTAACGAAATCACTTTGTTAATTAAGAAAACCACTAAGAAAATTTATTGAACAGTTTTCAAACATGTTGCAAAATTTTTTAAAGGTTTAAAAGTCACTCAAAACCCCTTTATATAATAAAACATATTCTGACACACCAAAAACACAAATTGCGTCATCCGCACTTTTTAACTCACACACTGCACAATTTACAAATAGTAATAATAAACATCCAAAGTAAGTTTTCACAATAAAAATAGACTTACATCACATTAATATACTACTGGAAAATTATATTCACATTTAGAAAGTAAACAGAACTAATTTTTCAACATGGAAACTAATTAGCAGGGTGCTAAAAAAATTATACCAACACGCAAAAGATCGCAAGATGATAATTGAGTGTGGGATCACCTACCTCAAATAGGAACGGAATGCGACACAACACACAATTCTCGTTGCGCAAAGTTCGCACAGTATTGCGCCGTTAAACAGGTCCTAAAACAGTATACCGTTAAACAGGTTCAATAATAATAATAACATAATAATAATAGTAATAATAGTAACAATAATAATCATAGTAACAATAATAATCATAGTAATCTTAATAAAAATAATATTATAACAATAAAATAATAATATAATAATAATAATAGAATAATAATAATAACATAATAATAATAAAAATAGTAACATAATAATATTAACATAATAATAATAATAATAATAACAATATTATAATAATAATAATAACATAATAATAATGTAATAGTAGTAACAATAATAATAATATATTATTATTATTATTGACATAATAATAATAATAAAATAATAATAATTATTGTAATGATATACTAATTAACATATTAATAATAATAACAAAATAAACATTAATATCTTATTAGATAAGTTAAAATAATAAAAAAATAAATAAAAAAACAAAAAAAAAACAAACCTGCGCGGTCTGCTGGAGGAGGTGCCGAACAGGGGCGTAGGAGCGGGGAGGTGCGGTAACGGGGAGGCAGTGCACCGGCTGGGCGGAGGAGAAAGGAGAGCAGCAGGGGGCGCACCGGCTGGATGGAGGAGGAAGGAGAGCAGCAGGGGGCGGTCTGGTGCGGGTGTGCAGCAGAGGAGAGGTCCGGCGGAGCTGCTGTTCGGAAAGAGACAGCGGCAGAGAGGGAGATGGCACCGGTTGGGGAAGAGGAGGAAGAAGAAGAAAGGGAAGAAGAAGGAGAGGTGCAGCGGTGCGGGTGAGCAAGGAGGTGCGACAGCGAGAGGGTGTAGGAGCGGGGCGCGGCCGAGCGGGAGCAGCAGGGGGAGATGGGGAGAGGGTGCGAGGCAGGCCGAGGCGCGGGTGAAGGATAAATAGGGGAGAGAGATATACCTGGTGAGGAAGGAAAGGATGGAAGAAAATAAAAGAAACAAGAAATAAAAAAAAGAGGAATGGGGGGTGGCGGCGACTAGGGTTTCAGATGGGGGAGGGGAAGATTAAACAAACTAAAAAAACTGTTATTAATAACATATTAATAATAATACTAATAATAATAGCATAATAATAATAATAATAATAATAATAATAATATTAATAATGTAACAATAATAATAATAATAATAATAACATCATAATAATTATAAAAATAATAATAATAATAATAATAATATAATGATAAAAATAATATAATAATCATAATACAATAATAACCAATAAAACCATAATAAATTTTATCCGGTCATTTAACGTTCGTGCATCGGCACCACGTGCTAAGCGATGTAAATCCAACACGCACTTATCAACGTGCACTTATCAGCGTACTTAAAATAAATTTTATCCAGCTTGCTCGTGCCTTGCCCGCGCGCCAAGCGATGTGAGGCCGATGCGCATTTATCAGCGCCATTGTGGAAGCCCCTTATCGATTCAACCCATACTTCAACCATGAAATTAAATAAACCGGCAATTTAAACTCATGAAATAAAAATTTATAATTAAATTCGTACCTCTAAATGACATCTGGGTGTGACAATTCTCCCCACCATGAAAATTTTCCGCCCTCGGAAAGTCAGATCAAAGCCTGATCAGAGAATAGAAATGGGTACTCCTGCTCAACCCACGCCTTCCGCTCCCAAGTTTCATGCTCATCATTCCCGTGCTTCCAGAGAATAAGAACCAGAGGAATAGACTTCCCACGCAACACCTTTTCCTAGGAATCCACTATACGCACTGGTTTCTCAACCACAGACAAGTCAGACTCTATTTCTAGCTCCTCCCAATTCAGCACATGTGACGGGTCGGGGTTGTACTTCTTTAGTTGGGAGACATGAAATACGTCGTGAATCGATGTCAACTGCAAGGGAAAATCTAACCTGTATTCCACCTTGCCAATCTGTTCAAGAATCTCTAAGGGTCCGACATATCTCGGTGTTAGCTTCCCTTGCTTCCCCAAATGACGCTGAACCAAGCGAGGGGCCACTTTCATGAACACTCTGTCCCCCACTGAAAACTCAAGGTCCTGCCACCTCTGATCTGCATAAGACTTGTGGCGACTCTGAGTTTTCAACAACCGCTGCCTAACCAGCTTGATCTTCTCAGACATCTCCTGAACAAGGCTCGGTCCCAAGAGCGAGGCCTCTCCTACCTTAGCCCAACACAAAGGAGACAGACAGGGCCGTCCATAGAGTGCCTCAAAGGGTGCCATTCTGATGGAAGACTGGTAACTGTTATTATAAGCAAACTCGACCAGTCCCAAATGGCTATCCCATGAGCCTCCAAAATCTAGCACACAGGCTCGGAGCATGTCTTCCAGAATCTGATTCGCCCGCTCTGTCTGGCCATCGGTCTGAGGATGGTATGTTGTGATCATCTTAATAAGCAACCCCAAAGCCTTCTGGAGGCCTCCCCAAAATTGATATGTAAAGCGGGGGTCCATGTCAGAAACAAATGCCGACAGCACACCATGAAGTCTGACCACCTCCTGAACATACAAGCGGCCTAGTTCCTCTACCTTCGCTGTATCTCTGATCGGAATAAAGTGAGCTGACTTGGTCAAGCGGTCAATCACCACCTAGATAACATTCCTCCCTCGAGGTGTATGAAGAAAGCCAATGATGAAGTCCATGGCGACCTCATTCCACTTCTAGGTAGGTATGGGTAATGGATGGAGTAGGCCAGATGGTCTCTGATGCTCTGCTTTCACCTGCTGGAAAGTGTAACATCTGGATACGAAGTCAGCTGTGTCCCGTCTCATACCTGGCCACCAAAACTGACGGCGAACATCGTAATACATCTTGGTAGTACCAGGATGGACGACCCACTGAGACTGGTGGCTATCCTTCATCACCACCTTCCGCAGAGACAACGTCACTACATCACAACCCTTGAAGCATAGGACCATATGGGAAGAAAAGGTCCAATCAGAAGGAGTCTCCCCACCATGAAGAAACATCATATATCGCTGGCACAGCTCATCACCAAGCTGCTCCGGCTGAATCAACTCCGGAAGAGAAGGAGTCAAATGGATGATAGCCAAGAAAGTACCTCCACTGTGCTCTCTACTCTCCAAATGCATCTGGGCGAAGAGCCCCATCAAAGTCCACTCATCGCTAGACTTCCTCAACACCTGCACTGGTACTTTTCTGCTCAAAGCGCCAGCTACCACATTACCCTTGCCAGTGGTATAGACAATATCAAAATCAAAACCCTGCAGGTACTCGAACCAGCGGCACTGCCTCAAATTGAGATCCTTCTGAGAGAAAATATAGGCCAGGCTCTTATGGTCAGAATATACCACAAAATTCTCCCCAAAAGATAGTAGCGCCACGTCTTCAAAGCATGCATCACCGCCGCCAACTCTAAGTCGTGAGTCGGATAGTTCTTCACATGCGGCCGGATTTGGCGAGAACCATAAGCCACAACATGGTCATCCTGCATGAGCCCACATCCAAGGCCCTTACCTGAAGCATCACAGTACACGACATAGCCCTTTCCTGACTCTGGTAAGGTCAACATAGGTGCGGTGGTCAACCGCCGCTTCAACTCCTCAAAAGATTTCTGGCACTGTGGGCTCCACTCAAACATCACCCCTTTCCGGGTGAGTGCGGTCATGGGGGAGGCAAGCCGCGAGAAGTCCCAGACAAAGGGCCTATAATAACCAGCCAAGCCCAAAAAACTCCTAATCTCAAACACATTTCTCGGCTACTCCAATGACATAACTGCCCTGATCTTTTCGGGATCCAGTGAAACCCCTTGTTCTGAGACGACATGCCCAAGAAACTTCACTTCCCTGATCCAGAAAGTGCACTTCGAGAGTTTGGAATACAGGAGGTGGTCCCGCAAGGTTCCCAAAACAACGCGTAGGTGATGCTCATGCTCCTCCTCAGATCCAGAATAAACCAGGATGTCATCCACAAATACCACGACAAATGAGTCGAGATATTGATGGAACACCCTATTCATGAGTGCCATAAAAACTGCAGGAGAATTCGTTAGTCCGAAAGGCATGACCAAGTACTCGAAGTGATCGTACCTACTTCGAAAAGCCATCTTCGGGATATCTGCTTCTCTCCCCTTGAGCTGGTGGTATCCCGAAAGCAAATCAATCTTGGAGAACCACTTTTCCCCCTTCTGCTGGTCGAACAAATCTTCAATCCAAGGAAAAGGGTATTTATTCTTGATGGTTACCTTGTTCAATTTCCGGTAATCAATGCACAAACGAAGGGTTCCATCGGCCTTCTTCGCGGATAAAACTAGTTCGGCCCAAGGAGAGACGCTCGGGTGAATGAAACCTTTGGATTCTAAATCGTCCAGCTGTAACTTTAATTCCCTCAATTCGGTGGGGGCCATTTGATATGAGGGAAGAGATATAGGTTGTGTTCCTGGCACCAACTCAATCGAGAACTCCACGTCCCGCTCTGGGGGTAAGCTAGAAAAATCATCTAGGAAGACCTCTGGGAACTCATCCACGACATGAGGTAACATGCCCTGTGAAATACCACCATCGTCCTCCAGCGCGAGCGAAGACAACTGATGAGCAAGATTTCCATGCTTAGGGAGTGGAGGTCCCGCGCTTCCCAACCGATGATCCCATTCTCCATGAAATAACTGGGGAGTCCCATCTGGTGCTGTAAAGCTGACTCGGCGTTGATAGCAATCAATGTGCGCCTGAAAACACCCCAGCCTGTCCATACCAAGGATCACATCAAATAGATCCATATCAAGGACCAAGAAATCCCATTCCATCTCGACTCCCGACACAGAGAGTATGCACGATCGACACTTAAGGACTTGCTCCCTCTTTTTCCCCAGTAGTCTTACTAACTCCATAGAAAACAATAACAGCTCGGTTGGTAGGTTTAGCAAATTCACAAAATGAGTAGATATGAATGAAACTGAAGAACCAGTATCAAATAAAACTGCAGCTATAGAAGATGAAACCAGAATAGTACCTCGAACCATCAAAGGCCCTGCATCAGACCCCGCTGGTGCCTGATCCACAGCATGCTGTTGCCTGGTCCCTGCTTGAGAACGACTGCTCGCATGCGGCTCTGCCCTGATTTGGCTCTGCCCTGAAGACGATCCGGTCCTACCACCATGGCCACTAAACCGAGATCCTGTCGTTCTGGTAGGCTCTGACTGAACTGATACCCCTCTGGAAGCCACCGATCCAGCCCCACTCTGGTGAGGGCGTGCAGTCCTGCAGAAGCACTGTAGATGTCCCACAACTCCACATCCATGGCATGGTCTGGGAGGGTATAGAAAAACAGGTCAGATGTTCCCTACCCTTCCGCATTGATGGCACACAACAGACCCTTCACCAGAATCCCCAGATGAAAACTGTCTGGGAGGATGACCTGAGCTTCCATCACTCTTCTTCCATTGCTCATCACGCTTCCTATTCTTCTCAGATAAACTGCCACTGCCTAGCCCTAACACTGATCCAGAAAACCCCGAGTTTCCCTTCTTGTCAATCTCCGCCATACAAGCATGATCGACCACCTCATCATAAGTCTTCAGCTTGAATAATAAAACCTGTGATTGAATTTCTGGTCGAAGGCCCTTCTCAAACTTCCGAGCTTTCAAGAAGTCGCTCGAAACTATCTCAGGTGAGTACCGTACCAGTTCAGCAAAGCGATTCGCATAATCCATCACTGTATGATTCCCCTGCGAAAGCTCCATGAACTGTCGAGATCTAGCATAGGCTACGAACTCTGGAAAATACTGCTCGTTGAAGATACCCTTGAAGTCTTTCCAGCTCATGTGCTCATGTTTCCCATCCTGGACCACTGATTCCCACTATTTGTGACTGGAACCCTCTAGCTGGAACAAGGCACACTTCACCATGACTTCCTCGGGTGTTTCAATGAAATCGAACATGCATTCTATCTTTTCAAGCCACTCCCCTGCCTCCTGAGGTTTTGAACCACCTCGGAAAGAAGGAGGTTTTCTCCTCAGAAACTCTTGAGCTCTATCCTTCCTGAAGCCAAATTCTTCCCCTCTAGCTGGAATAGGGGTGGGAGCAGGAGTCGCCCCTTGTCCCAAAGCCTGAACGGCTCGGACCATCGCCTCTACCAATCTCTGATCAAGCGGCGTGGGAGAACTCTCTCCAGCTTCCTCCCTTGGGTGCATGGGAGCTCTCCGAGGAGGCATCTTACTGCAAAAGGGCAGCAATCAAGAAAGAAAACCATCAATAAAAAGGGAATATATTTTTTTACAACAAGATAAATATTCATCAATAAACGAAACATGCAAAAACGACTCCATGTAAAAGCTTTACGTTTCTTGCCTGGTGTCCACGTACAGTCTGCAGCCTGCATGTACCACCCAGAAAATTAGTGAAACAAGCACCCTGACATCCCATGGTGACTCAGTATCTGCCACGAGGCGTGCTGGCCTGGCACCCTACTCGCAACATGAATTCTGAGCCCCGACATACCCAACTCCTGTTTAATCCAACTCATCCCAAATAACATAAACCACGAACTAACCTCCCTTTGATACCATTTTTTCACAAACTGAATCGGGTCGCAATCCGAACCAACACCCGACCCGGCCCGCGGTAAGGCCCAAAGGGAGTTCCCGATCCCCACGGGCTGGCACAAGTGCCCGGGTATCAAAATAAACTTTGGGAACGATTTACCTGAGTGAACAAATATAAAGCAACCAAACAATGTAAACCAAACAGAAGTAAAGGTTACAGTCAAATGTGTAGTTAACCAAATAGGTTTTTGGTTCACAAGTATTCAAAACCCAAATAACACTAAAACAGGATGACCAAAAACCAACCTAAGGACTGTCGCCCGGTGTGAGGACACCGCCCCTAAGTCACTACCAAAACGCCACATAGATAGGCCTGCTAACAACCTGAACCACTACTCCCAAAAGCTGGACCCTTACCTGTATCAGAAGTAAACAGATCTACTTACACCCAAGGGTGTAGGTAGGGTGTGAGCAATCACCCAACAGGATATCACCAAGAAAATATTCCACGCACAACTATCAAAAGACAAACCATTTGTAATGCTAAATAAAGAAAGAAAGAAGTGCGAAGGAAATGGTTTTCATAAAACTATTTAAAGGAAAGAGAGTTCAAGGTAAACACATTAGGGTAATAATTTAAGTGACATATCATGTATCATTGTGCACGCAAAGTAACCGGTAGCACCAATGGATGGGAAAGCCCCAAAAGGGTACTAGAGCATGTTGGACCCTAGAACATCGTGTCTCGGTGAAATGTGGCATAGAAGGCCACGACCCTCAGATAACGTGGCTTAGAAGGCCACGACCCTCAGAACATGTGTCTTAGAAGGCCACGACCCTCAGATATCATATGTTTAGTTAGTGTTGCAATCGTCAAACCTACCAGTGAAACCGGGTCAGGTCATCTCCAGAACAGTAGCTCACTAGTCCTAGTCTCCCCACCTAATACCCCGGCTCCCCTCCTTGTGCTCACCTAAAGATCAAAGTTCACATAACATGTCACATTAGCACTTTGAGCCAAATGTTTCACCTGCACATTGACATCCTCTTTGAAAACCACACACACGCCAAAACATTTTTTTAAAACATAAACTACACTGCTTACGCTTTAAATTAAACTAGAAAAATAACTTAACAAAATCACTTTGTTAATTAAGAAAACCACTAACAAAAGTTATTGAACAGTTTTCAAACATGTCGCAAAAATTTTTAAAGGTTAAAAAGTCACTCAAAAACCCTTTATATAATAAAACATATTCTGACACGCCAAAAACACAAATTGCGTCATCCGCACTTTTTAACTCACACACTGCACAGTTTACAAATAGTAATAATTAACAGCCAAAGTATGTTTTCACTATAAAAATAGACTTACATCACATAAATATACTACTGGAAAATTAGATGCACATTTAGAAAGTAAACAGAACTAATTTTTCAGCATGGAAACTAATTAGCAGGTTTCTAAAAAAATTATACCAACACGCAAAAGATCGCCAGATGATAATTGAGTGTGGAATCACCAACCTCAAATAGGAACGAAATGCGACACGACACGAAATTCTCATTGCGCAAAGGTCGTATAGTATTGCGCAGTCAAACAGCTCCTAAAACAGTAGAACGTTAAACAGGTTCAATAATAATAATAACATAATAATAATAATAGTAATAATAGTAACAATAATAATCATAGTAACAATAATAATCATAGTAATATTAATAATAATAATATTATAACAATACTGTAATATAATAATAATAATAATAACATAATCATAATAACATAATAATAATAAAAATTCTAACATAATAATATTAACATAATAATAATAATAATAATAATAATAATAATATAATAATAATAATAATAACATAATATTAATGTAATAGTAGTAACAATAATAATATAATAATAATATTATTATTGACACAATAATAATAATAACATAATAATAATAATAATAATATAATAATTAACATATTAATAATAATAACAAATGAAACATTAATATCTTATTATATAAGTGAAAATAATAAAATAAAATAAATAAATAAAAAGAAAAAAAAGAAAAACAAACCTACGCGGTCTGCTGGAGGAGGTGCCGAACAGGGGCGCAGGAGCGGGGAGGCGCGGTAACAGGGAGGCGGTGCACCGGATGGGCGGAGGAGGAAGGAGAGAAGCAGGGGGCGCGCTGGCTGGACAGAGGAGGAAGGAGAGCAGCAGGGGGCGCGCCGGCTGGACGGAGGAGGAAGGAGAGCAGTAGGGGGAGGTCTGGTGCGGGTGTGCAGCAGAGGAGAGGTCCGGCGGAGCTGCGGTTCGGCAAGAGACAACGGCGGAGAGGGAGAGGGCGCTGGCTGCGGAAGAGGAGGAAGAAGAAGAAAGGGAAGAAGAAGGGGAGGTGCAGCGGTGCGGGTGAGCAGGGAGGTGTGGCGGTGCGGGTGAGCAGGGAGGTGCGGTGGAGAGAGGGTGTAGGAGCGGGGCGCGGCCAAGCGGGAGCAGCAGGGGGAGATGGGGAGAGGGTGCGAGGCAGGTCGGGGCGCGGGTGAAGGATAGATAGGGGGGAGAGAGATGTGTGGGGAGGAAGGAAAGGATGGAAAAAAATAAGAGAAAGAAGAAAGAAAAAAAAGGAGGAATGGGGGGTGGCGGCGGCTAGGGTTTCCGATGGGGGAGGAAAAGATTAAACAAACTAAATAAAATGTTTTTAATAACATATTAATAATAATACTAATAATAATAGCATAACAATCATAATAATAATAATAATATTATTATTATTATTAATGTAACAATAAAAATAATAATAATAATAACAACATCATAATAATTATAAAAATAAAAATAAAAATAAAAATAATATAATGATTACAATAATATAATAATCATAATACAATAATAATAAATAAAACCATAATAAATTTTATCCGGTCATTTAACGTTCGTGCATCGGCACCACGTGCTGAGCGATGTAAAGCCAACACACACTTATCAACGCACACTTATCAGCATACTTAAAATAAATTTTATCCGGCTTGCTCGTGCCTTGCCCGCACGCCAAGAGATGTGAGGCCGATGCGCATTTATCTACGCCATTGCAGAAGCCCCTTATCGATTCAACCCACACTTCAACCATGCAATTAAATAAGCCGGATATTTAAAATCATGAAATAAAAAATTAAAATTAAAGTCGTACCTCTAAATGATGTCTGGGCGTGACTTCATGTGTCTGATTAGCCATCATAGGTGCGGGTCATGGAGCGCACTGTATGGATTACATCAGACATAGAAAACCCTCACAAACCTAAGAATCAGTTCCCAATTAATATATATTAGGTTGTTCCTCAAGTGGAACTATAGGAGGGATCACTGGTGGATCAAGGCCCACCACCTCTATAGCATGGTCTTCACCACCCTCATGGTGCATGACATGAGTAGGTCATGATGAATATCTCTAAAAATGCCAATAACACACATCAAAACAATATTTTAGAGCATATATAATCACTAGTCGAAGCATATCACAAGAATAAGGGTAAACTACCCAAGATATAATTCCCCAACTACCCACATTGAAGGCAAGGTATTGGTAAGTGATTATGTTTAATTTATAGGGGTTCCAACATGTGAAGGGATAACTAATAGTTTTCCATTTTCATTTAATGGAAACCATTTGGTTTTTTATGTGCCAAGAATTACGTTTATAGTCTGAATTTTATAATATATATATAACAATGTTGATTACATTGATCATTATTCCTAGTAAATCCGGGCCAACACACCTTATCAATAAAATCTATACCCATTCAATTTATATTTAACCCGTTATAAATTCAGTCTCAGAATATAATGGATTATATATGATGGATCAACTTGTTAAATTACCCATTCCAATTCATGAGGGCCCATACACTTCATGGATTAAAACTAGAAATCACTCAATCAGATACAAGGAGTAGTTCATGTAACCCTAGGTACATAGCTACATGGGTAGAAACTAGGTGTTTAAGATGCAATTACAAACCTATATAAGATAACAATATTGAGATTGATGATGAAACATTAAATAAACAAATACCTACCTTGAATAAGATTTCAGCCGCATAAGAATATACAATAATCATGGATCACTCAACAGTTAAAGGCTACACCCGAAATGATATTAGTGAAATTCACCTTCATGGCATGGAATATGCATGGCATGTGAATTCTATGTGCCTATTATGATGCATGTAACAATGGTTTCTTTCCCTCATCTCATCAATATATGGATAAATATGAACAAGTCATATTAAATATTACAACTCATGTGAAAATCCCAATGATTAAAGGATATCAACTATAATAATAAAAATAAATAAAAATTCTAGATTAAGGTAACTCGGTATTTACCCCAAACATGGGTTAGCTATGCCTAGGTAAAATTTATAACTGATTACCAAAGTATTCCTAATATACTTTATATTGTATCAAAACAGTAAAGCAATAAAATAACCCCTATAATACCACATTGTGATGTACAGAACCTTGTGACACTCGAAGGATCCCGGATGTCAGTTGGGGACATGGCATCCAACGTGCCTCCCCATATTCCATAGGCTACTAACATGGACTGAGGGCCTTGGGTGTGTATGTGGGGAGTATATACCTTCATTTCAAGAGTGAAAAAAAGATATATAATATCAGGTAAATAAAAGAAGAATTAAAATAAATGAACAACTAGAACAGTAACTTGCTACAGAATAAGCAGACACAAATACACTTTAATTGGACAATAACACTCAAAAGTTATAGAATATCATTTAAAAAATAGAGATAATGTATGTCATGTCTCTAGAATGATGGAAAATAGGTATACATGGGAGAGAAATATATATTCTATACAAAAGAATAAAAAATAAACCAAAAACTATCCAAGAACCCTAATCACTATCTTAGTCATCTACTACAAAGCTCCATCCCATAGAAAGCAAGAAAGATCAGGTGTTCGAGTTGGAGCACATTCCCTTGTCAACACCTGCATACATATAATCATCTGATGTACCATCTGTGGCCTAGATAAGGTGTGAGATAAATCTTAGTATACCACCACCAATGATGAATTTACCGTCCAGTCATTGAATATAAACTGATAGTGTATAGGTATATATATGTAATTTAAGAAGGTTCAGTAGTGTAAATATCCTGATACCTGCTTCAGTCTCAGCAGATAATGTCTCTAAACATGAAATCATTTAATTTATTCATTTAAGTTTAATTAATATAAATAAGTAATGTGGGATAATACAACACTGAAAAATTGTCATGGTGATAATAAAAATAGAGAATCCAAGGTATAAAAAAGGAATTATGTAACGATGATTATAATCAAAGAGGATCTAGGGTAATAACCAAGGAATATGTGACCTCATGGGTCAATCCATCTCGGTAATAACATTCATCATAGATATAAGTGTTATGAGTGTAATAAAAGGTTCATCTCTAAATTAAATACAATTTAAGAGATTCTAACTGAGTCCAAGGATGTCATTTAAGGTAAAATGAGATAAGTATGACTGGGCTCAATGGGTTGAATCCAAGGAACCATGTGTTTGAAGACAGCAAGATTGATCCAATTACTGTATCCAAGTAATCCTAATATCTATATGACAATGAAGGTATCCCACTGAGTCATGCCAGGCCTCTCCTAGTATACACGGACCATGTTCTAATGTGGTTATCTCCCTTATAAAATAGGTCCTTTAGTCAAATGGCATTCATGGAGTGCTCAAGGAATTCCCTCATGAATACAAATCTAGCTAATGTATAACAACTCCTATAAAAAATAAAATGTCCATCTAAAATAGGCACCTTATAAATGATTCAAATTATATAAATTAGGCCATGTTATACTCATTAATCTTAATAAGTCAATAGGTTCTTTACATTACCTTCTATACTAAGTAAAAAGGCTAAGATTGACATGAAACCATTTAATACATTAATTTCATAGTCATTAATTAGGTTCACTCTTCTTACTTCCATTAAGCATGAAAAGGTGTGTTACTAATGTGAATCCAAGTCCTTCAATTACATTCAATTAGGCCATGTGATACATATATATTATACTTTCTATTTAAAATAGAAATTCATTTATTTTATTAAAACACTTATCTTATAATGGTCAAGTGTAAATTGTACATGATAGCCATTATAAATTAATTAATTTAATTTAAACACTTACCTTTAATGAGTCCAAGTAAGAGAACACTCTAATGTTGGTATATATAGTCTTAAAAAATCAATCATAGGAATAAAAAAGGGAATCACCCTACAAGGGGTGGTTGTCATCAAGGTTATAACATCCAATGATGATGGAAACATATAGATCTAGCCCTATATGTTGATAATGATGATTATATGATTGGAATATGAATTAAATAGGAAACTACGAATGAAATCAGCAAGCACACAATGATAGATGTTTATAAAATAATAAGACTTGAGGGATGAGTTATAGACCACCTAACTTAATCTCATACAACTATCCTCATCCATTATCATCTTTTAGATCAGCCTCAATCAGAAAAAACATGAAGAACGAATCAACTCCCTAAAAATAGAAAATATTAGCATGCAATAAAATAAGGTCATTGAGGAAAATACAAATGAAGAATGAATCAAGATGAGAATAGTACATAATAATGTGAATGTAATGAGAGAAATGAGTATCGAATTAGATTTTAGATATAGAAATGAGATATAAAACTATTCATTTGGGTTTTGGGTGCTCAAAATGCCAGTGGATGGAGACATCTTCCCATATAAATGAGAAAAGGAGGAAGACAATTAAGTTTGTAATTCATTAAGGGAATTTTGAAGATTTCAACCAATAAAAAAAGGGGAACATAGTTTGGTGGAATGTTTCGCCAAACCATGCACTAATTATTATTGTATCACTACCTAATGAGGGTACCCGAACAATTTGGTGACATGGTTTGAGAAACAATGTGCCAATTATGCTCGAATCATGGCTTAAGGAAGGTACCCACATGATTAGGCCGCACAATTTGATAAACTCTATGCCAACCATGTGAAACAGCTTTGGTAAAGACTATAAACCATCTACATGATCATTCTGTATAATCATAAATATTTCCTCAAACTTTGTAACCTTTCTTTACTCAGTATCAAGCCCCGCACGGTTAGGGAAAACTATGTGGCTTGTTAGGCATGGTTTCTCCTAACCGTTCATCCAATATGATTTTCCCAAAGAGTTGGGATTCAGGATCTGAACAAGCACCAAAAACCTCCAATACACCCATGAACACATTAGGAATCCATATTATCTAAAAAATAAAGATTTATAATTAATTAAAAAGGATTCATACCTGAGAAAAAAACTAGGTTCTTATAATTTTTTTTAATGAAAACCGACTTCATTTCACTCATTTGTCGAATACCCTTTTTCTTCATATCTTTTTTTAGAAATGCTTTCAAGAATGTTTTAACAATATATAAATGATTTTTTAATAACTATTTTATGAAATTTTACATTTAAAAAAATGTTTAAAAGGAACTATATTATTATTTTTCAAACGAACCAATTTTTAACATTTTTATTATAGTGTGAAAGGAATGTTTTTATATTATATGACATATATGGAATTACTCTCCATCATAACCACTAAATAATTTTTATATTTCATTATAATTTTACAATTATGTTTTTAAAGAAAATATTTTTATTAATATTCTAGAATATTTGGTTTTTTAATGTTATTTTCAACATGAAAAGGGAATTTTACTTAATAAATTTTATTGGAATTTTTATTGTATTTCTATTCACTAAAGACAACAAAAATTATTTCCCTTCATACAAATTGGAAATATTTGTTTATTATAAAATCCTAAATATATATACTAATGGTATATGATCAGTTCGAACTAGGATTCACTATGTTTATACAATTATCAATATTACTCTAAATGGTTTATGATTATGTTAATTTATTGGGAAATATATGAACATTTAGTGTACTATTTTTTCAATATGAATTTTTTTATTAATTATGTTTCACTCCATTCATGTGAGGAATTCACTAGACATAGTAAGTGATGTCTAGTTCCATCTACAACCCATCAATGCATCAAAATTTCTAATAAGACAAACTAGCTTAGGTATATTACGAATGCTTTCCCCATTAATATAAGATATCTTGGAAAAAATCATTAATGTTCTGTTTAGGATGTTTGATGTTATGTATTCTCTTATTATGAGATTCTTTATTGATTTCAATGTCATTATTAAATTAGTTAGAATATTCAGGGTTATATTTCATGTTCATATTTTTATTTATGTGGAATTATTTGATCGTTAGTTGTTAATGCCATAATTTTCTTCATGTTCATGTTATTGATTAAATGTAAAGTGATTTAGTTAATTACGTTACATAATTATTATGCCTTATTTTTATATGATACCATCCACTATAAGGATACCGTTACAGAGTATTAGATCACACCCTTTTCTTAAATTTTTTATAGGATACCATGAAGTTTATTATGATTTATATGAAAGGATATTGAAAATAGAATAATGTTTCATTCAAAATATTTTCAATGTTGTATTTTATGTTTTTAAATGAAATGTGAAATTATTGTTTGTATCTAATTTTCCGATACTAATAGAATATTCAGTCTCTTGGGATACCACTTCTTATATCTTGCACCAATGTAAATAAGTAAGCATTGACTCTAGGCTTCATGGTTTGAGGTCTTTATAGTTGGTATTAGAGACATTTTATTATAATCCTTGAGAGCTAGATTTAAGAAATAAATGATTATAGATAGTTAACCTATAATATACTTTGTGGGAATGTATATAATAACATACTAATAGTGTGGTGAGTAATATATTATGTGTTATTTCCAATAAATAAGTCCTTAACTAGAACATGTGGACATGGATATGGAATAGTTTTTCCCAGGGTTGATAATTTCAAAAAGTGTGAATTGGGACATGAATCGATCATCACCCGGTGTATGATAATGAACTCTAACAAGTACTTATTTGACACTCCCATGGGATATCCATGGTATAATTCTAATTTTTAATAGATTTTTATGATGGATATTAAAATATTTTTATGTTTTGAACGCCTTACCAAAGAAACCAATATTATGATTATTATAATAGCTACACATAAAGATTCCAATTGATGGAAATTATTTCACTATTTTTAGGATTATACATTATGTTTAATGCTGTTATGATCTATTATAGTGTATGAAATTATTTATAAATATCTCTTACTATATGTAATGGGAACTGTATCAATGCATGTTATCCATGTATATATTTCTCTTTAAGATAAGATAATGTAGCTAGAGATGAATATGTAGATCAAACTTATCAATTTATAACCATATTAGGGTACCTTACTCTAGTTATGAGTAATAAACTTACCTATATAGAGTATCTTTATTATCCACAATGTGGTATAATAATGGTAGATCTCTTGATATGCCTAAAACTCCACCATTAAATGGGACTAAACCTTCTTTTTTCAAGGAGGAATAGAAAAATTCCATTCAGAATATATTTCTCACTCTGGGAAGAAATGTAAAGTAGATGGTTTTCAGGGAAGTTTATTATATCTCAGGGGATTATAATTAATGGAGTCCATTGAATCAAATCACTAGTGAAGAAGAAGAAATAATAAGCATTGTTCATAAGTATTTTAAGGTACTATTCTTGAAAAAATATTTTCATCAGGTGAAATGAGTACATATAAAGGTACAATTCCCAAGTCTTAGACAAAAGGAAAATGAAAATGTTTCCAAGAAGCAAATATTAAATGGTTAGAAAGGCATATTGTGGAATACATAAATTATCAAAGGAGAAACATTTACCATTTCATTGTTGGTATTAATCAAATCTATTGAAGGACATTAGTATCCAAAACTCTCTCTTTATACAAGTACATAATATCATGTTCTATCAAGATAGATAAATAATTGTCAAAATGATATGTATTTTATGTAAATAATGATAATAATTGAATTTTAAAAGCATTATAAAAAAGGAGATAATGAAATAGGGAGGGAATTATGGATGTAATTAACATATTTTAACAAATTTGGAAAGAACCATAATTGAACATGCATACTGGGAATGATATTTTATTACATGTATGGAGAGAAATGACACCATTATTGTGAATAAAAATGAATGAAAGTATATTCCAATATAAAATGATTACACAAAATGACATGTGACACTATGAAAATTAGTATCCAATGCATCAAAAGAATTTGTATCAGAAAAGGAAAAGTGAGAAGGGCTTAACCTATGAGATCACAATAGAAGAGGTTGACATCCCTAATGATTTAGTGTAGTTACTTTAATCAGATATTCAAATTAATCTAATTATTTATTTGTTTTTGGATTTTCATGCACTTTTATATATTCAAATTTTTCCATGAAAATTATATATTTCCCTAGATACTTAAGAAGGGAGTTTTCACTCAAGACTCCTAATGAATGTATCACTGTGAGAAGGATGTTTCAGTTAGTCCCCATTTCGACACATAAATTTACTGTATTTAAAAAATTAATTATTATAACTATGTTTTTTATATAATACTTATTATGGACTAGAGGATAAAACATTATGTAATGTTTTTTCAAAGAGAATAACATTACAATTCATAAAGATTATGCATAATTTCTTATCTTTAGAAGGGAGAATTTATCATGTGATTCATGTCTAGATCGACCCCCAAAAGATCATATGAATGAGACTCTTATTTAAGAAGATCCAAAAAAATCTAATAGTTTAAAAAGTAATATAAAAATTGAGGATGTACCTATTTTATATGAATACATTAATGTATTACCTAAGGAATTATATGGTTCTCATCTAGAGCATGAAGTTGAGTTTTCATTGACTTAGCCCCTCATACAAGACCAATATCAAAGAATCCCTATAGAATTTGATTATTTGATAAAATAACAAGATGATTTGTGTTATAAATGATATATATGACATAGATTTTACCTTTGTTTGGCCTGATTCCATTCATTATGAATAAATATAGATATATGAGGAAGTGATTTGATTATAGTGAAATAAATGATACTAAAACAAGTAATAATTATACTATACCTCAAATTGATTATTTATATGATCAATTTCATAGAGATAAATATTTTTTATAGATTTAACTTCATTATGAGTTTAATAAATTGTGAGTAAATAAAGAAGGTATTCCAATTAATACATTTTGAACAAGGAATGGATGTTACATGTTCACATTAATTTCATTTGGATTGACTAATGCACTCTATTTCTTCATGGATATAATGATAATAGTATTTAAGGAATATCTTGATAATAGTTTAATATTATTTATTGATGAAAACATTTTGTATTCTATGATTTTTGAGGAATGATAACCACTTGAGGATCATTATTGAGACACATAGAAGAATATTCTTCTACGGGATATTTTGAAAGTGTAATTTCTAAATTTATATTGCTTATCTTGTTAGTTATATATTCTTAAAGGATGGAATATCATTTAATACTATGAAGTCAAAGGTAGTATATGAATTTTATACACCAACAATAATGACTTAAGTATGTAGCTTCAATGGATTGGTAGGATACTATTTGAAAATTTTCAACTTTTTTCATGATTATCTATCACATGAACTAATATTACTCATAACATGGTTAGGTTCATATGAAAATAATAATGTGGATAATATTTTGAGGAATTGAAGAGGATATTGTTGAAATCCCAAATTTTGAATCTATGATCAGGAAATAATGGCTTTATTATATATAATGATCTAAGAAAGAAGGAACTGAGTTTCATCCTTATGAAAAATGATAATGTTATTTCATGTGAATCAATGATATAAAAGATGAATGAACATTACTATCCAACCAATTCTCTTGTGTTGGAAGCTGTAATTTTTACTCTGAATATATGGAGACAATATATATATGGTGAAAAGTGTGAGATATATACATATCATAAGATCTTAAAATATATATTTTCATAGAAATATCTCAACATGAGAAAAATGATGTGGCTCAAGAAACTCAAGGACTATGATTGATCAATGCACTACCTCCCAGGTAAGGAAAATAAGTTAGAAGACGCATTGAATAGAAAATATCAAGGAGTACTGGACAAAATGTGGATCTACATGGGTCCTATGTTCATGGATTTAGTAAATATTGATCTCATAATCATTATAAATGGGGGAAAACCATACATTTTCCAAATTATTTCCAAAAAATATTAGTTTAATACTAAAAAATCTTATTCTCCTGATGATGAGAATTTTCAAAAATAAAATAAATTTCAGTAATGATGGAAAATAGATAGATGTCGTATAGGAATATGGTGTAATGAATTTTGGATAGATAATATGTTCCATTAATACCTGAGATAAAAGTGTAATTTTTGTAGATTCTCAAGGATAAAATTTCTCAATAACGCATATTAATACTAATATTTATAGAGATTTTGAGGAAGAAATTCAGTGGGATAAAATGAAGTGATAAATTTTTTGATTATGTGTCAAGATGATTGGTTTGTCCAAAAGTGAAGTTTGAGAGACAATGAACTAAATGAGTCATGAAACCTCTACCAATTTCTATTTGGAAATGGGTTAACATTACTATTACCTTCATTATTGGATTATAAAAGACTCCAATAAAGAAAGATACAATATGGGTTATTACTGAATAAGTTAAAAATTCTAAACATTTTCTCTATTTAAGGGAAGATTAATTTATTGAATGCCTTGGAAATACCTATATTAATGATTTTTTAAGACATCATGCGTCTCCAATATCTATTATGTCTAATCGTGATCCATTATTTACACAAAATATTTAGAATTCTTCATAAGTCTCTTGATACAAAGGTTCATTTAAACAACACATATCTCCCTCAAACTAATGAAAAATCCAAAAAGGACTATGAGAACATTATAATATGTGTTGATGTCATGATCTATTGATTTAATGGTATGTGAGATCGATATTTACCTTTGGAAAATATTTCTTATTACAAAAGAATAAACTAAAGTATTCAAATGGCATCGTATGAAGATTTATATTGAAAGAGATTTCAATCTAAAACTTGTTGGGTTGACATTGGTGAATGAAATCCTGTTGGTTTAATGAATATTGGGAAGAAAAAAAAAGATAAATACTATTAAAACCCATGTCTATGAATCTCAAATTAGTAAATGGATTTATGTGGATAACTGAATGAATGATTTGGAATTTTTAGTGAGATACCATGATTTTAAGAAATTATCTCCATGGAAGGGTGTTATAAGGTTTAATAAGAAAGGGAAAATGAGCCCCATGTATATCATACCTTTATAAATCCAATAAAGAAATGTAGTTATAGAAATCCATTTTGAAATTCCACCAAATATCTCTAAAGTACTTGATGTGTTCCAGTTATCTTTATTAATGAAGTACATGCCAGACCCAACACATTTTTTCACCTCTAAATAAATTGAATTGGAACATAATAAATCGTAATATAAGGATCCTATTTTTATTTTTGTTGCTATAGAATAAGTGTTGTGTAATTGGATAACATATCTGGTAAATGTAAATTGGTGAAATCAGAAGATATAAGAGGAAATTGGGAATCTAATGAGATTATGGTGAACAATTAAAAAAATCACATTATGAGGTGAAATTTAGGAATTTTTGAAGTAGAAATTTTTTTATTGGTGGGATTAATGTAACACCCCATTACTTTATGACATATTTCATCTTAAATAAAATCAATCTCATCAATATTTTTCTTTTTGTAAAACCCCGAGTCTTAATGAACAGTAAAAGATTACACTATTATAATTTTGACATTAAATTAGTGGTTATGAATAGTGTAACAAAATTATGAAAATTATACCATTTAAAGATGTATAAAATAAATTTAATGGTTATCTATTGATTAGAAATAAAATAAGAATCATTTAAATGAAAAAATTATTTTCTAAAAAAATGTATTTTTCTATAAGGTGGTTCAAATTTAAATTTTACCCCATTTAGAAAATATATTTTTCAAAATGAAATTTTTTTCCAAATAATAATGTCAAAATTATCATTGATTGAGTTTTTTTATTATTTTATGATGTAACGTCCCGATTAAGGGTGCCACCTTAGGGTTCCCTGAACCTAGTTGGTCACATGTCTTGAAGTGCATTTCCCTGAATACCGGATGCTTCCAACTAGAAGAGAGGGAATTTTGTGTGATAGTAGATAATCTATGATCTTATTAGTAGAGAAACACAGAAGAATAAAAATAATAAACAACAGAGGAAGTATTCATACAATACAATAAGTAAAGAACGAAAGACTGATAATAAATAAACAACTTGAGTATATTTAGAAATGATGCATGTCACATATGTCTAGGAAATCATCTAAAAAAGTCACAATACTATAAATACAACAACCAAGGTACAAAAAACAGTAAACTGCAACAGCATCATAATCCTCAGCTTGGTCCCATGCCCTCCAGCTCCACAACAATCAAGTACCTGATGAAGAAGGGAGCTTTCCCTTATCTATACATGTATCCATATAATCTGTTTGGACCTAAACCATGACCCAAAAAGGGTGTGAGACGAATCCCTCTATGCAATCACCAAAACATCTATGTCTAACTATCAATGAATATATATAGCAGTCAATATGAAAAAGAAAGAAATAAACAAGGAAGTACTCAAAAGTAAACAATCTTATAGTTTCCAATTAAATTAATTTATATTCATTAATTATTAAAACCATTGAATAATGAAATATTGGGATCTAGCCTAAGCTCTATAACCCCTGTGTAATAGAAAAACAGATGTCTCAGAAGACCATATAATAATCAAGTAATACTGAGTCTAAGATTGTGCCTTGGCTTGGAAGACTCATCACAATCAACATTCAAAATATCATGTTGACCCTCTACGTGTCTCACACAGTCTATCCCATATGATCAAGTGTTCCAAAAAAAGACTCTATGAGGAATCAATCACCATAAATTCTTCTTATGGTCCTTTAACTACAACTACAAACTCTCTAAGGAAGCACTCAATGTCCATTCCCCATATGGTCTCGTAACAGTATACTATCGACACTCTGAGGGAGAACTCAACATCAATCCCCTATGTTATCGTAACATAAATCTAATAGACACTCTGGGGAAGACTTGGACTTCAATTCCCCCTTTGGTCTTACTACACTAGGTTCTCACAACCCTTTGTAACACGATCATTAACAAATGATATCCAGCAGTCCAAGTAATCTAGAATACTTCAAGGATAAGCACCTACAATGCATAACACTGAAATATTACAAGATGCAATTAATAAATAATTCTGACCTAACAAGAAAGGTAAAAAATAAGGTCTACCTCATAGGAAACCTAGATCAATCGGTCAAAAACATTCTAATAATGAAACACACCCATGGGGTGTCCCCTAAACAAGAAATTTATAAAAATTTATCAATGAAAACCCTTAATCTACCAATCAGTCTAAGGGAGATGATAACAAGGTTCAATTCCCTAACATGAAATACCCAAATCAAGGGTAATTGACACTTAAAGCATATATAACTCAAATAAAAACTCTTAAAGGCAACAAACCACCTACCTCGACATCATACAAAGAACACTCTTGAAAGTCAGACCTTAAATCAGCCTAGAACATCACAGATCTACCAAAAGTTAAAAAAACATTCAACCTTGGATAACTCAATAAAGATTATAAATCCGGAAGAGAGACTCTAGGGAAAGAGATAACTCACCAGTGGGAATCCAACGCACTCATCAGTGCCTCAATCAGATCTCGGACGGAGGAACAAGAGGCACTCAAGATAATCTGATGTACATCGCTCTCATGTACGAGAACCAAGAAGAAGAAGGGAGTTCTAGAGATGATACATGACCCGGTCCAATTAGTCAAATAAAAAAAATTACACGGCATGTCCATTTAATGTACATTCCATGTACTATCTCCAACTGGCCCCCACTTTAGGCGGTCCACATGTCCATGTACTCGTCCGTTACACGACCAGTACACGGCTACCCGTGACAACTGGGTACATGACATGTACTCAAGAAAATTTCCAAAATTTTACTTTTTCCTCAAAACACCCGAAATCAAGATCCATATCTGTAATGAAGATATGGGTTCTTAGAAACATCCCCCCTTAAATTAATTTGTCCCCATATTTCCCTTACCAGGGTGGTTAAGAAGAGACATCAAACAAATCTGGCCTTGATGATCGCTTGTTGCCCCCTCTCTCATGTCTCATCTTATATGCACCTGTGCTGCCATAACACCCATACCAGAGGAACAAAATATACATAGAGAACCTTCTTACTTAAATCCATATAAGGTGATCCCCAAAGGATGAATCCACCTCCAACTCAACCTCCCTGGGTTGAAAAATGTGAGAAGGGTCCGAAAATTAACGTCATAGATGAGAAACATGATAGAAATCATGCATAGACCTGTACCTCTGAGGTAACTACAACCAATAGGAAAACAGATCGATTCTCTCCAAAACTTCAAACGGCCCGACGTATCTCAATGAAAGATTTCTCTGTCTCCTAATCCTCTTATGGACCAACCTCGGTGTGACACACAAGAAAACCTGATCTTCGACCTCGAACTCCAGATGTCATTTTCGTCAATTAGCATAATATTTTTTGGGGAGACTGTGTGGTAGCCATCCTATTCCAAATCAACTCCACCTACTCAGTGGTCTCTTGGACAGGAAGAGGTCCCAGAATAGTTACCTCTTCTACATCCAGTAAAAATATGGGTGATCAACATGGCCTACTGTACAAAGTATCATAAGGTTCCATATGAATCTTCACCTATAAACATTTATTATAGGAAAACTACACTAGGGGTATATGTCTCTCCCAAAACCCCCAAAATCTTGTATTCATACTCAAAGCATGTCCTCCAACACCTAAATTGTGTGCTTCGACTAGACGTCTTTCTGGGGATGGTAATTTGTATTCAGAAGTACCTGTGTACACAAAGCCCTCTGTAGTCCCTTCTAGACACGAGAAATAAAACATGCATCCCCGTCTGAAATGATAGAGTGCAGAACCCCATGAAAATGTCGAGTCTCTCAGATTTACAACCTTCTAATATCATCATCACTAATGTTTTCCTTGATCGTAAAGAAATGAAAACCTTCATGAGTCTATCAACAATAACCCATATTGCATAATTCCCTTAAGGTGACCTCGATTACCCATCCATGAAATCCATAACGACATCATTCAACTTCCACTCAGGAATGGGTAACTGCTGTAATGGTCATGCTTGTCACTGATTCTGCACCTTCACCTACTGAAAGGTGGAACACCTCATCACAAACCCAACAACATCTCTCTTCATACCTGGCCACCAATACTGATGGTGTAGATCTTGGTACATCTTGGTGACACCAAGATGAACTCCCCCAACTGAGGATTGAAAATCTTACATCAACTCCTCAAGTATGTCTGATGACACCCATATGTGCCCTGGAAATTAAAATATCTCATCCTCTCCTATGCCCACCTAAGAGTAGGATCCTCTACCGACACACTCTCCCGTAGGACTAGTCCTTTGGAATCTAATAGTTTCCACAATCTCACTCTATCTAGAGGAGTATTGGTAAAAACTTCAAAAGAACGAAACATCTTCCCATGTCTTCCGTGCACCTCCAAATGCATCTCAGTGAACAGAGCCATAAGCTTCTAGTCAATCCTGGCCTCTTGAGCTGCCTGTATCTGAGTCCTCCTTCTCAACGCATCAGCCACTACGTTGCCTTTTCCTGATGTGTAGGAAAGATAAATTTCAAAAGACTGAAGGTACTCAACCCACCTTGGCTTTCTCAAATTCAGGTCACACTGAGTAAAGATATACTTGATAATTTTTTGGTATGTGAAAATTGAAAAATGATCTCCCAAAAGATAATGTCTCCAACAATGTAAAGCATGCACAACTACAGCTAACTCAAGATCATGCATCAGGTAATTCCTCTCATGTGGCCTCAACTTCCTAGACTTGTACATAATGACTCCTTCCCCTGTATAAGCACTGATCCTAGCCTAATAATTGACACATCATAGTAAATGGTGTAACTCTTTCCTGGCTCTAGGAAAATCAGTATCAGTGGTGATGTCAATCTCTCATTCATCTCTTGAGAGGATTAATCATAGGAATCTGTCCACAATTACGTCGCACCATTCTTAGTCAGGTCTGTCAATGGCACTGTTAAATTTGAAAAGTCTTGTATAAAGATCCTATAGTACCCAACCAGCCCTAGAAAGCTCCATACCTCAAATAAATTTTTCAGCTGCTCCTAGGAAACTACTTCTCTCACTTTCTCTGGGTCTATTAATACTACTTTATCTAATATAACATGACGTAAGAAGTGAATATGATCTATCTAAAAGTGGAATTTAGAGTGATTTCCAAGTAAATAATTATCTATCAGTTTACTCAATACGATCTCAATAGGGGTGGCATGGTCCTATCGAGTGTGAGAGTACAAAAAGATATTGTACACAAAAACTACAACAAAAGAATCCATGTTAGGATGGAACACTCGGTTAATCAGTGACATGAAAACTAATGATGCGTTCGTGAGACCGAACGACATAACCACATACTCATATAGACTATAACTGCTCTAAAAGGATGTAAGGGGTATGTCAGAAGGTCTAACACACAACTGATGATAACCGGATCTCAAATCAATCTTTGAGAATAGCCGGGATCCGCAAAGATGATCAAAGAGATCATCAATACTCGGAAATAGATATCAAATCCTGACCATTAGCAATTTCAGCCTCTAATAATCCACACTCTCAGGGTACTTTCTACCTTCTTCACAAAAAGAATAGGTGAAACCCAAGGAGAAGTACTGGGTCAGAGGAAACCCTTGGCCTGCAACTCCTCCAACTTCTTCTTGAGATCCTGTAACTCTGGTGTAGCCATCCTATAAGGAGGAATGGATACTGGTTCTGACCCTGGAAAATGCACAATAGATAAATTTACCAATTTCTCTAGAGGTAAACCTGAAAAGTAATATGTCAATATATATCTGAAACAATCCACCACTAGAGGAATTTCCATCTTTAAATTCCCATAGTAATCCAGATAAAAACGATAAATTTGGGTTGTAATTCCTCCCAAACTAAGATGCTTGAGTCCTTCTTTTCATTACTGCACATCCCATTCACCCTTGTGTAGAACATACATTCTTTTTGGTGAAGTGAATCTAACCCTATGACAATATCAGTCAACAAAGTCCTGGAAAGAGACTAACCAGTCCGTTACAAGAATGACATCAAATCCCTTCAGCTCTAAGACATAGAGGTCCCACAAGAAGTGAAACCCAACAACGTGAAGAGGGAACTCCTTGTACTGATGTACACTAGCCATCATAATACCCAATAGAGTATCTAACATCATAATATCCTCAAAAGTAAAGATACAGAGCCCAAGGCTCTCCAAAATATCAACAAATATAAAACTATGGGAATCTCCTGTATCGAAAAGTGGAGAAGCTAAAACTGAGGAAACTAGAATCATACCTATAATTAAAGGGGGTCTGGGATCCTACTCTTGATGAATCTACCCCACTGAAAAATTATGAAATGTACCATGGCCCTGTGACCCTTTATGACTACCCTGAACTGATCCATCATACTATCACTGGAATCCTGTCATCTGGATGACATGACCACGACCTCCTCCTTGGCCTGAATGGCCGAACGAACTCTAGTTCCATAAATTATGAGAAACTAGTGGTCCTTATCCTGAATGTGGAGTCATAGAAGAACCACTATCACTAGATTTTGGTAAGAAGAACCAGAAAAAATGCTGATGATAACCCATCTTACTGCAACATCGGCAGTCAAATGGTTCCCTCAGGCACTGAGGTCTCACATGCCTACTCTTCCAACACTAGTAGCATACAACCTAAATACCTAAAGAAGTTTCTCATCAACTCGGATCTCTGCATATAGACTCCCTATGATGCTTCCTACTATCAGTCAGAGGAGTAGAAACTCTGGATGTTGAACCGCCCTAGACCACATCTCTAGACTCCCTCAGATTTTTCTCGGTGTTTAGTTCCTAGTTGGCTATAAATGATATGGAATTCAACCTGAAGATCTTCAATTGAGATCAGATGTCATGTATGATACCATCATCAAACATCCTGGGTAGAAATAACTCATAACCCCCCAAAATGTGTGTGAAGCACTGCAGATCTATGAAGCAAGATGAATACTCCTTGACTAAAAGAGTTCCCTATTCGAGACCCATGAACTCTCAGGCTCAGTCAACCTTCAAGTTATTCAGGTAGAAATAGTCATAGAAAGTCCACTCACTACAATAAAATATATCAAATGTGCCTCTTGGAATGGGAGATCGCTATTGGCAGTTGGTAAAGGGGACTAATAGCAACCGCTTCAAGCGTTCTCTAACTTTAATTAAAAAAACACAACATATCACCCCCAACCCAACCCTCCTCACGATTGACCTATCCTATATTCAACTTCCTTCCCTCACTAACCCTTGCATCGACACCGCCGCATCCCCCCACCCCCCACCATCTCCCTCTCCCACCATCACCTCGACTATCGCCCTTCTCTGTTGCCCTCATGCTGTCTCACCTCACATGTCGCCACCACCCTCTCATTCACACTACCTCACCATACCCAATCACAACACCACCTGTCAGAGGCACCTCTTCTCTTCTCTACCAGCACCCCCAATCCAACCACTGCCAACATTCATCACGGTCCCCTCAGGTAATCCCTAATTTCATATTTATCTCCCTATTATGTCAACCCTAATTTTAGTTTTAGGTTTTGATTTTGCACATCATCCTCTATTTATCGGTTTTATTCTTCTTCCCTTCTGATGAATCTCGACTCATACTGTACTATCCAATGATTTTTGTATCCCCTCAAAGGCATACAAATTTTATTGTGGCTAGGGAATGCCCTAATTCTACTCACCAAGAAATATATATATGCTATGTATATATGTGTTCTACATATATACTTTTCATACACAAGATATATATATGTTTTGTATTCCAATTTCTCCCCATTATTTCCAAATTTTATGTTCTATATATATATAACATATACATGCCAATGTCACGAAATATGGGACTAAAATTATATGTATTATAAATATATGTGTGTTTTTGTGTTTTTTATATAATTAAATTTATTATGGGGTTATATAATTATTGTACCAATGTTGGTGTTCAGTTTTATCCAAGATGTAATTATAGAAATAATGATCTCAAGATTTTGTATGGATTCTCTATTTTTTATCTCTAATTTCATTGCACTTAATCCATCAATTCACCCCACCAATTCTGAAAATTGATAATCTTGTATACTTAGGTGAGAACCTTCTCCCACTTATAGTTGCCATTTAATTAGGTCAATCCCACCGTTGTGGCCATGCCCAATATCTCTGGTATCCACCACCCTGATTTTCTCGAAGATTGAAATAAGTAGCCCTATATTCAGAGCGTTGTAGTGGTTTTGAATTTTAAATTTCGTCCATTTTAATCTACTAATTTTACTCACTACAATCATTTTTTGATTATTTCCTAGCACCTATGTTTACTCAATATATTCATTTAGAAGATTCTATTGTATCAAATTTATCTTAATCTCTTGATCATTGTATATTCTCTGTGATGAAATTTATAATTTGTTCCAGATCCTCCATATTTAAATAAATATTGATGACATAACGTGATTTTTTTTGAATCTATTAAGCCATAAAGAAGGCCGTACTAGATTTCCACAAATATGGGTATACAATAGCTTAGTATTGAGTCTTATTAACCGAGATGGATCTAAAAGTTGTGGTTATCGTCATTAAAGACATAAATTTTGATCATCCTAGCATATTCCATGAGGATAAGATCTTTAATATGATTAATATGATCAACCACATCTGTAATAGACATATTTTCCAACTTTAGTGGAACTGTCCATGTATATTTAGTGTCCATGTGGAGGTAATGGGTTTTTATATCCAATTTGTGGTCTAAAAATTCATACGAGACTACCTAGATTGAAACCCTTTATCATGTGGCATAATAGATCTCTAATAGCCTCTAATAGTAATCCCAATATAATATCCCATGTAGAAAAAATTCTTCTTAGAATCCTCTCAATAAACCTTCCATTCATAAAGGTAAATGAATCATTTGGTTACTATAGATCATGCCAGATATAGCTGGAAATGAGAGTCCCATTAAAGAAGCTTACTTTTTTAATTCTATGTCTTCTAAACTCTATGGGTTTGACGCATTTGTTCTATGACACTATGGAACTTTTCTTTTCATAGATAGAACCATTCCAAATGAAGTTGCAATGATCCAAATTAATCAATTACTTGGCACTGAATCTGAGTAACAAAGATAACCCTCATCCAAAGATAACTATAGGAAGCCCAACTAAAGGTGAAAATTAGGACACCTTGAAGTTCTTAATGAAAATAGAATCAGTGAATTTTTTTTGAAATATCCTTTGTTATGGAAAAAATATCCTAATGAGGTTTCTATGTACATAGGCTACTAACCTATATTTCTATCTCTATTATTTATTTAATGCATAGATCCCATTTTGAGCATTTACATCAAAGTTGGACTCTTGTTCTTATTGTTTCAATCTATTCTGTAAATAAAACTCCACATTGTAGATTGTTTCTTCACTGATTTTCATCTTTTTTTCCTTGTTTTACACTATCTAATTCATTTGAATAAGTGTTCACCTATTTTGTGTTAATATGAAAGCGTGTTTATTTTAACCTCTCTACCTTCTTACTCAATTAGTGTTTATGTGACTATTAATTTTATTTTATGCGTTTTTTTATCTTATTACATGTTTATATGTGTTATGTGTTAGTACCCATCATTGAGGAAGTTCTATTCTCTTTATGGTAGATCAGAATATTAGGTTTTTTGATTCTTCATGATTCATTGTTCAAGGCCATTCTACATATATTCGAACAAATGAACTTACAATAATATGTGCATAATCTATTTATAATGATGTTTCATGATATATGTGCCTTCATACCCCATTGATTTTTAGATACTTTGGGTAAGATCACAAATACCAACATCATATTCTTCCAATAAAACATTTTCACATCTTTTGATACTTTTTTCAATAGGAAACTTTAAAAAAATCAGCTTCCTTATAATGGTTGATCCTATGCATATTCATGAAACCATAAAACACTGCATCCTCAATTTGAAACTATACACATGTCTAACTCCTTTATCATTGAACCATTATATTCTCTCTAACCCTCCACTATCTTAATCCCTCCCCTTTTATAACAGCCTCGACATAACTTATTCATTCCCATAGGACCACCTAATAAATATATGTTTTTGGAATTTATACTGCATTCTAAAATAACATCCCCAACTATACTATGGTTCCCCCCATTCCCAAACTGCTTCCTAGCCTCTACCTTCCACCCAGTCCGCTTATCAGGATGTAGTGCAATTTCAGGGTCTATATTTTTTATTTTCTATCCTATCATTCCCTATCCTACCTGTCATATAGTATGTCATTGTGTGTGTGTTTTTCATGTTCAATTTATCTTTATGCATCTCATTTTTTTGTCTATATGATCAACCTGTATACATGTCCTTATCTTTGTGCTTGTCTATGGGAGTGAGTCTGTCTATATATCTATATGTTTTTTAATCTATATCCATCCATTTTCCCATAAACTCATATATCTATTTATCTATTTATTTTTTTCCATCACTATGTGTATGTTAAATGATCAATCCATTCATGAGTGGGTTCATCTATAGGTGTTTTGTTCCCTAGTCTATCTACATGTTTTTCCAATGAAATGTCTATCCATCTATGCATCTTTTTATTGGCCTATTTTTATATCATCAATATTTTTTTTATATCTACCCATTTGTCATTTTGTGTGTGTGTCTGTATTATTTTGCCTCTGTTCATTCAATTTTTTATCAGTGTATGTGTGTATTTTTATACCCATCAATGTGTCTGTCTTTATTTTCTATTAAACATTTTTTTGAAGTTGTGTATTTAGTTGTTCAATAGGTCATCAATATAATTATCCATCCATATGTTTTCCATGTCCATCCATCCATTGATGTCATTTCTAGTGTGTAGTAAATTAATAGTCTAAGGAATTTCATTATACCTTCCATTAGAAATCTAAGAGGAATTAGGTTCTAGTTATTTATGATGTTTCCTATGATTCTCATTTTTGCAGAGGTCCCCTTCTCAACTTCATTGGATAGATCATTATAGAATAGATTTTTACTCAATATATTATATATTTTGAGTTTCTGTGTAGTTGATGGTAGTTGATGATCTGGTGATTTTGGGAACATTGGGGTTTGTTGGTATTTTATGTGGATTTCTAGTAACCCTCTAACTCTGTGAATGGTCCATCCCATAGTAACCTTGAGATCACTGCTATATTTTCCAAGGGTATGATGATATCTAATAGTAGGAAATCCAAGTTATTAGCCCTATAAAATCATTTAGTGAAGGTAGATTTCTAACAATATTAACTATTTTATGGTCCATCATCATCTACAGACATCACAACACCATAAGATGCTGCTCCTTCCCAATATCTATCAGGAATTTCGTCACATTGAATGGCCCCAAAATATAAAATAGAGCCTTCCCCATATTGACATGCAGTAAGAATTAGTGAATCTTCTCCAACACTTTATTCAAGAGACTTATAAGATCCTATTCTATTAGCATAGTTTACATGATAAATTAACATGGATTGATCATCTTCACTAGCCTGTCTGTCTATCCATCTATATATTTTGAACACTTCCTCAAGAAATAATGTATTTTGAATCTTCAGGCACAACCAACTGATAGGATTACTCATGTAGCATATGTATTTTATAATATCTTGAGGTAAATTCTAGTTTTGATTTATTTCCTTTTATGTTCATACCCTAACATTGACTCCTTAGGTTACCCATTAGGTTTATATATTATTTTTTTAATGGTAGATTCAATGTATTGAATCACCCAACATTATTCATATCTACTATTTTTCTTATTGAATAGTTTGTTTGTATCTTATTGGTAGGTAGGTTGAGGTAGAATATTAGAGAGGATTTGAAACTATTTGGATTTTTTTATGGTATCTAATTTTAATTTTTTTGTTTGAAGGATGTTTCTTTTGTTTATTTTATTCTGCTATATAATAATTAATTCCGATTGGTTTTTTTGTTCTGGTTATAACACTACATTCAATTTGTTGGAATGTAGATTTTTTTTTCAGGCTATTTCTTTTGTTTTTTTTTCTTGTTACTACATTCATTCTATTGGAATGTACTTTTTTAAAATTATCTAAACTAGTGACCGCATATGGAGGTAAATATTGGTTTTTTTACATGACCATTAGGGACCGCCAATGGAGGTCACGTTCTGGTATGTTTTTACAGATCTTCAGCAACCACCAAGCGGTCGCTATTGATACTATGGATGGGGCCTATAACGACATCTTATGGAGGTCCTTAATGGCCTTTAGTGTTGGGACAACTATGACCACCATAGGCGGTCAGAATGTAGTATCTAATGACCATTAGATACCACTTTTGGTGGTCGATAATTCCATTATTTGTAGTAGTGACTAGAAATCATCCCTTGCCATAACTCGTTGGCATCCCACCTATGATTTCAAATCCCACCTGTGATTTCACATCCCACCATCTCATGGTGGAATCTCGAATCATGTAGACTGTGAGCTTCACCCTCATCTCAATAGGTGTCCCGATATGCTCAAATATAGATAACATGGATTCTAACCATGAATTTTCAGCTTGAGTTCCTCCATCCCCTGAAAAAATGGGAGGATTCTGCTGCTGAAAAACCATCATCAACTGCGCTGTAGATGGGGCTGGATGCGGTGCTCCCTGGTAGGTTTTCCTAAACCTCATGAAGCTTTCTTTGAACTATGAATCAGCACTTATGTGCAGTATAGTAGCTGGTGCAATGATAGGCATAGTGGGAGGATGTGCTGGTAGTCCTTGATCTATCGTTTCCAGCATCTGATCATCACCCTGCACTTGGCATACAACTAGAGGACGTCTCAGTGGTATAAATCAACAAGGTCAAGCACACAACTCAGTTTAATATTATCATTTACTAAAACTTAGAAGTTCAAGAAAAGAACATGAGAAGAAAACATTCATGTTTTTCAAAATAGTGTTACACAATGTGTATACCCACCACACGACATGTTCTCATAGGTTTCCACATGGGTGTGTACCTCTACCAAATCTGGTCATTTAACACCCCTACACATGGCATGTTCCTCCTATGGCGCGATGTGTACTTGAATGTTTTTCTCATACCAAAGTACTTTTACATGGATAAACCACATGGGGTATGCCGATGCAATACTACACAGTGTGTTCAACCAAGAAACGGAGTGTAGTGGTTAAGTCCCTTCCACCCGTGTCATTGGTCACATGGTCGGAGACACAATTGAATTTACATGGTGTGCAAGAGTTGGACACGACGTGTACAACCTCTGCTTTATCAACACGTGTCATTAGTCACATGGCCGAACATACAGTCCTTACAGCATGGCGCGTACTCCAAGTACACAGAGTGTTGTACCAAACATTTATCAACCCGTGTCTCTACACACATAGTCAGTCACACGACTAATCTCTACACGAAATGTACTTCCCGAACAGAAGAACATATGACATGTGTTCATAACACCACATGTTGTGTTGTCTGGGTTTCTGTAACGTAATCCTATTAAAATTATTCAGAACCCTTAAAAACAAAAATTTTTTTCGAATTAATGACCAATTCCAACCCGTGAGAGCCTATACTCTCCCAAATCAAAGTTTGGAATCCTGTTGCACATTACAACTTGACAAAATCCAACTAAAGTTCATACATTATCCACTAAATTCCGATCCAAGAGGGCCCATAACACTTAAGGGACCAAATTTTGGTTTCCATATAAATCAAACTATACATATTCCAACACACTATCAAAATAAGAGGTATTCTATCACATAATCTATCACAATAACATGCATATCTTGAACAAAATCTATCACAAAAACATGAAATCATTAATGCACCATAAGTGGCATGATATGAATGCATGACATGTGATCCCTATCAAGTTCCTATATTATGCATGAGATAGAATATCCTTATCTTATCAGGTTTCAATAGAAATAGAACCTCAATAATATCAATGATAACAACACAATACAAGTGAATCACCCAACAGTGAAATATGATCAAATGTAACAATTGAAAAACCATAAAAATTGCAATATTTGAGGTAACTTGGCTTTTCCCTATACATGGGTTAGCTACTCTCGAGCACACTTTATTAATGACTACATATTCCTTTCTATCCCAATATGTAGGCTCTATATAGTATGACAAAGCAGAAAATAAACCCGCCATTGATACCACTTTGTAACATTCCGATTCCATGTTCCCCCCAAGGGTGCCCCGTACCCAGTTGGTCACATGTACCCAAGCACATTTACCCAAATGAAAGAGGCTTCCTACTAGTATCAAGGTTCTTTGGAATGATATTGGGGAAACTATTCTCTCATTGGTAGAGAAACACAATGGAATAACAATAATAAACCACTACAGAAGCAGTAATACCATACAATAAATAAATTGAATAAGACTCGTAGTAAATAAAAAGTTGGAGCACATATAAAAATGATGCATGTCACATATGTCTAGGAAAGCATCCAAACAATTAACAATGATAGAAATAAAACATTGAAACCACAGTTCAACAAATACTAAACTCCAATACCATCTCAAGCCTCAGCTAGGTCACATGCTCTCCAGATCGACAACAATCAAGTACCTGATGAAGAAGGGCACTTCAACTTATCTATACCTGCAACCATATAGTCTGTTTGGGTCTAAAAGAATGACCCAAACAGGCTGGGAGACTAATCCTAGTAAAAAAGCACCAAAAGATCTATTCCTAATGGTCAATGAATATATATAGCAAGCAATATGATAAAAATCAATAAAAAAGGAAGTACTCAAATGTAATCAATCCTAGAGTTTCCAATTACATTCATTTACAATCATTAGTTATTCAAACCATTGAATAATGAAATACCGGGATCTAGCCTGTAACACCCCGACCCAAGTTACCTAGAGTCGGTGCATTATTACATAACATTGGATTGATACAACGAATCATGTCTTGAAAGACTGATCTATTTATTATCATTGGATGTACTATATACATACATAATTTTTACATTACATAATGAAATAAAGAAAAATAACATTGTGTCCCCCTTGAAAACACTCATATTCTTGGCCTATCCCTGGTGGTTAATCATAATTTACTTCTTCACATCCTTGGAAAAATAAATCATAGAAATGGGTGAGCTCAGATGCTCAGTAAGGGTAACAATATAGCGGAAACTTTTATAAATAAGTATAAACACTTACGGAAATGTCTATGAATAACACAAAAAGCCTTTTAAAATTAAAATTCAGAATAATATGGAAAAGATAAATCAAATAATTAAATTTACTAATTCACATGAATATTCTACTAGTCGAATAATCACATATAATATCAGTAGTTAATTTCATAATTATGGAATTCAAAATGGAAGACATCATAACCACATTGTCAAGGCCACGTGCCAAGACTACAAGTAAGATTTTTTCACGGTCTTGTTCCAAGACACTAGTTTTTCTCATGAGACCTACCGATGCATTGAGGAGATATAATGGGATCCACCCGTCACATACTAAGTCCAATGAATTCCTCATTTAAAAAGTTTAAAACATAACATAAACATTTGTATTAAAAATAGCATAAAAAATGATAATATGTTAACTATAAACCATGAATGGTATAAAAATAACACATCCACAATCAAACATACCACAAAACCATTAATACAATATGGAAGATTTTATCATAATAAATCAACTTCACATAAGTGTAAAATCAATCAAAGGATGTTGACATAGATGAAATCAAAACTATTTAAGAGAAATATCTCGTTCTATTTTGATAACATTTAAAAGTCACATAATTATAAAAGGAAAAATTTATCTTGAAAATATTCCTATAAGCATGTAAGGGAAAATTCAAAGGTTTTATAATGGTGGAAAATAGCCGCACCCACCGTATAAGTTAAAACATCATTCTTACCTTATTTTTTCGAAAAGGACAAAAAGTACCTTGTTTGGAAAATGGCAGAAAGATTCCTTTAAAGATATTTTATAAAAAGTAAAACATGGGTATAAATGAATTTAACCTTTATTATAGGAAATAGTAAAAATGTTTTGAAATACATTTTTGAGAAACATGTATGTGGATGATAAAGAAGTCCTAGAAGATACTCACATATAAACAACCTCAGATAAAAAAGAGATTGTGAAATTTAACCCTTACCTTGTAATATTACTTTGTAGAGGGTAGGTTAACCTACAATATAATATTTAAATAATTGTTATTAAATTATAAAAGAACCATATTCATAAATATGATATCATATATGATCTTCTAATATTTCTTTCTTAACAATATTTTAGTAGTATCATTGTTTTGGGTGTTAACTAATTTGTTTTACATTATATGCTGGGTTATGTAAGCCAGGTTTTTTATGGATAAGATGTATTTGTTTAATATATAGAATTGTATTAAAACATTATTTTTAATCATGAAATTAACATTCTTCTTGAATTATTATGATGGAGAATTAATTTCATCACGTTCGTGGAGACGGTAATCCATACGTACATACGAGTGACAATACCAATATATTGATGGTGAAATAATATGTAATTGTATGGTATATCATATATAAAGAATCATTAACATGTTATATTTATTATTTACATCAGTTATACTCATTATTATACCCATCCAAATAATGAAGTGTTTAAATAACAAACAACAACACGACGTGGAGACGATAAGACGTACTTACCCACATATGGGGACATGTCATTTATATGATGGAAAAAATAATGAATACAGTTTTACCATATTTATAATAACATCACAATATTTATATGTTACTATAGTAATTATTGTGGTATAGAAACAATGAAGAAAGAGGAAGTGGAATAAGAAAATAGCTTTGAAAAAAGGTGCTGAAATTATTACCTCTTCTTCAAGTGTTTCCTTTTGAGTTGATCAAAAGGTCTTCTTAGGTTGTCTTTCAGATCAAAGTAAGGAATCTAGGTATAAGGGAGGGTAGCTGAGAGGATATTTTGGTAGGGGTTGGACGATCCAAATTGATTTGGAGTTGTGATTTAGAGAGAAGGTGAAGTACCTTTTTATAAGAGGGGAGAGGGTCACTTTAGGAAAAGAATGAAATATTAATTTATTATACAATCATATTAAATTTATAATGCCTAAAAAATGATTTATTTTGATTCCAAGGTGGTTATGGGTCTAAAACCTCTCAACCAATAGGTTTTATACATGGATAGGTAACTATATTAAACTTATCTTTTAGATTTAACTCAGTGTTAAATAGTTTAACTTTTACCATGTGTTCTTGTATTATTATATTATATGTTTAATAATACTACAATAAAATGACAAGATAACCCCAATTGGTTAATTAATGATATATATATTATTATATAAGTACTTTGGCTAATCCTTAGATTTTAGAACTATTATATCATTTAATAATATAGTATTTGTTTTGAAAACTCATTTATATCAATTTTGACACAATTTAGTAATTAGTTTTGGTGGAAGTCATAACAACATGATTACTTTGAAAAATATTCATTGAATCAACCCTAAAATTTCATATTAATATCTAAAATTAGTGGAATGAATCAAAAGTCTCAGTTTACATTTATTTGGATATTTATAACATTAATTATTTTAACCTTTCATTAAAAAGGTATTTACCACATCATCATTGTGTTATAAATAAATTTAATTATTTAATGTATAAAAATTATAAAATAAAATACCATTATATATGAAATATTATTAGCTTTCTAAATAGTTTTTATAGTCTAATTTATCTTATGTATAACTGTAAATTAATAATGTTTTAGTTATGAAAATTTGAATTTAACACTTTTAACTCTTCTTTAAATAAAATAATAATAAATGTCCTAATCTAATACATGTGGATAAAAAGGATAATATTTTATTTCTAAGTTTAATTTTCGCCAAAATACCCTTATATAATAGAATAAGTACTTATTTTAGGGTAATTATAATATCATTTTTACCTTTAATTACCCTATTTACTTTTAACTGTGGTAAATAAAAGTCAAAATTTACTATTCACCAAAAAATATTTTCATCTTATTGAACCAAATTTTACATACTGATGTCAACCATGCCTCCCAGATTTTTGAAATTCAATTCAAAGAAGTGGTGAAATTACGTTTTATGAGAATTTGAAAATGCACCTAGAAGTTGGGTAAATGATGGTAAAAAGTTCAATAAAATTCCATATATCTAATATTATTATAAAATGACGTCAATGAATTACATTGAACATATATAGGTATTATGTATCTATTTCTACCTAAAATAAATTTAAATACAAAAATTAATTTTTTAAATAAAAAGTCGCTTTAAAATAATAATGTAGTGTTTTTCACTATTCATAAAAAATTGACAGTTTTCAGAAAAATACCAAAAATTCACCCTAAGTTAATTTTGATATCTGAATCCAAAAATGAAGTCAATTTTGAAAAATAAAATTTATAAAATTTCAAAATGTGGGTATTACTATTAATAAGGGCTAGTTTGGTTGGTCGTGGTGTGTTTGAACTCGATGTTGCGTACAACACAAGCTATTACATTATTAAAAGTGAAACGTACCGTGGAAGTTTTGGGTGTTACATCCTCCCCTCCTTCAAAAACTTTCTTCCTCAAAATTTCTAGAATACTACTGTACAAAATGATTCGGCTAGTCCTTCCTCATAAGTTTCTTGGTTTCCCACATTACCTCTTCCATTTTATGGTTTCTCCATAGAACTTTCACTAGAAGAGTCATTCAATTTCTCAAAACTTGTTCTTTGGTATCAAGAGTTATGATAGGCTCTTTGCAATAAGACAGGTTGGGGTCCAATTCAATTTCTACATAGGTGAGTACATGTGTTGGGTTAGGCATGTATTTTCTCAACAGTGATACATGGAACACATCATGAACTTTGGAGAGACTTGGAGACATTGCCCAACAATGAGCTACAACTCCAATTTTTTCTAGAATTTCGAAAGGTCTGATATACCTGAGACTCAATTTACCCTACTTACTGAAACGTATAACACCCTTCCATGGAGATACCTTCAAGAAAACATAATCTCCTACATGAAATTCCAAATCCTTCCTTTGGTTATTGGCATAGATCGTTTTCCTACATTGAGCTGCTTTGATGTGGGGTTGGATAACCTTCACCTTTTACATTGTTTCCTCAAAAATCTCTGGGCCTACGAGTATTATTTCACGAACATCATCCCAACTAGTTGGTGTGCAACATCTCTTTCCATATAACGCTTCATATGGTGCCATCTGAATACTTGAATGGAAGCTATTATTATTGGAAAATTCTACCAGAGGTAAATACTGATCCAACAAACCTTGAAAATCAACTGAAGAAAATGTCAACTTGTATTCAACGGTTTTAATAGTCCGTTATAATTGTCCACCAGTTTGAGGGTGGTAGGCAGTGCTCAAACGATGTTCAGTATCTAAGTCCTTCTGAAGAATTTCCCAAAATCGTAATGTAAAATGGGGAAAAATCTGAAACAATCGATATGGGTACTCCATGAAGTCTTACAACTTCATTAATATATAGTCTTTCTAGACGTTCAAGTGGTAAATCTTCTCTTATAGCAAAAAAATGTGTTGAAATAGTAAGATGATCAAAAATGAACCATATTACATCATTACTTCTAGGAGTCTTTGGTATTACCATGACAAAGTCCATCATAATATCATCCCATTTCCACTCAGGTATGGGAAGAGGTTGCATAAAACCTCTAGGATGTACTCTTCAAGCTTTCAGTTGTTGAAAAACCATACATCTGGACACATAATTAGAAATCTATCTCTTCATGTTGTCCCACAAAAAATTTTCCTTCAAATATCTATACATATTAGTGCTACCAGGGTGTATAGAGAATTTGGAGTTATGTGCATCATCCAGAAATTACCTTTTTAGATCAGGTATATCAGGAACACAAAGTCTCTTCCCAAATTTCAAAATACCATATCCATATACGAGGTCGATCAATCTCCCATCATGAAAAAATTTAATTGTCTTTTGAAACTCCTCATCATCAGTCTGAGAACTTTCTATCCTTTCTAGTAAATATGGTTTAGCTACCATTTGAAAAAGTATTGATGTTTCCCCTTCCAGGATTATTCCCATATCAATAATTACTAGATCCATGAAAATAATATCCCTTTCAACTCTCATCTTGTTCAAATCTTTGTGATCCTTTCTACTCAAATCATATGCCACCTTATTTTCCTTCTCTAGGTGGTAGTGTATAGTGCAATCATAATCATTGAGTAGTTAGAGCCATCTCTTTTTCCTCATGTTGAGTTTTTTTGTGAGAAAATATACTCCAAACTCTTGTGATCAGTATATATCTCACATTTTTCATCGTTAAGATAGTGTCTCCATATCTTCAAAGAAACGATTATAGCTACTAACTCAATATCCTGAGTGGGATAGTTTTGTTAATGAATTTTTATCTGTCGTGATGTAGAGGTAATAACCCTATCATTCTTCATAAGGACAAAACCAAGTCCTTTCCTGGATTCATCACTATAAATAACAAACCCATCATTCCCCGATGGTAGATTCAAGATAAGAGCATTGAATAACCTTCTCTTCAGTTTTTGAAAACATTCTTCACACTCTTTTTTCCAAATAATTTTAACCTCTATATTTTTGAGCTTTGTTAATGGGTTAGCCAATCAGGAAAAATTCTGGACGAAACGCCAATAATAACCTTCTAAACCAATAAAACTTCATACCTAAGTTATACTCATCGGTGCTGGACAATATTGTATTAATCTTGTCTTAGAAGTATCAATATATAATCCATACTCAGAAACAATATGGACAAGAAAAGAAATGTATTGAAGCTAGAATTGACACTTTCTAAACTTCCCATATAATTCACTTCATCTGTGGATTTTCAGAATAGTGCACAAGTTATTTTCATGATATTTCTAGATATTGGAGTAAAACAAGATATCATCAATAAATAACTCAAAAAAATCATCAAGATATTCCTTGAAAACTCTATTCATTAGATCCATCAAAACAGAGGGTGTATTATTCAGTCCAAAAGGGATTACAATAAACTCGTAATGCCCATACCTGGTATGAAGCATTGTCTTCATAATTTCTTCCTTATTCACACACAACTGATGATATCTAGATCAAAGGTGAATCTTTGAAAAATATTTATCTCCATGAAGTTGATAGAATAAATAATCAATATGAGGTAAGGGATACTTGTTCTTTATTGTTACAGTATTGATCTCCCTGTAGTCAATGAACAATCTCATCGATCTATCTTTCGTCTTAACAAAAAGAATAGGGGATCCCCATGGAGAAAAAATAGGGAGAATAAATCCTTTATTACTCAATTCCTCTAGTTTTTTCTTTAGTTCCACTAATTCCACAGTGGACATTCTATAAGGGTTCTTCGATATGGGCCTTGAACTAGAAATTAAATCAAAGGAAAACTCAATTTTTCATTCTGGAGGATGTCCAAGTAAATCCTCTGGAAACACATCAATATATTCTTATACAATTGGTACGTCATCTAATTGAAAATTCTTTTCCTCACCCTTTTTTATTTAATTATCTTCTTACCCAATAATTTAATTTTGTAGAGCTAATGGGGGTGGATCTTGATATGAATCAGGTGGTGACATTTCTTCTCTATAGATATGGTACTTCTTATCATCATCAAATATTGTAACCCCCTTCTTCTTACAATAAAGTTTCACATCATGGTCCAAAATTCAATCCATACTGAGGATTATATCAAATTCCATCATGGGTATGACAATGAGATCAGCAGATAAAGAACATTTATATGCCATAATGGGGACTGATTCACAAAACATTATTGCAATGATACTTCCTTTAAGAGTTTTTACTGACAACTCCCTTGTTAAATCAAATTTTAAATATCTAATTTTCAAATAAAACTACAACGATATGAAACAATGTGATGATCCAGAATCAAATAAAGCATTGGATAAACTTGAGGAAACCATTAAATTACCTTCCACCACATCTTTCGAAGATTCAACCTCAGAAGTAGTCATCGCATAAGCTTGGACTTTATCCCTTGTCCTTTTTTGAGGTGTGTTTCCCTGGCTCTTAGGAAATTTGTTTTCATAATCCCCCTTTTCTCTACAATTGTAGCATTCAACATTGACAACCTCTTTCATTCCCTTGCAGTCACAAGATTGGTGGCCCTTTTCAACACACTTGTAACAGACTCCCATTCCATTCAGGCAAGTACCAAGGTGTTTCTTTCAAAATTTATGATAGGATGGATATTCAAATTTTCCCTTCTTCCCATTATTTCCATTTCTAGTGTGATCATAAGATCTCTTATTCTCTTTCATTACTTTATATTAATAAGAGTTAGAGAGTTCCTTTTCAATCTTGATAGAACATGAGACAATATCTTCATATGATGAGAAGGATTGTGTGACTAATGCTATATGGAGAAATGGGTTTAACCCATCAAATAATAGATTAATATTACTACTTGTGTTACGTATATAATCTGTAGCTTGACTTTCTATCCTTGTAATGTTAGCCTCATACAGTGGAATAGTCTCATCCTACTTTTTCCTCAATCTCATAAATTGTCTTTCCATATCCGCTTGATGGTCACAGGGAAAGTATTTTTCTAATAAATGCTCATTAAACTCCCTCTATTCCATATTTTATACTTCTTCTTCCTCCTTTTTGTTTTGATTTAATATCCACCATTGATCTGCATATCCAGTGAGGTGATAAACTTCCATGACAACGTTTTCTCTTTCGTGACTCCCCAAAGCATTAAAGGTTTTCTCTAAGGAACTTACCCATTTCTCAGTTACAAATGGATTTGTAGTTCCATTTAATATTTCTGGTTTTTCCCCATGATGTGGTCTAACATTGATCCTATGAATTGTGGATCAGGGTTCTCCATAAGGGTAAGGTTATTATTCATAACCAGAGTGAGTTTTCCCAGTATGGTGATAAGCTGATTAGCACCCGTTTCATCACCAGCTCCACTATAATTATCATGAGTATGAGGAAAAATCATTACATGGATTATGTGAATTGATATGGTTTCCATTCCTTCCACTAGGTTCCATTTAGAAATAATAGAATACACTAGATTAGTTTATGAATCAAAATACATAATTCCAATCATTTAAAACACTTAACATAACTTGAATTGTTTTCGGATATAATGCATAATAATAAAAATGTTTTCTTTGAGGAGGTATATACTCATAAATCCTTCATAATGGTTTGTAAAGAAAATATGAATTATCCTAAGTATATCCCCCAAGAGTGTAATAACCAAAAGTGCAGCAAGGCCCGTTGTTGTGTATGAGGATACCCCGGGTGAAGCCCGAAACTCATTTTCAGAGTTTTCACTCCTAGGTACATCTGTACCAGAGTCGCCTCTACCTTATCGTATCAACAGAGGGATGTATTTCTTGGAAAACTCACAAAATCTCTATGTTACCAAAATTCTAGGAAGTTCTTTTATAATAATCATCAATGTCTATTTTAGGGTAATGTTCTATGATCCGAGTTTTTCTAAATCTAGCTTCCATGGTTTGTACTAAACTTCCTTAGATACTAAATGTAACACCCCAACCATAGTTACTAAGATTCAATGCATTATAAAATAACAATTCCATGATATAAGGAATCATGTCTCGAAAGACCAACCAGTTTAGTAGCCTTATAACTAATAGATACATACGTAAGTTTTACATTACATCATGAAATAAAGAAAAACAACATTGTGTCCCCCTTGAAAACACTAATATCCTTGGACTATCCCTAAAGGTTAATCATTATTTAATTCTTCCCATACTGTAAAAAACAAAACATAGAAAGGGGTGTGATAAAATGATTAGTAAGGATAACAATATAGTAAAAACTTTCAAAAATATGCATAAAAATTTAAGGAAATGTATAAGACTAAAACAAAAGCTTTTTAAAATTAAACTTCAGCATAATATGGAAAGGATAAATAAAATAATTCCATTTAATTATTCACAAGGGTATTCTACTAGTCGAATAATCACATGTAATATCAATAGATAATTTTATAATGATGGAATGCATAATGCAGGACATCATAACCATATATTCAAGGCCTCGTGGCTAGACTACAAATAGGATTTTTTCAAGTACTTGTCCCAAGATAATATTTTGTCTCATGAGACCCACCCATGCATTGAAAAGCTATAGAAGGCTCCACTCGTCACTTTCAATGTCTGATGCTTTCCTTATATGAAAAGGTTAAAACATATCATAAACATTTGTATTAAAACTATCATATGAAATGTTAATACATTAACTATAAACCATGAATGGTATAAATATAACACATCAAAAGTCAAACATATCAAAAAACCTTCAATAAAATATGTAAGATTGTATCATAATAAATCAACATCAAATAAGTGTGAAATCCATCAAAGGATGTTGACATAGATAGAATCAAACCTATTTAGGATAAATATCTCTTTTTATTTTGAAATTATTTAAAATCACATAATTGAAAAAGAAAACTTTTATTTTAAAAATATTATTATAATACTATAAGGGGATCTTTGAAGGTGTTCTGATAGCGGAAAATAGCCGCACTCGCCGTATAAGTTAAAAAAACATTCTTACCTTAATTCGTCGAAAAGGTCATAAAGTACATTGTTTGGAAAATGATGGAAAGGTTCCATTAATTTTTTTTAACAAAAAGTAAAACAAGGGTAAAAATTAATTTAACACATATTATATAAAATATTAAATTTTTTTTGAAATACATTTCTAAGGAACATGGATATGGATGATAAAGAATTCCTACAAGATACTCACGTATAAACAACCTCAGATAATAATAAGATTGTGAAATTTAACCCTTACCTTGTACTTTTCCTTATTTGAGGGTACATTAACCTCATTTATAATAGTTAAATCAAAGTAATTAAATTATAGAAGAACCACATACATAAATATGATATCATATATGATCATCTATTATTACTTAATAATATTTCAGTAGTATCATTGTTTCGGGTGTTAACTGATTCATTTTCCTTTATATGCTTGGTTACGTAAGCCATGTTTTTATGGATAGTATTTATTTGATTAATATCTATAATGATATTAAAAAATTATTTTTAATCATGAAATTAAAATTATTCTTGAATGGTTACGATGGAGAATGAATTTCATCGCCTTTGTGGAGACGGTAATCCGTACGCACGCATGAGCAACAATATGATTATACTGATGGTGAAATCATATATAATTGGATGGTATACCATATATAAATAACAATTAACATGGTATATTTATTATTTAAATCAGTTATACTCATTATTATTCTCATCCAAATATTGATGTGTTTGAATAACAAACTACACCATGACGTAGAGACGGTTAGCCGTACGTACACACGTATGGTGACATGTCATTCATAGGATGGATAGAATAAATAATATTGTTGTACCATATTTATAATAACATCACAGTATGTATATAGTATTAGAGTTTTTATTTTTGTATCGAAACAACAAAGAAAGAGTAAGTGGAAGAAGAAAAGAACATTGAAAACGGGTGGTGAAATTATTACCACTTCTTTGTGTGTTTCCTTCTGATTTTATCAAAAGGGATCCTTAGGTTGGATTTTTGATCAAAGTAAGGCCTCTAGGTCAAAAGGAGAGTAGTTGGAAAGATATTTAGTAAGGGTTTGACCGATCCAAATGGATTTGGAGTTATGATTTTGAGAGAAGGGGATGTAACTTTTTATAAGAGAGGTGAGGGTCACTTTAGGAAATGCATAAATGTTAATTTTATTATATAGTAATATTCTCTTTATAATGGCTCTAAAATGATTTATTTTAAGGATATTGTGGGGATGGGTCAACAAAATATCAAAAAATTGGGTTTAGTAGGTCTAAGTCACTATATTAACCTTATCATTTAGATTTAACTCTTAGTTAAATAGTTTAACTTTTACCATGTATTCTTGTTTTATTGTATTATACAGTTAATAATCTTACGATAAAATTACAAGAGAACCCCAAGTGGTACATTAAATAAGTATATAAGTATATATATATTATTATATAAGTCCTTTTGCCAAACCTTATATTTTTATGACTATTATATTATTTAATAACATATTATTTGTTTTAAAAACTCATTTATGTCAATTTTGACACAATTTAGTAATTGATTTTTTTAGAAGTCATAAAAACATGATTAATTCAAAAAAAATTTATTGAATCAACCCTAAAATGTCAAATTAATATGTAAAATTAATTGAAATCATAAAAATTCCCAATTTACATTTAATTGGATTTTTATAACATCAATTATTTTAACCTTTCATTAAAAATATTTTTACTGCATCATCGTTGTGTCATAAATAAAGTTAATTATTTCATGTATATAAATTATAAATAAAATTCAATTATGTAATAAATATTTTTATATTTATAATGAATACTTATAGTCGATTTTATCTTATTTAAAAACCTATATTAAAAATGTTTTTGTTATGAAAATTTGAATTTAACACTTTTAACTCTTCTTCAAATTAAAAAATAATAAATGTCCTAATCTAATCCAAGTCGAAAAAATGATCATATTTTATTCCTAAGGTTTATTTTGGCTTAAATACACTTATACAATAGAATTAATACATGTGTTAGGGTAATTATAATATCATTTTTACCTTTAATTACCCTATTTACTTTTAACTCTGGTAAATAAAGGTCAAAAGTTACTATTAACCAAAAATTATTTTCATCTTATTAAACCACATTTTACTTACTGATGTCAACTGTGTCTCTTGAATTTTTGAAATTCAATTATCCAAATCCATAAAATTATGTTTTATGTAAATTTGAAAATGTGCCTTGAAAGCTGGTAAAAGACGGTAAAAAGTTCCATAAAATTATATATATATAATAATATTATTAAATGACTCCATTGAATTAAATTGAACATATCTAGGAATTATGCATCTATTTTCCCCTAAAATATATTTAAATAAAATAATTATTTATTTAAATAATAAGATGGTTTTAAATTATAACGTAGTGTTTTTTACTATTCATCTATAATTGAAAGTTTTCATAAAAATACCAAAAATTCATCCTAAGATAATTTTGATATTCCAAATCCAAAAATGAAGTTCATTTTGAAAAATAAAATTTATAAAATTTCAAAAAGTGGGTATTACTATTCATAACAGCCTTTTTGGTTGGTCGTAGTGTGTTAGAACATGAAGTTGCGTACAACACAACCAATTACATTATTCAAAGGGAAATGTACCACGGAATCTTGGGGTATTACATAGCCTAAGCTTTGTAACCCCTGTATAATAGAAAAATATATGTCTCATAAGACCATCTAACAATCAAGTACGACTGAGTCCAAGCTTGTGCCCTCTCTTGGCTGACTCATTATAATCATTATTCAAAATATCACATTGACCCTCTGGATGGATAACATAGTCTAACCCCTATGATCAAGTGTTCCAACAAAAAAAAGACTCTATGAGGAAGTACTCACATTAAATTCCACCTATGGTATTTTAACGATAGCTACAGACTTTCTAAGGGAGCACTCCACGTCCATTCCCCTTGTGGTCTCATAATAGTATACTATAGACACTCTAAGGGAGAACTCACTGTCAATCCCCCCTATGGTATCATAACACAAATATAACAGACACTCTAGGGAATCCCTCAATGTCAAATCCCCCTGTTGTCTAACTACACCAGGTTCTCATAGCCTTGTGTAATAAAATCGTGCAAAAACAATATCCAGTAGCCCAAGTAATCTCAATTAACATAAGGATAAGCAGCTAAAATCCACAACACAAACATTTAACAATAAACAATTAAGAAATAATTCCAAACTAAATAGAATGTAAATTCAAAAAGGTCTACCTCATTGGCAACCTGGACCAAATGGTCATAAACATTCAAACACGGAAACGCACCCACAGGGTGTCCCCTAAACATGCAATTTAGCATAATATATAAATGAAAAACCTTAATCTAACAATAATTTTAAGGAAGATGATAAAATAGTTCAATTACATAACACAAAATACCCATATCAAGGGAAATCATCACTTAGGAAAAAATAACTCAATGAAAAACTCTGAAAGGAAAAAAACCACCTACCTCAATGTCTTATAAAGAACACTCTTGAATGTCAATCCTTGAATCATCCTAGAAATCGTAGATATAATAAAAGTCAAAAAAGTTCATCCATAGAAAAATCAAGAAAGAGGAGAAATTAGGAAGATAGACTCTAGGGAAATATATAACTCACTGGTTGAAATCTAATTCACTCGACCGCACCTCAATCAGAACTCGGACAGAGGAACCTGAGGTGCTCGAAGATAATTAGTCATATGTCACTCTCATGTATGAGACATGGGAAGAGTAAATGAGTTCTGGAGATGAAACCCAACCCTGATCTGATTAATCATATAAAATGAATAGTACATGACAAGTTCATTTGATGTAAACACCATGTACTGGCCTCAACCAGCCCCCACTTTTTGTGTTCCACGTGACCATGTACTCAGCCATTGCACGACCAGTACACGGCTACCCGCGGAAACCTGGTACATGGCCTGTACTCAAGAAAATATTTAAATTCTTCTTTATTTCTCAAAAAACCCAAAATCTAGATCCATACCTTAAATAAATATTCATGTTCTTACATATGAATAATATTTTAGATAAAAACTGAAAAATAATGGATTTTATTCTAAACTACCTTTTCATTTAATGAATTTAAAATGTTACATGTAAAATTTTTTAAGTAAAATTAGTTTAATTAAATTACATTAAATTCAATGTATATATTTTTAATTAATTTCATATTGAGTTTCGATATAAAATCATTCTATACTTATGAAAACATTTCATTGGAAAACCAAATTTTTTGTCACATCTGTGGGATTACTTTTAAATTAAATTATTCATATTATATGATTTGAATTTGAAAAATCTATTCTATAATTTTATTTACAAACATTAATACTTGGTAATATGGATAAATTAATTTTTTATAATTAAAAATAGTATAAATAGAAAAAATTAATTATTGTGGTTAACGTTGAAACTGGTTTACCAGGTTAAAAAAAACAAATAATGGTTAATGTGTCCTATAAAATTATCTAATTCATATTTTATGAAAAAAATTAGAACTTATCTCTTCCATGATTCAGAAGAATCTAATTCGGATACTTCTGTCATGTAAAAAATGTGGGTTTTTGTTTTTGATTAAAAACATCAATTGTGTCCTCTCACCCACTTATAAAAGGGAACCCCATCTACTCTATTATTAACAAAACAAAATCCTTTTGGTTTAGATATTAATTTCCCAAATATATTCCTTACATCCCTTAAAACATCTTATTAGCCATTTTTTGATAATAAATCTAATATAAGAATACTATAGGTATAATCCTAAAGTGGTTGTCCGAAGAAGAGGTAATGATCTTAACTATGTGTTTTAATTTTAATTCTACTTATAACTAATTATAATATTATAAAACTATAAATAAATAATAACAAGAATATTTCATATATAATTATATGTTAATATTTTAATTTTATAACCTATATTTACCTCCTATTCCATAAAATGAGAAACAAAACTATCGATCCTGCGTATGGTGGACTACCGCATTGCAAACAGATGTAATTACTCTTCTATTACCACCTATCTTGGATTTTTATAATGTTTATTTATCATATTTATATGATATTTTTGATAAAAATATACATATTTATTTATAATATAACATATACCCTCTTACTAACCAATCTTTTGGAAAACAATAACGCTGCTCGTGCGTACATGTGGACTACCTCCTCTATATTGCGACGTGAAATGTTTTTCATTTTATTTTTAAATGGTAGGTAATAAGGAAATATTGAATGAATAAAAATAAAATATTTGATATAATAATTGTTCTACAAAGGGTATAAATTATTTACCTTTTTACGTTCCATTTTTTTGGGAAAAATCGAAACAATGTTCATGTGTATGCACAACTACCGTCTACATAAATGATATAAATCATTTTCTCATATCTAAATTTTATGTAATATTATCAATAATTATATAATAATTATATATTATATTGATTTCATGAGGAAATTAATTAATATATTGTAATAATGATCAATGTAAAAGGACTGAAAGTAGCGATTGAAAATATATTTGAAGAATAGAGAAATTATGCATCAAAGTAGTGATTTTAACAAATATAATTTATAATAAACGTTTAATAAAAACTATAATTAAATCATATATAGTATGAAATATATTTTTATATATTTAAAAATATATTTTATATAAATCTACATTTATTATACATGAGGCCTGATTACATGTGAAATAAATCGTACCTAAGGTAAGGGTTCTACTCTTAATTTTACTTCTATAATACATATTCCACATTCAACCCTTAGTTATATTATATGGTGTATATAATTTCCCACTGAAAAGTTATAAAATTAATACCATTATCATCATGGAATTTAATGTTTCATTTGAAGTTATTTCATTCATGGGCCTTATAATTCAGAAGTTACCAAGGTGGTTAAGAATTATGTTAAAATCTAATTGTTTATCAAGAATTTCCATGATAATGATTATGAAATTAAAATATTACAACCTATATTTAAAAAAATTCATGAATTATATTATCCTATGTTTATTCCAATAGAATAAATTTTACCCCCCATTTTAATTAATTTACTAACAAAAAAGATGTTTTTTAATAAAATAGACTTCATTTTTCCCTTTGATTGAAAACACTTTTTCATTCATATCCATGATTTATAAGAATAACTTCAAGATATCTTTTAAAATTTTAATATTTTTTATTAAGGAAAATTTTTCCCAATGATTTAATTTTTAAAAAATATTTGAAAATTATTCATTTTTTTGATTGAGTCACTTTTTAACCTTTTTAATATAGTGTTAAAGGAATGGTTATTTATCTTATACAATGTGTATGGAATTACATGACCTCCTTAAATCATATTAACATGATTAATAATATAAATGTTTATACGGATATTTTAAAAGAAAATCATTTTCGTAATATTATGTAAATGTTTTTGGAAATTGAATTTCACTATGAAAAGTACATTTTCCTCCTGAATGTTTTTAATGGAATTTAAATTCTATTTATATTCATAAAAATGAAAAAAACTTATTTAAATTATTCTCCATTGGGAATATCTTATAATGTTAGAATCTTTATTATTTCCTTATATTGTTTATGATCAACTTGGCGGGGGATTTACTATTTTTATGCCATTCTCCATATTACGTTGAATGGTTTATAATTATTTTTATTAATTTGGGAAGGTATATACATTTTATGGATGTTTTTAAATATTAATGATAATTTTTATTATGATTACCACTTTCTTTTTAGGAATTTATTTTAGTTAATATGATTTTGGTGAGGCATACTATATCCCCTTGATGCATAAGTAGTTCTCACGAGACAATCTAGATTTGGGTATTTGGACATGCTCTTACCCATTTATATAAGATTTCGCCACATGAATCTTTGTTAGTATGTTTATGATGTCTATAAGTAATCCATCCATCATTAGGATATTATTTATTGATTTCCATTTGATTATTTGATTATTCAAAATGTATAGAGATAATTTTCTAGTATATGTGATTACTTATATTAAATTATTTGGTCATTGGTTTCTCATTCTATATTATTCTTCATGTTCATGTTAATGAATATGTGACATGTGTTTTAGTTATTTACCTTTCTATATTAATTATACCTTATTTTTTTATAATTGCTTCTTTTGTTTGAATAATGTTGGTGGGAATTAGTGCTCACCAATTTCTATTGTCTTCTTTCCCCAAAATTACATGAAGTTTTTTATAATTTATATTCTATGACATAAAAATTTAATATTAGTGTTATCAACAAATTTTATATGTTGTATTTTATTTTTTTAAAATTTAATCTGAAATTTAGGTATGTTTCTAGTTTTCAAATACAACTAATGTGTTTCGTCCATTATGATATTTTCCCTTGTATCAAAAACTAATGTAATAAAGTATCCAAAAACTCTGGGATACTAGGTTCAAGGTTTTTATAATTAGTTTCATTAAAAAATATCCCTGGTGGAATATTATAAAAATTTTTATTCTTTTTTACGATTATAAATACTATAAATAAGTCTATGAAAACCATTCTTGATAAAAATAGCCTCTTCACTTCGAAAATAACATTTTAAAATTCATTTTTTTTAAATATTAGTAAAAAATTTTGTTTGAAAATTACTAGGGAAACTTTTAAAGTAATTATAAAATAATTGATTCGTATTGATAATGGGAAATCATGTTCCTATCATTATAAGAAAAAAATATTCCTTCCACATTTTCAGTTAAAATTCAAAAAGTTACCCATTCAAAAAATGAAAATAATTTTCTATTTATAATATTTTTTTAGAGAGAAAATGGGTAAAAATGTCTAATAAATAACTGGGAAATAGTAAAATAATTTTATGGAAAATATTGTAATTGAAAAAAATATATTCCTAAATGAATAGAAAACAAATAAGGTTTCCCTTAGAATCATTATTTTGATTAGTGGATTACATAGAAGTTAAAAATTGAAGGAAAATATAAAATTATAAAACCCGATATCTTTCCCTGAAACAAGCCTGGAAGAACGATGTATTTTTATCTCCTTAATTGAGCCACCTGACTCGATATTCTCGTGAGTTGCGAATTACTGCACAAGAATACAAACCTCCAAAGAATGTTTTCTAAGAGTGGAAGATCTTGAAAAAGAGACACATATCATGCATTATCAAGTCTTGTTTCCAACCGATCGAGGTCCTCTTGTAGCTCCTCAAGATCTTGAAAACTAGATGGGAGGTTTTTGGAACAATAAACCAGATCTCCCTCGTGGTGATTAAGTTTATTATGAATATTCCACCATTGACTACCCGACATAGGCTTATTCCATGAGGCCTTCATAACTTTATGGTAAATTTTTTTTATATTCCAACTTTGAGATAAGAAAAACTACTCTATAAAAGATTTTCCGGAAAGAAATTAGATCAATAAATGAGTTTGATCAGAAAGAGGTCTAACTATGTGGTACACCATGATATTTAGGAATAAAGAGATGAAAAAGATGTTGGTCAAGAGCATACCAAGCCAACCCAAGATTCTTTACCATTCTTTCTAGTTGTTACACCATGTAAAAAACGTTCTTGAGAAACCCAAGTCTTATAGCCCCCAATTGGACATGAACAAAGAGAAATATTGAATGTCATTCCTCAAAAGGATGATGCTATTTTATTTTCTAAATTATCTAATATAACATTGAAATCTCATTCGACAAACTACGGTGACACTTTGGGTCAAAGGACAAGATATCCTACAATAATGATACTCTATATTGGGTTTAACGATTAACATATATAATGAAAATGATTACAGTTTGAGGGCCTGGATTAATTATGATGTTTATGAATTGATCTGAAGCACCTAAAAAATCATCCAATATACTTGGTTTCTAGAATACAAAAATGTGATGATTTTGAAGAGATGAATGCACGAATTGTTTTAGCATTATCCTGAAAGAAAAGTCTAATAACTTTGAATGGTACTTCTTAGTTTCCAAAACAACTAGTAAAAAGGACTTACTTTTGCATATCTCATGTGAATGAAAGTCCATTTTATCCCACACTCTATGGAATTGATCATTCCATATGATAATTTAAAACATTAATGAAGGGATGAAATGGGTTTTTAAACCACTAATAGGGACAAAATAAGGGGATAAGATTGAGAGGAAAGACGCTTCCTTTTTCACCAAGTAAATACGCCACTAGGAAGAGATGGGAAGGAGTTGGGGGAAGGGATAGGGGAGGAAAGCTCAATAGAAAGAGGAATGGTGGATAAAACAGAAAAAAATTTAGATGTAAGAAGTGGTTAAGAATATAAAGGAACCAAATTAGATGAAGAGGAGGGAGGTGTAGAAGGAAAACCTATTTACATACCGAGTGTGGGTGGGTGACATGAAGGGGGAAATACCAATCCATGTTGGATTTCTTAGTCAAAAGGCTTTTAATTCCTAATCACCATTGATGTATCATGGAGGAACAATATGGTTTTTTTCAAGAAAGATTTATTCTAGGGGATGTTGGTGTCACTCATTTTCTTGCAATTTAGCTCCCCATGGATGTCTATTGCCTTCATGGGTTAAAATTGGGGATTCTGGAAGTCCATATGGTGATTGAGGAATGGTGATACCTTATCTCCCAAACATTTTATTCTGATGTAGACTACTCTATGTAATATTATTTTGAGGAGTATAAGTGAAGGTAGAGTTACCCCCTTTAGGTCTATACACCCTTGTATTAGTTTCCATCACCTTATGTTCATATATTATACCATTCTATTCGTTAATGATGGAAATAATACAATCTACAACATTAATAAAATCCTTGATGAGTATTGCGAGTGGAGTGTCCAACTTTTCAATTTAGAGAAGAGTAGAATTTTAATTTCCACCTATTGTGCAATAAGAAGGGTCTAATAAATAAAATATATCATAGGTATTAAAAGGAAGAGCTTTACTATGCATTTATTTGGGTGTTCATATCTCTACCTATAGGCTTAGCTCTATCACTTTGACACGATTTTTTCAAATATCACTGGTCACTTCACCAATTGGAAAAACCATTATCTTTATTTCAGATGGAGAATTATGATGGTTAATCATGTCTTATCTTATATTACCTTACACAATCTCTCTTAAATTATGATGTTAAGGCCTATCATTGCGAGCATTGAAAACATCATGGTTAATTGCTTTTGGATACTCATATAGAGGGGAAGCACTACAAGGCATCTTGGTCTAGAATGACCAAGCCTGTGAAGGAGAGAAGAATCAATTTTAAGAGTCTAATGGGTACTATACCCAATATACATGCTAATATTTCTTGGAAATTTCTTGAAGGTAGAATCTTATGGGGTATGTTTTTCCCCTCAAAATACAGTGTGAAACTAGGACCTCTCAAAGGAAGTCCTTTGACACTTTTTCAAGAGCTTCAGTAGATTATTCCCTCTCTCGAGTTGCAGGTGTGATGGATTATCCGTCAGAGAGATGTATCATTTTGGTTCAACAATTGGGCTAGTCACAAACATTCTTTTCCTAGTTTCAAGGTCTCAAAATTATCTTTTATGGAGGTGTGAATAATTCCAACATTTATCCAAGATATCTTGGATGAGGATTAGCATGCTACATTTGAGCTAATTGAGCTATCTCATTAGTATGTAAAATGAATTTTCTATACTTAAACTTCTTGAACCATCTCTATGAAATATTATTATAGGGCTATCCAATATTCATATGTTTTGGAAAATATGGGTGATACTCTTTGGAGAAAAGGCATTCCCGCTAAGCTGTGATTCCTTATTTAGAGGGTGAGAAACCATGCGGTTCCAATTGATGATAACTTCCAATGCATGGGTATTCCTCTCAACTCAAGGTGTTCTTGCAATATCAGGCCACATTTAGAGACTAATAATCACCTATTTTTTAGAGTAAAGAGGATAATATTTTCTAGAAATACTTTTTTAGTTTCACTACCATCCTCTCCCATCCACTTTCTGGTGTTTATTTTTTGGATCAATGGTTTCAAGGTTCTAACATCAATATTTATGGAAAAAAGGATAGTGAAATAATCTTTATTTCTGGTTTCTACTGCATTTGGAAAGTAAGGAACAATGATTAGTTCTAGGGGCTTAGTAAATTAAAATTATCCACTGTTTTTATAAAAAAGGATTCTTCTTGACCTGGTTTGGATGTTTAAGGATTGGGAGTTATCTCCCCCCCTCAGCATCCTCGGGGTTGGTAGAAGGTCCCTCTCAGGTACCCAAATCCCTTCTTCAGGCAGTTCAATCCACGGACTTTTCCCTATTGTGGGATTAAAATTCAATACTGATGGATCATTAAATATGCACAGAATGCATGGTGGGAGTTTTTTTGCAACTTCAAGGGCGCTGTTATCATTTATTTTTCAGCCCCTTTTGGGGCTGGTGAATCTTTGCTGGTAGAAGCCAACACCATGCTCATAGGATTGGAACTATGTCACCCTAAAGACATCAGCCATTCCATTATTTAAACTGACTATAAGGTTATTTACAATGTTATGATTAAATATTCCTATTTCACAAGGAACGTTTCTTATCATGTGCACAAGTGCATGATTCTTCTTCCCAATAACATTGAAAATTCACACACACAATGGGAGGAAAACATGGGAGATGATTTTTGGATTCAATAACTCCCTGTGATATTTTATCTTGTTTTTCTAGAATAGGACCCATCCCCATAGAAGGTGTTTACTTTATTAAAGGGGACACTGTTGGAATCCATTATTTTTATACTCTTTAGTCTCCTTCTCAATTTTTCATTTTTCTCGGTGGTTATTTTTCTCATTACTTCCCTTGTTTAATAAGATATCACTATTATTTTTATAAAATTATAAACAATAAAATATGGATAAGATAATATATTTGGTTTAATATAAAAATATAATATAATTCTCATATTTGAGACTTAAATATGAAAAATCTATTATAAAGATGACATTATGAAATAAACCCTTACCACATTGGTAAAATTTTAATAAAACCCCCATAAAATAAAAAACACCAAATGAAAAATTAAATTCATTGAATATAAATGTAATCATTATAATTCATATCAAGGAGTTAATATATTCTATTATTCAAAGCAATATTTTGTGAACATGACATATAAATCATAAAAACAAAAGAGATTTTAGAAAACCATATAATGATCATATCATTGATATGAGAATAAATAAATAAAGTGATCATGTGTAAAAAATGTAAATCGATTTAGAAATGTGTAAATACAACCTAATATAATTACTGTACATTAAAAATATCATCATATCCTGTCATATAAAATAAATAAGTAATATAGCCCAATCAAAAGAAATTGAGTTACGACACCCCTTACCACAGATCTGGATTGTCACGTACACTATTTATCATCCTAAAAAATGAACTTATATTAATTATATACTATATTATAAAACATTTTCCCCCTATATATTTATTTTATTTTATTTATTATGTTTTTATATTTTCTAACTTAATTGAACACTTTCACTTTGGATGTTTTTATGATATTTGGTTCATATATCTAAAATTACTTCACTAGGTTGACTATGGTAACAATGTTCATTGTTCCATCATTTCTAGAAAATAAATCATGAAACAATTATCATTTTTATACACTAATTATACTATTACAACAAAATTTGAAACATGGATATGAAAAATGATCTAATTTCAATCACAGAGATGATATTTCATACGTATGCATGAGTAACTTTTCCAATTTTCAATGATCACGATCAAAGGATGATAAGTACTATAATATCTCTCTATAATTATCATTAGATCATAAATTCAATATTATTTATTTAAATAAACTTATATATAAAATCCATTCTTTGGGGTTATGAAATTTAAATCACATTACTGAGTATAGGGGGTAGTCTATAGATACACACAGATGAAATTATCTTTTTTACAGTGCATTGAATAGTTTGAAAATAAGGGATATATTAATTTTTCAGAATGATAAATATGTAAGGAATATCATTTATTTATAATTAATAATTCATTATAATTATTTTTGTGATGTGGTGGTATAAAATTAGTCACATCAGTTTGTGAAACGGTAGTATAAATTACACATGAATGATGGTTTTGTTTCACATTTGAAGAAATAGGTGACTAATAATGGTTATAATAATGAAATAATATCATATATGTATGTATAATATACTAATATATATATATATCATAATTCTTGAATAACATTTTAAGATGGTGGAAGAATAAATAGAACAAAAATATTTAGTTAAAAGTTATACATCTTCATTAAACAATCTCATTTTCTTTACACATATATCTCTCTAAAATTGTAATTATGCCAAAACTAAGGCAAGTAGAATGGTGGTAGTTATGTTATAAATGTATTTAAGATTGGAATGGGTGATATAAAAGTCTTATTAAATGTGAATAAAATAGGATATGGGGTTCACTTTTAGATGTCGAGAGGGGGGGGGGGCTCTTGTAATTACATAAAATATTACATTAATATAAATTAATTTTTTTGGGAGAAGAGGATCTAAAATGATATAACTCAAAGATAGTATGATGATGGGTCTAAATACTAAAATAAAATAAATTTTTGATATTTAAATATTTGATTTTTATCCTTATCTATTTGTTTTCATCCATATTATCCCTTTTTGACAATTACTATGATAATATTGTTTTTACAATTTATGCATAATAATAGTCACTATAAAAGGAAAATTTGATCATAAATTAACAATAAATGATACTTGAAAATATCTTCCAAATATTTTGAAAAATATTTGATTTTATAAGAATATTAAATCATCTAATAGAGTATTATTAAAAATAATATAAAATTAATATCATTTTGGACAATATTCATTTAATTTGAATTTAAAGAAATTAAAAAAAAGTGGGAATTTAAAATATATCCATTTAACACAACTATGATATTTCCTAACTATCTATACAATTCATCTGCCACTTTAACAAACTCAAAAAATATTAATTTTATAGTTTCTAAAATTAATTTAATTTATTTTGTAATTAACCTAATAAATTTTATATTGGAAATGAGTATACATTTAATATAATTATTTAATTTATAAAAACAAAAAATAAATTAAAAAGAAAAAAAATAATTTTCCTTCAAAATTAATGTTTTTAAAAATAAGAACATACTATTTTTATCCCTATCCAAAAATATTATATATATTAAAAGATAGACGACAACATTTTTGACATTATATTTTACTTTAAAATTATAAAGGTCAAAATTAAGTAAATATGGATCCATTTTATCATAGTTTCAAAACATGGATAGAAATGTATAAAATACAATCATCCAATAAGATAAAGAAAATTGGTATGTTAATTTTTATTCCTTATCATATTTTGTTTAACCTTAATTACCCGATATACTCATACTAATGGTGGTAATTAGTTAGTACAATTTTAATTCCAAATGACCAAATATAAAAGATACCTATTTTCCAAATTTTGGTCTCCTGATATCAAATATGGAATCAATTCTTAAAGATTCAATTTCTATAAGTGGTTGGAATTATTTTAAGATTAAAATGAATAACATAATGAAAAACAATTATTTTGAAAAATTCATTTCTGTATAAAAGTATTTGAATAATAATTCATCTATAAAATTTAATCCAATGAACATAAATAGATTATTATAATATAATATAACTAATTTCACATTAAATAATTTTTAAAATAAATTTTAGGATTTTAAATTATCGAAACAAAAATATAGTTATAAATAAAAAAAAGAATTTTTAACTATTCATTGGAAAATCAATATTTTCAAAAAAATACCAAAATGTTTCCATTAAATAGTTTTGATATTTTTATTTCAAAATTGATATTATTTTTAGTAATTAGTTTTTATAAATATTTTAGAGATTAATTAAAATATCTTTTCCTAAAATATTACAGAAACCAATTTGGAAGAAAATGTGATTTTAAAGATAACACGACTTTACTAAAATATATACTACTTATTTACAAATTATTAATAATTATATTTTTATTAATTAGGACCTTGATATATTATTTAATATATTTTTAATTATAAAAATACTATTAAATTTAAAGGCTAGTTTATAACTGTAACATTTAAAAAAAATTAATAGTATAACCTGAAATTTTAAAACCAATGTTGCATGAAACATATGATATCAACGAAAAAAAATTTATACAAATATATATATTTTCCAAAATAATATTTTTTCACATTATAACCCAGTAATAAGTTTTATCCCCAAAATGTGAACATGTTCTCAGTAATGAAGGTCTTGTCATTTGAAAATACCTATGTTGAAACCCCACAATGTAAAAAGGGTTAAAAACTTACTCTTAAAAACATGGAATGAGAAATATAAATGAAATATGGAATAACACATAACTTGGATTCCAAATAGGAAATTTTTTTCCTCATGTGAATATTTGGACATAGATTAAAGTATAATTTCCAAATGATGATATAGAGTGATATATAACATTTATCAAAACTAATAGAATAATTATGCAAAATTTTACAAAACCATAAAGAAATATGTTGTGAAAAATAATTTTGATTAATAGTAAATGAATATCATAGGAATAGATTATTTCATCAAAATAATTTTTCACAGAGTTGAAAAATTCTATTAACATATTGACTAAAAAATGAAATAAATATACCTGAATGAAATGTATAATTTCATTGTTTAATCAATTTCCACAAAAACCTCATATTTTTATCTAATATATTAGTTTTTAAGATGATTTTTATATGCCTACAATACTAAAATCAACTTTTAATGGGTTAAAAAAATTCAAAAAAGTTTAACAAGATAATCCTACTCTATATAATAAAATACAAGTGGTTATCACAATGTAAGATAATACCAAAAATTAATAAACCATCCTATAATGAAATAATATACTAATCACCAAACTTCAAAAATAAAACTAAAGTTTTAACTCATTATATTATTTAAATATATAATCTTGCATAAAAAATAAACCTAATAACATCAACGTGGAGAAGGTTTTATGCTTAATTTTTATCTCACACCCTTCATCTCACATCTTTAAAAAAAATAGAGTTTCTCCCCGATAGTCTATAGTATTAAAAATATTGTTATATAGAACTCAACCCAATAAACCCTCCCCTTAAATATTAATAATCACCTCATGATCAAAAAAATTCAAAAAATTTCTATTCTATAATATGATCCCTAAAATCAACAAAATCATTATACATGATTTATTAAAATAAAACAATGCCATTCTAACAAGGAAATCATATAGGCTAGTTATAATTGATGCACCCTTGTCTCAAAGTGTTTGTGGGTTCAATCCCTATGGTATAGTTAGATATGAAGAATTTTTACCTAGAAGACAAGTTTTTTTTAAAAAATATTAATATAATTCTTATAAAATTTCCCAAACGATGATAAACATCCTAAAATATAACATTATTCATCAAATCAGTTTTCAACCACAAAGTTTTTATAAAAATATTATTTCTTCCCAAAAATTAAATAATCATAATTTAATCATATTACCTTAACATCAAATATCATATTAATGAAAATGATTATCAATACCTTTAATCTTGTTTCTTAAAAATATAAAACCATTATTTATCAAATAATTATTTCAATAAAACATATATTAAACCAAACAGTTATATTTAGATAAATTCATCCCATAATGTCATAAATAATATTAAATTATCACCTCATATAAACTCAAAATGATTATCTATTAATTTAACCATTGATCATCCATATAAAAATTATCCAAAGACACATTAGGTTTATCCCATATCACAATGTCATGTCATCATTTTTCATATGTTTTATACACTCATCCATCATGATGGTTCATAAATAAAATTATAATTCACCCAAATATATACCCAAAGGGGTTCAAACTAGGTGAATTGCAAGGGAACACTCCCCATGAACCAGGATGATAATCATGATATACTTGTCCAACTAGTTTTGGGTTTATTAATCTAGATGCATCTATACTGAAGCGGCCTTAACTTATATTATCTAGATATTGAAATATTTTTTGGAAAACCATACGATCTATAAAATAAAAAAAAATTATGAATATATCATATAATTTGGAATATGATTAATATTTTATATATGTTTTTTTCAATAATATATTTTTAGTTAAATATTGTTTCCATGGTTTCTATTAAACATTCTATAATACCAACTACAATGATCCTAATTCCAACAGCTCAGAGTCAGTGGTTAAATTATTACATTGTAAAAAGATAAAAGTGGTTTCATGATTAAGGACCAAATATTTTTATAGTATTGGTGAAAAAGATAATTTCTTGAATCTTACATTACATTTGAAAACATAAAATACCATATAATGACATTAAATAATCTACATCCTGGAACACATTGAATTTTTTTTCTTCATATCCTGGGGAAAGGAATAAAAAATGTGTGTACTTATATTATTAGTAAGGATGATATTATATGGATTTTTTAATGAGTAAATATTGAATAATAACTATGGAAATATAAATAAATGGAAAAAATTTCATTTAATCAATAACTTGAGAAAAAATAATAATATGGAAGGTATACATAATGATCAAAAAGCCCATTTAACTACTCACATGAGCTTGAGACATAACTTATAAATATTAATATAATCACATTAATATAAATATAAAATATCCTAATTATTGAATGTATAATTTATGACATCAGAAATATACCATCCATGTTCATTAACAAGACATATTACATAAATTTGCATAGCCTCAGCCAAATACCAAAACTAGTTTGTCTCAAGAGACCTATTGATTCATCGAGGGGCTGTAGAGAGCACCAAACTTCACATATTAAATCTAATTAATTTATAATTTTAATAGGGAGAATAATAATTCAATACACAATCAATAGAATCATTATTATAGAAAAAAAGTATACATAATTTTATTATTTTCCCCAGTCAAATCAACCATAAATAATCCAAATAAAGAATAAGGATGGTCTCATTACAGCATATCCCAAATAGATTATAGAAGAAATATAGTTTTAATATTTTTTATGAATAAAGATACCATAAAAAGTTCCTGAGAAATATTTTTGAGGAATATTACATTTTATCATTGAAAATAAATTTTCAAACTGAATATTTCAAACATATTTGTATAAAATATTTATTTTAAAATATCCATGTAATAATTTAAAAATTATTCATATAATTTTTAGGTCATGAAAGTAGTTAATTAATTTTATTCTAAGTATGTTAAAATAATTATTCCTATTAAATTTTCAGTAAAATGTTAAAAATAACTATTTTCAGAAAACAATAAGAAAATCCCACTAATCCTAATTTTAAAGAGTTATTTATGGGTAAAAATATATTTAAATAATCATTATTGAATATTAAATGGTGTAGTATATAACCCACATAAGTGAAATAAGTAATGAATATGATATATGTTTCACAAAAACAAATGTGATATAAGAAAACCTTACAAAGATCATATCATTGAATTAAGAATTAATCAACTAATTGATAATTTTTAATATATGTAATTATATATAAAAAAGTATAAATATTATAAAAGAAATATGATTTCATTAAAAACATTATCTCTCCATGTCAAATAAAATAATCATGTAATATAATCCAATGAAAATAAATTGAGCTATTAAATCCATTACCTAAGATTCAACTCATCGTGTACATTTTATATCCTCAATAATATTAAAATTATTTTAAATATTTAATTTATAATTAATTTTTTTAATTTTGATATTACTTTTGTTTTATTTAATGCAGTATTATATAAAATTTAATTTCTAATTAATTGGAATTTAGAATTTTTTAAAATATTTGGTTCATATTTCTAAAATGAATTATAAAGGATTACTATAGTAAAAGTGGTCATTATTTCAACATATCATGAATAATAATTTTAACCCCCTATGATTTTAAAATAAGAACACTATATTTGAGAGTGTATGCAACATGCAACACCAACCACAAAAGAAAATATAACACTCTGAGACTTTATGTTATATTTATTTTTAAATAAATTGAATCTCCTCAATAGTTTTCAATACATTCAACATTACGTTTATCTTGTGTTACATGCAACATTGGGTTTAACTTACGTTACATGAAACAAAAATATTAATTGAAATGTGAAATATTATTAAAATATTATTATTTAATATAATAGTTATGACCCTAAAATTTGAATAATTGGTATGAATATTAATGAAAAATTAAAGAATGTATGTCTATCTATTAACTAGAAATAATGTAATATTCTTTTAAAAGAAAAATATATTTTTTCTAAAAAATGTATTATTTCTAAACGATGGATTAATCGTGATTTACGTACATTATTTAAAAATAATTTTAACACTTTTAGAAATTGTTTTTGAAAAAAAATTCATTCATAAAATTTTAATATAAAAATTAAATTAGGACAATTTTTTTGTGATTTTTCTAAAAAATTTCATTTCTTTATGAATAGTGAAAAATACTAAATTTTAATTGAAAAATGCCTATTCATTTTAATAATTTATAATTATAAATTATATTTTTAGTTTATTTTATAGAAAAATTAGAATAATTATATATAAATTAATCAAATTTAGGCCATTTGAATCATTTTCATATTGAATATGGATATAAGAACTTGGTAAAATTTTGAACATTTTCTCTTAAGAAATATGTATTATCCTTCTGTCTGCTAGAGTATGTTTAAATTAAAATTTTCCACTTAATTGAGTAGAACATGAAAAAATGGAATCTATATTAAAAATAATCATAATTTCTAAATTCTAATAATATAAACATAATTTTAGACCAAAATGATTTGTGAAAAAAGTAAAATAACATTTTTCTATGGTTAAGGTAAAAACTAATTTACTGAGGGGTTAAACCTAGAGGATAAAGGTTGAAAATGACCTAATTTATATCCATTTTTTGGCTTCATATCTTATATGTTTGAAAATATAACTTTATCGATGTTTCTTTCATGATAAAAACATGGGTATGATGGATTCTTTTCAAAAACATAAAAGTGTTCCACTCACCTCACATATAAAAGGAGACTCCTCTCTTCTCTTCTTAACATATTAAAAAAAATTTAGATGATGAAATACCTACCCAAATAACTTCAAATGTTAACTCTACTCAACATATAAACATTACATTGAGTTGAAATCCAACCTAGGAAAAATTTAGTTCAAACAGAAGGAGGATACTCGAAAAAGAGGTAATGTTCTTTAACATGTGTTTTTATTTAGTTTTTTCCACCACACTCTTCAAATTTTATTAAACGATTATGATATATTCAAATAAATATAATACATATAGTAGTTTTTTCATAATTTGTTCATGACCAACATGTAACATCCCATGTAAATGAAGAATAAGATATTTTTATACTTATTAATATTTTTGAATTAAATATTAATTTTACTTTAAAAGGGTTGCTATGATCGATAGCATACCCGATACGCAACAACATGTTTCTTTGGAATATTATGTTGCACACTAATAATATAATAATATTATTTTAAATGGTAGTTATCTCCTAGATGTTATTGTGGCGGGAATGAACGAAACGAACTACAATATGATTATACATGTTTGTTAGATGTATTTACATTTATCCAATAAAATTTAGAGGCTTAAAATGGGAATGAATCTAATTTTAAGCATAATTTACATTAAAAGGCCAATTTACCACCATTTAATGGCGAACCCTCATTAAATAATGTTTTTTTCATCTATATATGTTCTAATTGACCAAATATAATCATTCTTTATAATGGGGAAATCAAATTTTACTTTGGGTAATTTTTTTGGTATTTTTGTGATAAAGTTCATTTTTAATGAATAGTTAAAAATATTGTATTTTAATTCAAAAGTGCCTTTTAATCTAATTTATTTATATGGTTATATTATGTTTTTAAATTTTTTTAATGTGAAATTAAAATATATTTTTACCATTTGATCCAATGTTGGTCATTGAAATTAATTTCACTTTGAAATTGGACATAAACAAGTATCAATATTTTGATAGTTATTGTTTCTTAAAAACACGCTATTTTTTGAACAACGAGAATTAATGTAGGATCGAAATAATGATGTAGATGATCAATATTCCAGAGGGGGGGGGGGGTGAATTGTACACTTTAAAAATTCCTTTGTAAGCTTTAATGCCGGTTACTGATAACTATGTTTTCCTTAGATTAGGAAAATTCTATGTATAACAAAGTTAAACTAAGGAAATTCACAACACCTCTAATCACCAACTGGAGAATTGGAAGCAATATTTACAGAAAAAGATTCTACCTTAAAGTGTATAGAATCTAAAATAATTAGAGTACATGTGTAAGGAAATATAAGAAGGCTATACTTTCCTTACAATACAATATGTAGCGGAAACAAACAAGTAGTAAAACTACAAGTAACAAGATATAAGTCTTTTAACCCAAAGAGAAGGGTATCCAACAACCTAGGATAAAGGTCCCTTGATTTATACTTTCAAGAAAGACTTTCTTACCGACACCAGGGTAAGCCCTCGATACGAAGATCAGAATCTATGTCTTGCTATCCCCGCAAGCCCTCAACTTCAAGGTAGTTGGAACCTCTGTCTTCCTCAGCAAGGAATCCCTAGAACTTCAAGGTAGTCGGCACCTTTTCCTTCCTATCCTCAGAAGTCCTCGAATGTAATTACCAACATTCAGTGTCGCAAAATGCAATATGAATGAGCGGTTCAGTACGCCAAAGTTGTGCAATGCTTCTCTCTCTATAAATCACCTTAACAGCATGTGGTCCCTAGATCGATCAACTTCTTCTTTTTGAGCTCTTTAAAATGAGCTCCTATTTATAGGAAAACTTCTAACGGTAAGTTACCTCTTCTAATGGTCATATTTTCCATGAAATTTAGAGGGACCTGTACACATGTAACTCAACCAACAATTAATTATAAACAGAATAGACGTCATCGTTTTATAAAAAACCATGTATAACTGAATGCACAACATCGTTTTGAAATGAAGCATATGTAAGTAAATGATAATCAATATTTAGGAGTGTAAGCAAGTCAAAAGTTCAGAGTTTTACCAAAATGAAATTCAGATTCTATGTTAAGAAATGTTCGGATTCAGTTTTATAGGAATTCGGTGTCTGGTTTCACCAGAGATCGGAATCTAAACTTGCAGAGTTCAGATTCGAACTACTTAAGAGTTTGGAGTATAACTTCTTAAGAGTTCGGAGTCGAACTACATAAGAGTTTGGAGTCGAACTATTCAAGAGTTCGGAGTCGAACTTCATAAGAGTTCGGAGTCGAATTGCTTAAGAGTTCGAAGTCGAACTGCTTAAGAGTTCGGAGTCGAACTTCATAAGAGTTCGGAGTCGAACTGCTTAAGAGTTCGGAGTCGAACTGCTTAAGAGTTCGGAGTCAAACTTCTTAAGAGTTCAGAGTTGATCTTATGAATGTTCAGAGTCCAGAATTCGGATTGGAACTACATTACAGTTCACATCCAGAATTCAGATCCTAAAAACAGAATGCTCCAAAACTTTACATTATATGGCTCCGGGATTTTGGGTATGAATCTGTTTTTTTTGTACTTTAGAAAAAATATGGCTATGTATAAGAAAATCATGGTTAGGGTAAATTTCCTTGGAGAATTAAATTTTTATTATGAAGGTAAAATTCATATTTCCTTAAGTATAAGGTGTTTGTGATTTTCATAATAAGAAGGAATAGAAAAGTCATAAGGAAAACCTTATTGACTCAACAATCTCCCCCTTTTTGGAAAGCACAAACATCCTTACAAAAAAGAATATATGGACTTTGAAAAATTTCATTAGACTTTTAAATGAAACACTTATCTCCCTTTTTTCATGGATGATAGTGAATACAACTAACTCCCCCTTAGGTATTGAAACACCAAGGATTGTATTCTGAATTTTCGGAATGAAGTTTTCATTATTGTAAGAATGAAGAACTTCGTAGTGGGAAACTCCCCGTTACTTTAAGAATATTTCTCTTAGGAATATTTCCTTTATCCTCCTTAGGAGTAGTTCTTTTTCCTTCTCCCCCTTTGTGATTTTAAAAAAGAATTGAGGGGAATGGAAAAAAAAATTATGGTACCTGAAACATTAGTATATGACAAGATACAACCAACAAAATAAGCATTTCATTAGAGTTGGAAAATTTTACAAAGAAAGACAATTACAACAAAAGATCATAGTGAGTTTATTTTTCTTCATTTTCCTTCGGAATGAGCTTCTTTAATAAGGTTTTGAGTTTCATCAAGTCTCTTTGGTATTCCTCACCTTACCTCTCCAAGGATTGTACCTTTTCTTCTTTGACTTTTAAAGCTTCTGCCTGAGCCTCCAAAGCTTATTTCTGTAACTTTATTATCTCATATTGCTTTTCCATCTTCTACTGAAACCCAATCCGGAAATCACTTTCGGTTTTACAATTATGAGATACTGAGTTAAGCTTCCCATTCAGGTCCCTGACCTGTTGATTCCAAGAATTTTTCTCTTGGTTCAGCTTTTCATAAATCTCTTTAATCTTTTTATCCTCCATTTCAAAATAATTTTGAAATTCAGATTGAAAAATCTTAAACTGAACTAAATCTTCACCAACTCTCTTAGACCACTTTGTTACCATACTGCAGGACTTTCTATGCACATCATAATCGATAAGAAAACTTTTCTGTTCAGCTTCCATCTTCACAAACTTATCTATGACCATGGATAAAGAATCGGATTTCTTATTCATAGTTTATTGCAGCATCTGGAATCTAGAATCTATTGTTGGAAGAATCGGAATTGTGTCCACCAACTTCCTCAGAGACTGAACCACAAAATCATGCCCATGAGATGATGATTCTGAATCAGAAACTTTTCTTGGAGATTGATCTTCTTCAGCTTGCACCAACTTTCTTCTAGAGGTGCCACCAACCTCTTTCTTCCTGATGAAATCTTTTATAAGTGTCTCTATGAGAGTTTTCTTCCCCTTATCAGCTCTCAGAATAGGTTCCTTATTAAGGGATTCTTCCTCGGATTCTGATACATGAACGATCTGGTCTTCATCTGGTTTTTTTATTCTTGTCCTTCCTCAATAAAAATCATTTCATAAGATTCGTCCTCATCATACAAGACATTCTCTTCTTTTTCTTCTTGTTATTTCTTTCTAGCTTCCTCATCACCCTTTCCTGGAGTAACTAACTTTGCGGATTCAGCCTTATCTTTATAGTCCTGTACTTGCTTGATCAGGGTATCCAAATATTCACTCTCTTCTTCTTCTTCTTCTTCCTCAACTTCTTCAGCAACTTCTTTCTCAGCTTCTTCAACTATTTCATTACCCTTGGATCTATCCAGAGAGACATAGTTCTTGGCTGGAGTTTCTGGTAAAGAAGGTTCAGCACCAAGAGTTTCCAGAACAAGAAGCATTCCGGAAGCCAACTCTGTAGCTTTCAGCCAAGATTGCACCACTTCATCTTCGAACATCTTCCTTTTCATTTTCTTCTCCTTCGATTGTTTCTCTAGCTCCTCTACAACTTTTTCTTTTAAGGCCTTAGCCTCTGAAGGGTCCAATATGAATTGAAGACCCCCTTCCTTCCTCATTTCTTTATCTTCCCTCCACTTGGATACCACTTCATCCGTATATGTTTTCTACTTCTTTGCCTTTGGGGGAGCATATTGAGTTTCCTTAGCCTGAGGAATTTCTTCATCAGCAATGACTTCCCTAACATTTATCTTCCTCCTTTTCTTTTTGGATGGTTCTAGAGAGTGTGTTTCTTTTTGATCTGCTTCAAACTCTTCCACAGATACAGGGTAAAATTCTCCAGATTCATTGAAAAAACCAATCTTCATCCTCTTGAGAGTATCATCACTGACTAGCATGGGCTTGAAATTCCGGATCTTTGATTTGCAGGCAACCTTAAACGATTCTAAGCACCGAACTATCAGCTTAGATAGTAAGGCAGGAAACATGATAATCTGAGCTCTCAAATTTCCTTCTTTGATATTCTTGATTGTAACCAAGACATGCCTTATTAGATTTATCTTTCTTAGATTTACCAAAAAATCCAAAACATATATATCACTTTTCATTAGATTGTATTTATCACTTCTTCTTGGAACCAGAAAGCCTTGTACCCAATGCTGAAGGATTCTATTGTTTGGAGTGAGATGAGGAATCTTGATAGTTGAATCATCCTTAAGCCCAAGACACTTCAGTGCCTTCTCCTTGTTGAAACTTCCTTGCACATCGGGAAGTTTGTGTGAGAAAAATTCAGCTTCTCCTTCATATGCCAAACCAACCAAGATCGCGGCCTTGGTGTACGAAAGCTTATAAGTATTCCCATAAGACTTGAAAGAAAACCACTCTCTGCCATCTTCCATCAGGAAGGAAACAGACTCGTAGAACTCTGTCAACAAATCAGTATAAGCTGGATACTGTTTATCTGACATTCCTATGCAGAAATCTTCCCATCCATTCAGCTTTATATTCTTGGAAATAAGGGAATCAACCTTAAAGAAATCTGGATGAACTAACCTTTCCCTAAAGACTATCCACTTAGATATTGGTTTCGCAGTGGACATATCTTGAGATGTTGCATCAACAGACATTCGGAGTGAGGAAATCTAAAAGATTCGGATCAGCTTGGAAATGTTTGGAACTGACCTTAAGAAGAGCAGCAGGGATTCAAGATGAAAAAGCTTGAAAACCTAATGTGGGATGAGTCTCAAGGTCCCCTTTATGTAGGAAATGGATGTGACCATTGTTCTTCCAAAATCCAGCTAACGGTTGAAAAAGCTTTGATCTGATCTGACGGTTGAGAACAATCCCGCAAACAAAACTTGACTCTGATCTTTTGAGGTTTTTAAAGAAAACATTCGGATTTGAAGAAAATTAGAATCCGATCTTTTAAAAACATAGGAAAATACCATCAAGAAAAATATGATTACGAAACTATAAGTAAAGAAATCACAAATCTCAGATTGGCTAGAAACTTTGTTCGTAATTGGTAAAATTCTTCTTGTAGAAAAATAAATTTAAAAACAAATTCATTACGAAAGTTCCAGTACGAAAAAAACTCCATTCTGAAAGTTTTTATTCCGATAATTTCAATCCTAAAAATTTCAGCTCTGGGAATTCCCATTCAGTAAATTCTAGTTTCAGAAATTTCCATCTCGAAAACATCAGTTCCAAAAGGTTTTAAAAACTAACTACATAAAATTTTAGATATACTAATTTTGAAAAACAGATTCCAAAAAATTTTAGTTACACTAACATTTTAATGTACTCCCCCTATGAGATGGAGTTTATTACTGTTAGGATAATTGTTCAACAAGAAGTTAATGAAGAATGATTACCTTACAATTATCATTCCAAAAATTTGTGTAATGTATTCAAATGTATCGGAGGGTAAAGATTTTGTGAAAATATCATCAAGTTGATCTTGTGTTCCGATAAACTGAAGAATGATATCTCCTTTAAGTGTGTGATCCCAAAGAAAGTGATGCCTAATGTCTATTTTTTTTCAAGAGAGTGATGTGAAAGGTTCTTACTTAGGGAAATGGCACTTGTTTTGTCACACAAAATTTTAGTTTTAGTAAAACTCAGGCTATAATCTGTGAGTGTGTGTTGCATCCACAACACTTGAGCACAACAACTTCCAACTGCTACATATTCAGCTTCAGCAGTGGAAAGTGCTACAAAATGTTTCTTCTTGCACTACCAAGAAACTAACGAATCTCCTAAGAAATGACAAGTTCCAGATGTACTCTTTCAATCCATCCTACATCCACCAAAGTCAGCATCAGAAAAGCTTTTTAGAACAAAATAATTTCCAGAAGTATAAAATAATCCTAGATCCATGGTTCCCTTTAGGTAGTGAAAAATTCTTTTTACTACCTTTAAGTGAGATTCGTTAGGATTGAATTGATATCTTGCACATAATCATACCGAGATCATTATGTCTGGTCGACTAACTGTTAAGTAAAGTAGACTTCCGATCATACCTCTAAAAGATGTTTGATCTACTGGTTTCCCAGCTTCATCAATATCTAAAGAGTTTGAGGTACCAATGGGAGTACATATACTTTTTTTATTTTCATAACCATACATTTTGAGAAGATAATTAATATACTTATGTTGAGATATAAAGGTTCCTTCTGGTTTTTGAGAAATTTGGAGACCGAGGAAAAAAGTTAACTCACCCATCATACTCATTTCAAACTCAGATTTCATTAGACTTGCAAAAGAATTAGTCATAGATTTCTGATTTGAAAAAAATATGATGTCATCAACATAAATTTGAACAATTAATACATTTTTCTTATTTTTATTTATAAAAAGGGTTGGATCTTCATTTCTCTTAACTTAGTTATTTTGAAGCAAAAATCCTGTGAGTCTATCACACCAGGCTCCTAGGGATTTCTTAAGACCATACAATGCTTTGGTAAGTCTAAAAACATGATCAGGAAGTTTTGTATCTTCAAAGCCAGGAGGTTGTTCAACAAACACTTCCTCTTGAACATAACCATTAAGAAAAGAACATTTCACATCTAATTGAAAAAGTTTAAAATTGAAGAAAGCTTCAAAGGCAAGTAGAATATGAATAGATTCATGTATAGATACTAGAGCATAGGTTTCTTTATAGTATAATCCCTCTTTCTGATTATTGCCTTTAGCAATGAGTCTAGCTTTATTCCATACTATGACTCCATTTTCATCACAATTGTTTCTAAAGACCCATTTAACTCCAATAATAGATGTTTCCTTAGGTCTTTCAACCATGGTCCAGACTTTGTTCCTTTCAAATTCATTTAGTTCATCTTGCATATCTTTGATCCAATCATCATCACCTAAAGCTTCTTCAGTGCTTTTTGGTTCTAATTGGGAAAGAAATGCTACATGTTCTACTTTATTTCTGAAGGAACCTGTGGTCCTTACAGGTTGATTTACATCACTAATGATGCTATCACAGGGATGATTCTTAAGAAACACCTGATTTTGATTTTGTAAAGTCCGTTCATCAACATAGGGTAGAACGTTTTCTGGGGTAAATGGTTCAGAAGTATCTTCTTGAACATTTTCTTTATCAGAAGGATCTTCTATCAAAGGTTGACAATCAGTTTTTGAAAACACATCCGAGGATTTAGATTGGGATAGTTTGAAAACAAAAGGATCAGACTCATCAAATTTTACATGCACTGTTTCTTCAATAGTACAAGTATTTTTATTGAAAACTCTATATTCCTTAGAAGTTGTGGAGTAGCCTAAGAAAATTACTTCATCATATTTTAGTGCGAATTTATGTCGATTATCTTTAGTATTCAGAATGAATACTTTGCAACCATAAACCATGAAATAAGAAAGTCATGGTTTTCTACCATTCCATAATTCATAAGGAGGTTTATTAAGAAAAGGTCTAATCAAAACTCGATTTATAGTATAACAAGCAGTACTTACAGCTTCAGCCCAAAAATGTCTAGCTACAGAATATTCACTCAACATGGTTCTAGTTATTTCTTGAATAATTCTATTTCTTCTTTCGACTACACCATTTTGTTGAGGAGTTTTAGGTGCTGAAAAATTGTGAGTAATACCTTTTCTACTACAAAAAGTTTCAAAATCAGAATTTTGAAATTCTCTACCATGATCACTATGAATAGTTTTTAGTGGAAGATTTTTCTCATTTTTAACTTGTGCTCTAAAACTTTTGAAATAAGAAAAAGCTTCAGACTTCTTTGCTAGAAAATAGACCCAAGTAAATCTGGCGTAATCATCAACTAGAAAAAACACATAGTATTTTCCTCCAATACTTCCAGTTTGTGTTGGACAAAAAAGATCCATGTGCACTAACTTTAATGCATCAGTCGTTGAGAATTCACCAATTTATTTAAAACTAGATTTATTTTTCTTTCCATATTGACAAGGATAACAAACTTTAGAAGAATGAAATCTATGCTCTGGTAGATCCTTAACTAGTTTCTTTATAGAGAGTTTACATAAGTTATTAAGGTTACAGTGACCTAATATTCTATGCCATAACCAGGAATGATCTTCCATTGCACTTAGGCAAGGTAAATCTTGTCTCCTGTGGTCTTCTATGTTCAATGTGTAAAACTTATCTTGCCTATTTGCTGAGAGAATAAATTCTTCATTGGAATTGTGTACTAAGCACTTATCATTCCTAAAATTCACAAGGTACCCTTCATCACATAACTGACATATGCTAATGAGGTTGTGCTTAAGATCCTTAACAAATAAAACATTTTAAATCATAGTTTTACCTAAAAGAACAATATTACCAATACCAACAATTTCTCCCTGTGCATTACCTCTGAAAGTTACCTTTCCTCCATTCGTTATGATAATATTTTCAAAGTATCTTTTTTTACTAGTCATGTGTCGGGAACATTCACTATCCATGTACCAAGTATTGTTATTGGTACTTCCTCTATATTCCTGAAAACATGAAAAGAATTAGACTTTTAGAATCCAAACTTTCCTAGATCCGAGATTTCCAGAAAACAAAATTTTTGGAACCCACACTTTCATAGAAAAATAGGCTTTATGAAAACCTAGAGATTGGGTTTTATTTAAAGAAAAATTCTTCGCCCAGTGACCCCCACATTGACACTTGGTACAAAATGGGTCACTTTGTGGAACAACGTAGTTGTTACTAAAATTTGGTTTTGCATGGGTATAACCAAATCTGGATTTGTTTCTTAATGGTCGTATTTTACAATACATTTTATCAAAATTTTCTTTACCATGGGTAAAGTTTGATAAACACTTTTTTATGGAAAAAATTTCAGATTTGAGTTTTATAACCAAGTTTTTATCTTCAAAATAATTTCATTTAAAACTAGAGCTAGGCTCAAAGATACCTTTCATAGAAATTACTTTTTCTAACTCTTTAGAAAGTTTGTTCCTTTCAGAACTTATTTCTTCAAGATTTTTTAAAATATTTAAAAAATCATCATTTTTTCTATCAAGATCTTTAGAAATAGCTGATATCTCTTTTCTAAGAATAAAATTCCTAGAGTTTGCCTTATCATGTTTTTATTGAGTTTAGAATTCTCAATTTCAAGAAGTTCAGCAAACCTAAAAACTTCTTCATAGGTAGGTGAAGTATTTTCTTCACCAGAATAGGATTCTTCATCTGAAGAGTTATAATACTTACTATCATTAGAACATAAAGAAACATTGGTCAATGATTCATCATTTCATACCTTATCCACAAAGCAATTATTGTCAATGGGTAATCTGGCTATAAGAACAAGATTCTTCTTTCCTGAAGATTCATAATCAGAAGATTCATCTGAAGAGTCACCACCACTGGCACTCTAGGTGTCATTTTCTTTCAGAACATTCTTAGCTTTGGTTTTGTAATACTTCTTTCTATTCCTCTCAAAATGTCTTTCTTTCCTTTCTTTATTTTTGAGAAAAGGGAAATCTGGTCTAATATGTCTAGATATCTTGCATTCATAACATGTAACTTCTCCATTTTTCCTATCTTTCCTTTCCTTTTTCTTATACTTGGATTGGAATTTTCTCTGGAATATCTTGTTCATTCGTCGAGAAAGATTTTCTAACTCATTTTCTGAGACTTCACTTTCTCTAGAATCTGATTGAATAACCACCTTCTTAGACTTGGATCTGGTTGCTCTCCCAGGAGTCTCAGTTTTCATATGATTTGATGTTGTTGTAAAAGCGATAGTACCATTCCCATTCTTCTTTTTGATGTTGTCAGCATCTCTCTTCATTCTTGTTTCATGTTGGAGAAGAGTTCCAAATAGCTCATCAAGAGAAATTTGACTGACCTTCCTATTCTATTCTATAGCTGTTCTCATTGATTCCCACTCATTAGGAATAATATCAATTATCTTATTCACAAGGGCTTCATCATCTAACCCTTTTTCTCCCATAGACTGTAAGCTGTTAACTATAGTCATAAACCTCTATTGAACTTTACAGATTGCTTCTCCATATGGAAAATTGAATCAATGATATTCAGCTCTAAGCGTAGCTCTCCTCGTTACAATCACTTTACACGTACCAAAGTGTGTAACTTCTAAATTCTTCCAGATACAATTAGCTGCTTCACAAGAAGAAATTTGGCTATATATATTTCTAGTCATTGAACATAGTAAAGTATTGCGTATGTTATAATTTAGTTGATACTCTTTCCTTTCCTGGTTAGTGAAAGTTCTAACTTCCTTATCAGGAATTTTATAATCACTAGTAATCATAACAAAGTTATCCACTCCAGTATTGATAACAAAAGTCTTCATTCGATCTCTCCAGTACTCATAGTCATTACCATCAAAGATTGGTGGTCTTGTAGGATTTAGATTTTCAATAGAACAAGCATTGACTCTTGCCATTCTTAAAAAAACTTGGCAAAAAAACTTGTTAGTAGAAAAATTTCGTACCCACAAAGTTCAGAATGGAAAAGTTTGGAACGACAATGTTCGGAATGAAAAAGTTCGGAATGATAAAGTTCGGAATGACAAAGTTCGGAATGATAATGTTCGGAATGAAAAAGTTCATAATGACAATGTTCGTAACGATAAATAAAACATTATATGTAACAAGGGAAAATAAAGAAAAAAATGAGCAAAAAAAATTATACGTGAGTACGAGTATTTTTGAGACATCCTCTAATACCAATTGTAGGATCGAAATAATGATGTAGATGCTCAATATACAAGAGGGGGGGGGGGTGAATTGTACACTTTAAAAATTCCTTCGGAACCTTTAATGTTGGTTATTGATAACTATGTTTTCCTTAGATAAGGAAAATTCTATGATTAACAAAGATAAACTAAGCAAATTCACAACACATCTAATCACCAACTGGAGAATTAGAACCCAGATTTACAGAATAAGATTCTACCTTAAAGCGTATAGAATCTAAACTAATTAGAGTACAAGTGTAAGGAAATATAAGAAGGTTATAATTTCCTTACAATACAATATGCAGCGGAAACAAACAAGTAGTAAAACTACAAGTAACAAGATATAAGTCTTTTAACCCAAAGAGAAGGGTATCCAACAACCTAGGATAAATGTCCCTTGATTTATAATTTCAAGAAAGTATGTCTTACCCACACCAGGGTAAGGCCTCGATACGAAGATCAGAATCTCTGTCTTTCTATCCCCGTAAGCCCTAAAATTCAAGGTAGTTGGAACCTCTGTCTTCCTCAGCAAGGAAGCCCTCGAACTTCAAGGTAGTTGGCACCTCTGTCTTCCTTTCCTCGGAAGTCCTCGAATGTAATTACCAACATTCGGTGTCACACAAAGAAATCTGAACGAGTGGTTCAGTATGCACAAGGCATGAAAAACTTCTCTCTCTAGAAATCACCTTAACAGAGTGTGGTATCTAGATCAATCAACTTCTTCTTTTTGAGCTCTTCAAATGAGCTTCTATTTATAGGCAAACTTCAAACGGTCGGTTCCCTCTTCCAACGGTCCTATTTTCCATGAAATTCGGAGGGAAGTGTACACGTGTAACTCAACCAACTGTTAATTAGAAACAGAATAGACAAAATCGTTTTAAAACAAACCATGTATAACTGAATGCATGACATAGTTTTTAAATGAAGTATATGTAAGTAAAATCTAATAAATATTTCAGAGTGTAAGCACGTCAAAAGTTCGGAGTCTAACCAAAATGAAATTCAGAGTCTATGTTAAGAAATGTTTGGATTCTGTTTTATGGGAATTCAGAATCTGGTTTCACTAGAGATCGTAATCTGAACTTGTAGAGTTCGGAGTCTAACTACTTATTATTTTGGAGTCGAACTTCTTAAGAGTTCGGAGTTGAACTACTTAAGAGTTTGGAGTCAAACTGTTTAAGAGTTTGGATTCGAACATCATAAGAGTTCGGAGTCGAACTGCTTAAGAGTTCGGAGTCGAACTGCTTAGGAGTTCGAAGTCGAACTTCATAAGAGTTCAGAGTCGAACTTGTTAAGAGTTCGGAGTCGACCTGATTAAGAGTTCAGATCCGAACTAGTTAAGAGTTTAGAGTCAAACTTATGAAAGTTCAGAGTCCAGAATTCATATTGGAACAACATTAGAGTTCACATCTATAATTCGGATCCTAAAAACAGAATGCTCCAAATCATTACATTATATGGCTCCGGGATTTTGGGTATGAATCCGTTTTTTTTACTTATGAAAAAATATGGCTATGTATAAGAAAATATAGGTTAGGGTAAATTTCCATGAAGAATTAAATTTTCCTTATGAAGGTAAAATTTATATTTCCTTAAGTATAAGGTGTTTATGATTTTCAAAACAAGAAGGAATGGAAAAGTCATAAGGAAATCCTTATTGACTCAACAATTAATTTTTAAATTAATTAACTCCACTTATATGTTTTGAATTTTTCATAATATACATCAAATTTCAATTCTGAATATCAAATAATGCTTAGGCTGAATTTTTGGAATTTTTCTGAAAAACTTCAATTTTTGATTAATAGTGACACCTCTTAATGGTAGTTAAAAAAACTGACTTTTTTCATTTAAATGACATTTTTCCACCTCTATGAATTGAATTTCAAAAATCCAACATACATGGTTTTTATCAAGAAGTAAAATGTGGTTCATTAAGATGAAAATATATTTTGGTGAATAGTGACTTTTGACTTTTATTTACCGCAGTTAAAAGTAAACAGGGTAATTCATGGTTAAAAGAATATTATAATAATTCAAAATTACCTTAAAACATGTCCTAACCTTATTGGTTGAGTCATTAACGACCATGGTCATATTTGGGTCTATTTTTGAACCCCATTGATCCACTTGGAAGTGATAATGACAATTTAGATTAATTAATTTAATGAAAAGGCCAAAATGACACAAACAAAAATCTTTTAGTAATTAATTTTTATATGGTGTAATATAAGTCCTAATTTCGACTATAAATATTCTTTGGAAATATAAAATTATTCCCTAGATTATTGTATTTTTTTTATAATGTTTAGAAATCGAATAAATTAAATCATTGATGACATAATAATGATGCAGTATTTACCTCGTTAATAAATCATTTAAATATAAAAGATTATAATGATTAAACTATTATCCAAAATATGTACAATTCTGATTGGATGATTTTATTTCGACCATGACTCATATTATATTCGAATATAATTATTTTTGGACCATTAGAAACCTAATATCATTATATAATAAAATAATAGTTTCACATTTTCCTAAAGAGCCCCTCCTCCCCCTTATAAAATGAGACCACTTCTAACCAATTCCTCACACCTCTCAAGCCATTTGGCTCGTCCAAACTCTGCCCAATTAAGCTCCATACATCTCTCTACTCCCCCTATAAGCCTTACCTTAGGTAGAAGGCACTTCAAGAAGTCCTTTGGTTCAAACCAAAGGGAGTTACCCAAATTAAAAGTAACTGTTTCTCTTGAATTGTTTTCTTTTATTTTACTTCTCCAAAAACTAAACTCTTTTTATTTAACTCTTTTGTAACAACACCAGTATCCTTAATATACTAGTATGTTCTTATAAGAAGTATTATAACTACAATTACACACACATCCATCTAATAGATGACGAACATAATGTTTCCGTGGATGACAAACTAAGGCCACACGAAACGATGATTGTTCAATTACATCATACCGCCTCTCATGGTGGCCATTATAATAGAAATATATTTATATATGATATAGATTATGTTTATGAATTCCTTATTCTTCTGTAATTCCCATTTATATCATTCCTTTATGGTTTCCATAGTGGGTAAATACGATAATCTCATTTGAGGAAGTGCGGACTACCGCCCCCTCAAAGTGAATTGATTCGTTATTGCCTTATGTGGTATGTATAAAGGATAGAGTTAATGATAGTATATATGATATTATACTGGAATTATAATATATCTATGTATCATTATGTTTTATTTTCATTAAAATAACGAAATAGAATTGAAAGTAGCGTTCAGGCGTACGTACGACTTACCGCCTCCATGAACGGTGCATTTCATTTATTACCTCTAAATGTTATGTAATATTATAAAAACATGTATATACTGGATATATATGATATATATGATATTCAAATCATGAATATAATTCTTTATATAATGAACCTTTTGACCACATGGATAACTTGTAAATATAATTTGTTCATTTTTACTCAAGTACCAAATATCGACAAAATGAACGTTATTAACTTAAATGATTGCATAATGTTCATAACATGGTAATAAGTAATATAAAAGGAATAATAAAAATAAAAAAGGTTCATAAGAAAGTATAAATTAACTTTAGTTTATTATTCAGGATATTAAAGAACTATCGATTCATGTTGGATGCGAGGAAAGGGACTTCGTCTCAATATTCTTTCATTGAGGCATTTTTAGTTTTATACACGACTTTATTATATACAGTGTATAAACCCCTTTGACTTTTCATTTTATTAAAATGGAATCTTTTGATACGAAGTGTTTTACTAAAAGAAAAAAGGAATGTTTTTTAATGTAAGCGGTGACAATGACCTTTCGCCCTTGTGAGTATTATTTGATCTTTGACTTCCTTAACAAGCCAGAATGTTTTTTAAAAAGGAAAAAATAAATACCATATAATCTTTTTACGAATTTTGATATTGAAAATGATATTGAAAATGGATTTATTATTTCAATATCTTGAAATTATATTTTATTATTTCAATATGTAAATGTTATCTTTCCTTTATGCTTATGTGATGTGTTATGATCATGATATGGTTCATGGGAATTATTTACGTATACGGGTAGTTCCGTAATAAACTTAGAGAGGGTGAGCACAAGATATCTCTCCAATGCATTGGGTAACGTGATATAGGTAAACATGAATGTTTCTACTTAGAGATTAAGGGAATATACTGTGATGGGTATTCCAAAGTAACTCCCTCTTTAGCTGTGATAGCTACAGTGTAAGTATGATATGGATGCCACAAGTTACATTTATGATTATTGATTAATATGTGTCTATCATAAATCTTATGATTTCATGAGGTATGTAAATGATTTCATGTTTTGTATGTATTTATGAAAAAATGATTTCATTCTTTGTTTTATAACCCTTACTGAGCTTTTTATGCCCATCCCATGTTTTGAAATGTTTTCACAGGACATAAAGATGAGTTAGATCAAGGATGGGATCAAGGAAAAGTCATACTGTATAAATGAAACTTTTTTAAGAGTTTTTATTTTATGAAAAAAATGGAAACTATGTAGATATTTCTACCTTGTAATCTATTGAGATGTAATAGTTATGTCCTGATTCTCTAAAAATCTAAACCTGAAAAGATCCTCAATGTGAGATATTCATTTAATTCAATATTATGTAATATTTAAGGCTGGGTCCTTATAGTTGGTATCAGAGGTCAGTTTAGATAACATTAGGTGTTAGGGTATATTTAATGTAATATCTATAATGTAATTTATCTTAATATTTACATCATATAGCAGTTCCAGATTACCATGTAGCTTCACCTAAGATATTTCTATGTTCAGAATGGTTTTACGCAGAGGAAATAGGGCATCTATGTTGGGACAACATCAAAAGGAAGACATCCTTCCAAATCAGCAACCTGAGATGGCTGGAATTGGAACTAAACAGTTTTCTTCAGTGATGGAATAGTTGACCCAGGATATAAATAGTGGTGGTATCCTTGTATGAGATCATCCAGATCAACCACAGAGGAACATGTCAGTAGTGGAGAATTTCATGAGGAAACATCCCCCATTATTCAGAGGATCATATGACCCTGTTCTAGCTGAAGGGTTGATTAAAGCATTGGAAAAGATAGTCGATGTCATGGGTTGTTCAGAACATCAAAAGGCCAGTCTTGTTATTCACTGTTTTGAAGGTTAAGCTGATCAGTGGTGGTCGATGGTGGAAAATATCAGGGGTAGTGAAGAGATTGATGCTCTTAATTGGAATGAATTCAATGGTATGTTTCTTGAGAAATATTTTCCTAAGGTGGTTCATCTGATGATGGAATAAAAATTCCTGGAATTGAGGGAGGAGGATGAATCAATGGATGCTTATGAAGAAAAATTCACTCAACTGGAAAGGTATGCTCCAAATTTCATACGATATCTTGATAGTAAAATCAACCATTTTTACACAGGATTAAAGAGAAAGTATCGAAGGGTTTTAGCTTCTTGTGAGTTCAAATGTTATGAAAAACGTGTTCATTGTGCAGAGATGGTGGAAATGTAGTTTGCTGATGATCATGTATTCTTTGAAATACAACAGAATAAGAGGTCGAGGTGGCATGCGAAAGGGTAGAACTCTTTAAAAATGTCTGATGGTAAGAAACTTAAGTTTATAGTTTGTGAAAATTATGGTAAAAATCATGCTGGGGAATGTCTTTTGAATTTTGGTAAGTGATACTGATGTGGTAAAATGGGACATAAGGCTCGTAATTGCAATGAAAAATGTCAGGGTAATGGTAAGAAAAAATCTGATTTATAGTCAGTAAAATGTTTTAAGTGCAATGAAATGGGTCATTATGAAAATGAGTGTCCAACAAAGAACTAAACTGAACGAAAGCATCCAGACTACAAGCAGAAAGGGGTGGCGAAATCCATTGCAACGACTTCAGCAGATGTTGGTCCATCAAATGAAGTTATATCAGGTACACTGTTTGTTTGTTCAGATTATGCCAATGTGTTGTTTGATTCAAGGTCTACACACTCTTTCATTTCTAAGAAGTTTTATAGTAAATTGGGAATTCCATCTCACGATATTAATACAAAACTTATGGTAAGAACACCTGGAGGAAATGTTGAGATAAAAAGAAAATATAAGAACATTAATGTCCTTGTGTGCGGAAAGAATCTACCTACGAATCATATTGTTTTTCCTCTAGTAGAGTTGGATATTATTTTGGGCATGGATTGGATTTCTGTTTATCATGCTAAGATTGATTTCAGATCTAAAAATGTATATTTTCAGAATAATTTTCAGTTTGTATACAAAAATGAACCCTTGATGTCGATGACATATCAGGAAGATGAGAAACTAGTAAATGATGGAAATGAATGTTACCTTGCAAATATTGTTGAAAAAAAGGAACTATTCAGATTAATCATGTGCCAGTGGTAAATGAGTACCTTGATATTTTTACTGATGTGTTTACTGGTATTATACCTGATCCGGAAGTTGAATTTACTGTTTACTTAGTTCCTGATGCTAAGCCAATTTCAAAACCCCCTTATTGAATGGCTCAAATTGAACTTTTAGATTTAAATAAGCAATTGCCGGAGTTATTAGATAACAGTTTCATTCGACCTAGCACATCACCATGGGGTGATCTTGTCTTGTTTGTTAAAAATAAAGATGGTTCAATGAGTCTTTTCATTGATTATAGATAATTGAATAACATCACTGTTAAGAATAAGTATTATTTGCCTCATATCGACGATTTTTTTGATCGGCTCCAGGGAGCTCATTATTTTTTGAAAATTGACATGAGGTCAGGGTACCATCAGTTGAAAGTAAAGGAAGAAGATGTTTCAAAGACCGCATTTCGTGCTAGATATGGACATTATGAATTTGTAGTTATGCCTTTTGGGATAACCAATGCAACTTCTCTATTCATGGATCGTATGAATAGAATTTTCCATGAGTTCATGGATAAGTTTTTGGTTGTGTTCATTGATGATATTTTGGTTTATTCCAAAAGTAAATAGGAACATGAAAGTCATTGAAGGGTTATCTTGAAAACCTTAAAAGAAAAGAAACTTTATGGGAAATTCAGTAAGTGTGAGTTTTGGTTACAAAAAATTTCTTTCCTTGGTCACATTGTTTCAAAAAATGGCATAACTGTTGATCCTACTAAAACAAAAGTTGTTGAAGAATGGCCAAGACCCACAAATATAACCGAGATACGTAGTTTTCTTGATTTGGAAGGTTATTACCATAGGTTTGTTGAAAATTTTTCACGGTTATCTAGTCCAATGACTATGTTAACTTGAAAAGGTGTTAAGTTCATCTGAACAAAAGAATGTGATAATTGTTTTTAGGAATTGAAATGAAGATTGATGAATGCTCCAGTTTTGCACTGCCTTCCATAAATGGTGAGTTTATTATCTACAACAATGATTCGTTGAAAGGACTTGGTTGTTTCCTAATGCCAAATGATTAGGTAATTTCTTATGCTTTACGTCAGATGAGACCGCATGAGTTAAATTACCCTACACATGATTTGGAATCAGCTGTAGTTGTTTATGCTTTAAAAATTTGGAGGCATCATTTGTATAGAGTGAAGTCTAAAATATACACCGATCACAAAATTTTGAAGTATATATTCACTCAGAAAGAAGTGAACATGAGACAGAGGAGATAGTTGTAATTAATCAAGGATTATGATTTCACAATCCATTACAATCTGGGAAAAGCAAATAAAGTGGCTGATGCATAGAGTTGAAAAAGTAATGTCTCATTAGCCATGCAACGTTTGGAACGAGATCCTTTGGTTTTTTATTTGATGAACATTGGCATAGAAGTTTTTTTCGTAGAAAATTATTCTGTTTTGTTTCAGGTGTCAGTGAAATCATCTCTATCAGACAAAATTATGCAAGTGCATAAAGAAGACAGTGAGTTGTAGAAAAAGGTAGAGTTGGTTCAGAAGGGTCGGTTTCCTGAATTTAACATTGATAATGATTTTTTATTGAGATTTGGTAAGAGATTATGTGTACCCTGTGATTCACAGTTGAAGAATGAGTTGTTATGTGAAGCTCATTATTCTCCATTTTCAGTTCATCCTGGTTGTACTAAGATGTACAGAGATCTTCAAGAGTATTACTGGTGGGATGTAATGAAAAGAGATATTGATGATTTTACATTGAAGTGTTTGACTTGTCAGTAGGTTAAAGTAGAGCGGGAGCTGCTGAAAGGGATGCTTCATCCTCTACTGGTGCTAGAGTGGAAATGGGAAAATATATCCATGGACTTCGTTGTGGTATTACCAAAGAAATCTCATGATAATAATGCAATCTGGGTTATAGTTGATCGATTGACTAAATCTGATCATTTGTTTCCTATTAGATATAATTTGTCTCTAGATCAACTTTCTCGGTTGTATGTTAAAGAGATAGTCAGGTTGCATGGAGTTACCCTCTCTATTGTATCTGATCGTGATCCCATGTTTCCTTCTAACTTTTGGAAAGGCCTTCAAAAGTCATTGGGTACTGAATTAAATTTTAGTACATGTTATCATAATCAATCAAATGGGAAGACAGAACGAACAATTCGGACATTGGAGGACATGTTACCTAGTTTCTCGATGGATTATTAGAGAATTTGTCACCCACATCTTTCTTTGGTTGAATTTTCATATAATAAAATTTTTATTCTAGTATACAGATGGCTCCGTTTGAGGCATTATATGGAAAAAGGTGTCGAACTCTAGCTTTTTGGGATGATGTAGGTGAAAGGAAGCTGATGGGACCGGAATTGGTAGAAGAGATGGCAATGAAAGTTCAGTTGATTCAGAAGCACATGAGAACAGCTCAGAGGAGACAGAAAATTTATGCCGATAACCGGAGGAAGGATCTTTACTTTGAGGTAGATGATCATGTCTTTCTCAAAGTTTCTCCATGGAAAAGTGTAATGCGTTTTGGTAAGAAGGAAAAGATGAGTCCGAGGTTCATTGGACCTTATGAAATTCTGGAGAAAGTGGGATTAGTTGTGTATAGAGTGGCTTTACCTCTAGGTTTATCCCAGTTACACAACGTTTTTCATGTTTCTATATTGAGAAATTATGTGCCAGATCTATCTCATGTTTTGAGCCCAGAGATAGTTCAGTTGGAAGAGAATCTCTCTTATGAAGATCAAACAGTTCAGATTCTTCAACATCGAGAATAAGTATTGAGGAATAAGATAATTCACCAGGCAATGGTTTTGTAGAAAAACCACATGGTTGAGTAGGCAACATGGGAATCTAAAAATTCTATGAGGGATAAATACCCCCACTTATTTTGATAAGTAAATAAAAATTGTGAGGACGCAATTTCCAAAAGGGGGAAGGATGAAACATCCCACGTAAATGAAGAATAATATATTTTTATACTTGTTAATATTTTTGAATTAAATATTAATTTTACTTTAAAAGGGTTTCGATGTACGATAGCATAACCGATACGCAACAACGAGTTTCTTTGGAATCCTACGTTGCACACTAATAATATAATATTGTTATTTTAAATGGTAGTTAAATCACAGCCATTGTAGTGACAGGAATGAATGAAACTAACTACAATATGATTATACATGTTTGTTAGATGTATTTACTTTTATCCAATAAAAGTTAGAGGCTTAAAATGTGAATGAATCTAATTTTAAGCATAATTGACATTAAAAGGCCGATTTGCCGCCTTTTAATGGAGAAACCTCATTAAATCAAGTTTTAGTCATATTTATATGTTCTAATTGAACAAATATAATTCTTCTTTATAATGGGGACATCAAATTTTACTTTGGGTAATTTTTTTGGTATTTTTCTGATAAAGTTCATTTTTTAATGAATAGTGAAAAATATTGTATTTTAATTCAAAATTGCCTTTTAATCTAATTTATTTATGTGGATTGATTATATTTTTAATTAGTTTTAAAATTAAATTAAAATAAATTTTTACCATTTTATCCAATGTTGTTCATTGTAAGTAATTTCACTTTGAAATTGGACATAAACAAATATCAATCTTTTTATAGTTATTATTTCTTAAAAACACGCTATTTATTTTAACAATGGGAATTAATTTTTAAAATAATTAATGCCACTAATATGTTTTGAATTTTGAAAAATAGACATCAAATTTGAATTTGGAATATCGAATAATTCTTAGTCTAAATTTTTGGTATTTTTCTAAAAAACTTCAATTTTTGATGAATAGCGACACCACCTAGTGGTAGTTAAAAAAACTGACTTTTTCATTTAAATGAAAATTTACCACTTCTGTGAATTGAATTTCAAAAATCCTAAATACATGGTTATTATCAAGAAGTAAAACTTGGATCATTAAGATGAAAATAATTTTTGGTGAATAGTAACTTTTGACTTTTATTTACCGCGGTTAAAGGTAAATAGGGTAATTCGAGGTTAAAAGAATATTATAATAATTCAAAATTGCATTAAAACTTGTACTAACCTTATTGGTTGAGTCATTAATTACCATGGGAATATTTGGGTCTATTTCGGGATCCCTTTGATCCACTTGGAAGTGATAATGACAATTTAGATTAATTAATTTAAAGTAAAGGCCAAAATGACAAACAAAATAAGATTTTAGTAATTAATTTTTATATGGTGTTATATAAGTCCTATTTTAGACTATAAATATAAATTGGAAATCTAAAAATATTTCCTACATGGTAGTAATTTTATTATAATTTTTAGACATTGAATAAATTAAAATATTGATGACATAATAATGATGCAGTATTTACCTCATTAATAAATCATTTAAATAATGAAGGTTATAATGATTAAAATATTATCCAAAAGATGTCCAATTATGATTGGATGATTTTATTTAGACCATGAATCATATTAAAGTCTACTATAATGATTTTTGGACCATTAGAAACCGAATATCATTATATAATAAAATAATAGTTTCATAGTTTCCTAAAGAGCCCCTCGACCCCCTTATAAAAGGAGACCACTTATAAACAATTCCTTCCACCTCTCATGCCATTTATATCGTCTAAAATATGCCCAATTAAGCTAATTACATCACTCTCCTCCCCCTAGAAACCTTAACTTAGTAATAAGACACTTCAAGAAGTCCTTTGGTTCAATCCGAAGGGAGTTACCAAAATTAAACCTAACAATTTCTCTTAAATTATTTTCTTTTCTTCTACTTCTCCAACCCCTAAACTCTTTTTATTTATAGATTTTGTAAAAACACCAATATCCTCAAAATACTAGGATTTTTATATAATAAGGATTCCAACTACACTTACACACACCTCTATATAATGGATGAAGAACATAATGTTTCTGTGGATGACAAACTAAGGCCTCACGAAACGATGATTGTTCAATTACATCTTACCGCCTATCACGGTGGCCATTATGATGGAACTATATTTATATATGATATATATTATGTTTATGATTTTCTTATGCTTCTGTACTTCCCATTTATATCATTCCTTTATGGATTCTATAGTGGGTAAATATGATAATCTCATTTGAGGAAGTGCGGACTACTGCCCCTTCAAAGTGATTTGATTCGTTAATGCCTTATGTGGGATGTATAAAGGATGGAGTTAATGATATTATATATGATATTATAATGTAATTATAATATACCTATGTATAATTATGTTTTATTTCAATTAAAAGAAGAAATAGAAATGAAAGTAGCGTTCATGTGTACGTACGACTTACCGTCTCCATGAACGGTGCATTTCATTTCTAACCTCTAAATGTTATGTACTATTATAAAAACATGTATGTACTGGATATATATGATATATATGATATCCAAATCATGAATATCATTCTATATATAATGAAACATTGACCACATGTACAACTTGTAAATATAAGTCGTTCATTTTTACTCAAGTACCAAATATCGACAAAATGGCCGTTATTAACATAAATGATTGCATAATGTTTATAACATGGTAATAAGTGATATAAAAGGAATTATAAACATTAAATAGGTTCTTCAGAAAGTATAAATTAAATTTCGTTTATTATTCAGGAGATTAATGAACGATCGAGTCAAGTCGGACGCGAGGTAAGGGACCTCGTCTCAATCTCCTTTCATTGAGGCAATTTTAGTTTTATACAAGACTTTATTTTATACAGTGTATAAAACCAATTGAATTTTTATTTTATTCAAAGGTAATCTTATTATATGAATCATTTTACTAAGCGACAAAAAGGTATGTTTTTTTAACATAAGCGGTGACGATGAACTTTCTGCCGCCGTGAGTATTATTTGATCTTTGGATTCCTTAACAAGCAGAAATGTTTTTTAAAAAGGAAAAAATAAATTCCATATACTCTTTTTATGTATTCTGGTATCGATAATGATTTTGAGAATGGATTTATTATTTTAATATATTTAAATGATATTTTATTATTGCAATGTGGAATTGTTATCTTTCCTTTAAGCTCATGGTATGTGTTATGATCATGATATGGTTCTTGGGCATTATTTACGTATACGGGTGGTTCCGTGATAAAGCTAGGGCAGGTGAGCCCGAGATAGCTCTCCAATGCATTGGTTAATGTGACGGAGGTAAACGTGAATGTTTCTCCTAAGAGATTTATGTAATATACTATGAGGGGTATTCTAAAGTAACTCCCTTTGTAGTTGTGATAGCTAAAATGTAAGAATGATATGGATGCCACAAGTTACCTTTATGATTAATGAATTCAATGTGTCTATCATAAATCTTATGATTTAATGAGGTAAGTAAATGATTTCATGTTTTGTATGTATTTAAGAAGAAATTTTTTCATTATTTTTTTATAACCCATACCGTGCTTTTTATGTTCATCACAAGTTTTGAAATGTTTTCATAGGACATAAAGATGAATAGGATCAAGGATGGGATCAAGGAATAGTCATTCAGTGTAAATGACTCTTTTTTAAAGAGTTTTTAATTTATGAAAAAAATTGAAACTGTATAGATATGTCTACCTTGTAATCTTTTGATCTTTATGTCTTTTAATTTGATACAAATAATCAATTCATTGATTAATCCTTACTTAAATGTTATGATCATTTTGTGCGTTTATTTCACCATCTCATTCTAATCGAGGTTGTTCATTATTGAATTATTGTTGAAAGAAATTATGTGATAATTTAATAATAATTCCATTTAATTTTCCAAAAATATGGTTATTTATCGTATAGACATGTATTAGTACCATATTTTCACTATTTGGAACTTAAAATGTTTTATAAAATTTTTTTATGATAATCTACCTTTGTTTTTTCATCGTTTGAAAATCTGTTTTCATCCAAAAACTTGTTTTCTAAAAATGATTTCAAAAATATTTATAACATTTATATAATTCTTTATTAATTTAATATTTAACCATTTTACTATTTATTTATTTTTTCCAATTAATCATATTTCTTTTTTAAAATAAAAACCGTTTCACTTTTTCTGAAAATGTGAAACAAATCTTTTTGTAGTTTTTTGAAAAAGGCACATTCATAACCATTTTGTAGTAAAAAATTAATGTTATTTTAAACTATTATGACATGAAAATTATTACCCACATTTTGTTAAAATATTTTATTTGAATATTCCATTGTAAATTTACAATATCATTTTAATGATTTATTTTAAATTTATTTTCAAATATAGATATTTTCAAAAACATTTATGTTTTAAAAAGTTATTTTCAAAATAAATAGGATATGTTCTGTAATATTTTTTTCAATATATTTTTATCTTATTTCTATTAAATAATGAAAACCCATTTATCGTTACATAAATGGGTATATATTTTATTGATATCATTTTTAATATCCCTCTAGATGGTTTATGATCATTTTCACCAAGGAAAGTATTGAAATTAATATTACAGATTCACTATCATTCACTGGAATTATTCACATTAACGTGGACATTAAATTTACCCTAAATGTAAATAATATTTTTTCATTTATATGTTTGTTTCATAAAACATATATAATCTCTACATATTGTTACTTACTATAACAATTATTTGATTGATTTGGGAAATATATATAAATATACTTCTTTAACTCAATATGGATATTGTTTTTGATACAGAATAATGTTCATGAATTAAACCAATTATTTTATATATGATGAATGATTTGGATATGCAGTAATGGGTGGGGCCTGAACTTTATATTTTTCCTCAATTAATCAATATATCTCAAGAGACAAATTAATTGGAAAGATTAAATGGGTTTCAACCTATATTCTTAAATCATATTTTGAAAGGTCTTGATGGTAAAGGTATCATATTTATTTTTAACTGGTAGTTTTAAAATTTTGAGATGATAGATCATGAAAGTAGAAGTTTTCATGTTCCTCAGAGATTCATTGAATAATTATGCATTACCTTAATTCATAATTAAGTTATTTTATTATCCATGATAATTTATTTGTGATATTATATTTGGATTCTTTTCTTTCTTAGTTTATTAAATATATGGCATGTGTTTTAGTTATTTATATTTCCATATTAATATTTCCTTAAATAGTTAGAATTGTCATTTTATTGATTAAATTTTATGTGTTTTTAGTTATTTGTATTTCCTTATTCATTAAGATTCATTTATTCATGATAGCTTCTATTGTATATAACCCTTACTAGGTATTTTAAAACACCCTTATTCTGGACCCTTTATTAAGAATTTATAAACTGAACTATGAATGATATTCAAGGATATGATAAAGGAAATAATTATATTCTAAAAAAAATTATGTTGTATTTTTTTTTTCAAATGTTATATTGTAATATTGAAAATATCTTGTCCACAAACACGAGTAAACTATAAAATACTTCGGGTGTTGATTCCTTGGATCTTATAAAAACTTAATAAAGCAGACACTGGCTCATAGCTTCTAGGGTCTGGTTCATTGTAGTTTTTATAGGAGAAATTTTGGTATAATTTTTGAGAACTAGATACATGAAATCATATATTATAGAAAAAACCAAATTATATACATTGAGGATAAGTTTATAATTACATCCTAATGTTTTTGGTAAGGAAACGATTATATGGTATTTACTTGAAATACATCTTATATGGACAATATAATTGGATTTAGTTCTATCGCATAAGTAGCTAGGTGTGATATCTCTTAAAAGCGAGTAATGGTATTTCCCTAATCATTACCGGGTGATTGATAAATGGTCTTACTGTGCTTCTGGTATGACATTATCTGATGATATTCTTAGGATAATTAATATTTTTTTAACAAACCAATATCAATGATTTCAAAATTGAGATACCGATAAAGAATCTATATAATTGATTATGAGATTAGATGTGGATAAATTTTTCAACTTATGTCATGTATTTGACTTTTTTGGGATTATACATTATGTTTCATAATTATATGTCCTAATTTAGTGTATGAAACTATTTATAAATTGTGTTTAATATATATAATGGAAACCTCGTCAATTAAGGTTATCCAATGGGTAAGAATGATCATTTATTTCATGGGATTAATCTAATATTTCAATGGTAACTATTATCCCAAAACGTCTCGGTATATGAGGACATAGTATCATGTGATAAAAACATAGATAATGAATTCCATTTGTATTATGGATTTGATGGGAAGAAAGAGAAGAATATGATAGATGAGATTATAACTGCGGGATGATACACCCTCGTGATTTATTAAAAATAATGTGAGCTTTCTAAATGTGTAGAGAGAAAGGAAACCATGATTGTGATTTCATGGTAAATAAAAAAGTTTCCAATGTATAATGATTCAATCTTAAAAAGATGAGACACTACACCAATAAATTTCTGAAGTGTCAAAAAAGTATACTTAAAGAGAAGCTAATGGATCATGGTAAAGATTATGCTATTAAAAAATAAGAATAAGAATAATTAATATTTTTTTTATTCAATAATTATTTCATTTGAATTTTTATCAATGATATCATGGTGATAATAATTATGAAATATATGAGGATTGTACTGCAACTATTTTTTATTAAGAAATTAAAAGGGTATGTTGAATAGTATTATTTCCCAAGAAAAATGATTCTGTGGAACGTTTAAATTCAAGAAAACATTTGAATAAGGACCCCGGATATATTATTGATTTTGAGATAATAATGTTGGGATAAAGAGATAATTGATCTGGATAAAGTGAATTTTCTAGTGCGAACTACCTTGGAACATATTAATGATTTGTTGAAAAAGTGTTTATACTATAATTGATGGAATTTATATAAATTTTATATTTAAGCATATATCCAATAATATAATTTTTTTATAAGAAATAGTTAAGGAATCATGTTTTAAATAAGATTTTATAGTAATTCAGTTTTTACCATGTTTATAGAGAATAAAGGATAAAGGTATTCATATATTTGGCATGAGATGATTAAGAGCTACTTCATGTTGTTTGATAGATTAATGACTAGATCATTTTAAAATTTTAGTGCCTTTTTTATAATGTTTTAGATGTTAATATTTTTTTGGGGATATAAGGTTGACCATTTAATAAATGTTTTAAGTTGAACATTGGATGAGGTTTAGAGATGCCTATATTACTTCACCAAATGGAAATTAATGCATATCAGATAACATGAGCTAACCTATTTTTCATAATAATAATTAAAGATCTAAGGAATGAATTATCATTATATTATGGATGTTACGATCTATCAAAGGTGAATTTTAGTGTTTCATGAATAAGAAAACATTTTTTGATATTAAATTCTTGGAGTAAGGGAGGAATTGGAAAGTGAATGAAGCACAAACAACGGATGAAGTAATTATTATAACTTAAAAACATATCAAATTAATATGTTTCCTTATATTAATATAAGTAAAATAATTACACATATGTATGAAAAGGATCTTGAATAAAAAATTCCATACAATTACATTTAAATCTGATAAATGAGATGGTGTTATAAATCATCATAGATTTCTGGTTTTTACCCCCTAATATTCAAGTAATATTTAAAATTATTTTAATCAATGAGAAGAATCAATTTCTATAATTATTTATGTTTTTCCCCCATGTCCATATCTTTACATTCCACCAAAGTTCCCCTATATAGAAACCTAGTTATATGATCATTTTAATCCATTTCTTATCTTATTAAGAGGATACTTTAATAACCCTTTTTATGATGTGGTTTTTCTACAATGGTACTTCTAAATATCAAACTATTTATAATCTATATAATGTTTAAATTTTGATGAAGTAATTCACATAAGGTGGTGTGAATGTAACACCCTAATATTTTAAAATTAAAACATTGTATTCGATAGCGTATGTGAATGGAAACAGAAATATAATAAGAAAATATAACACCCAAAGACTTTATGATATATTCGTTTCTAAATAAATTCAATTTTATCAATATATTTCATTATAAAGAACACTATGTTTAGTTTGCGTTACATGTAACACTAAGTTTAGTTTTCATTACACTTAACACTATATTTATATAAATTATGGAATATTATTAAGTATTATAATTAATTATAATAGAAATCACCAAGCCATTGGAATGGAGTTTATGAATAGTAATAAATAATTTATGAATATTATGTTTATCTATTGATTATAAATAAAATAAGAATCATTTAAAAGAAAAAGAAATGTTTTCTGAAAAGCATTATTTTTCTAAAATATTGTGTTATCATGATTTTCACACAAAATTTTAAATTTAGTTATAATAATTTTATGAAATTTGCTTTAAAAAATATTTTTTTTTCAGAAATCAGAATATCAAAAGTATCTTATGGTGAATTTTTTAAAATTTTTCTAAATTCATTATTTTTCAATGAATAGTAAAAAATACTAAATTTTAATTGAAAAATATATTATCAGTAAAATAATTTATAATGTTATATTATATTTTTATTTAGTTTTATAGTAAAAAATGTTCAAATATATAAAAATTAATTCAATTGAGGTGATTTTAATCAATTTCTTATTGATTTTTTTTATAAAATCTTTCTAAACTTTGGAACAATTTCTCTTTGAAAACCATCTTTCTAATCACATCTATGAGGTTGATAATAAAATTTTATTTATTCACATATATGAATAGAATTTCGAAAAATGGATTCCATATTTTAAATCATAAAAATTTATAATTTATTATAATATTTACTTAATTTTTGAAAAAAATGAATACCGTAAATAGTAAAGAAATTATTTACCATAATGAAGGTAAAAACTAATTTTCATAGTGTTAAACTAATAAAATAATGATAAAAAATTACCTACCAGAAATTATACACACAGTTTGTGGATTTATTTTGGAATAATATCTTCTATGTTAGATAATGGTTCTTTTTTGGAGGTTTTTACATGAAATAAATATGGGTATGATTGCATCTTTTCAAAAAACAACAAGTGTGCCACTCACCCCACTTATAAAAGGCCAAACACTATCCACTCTTCTTCACACCTTAAAAACACTTTGGTTATGAAACTACCTTCAAAAATAAATTCAAAAACTTCCATCCACTCATCCTAGAAACATTATATTTGTTAGAAATATTCCATATGAAGGCTTTAGTGAAAACATAATGAGGATACCGAAAGAAGAGGTAATGTTCATTAATAAGCATTTTTATATTTATTCTTCATCCACCTAAATCAATTTTAATTAAAAAATTATAATAGAATAATATTAGTATCATAAATATATTGTAATGTTTTTATAATATGTTGGTGACCTAAAACCATCCCAAATTTCATCAAATGTGTTACAAAATCATTATTCATGGATACAGAGGACTACTGCCTCACAAAATGATGTCATTCAATTTTCCATTACCGCTTATCATATTTGGGTATGCTGATGGATGTAAATTATAAATATATATATAAATATATTATATTTATAAAATAACTATTATTTTGGATTAATTATATCTAATAAACATCAGAACCTTCATTTCTATAGGATACATGATTACATCGCTTGTATGACTAGAAGAATACTCCCTCACGAAGAAATGTTCTTCATCATTCTCTAACGCTTCACATAGAAGGTAATAAGGATAATTTTAATTAATATATGGGATATAAATTAAATGATTATAGTATTCATGAAATATTCATCATTTTTAGAAGATAATATGTATCAATTTATTTCATACCTTTTCACAGAATTAATGATGATAACATCATTCACCTATGTGTGGACTATCGCCTTTCACAAAGCGATGTTACTCTATTTTCATTACCACACCACATGGATGATATATATTGGTGTATTAAAAATAACATACATCATTTTTCATAACCATCATTCATAATTGGTTTTAAAATCAAAATTTATATAAAAGATATATAATTATTTAATTATGTTTAATCTATATGTTATGAAACAATATAATATAAAAAAGAACCATATCTTTCATGATGAAACACGCATGAGAAAACAGGACAACTATCACTCGAAACAATGAAAATAATGAAATATTATTCATGAATGGGTAATAAGATTTTATAAAAGGATGAAATATGATATCAAATTGGGTCAAAATTCTAAATCATTTATTATGTCATTATAATGATTTCTATATAATATATTTTGATTATATTATGTTTCATTTCTACCTTTCTATGTGGATTTATAATTGATACACATAATCGATCAATTGATTAATACTCCCTAAAATGTTATAATAAATTTAAGGTTTTATTTAAAAATTTAATTATAAATTATTTTATTTATTCTTGAATTTATGTTTAAGGAATTTATTTTACCATTTCATAATAAATATATTTTATTTTTATTTACCCTCGATATTTCGGATATTTTCATATAAAAGTAAAGCAACACCTTGAGTTTTTATAAATTATTATTTTTCAATTAAATTAAATTTATTTGATTCCTTACTTTACATGAAACCCAAATTCAATATTGGGTTACACACAACACTAACTTATATTACACTACATGCAACACTATCCTAGCTTTCATTTTATGAAACAATGAGTTTTAATGAACAAATTATATATTATTATTCAAACCTGACCATTATAACCAATAAATTAAACCTATTAGTATAAATATAAATACATTATTTTTAAATATAATTTATAATGGTTTTACAAGATAAAACATATTGAATAAAATCAGTTTTTGGTAAACTCCTTATATGTTTCAAAAACACTATTGGTTCAAAAAATAATATTTATTTATTTTTTAACAACATTAAAACTAATTTTTGAAAATTCAATAAATTTAATTTGATAAAATAAATTTTATTGTTAAATTCCAAATTTAATTATTATTTTAGTATGAATTTTTGGGCCCTTTCTTAAAAGATTTATTTTTTTATTAATAGTGAAAAATACTAAATTTTAATTGAAAACCTTCTTTTAATTGAATTTATTTCACAAGTTACGTTATATTTTAAAAATATTTTATTGAAATATAAGTTTATTTTTATATAAATTAATAAAATTTTATTCATTGTAATCAATTTCACATTTAAATTAGTTATAAAAACATTGTAAACCTTTGAAAGTTTTAATTTAAACACCCGCTTTCTCATCACATATGCACGATTAATATAAAATTAATATTTCCCACTTTTATGAATTTAATTTTGAAAAATAGATTCAATATTTTGAATCATAATAATTTATAATGTCTAATAATTTCATCTTTATTTTTTACCGAAATGAATAGTGAATGCAGTAAAAAATTAATAACAACAGTTAAGGTAAAAATGTGTTTACTGGGTGTTAATATAAAAATATAACGTTTAAAATCACTTATCCACTTGTCTAAAAAACAAGTGTATGGAAATATATTGACCATTAAACTTATATGGAGTGATAATGTTATAATTTTGATAATTTTAATATACGAATAACGGGGGTTGAATCCTCTCTTTCAAAACTATACAAGTTTGACACTCACCTCACTTATAAAAGACCACCCCTATACTCACGTTTTCACACCATAAAACATAATTGGTTCATAAATATCCTACTAAATTAAATTCCCAAATTAAATACCCTCATACTAGAATCCTTATTTTAGAAGGAAATCCAACTAATCATGGATTTAGTAGAAACCAAAGGAGGATATCTGAAGAAGAAATAACGGTCATCAACAATTTTTTATATTTAATTTATTACTCAAACCCATTAATTTTTTATATCATGATTGTATAAAAATAAAGTATCTTAAATATAGTAATATTTTTAATGTTAATTTCATGACCTAAAATCATCTCCAATTCCATTAAATGGGATTCAAAATCATCGTTCGTGTGTACGATGAACTACTATCTCATGAACTGATGTCGTTATTTTTTTTATGTTACCACTGATAGAGGCTGGTAATAAAGATGGATTTATTGTTTATATATTATATATATGATATTTTTATGTTATTATGTTTATGGAATTATTATATCAAACGAAACTGATATATTTCCATTTTGTGGGAATACTATAAAATCATTCTAATGAAATTCAGACTACCGCCTCACGAAGTAATATGATTCATTCATGATTTACATAGAATGTATTAAAATTGAGTTGAATAAAAATTAGTGATATATATGGAATAATCATGGTAATATAATAAAATTATACATAAAATTTACATTTCTTCATTTTAATCTGATAATAAAATAAATAAAATTATTCAAGCAGAAGTATAGGCTACCGTCTCTTTGAATAGCGTATTTCATTTCCTATCACTAAATTTTACGGGTTACTATAAATACAAATATAGGTTATTTATATTATATTTATATCATGGTTATCATTATGGATATTATAGAACTATGTTCAAATTAAGAGGATAGAAAATATAATCAATCAAAACATATATGAAAAGAAAAGCAGTTATTACCTGGAATATAACTTTAACATGGAATTATTAATAGGAGGGTAATAAAAGGTCATAATAAAATAATACACACATGATATATATGAATATAGCTCTATAATATATTTATAATTAACCTATATTGATTATACAGGATGTTTTAATGAGTATGATGGAAGTTATGACTTAATGTATGGGATTTCCGTCTCACCTATATTTTATACGAGGGAAAATATATATTCACAACATACTTCATTGATGTTATGTATAAATTTACTATGAATTTATTCTATGATACTGGTTATTAAAATTATTTTTATCTGTATATCCATTATAAGATCTCTCTTTAATGGGGATTACTGTTAAAAATTTACCAAATTGGAAAGGTATTTTTGTCTAAATTTTCTTTCTTTGAGATGTATGTTATGTTACACACCTATATTCCTTCAAAATGTGTTCATACGGACCCTTTTACATTTAATATATTGAATTTATTTATCCTCATGATATTTTATGTTTCATTTTATGTTATTATTTTTTGGGGATTATCATTCAATGTTATAAAAGTGGTAATGATTTTTTTATAGTCTCATCATTTATTGGGATTGATTCTGATTAAGTTTTCATTGTTGAAATATAATGATCTAAATCTCATTAATTATTATAAATTTTATTATCTTTTATTAATTTATGATATATTCATTAAATGGTTTCATTTCTTGTACTCTTTGGTAATTAAAATAGTTAAGAAAACATTTTTAAGAAAATACGACTTTATTTGTCTCTTCGTTTGGAAATATATTTTCTTCCAAAACCATTTTTTCTAAAAATGTTTTTAAATTTTTTCAATACTCTATTGTTTTTTTTAAAAAATGCATTTTTTCGAATTTTTCACTTATTACAAGTTTTTTAAAAGTAATCTTCATTAAAGTTTCTAAATAATTCTTTTTTAGATTTTACGAGCAATGTGAATGGAATATTTATTTTTATGTGTATGGAAAGAACTATGTTTTCAATCATAATGAATTATTATTGATTGAAATATTCCTTTAAATTTTTTTGATGTTATTTTATTAAAATGTTTTCAAAATTTTTACATTTTAAAATAATTTTTTTAAAGAGGACAAAATATTTTCCTCAAAAGTTTTTTTATTGATTTTTCAAAAAATAAATTCCATATAAGATAACATCCTTTGGTGTAAACAATTTCTTAATGGGGATGTGATCTAGGAATAACATTCATATGAAATATCTATGTTTTTTTGTTTTTATTAAATGATGTTCACAATACCTATTTCTCTTCTATGGGTTATATCATGATCAAATTCTTGTGAAACCCACTAATCTTCATGGGTGTGCTATGATGAAATGATTTTAAAACTTGTATCTTTTACAAAGGTTAGAATATTGTGAAATTTTTATAATACCCCTTTCATTTCATGGGTTTTCATATGATGAATATTTATAATATTGTGGAACACATATGTATGATTTCATTATGTAACAGGTGAGACCTATATCTCCTTATGATTCATTCGTAAATATTTATTTCTCATTTCATAAATAGGGATAAAATAGGAAGTGAAAATGGTTTAGTATTATAAGGATAAAATAATAAGTGAACCTGATTTAGATATACAGGGCTTGTATAATGTGTAAATATAGTTCACTAAAGTACATTTTCCACTACAATGGTCTTGAAAGTTAGACTTGACTAATATGGAAATGATTTTATATACCCTTTTTATGGAACACATTATATGAATTGTGCACTAATTTATCATGTTCTCTGATTACCTTATATACCCGGTCTTAAAACCATAAAATCCTTCTCACATGACTAATTTTTATGATATTTGATGTGTATTTTATGGTTTCCAAATGTTATACCCAGGTTCTCATACCCTTATTTTCATGGTATTCTTATGTATCACCTTTGTTTACCATTATTGAGCATCTGAGATAATCCATTATTATGCTTTTTTCACTATGTTATGATGATATATATTATATATGATATATTTATGAAGTGTGATAGTTGTTAAAAACCTAGTGGGAGACGATGTATCTCACATTTTGACTAGTACTTATTTTTCCATGATTCCAAAGACACTAAACTATTAACATCATCAAGAGTGAGTACCTTTAATGTAATAAATATTCCTCATAAATGATGTAATTTTCTTGTAGGAGAATCATGTGCCATTATAGTTGGTATTAGAGTATAGGTTTAGTTAACCATTGGAGACTAGGATGAGAAAAACATAGTGATATTCCTAATGACATATTTAAGGATAATTCAATGGTTTAGTCCATGTATATGAAAATATATTGGATTTTTTATGAAGGATAGAGGGAGTAGTTTATAATAAATGACTTCCAGGGTTGGAAAATACATGTGTATGATGATTTGGAACATATTTACCTAGGGTAAGAAACCTAAAAAACATTGTATTAAGATAGAATCGATGGGTAACTAGTGCACGACAATGAACCTTTTTTCACACATAGTTTGAAACTCTAGAGGGATATTATTTGGAAATTAAAAAATTATTTGCAAACCATCATGAAAGTTTCAAATAGAAGATCACAATGAACGACCTAGGACAAACCCAGCGTGTCATAGTTCAAATAATTAGGTTTCATGATTTAAATATAATTTAATTGATTTTTAATGATTAATTGGTTCCTCACTCTGACTATTGTATCTTACATTATGAATATTTATTTTATTCAATAATAGAACCTCAATGAACCACATTATTGTTGAGTGTGATAGATAATGAAATTAATTCCCCAATGAGAATATAAATGTTATTAGAATTGGAATTATTTTTTATAAAAACACTACTCTTGGAAGCTCTAAATCATGATATATTTCCAAATGAAAAATAGAGAGGGAAAAATATTATTTTGGGCCTTTCATGAGGAAAAATCCACCATATTGTAGTAGGTATTTATATCCACCATTTTCTGAATATTGGTTATGTTCCATTGAAAATATATTTTCAATTATCTGGTGTTTGTAACATGAAAAATTCATTTCAACTATCTACAATTTGTATGGTGAAGTATATAAATGGTGGAATCTTATCAAGAATATGAGGTAAAATTTTGAAATTGAATCCATATATAGGGATGAGTTCAAGAACTTATTTTTTAATATATAAACTCTTTATATTATTTGTACAAAGTTGGAGGAGGGGTTTCTTGGGTTAAAGTAAAAGGATGATGAATCTATAGGCACCTATGCGGTAAATTTTACAAGACATGAGAGACAATCATTTGGTATTATCATCCAACCTTAATGTTTGGTTGATCAAATCTTCTGTGGCTTTAAACCTAGTCTATGAATGTAATTATCCATAAGATACTTCATTATATATGAAGATATTGTTCGATGTTCTATCAAAGAGGAAATATAGGTTGGAGTTAAATATCATTCTCATTGTATGGATAAGAAAGGGAAGATAGAGTTCAAGGAAAAATGTAAAAACTACTGATAGAAGAAGATTATAATTCTGTTTTTCTGAATGTGTTGGAATATTCATTGATGAAATTTTATTAAGGGGAGTATAAAATGTTTTAAGTGTGGAAGGGAAGGTAAAAGGGAAATGGATTGTCCAAGTGATGGGAAGAAGTTAACTAATTGTTAAAATAGAGATAAATCACTGTATAATTATCCTACTACACTTTAGAGTTTCATGTGTAAGTAGAATAGAAATTATGATAATGAGTAACCAACATGAGGGTTAATTATTATGATTGATATCAAAAACCCATCAATCCTAGAGATTAAGGGAAATATCATACAATCAATATATCTGACAAGGGGTGCATTAACAATGTGGTGAAATGTAAAGTTACCATCCACTCTAGAACAACTAATTTATTTTTTGAATATGGATATACCCATATATTAATATATAAACAAAATTATTACGGTTTAAATATTCTACCAAAATGATTAGATGTGGAATTAGTAGTGAAAACCCGTAATGTTTTGATCATCTCATCTCATTTCTAGGATTCATATCCTATTGACATAGGTCAGAATATGCTTCTAAAAAATATTGTCATTCTTCCTTTGGATGAATTTAATTTCATCTTATCCATTGATTGGATTTCTCTTTACAAATCCGACCTCAATTTTCAGATAAGGGAAGTCATGTTTGATATTCCAAACCAACCTATAACAGTCTATCAATTTGATGATAATAATGAAATTATGATGGAGATCACATCCATTGTATGGGTCCTAATTACCTTTTATAAGGGGTGTTTATCTCATATGGTTGGGATGAAACTCAACATCGATGATAAGTCTATTATTTAGGAATTTATTTATGTAATTTTGGAAGTGTTTCCTATATTCCACTAAAACTCAAAGTTGATATCTCAAAATAACTCACACTTAGTGCCATAAAAATTTCAAAGAATCGCTATTTAATAACCCGGATTAAGCTTTAGGAATTTAAGAAGAAACTCTAAGAATACCTTGATAAGTGATTCATTCATCCAAGTGTTTCACCTTGGGGTGAACCTATTGTTTTTGTTAAAAAGAAATATGGATCAACACAAATATTCATTGTTTATCTGTATTTGAACAAGATCACAATAAAGAACAAGTATTCCCATCCCTATAAAGATGAATTATTTGATTAACTATATAAAACTCAATACTTTTCCAATATTTACCTTTATTATGGAAATCATCAATTGAGGGTCAAAAAGGAGGACATACCCAAGACAACATTCCATAAAAGTTATGGAAAATATGAAAATATTGTGATGCCTCTCGATCTTAATAATTCCCTTTCTATCTTCATGGATTTAATGAATAAATCCTTTTGAGATTACCTGGATTAGTTTTTTTAGTCATTATTGATGATATTCTAATCTTTGAAAAGTTCAAGGAAGATCACGAAGAGCAATTTAAAATTATAAAAAAATCGTATGAAAATAGAAACTATACAAAAATTAAACAGTGTGAATTTTGGATATAAAAGGTTTCAATTTTGTGTTATATAATCTCAAGAGTGGGTATATCAGTGGATCCATCAAAGATGGAGAAAATTGAATGTTTGAAAAGACTAACTATAGTGACTGATGCCCATAGTATTCTTAATTTATTTGGATACTATCAATAGGTTGTTAATAATTTATCATGTTTATCTAATCCACTTACCATGTTATCTCAGAGGGGATCCAAGTTACTATATATAGATGAATGTGAGTAAATTTTAATGGAATTGAATAGAATATTAGACAGCGCACTTGTTCATACATTACCCTATAATGGAGAAGGTTTTAAAATATATAGTGATGCACCCATGATTGTATTTAGATGTGTTACAATGAAAAAATGCATGGTTATAGATTATTCCTCATGACATTTTATGATACGTGGGAAAAAATTACCAAACTCATTATTTGGTGTTAGTTGCTGTTATTTATTTAATAATGATATAGAGACATTATCTTTATGGAGAAATGTGTAATATATATACTGATAAAAAATGATTTAATTTTATTTTCATAACGATGGAGTTTAAAATGATATAAAAAAGATGGGAAGAGGTTATTAATTATTATGACTGGTCAATACATTACCATCTATGGAACGAGAACATTGGTGTTGATGTTTTGACTCGAAGGTATCATGGTAGATTATCCATGATGAAGATTTAAAAAGATTCAATATTTCTAGATTAGAAAGTTATGGATATTGAAATCCTGAATAAAGGGGAGATATATTACCATACTCGATTTAATGTTCCAATATCTATCCACGTAAAGGTTAAAGGGGTGTAAAAGGAAATTGTAAAACAAATAAAAAATATGGTTCAAAAATTTCTTGAGGTTAAAATTGATCATGATGGGTTGATAAGGTTAAGTAACCTTGTATGAGTTCCTCCAATACCAAAATTGAAGAAGGATTTGTTTGAGGAAGCTCATATTTCATCATTATCTATTCATCATGGAAGTATAAAGATGTATAAGGATTTGAAAGAATACTTCTGGTGGGATAGAATGAAGAGTGATATTGTATAATTTTTATCCCATGCTTGGTATGCCAACATGTAAAGGTTGAAAGTAAAAAAGTATAATGGGATGTTGAATCCATTACCCATTCCATAATGGAAATAGGAGAACATCACCATGGATTTTTTTTTCGGACTCCCCAAAAAGTCTAACGGGAATAATGACTTATGGGTTGTAGTTGATCACATTACTAAGTCGACACACTTCATCACTATCAGAGAATAATTCTAACTGGATAATATTTTCAGGGTATAAGTTAAGGAAGTGATAATGTTTCATTGAGTACCAAATTCTATTATATCTGACCAGGATCTGTGGTTTAACTCAATGTTATGGAGCATTCATCAGAAAGATCATGATATAGAGTTGAGTTTCAACACTATATATCATCCTCAAAAAGATTGTTATACATAAAAAGAAATTAAAGCCCTAGAGGATATGTTGAGATCTTATTATTTGGATTTCAAAGGTGGTTGGGATCAACTACTTCATGTAGTTGAGTTTTCTTACAACAATAACTTTCACTCGTACACTGATGGCCCCTTATGAAGCCCTATATCAAAAAATTTGCAGAGATCCAACATACAAGAATGAATTTTGAGAAAGAAATCTCTTGGGACGTAAGATAGCCAATGAAAAAATAGAGGAGGTTAGATCTATTAAGATAAATATCAATAATGATCATATTTAGTAGAACATTTATGCAGACAATTATCTGCATGATCAAAGATTTGAATTTAGTGATAAAGTGTTTCTTGGAATTTATCCATGGAAAAGGTTACGAGATACATAAATAAAGGGGAACTAATCCCTAGGTATATCGGTCCCATTGAAATTATTTATCATATCATGATGGTAGTATATCACATAGTGCTTCCACTGAACCTCCATAAAGTCCATATTGTGTTCTATGTGTATCTTATGAGGAAGAACATACCTAATCCTACATATGTGATAAAATCATAGCTCATACCTCTAGAGAAATATTTTCTTATAAGGAACAGAAATTCATGATTTTAGACCACACATAAAAAGAAATATGAAACAAGACCTCTTATGTAGTCAAATTTGTTTGGTGAAACCACCAATTTGAGTAAGCTACCTGGGATGTTGATGATATAATGAGGTAGGGGTATACTAATATTTTATACTAGAATAATGAATTTCAAGGGAGAAATTAACTTTTTGGGGTGTAGAATGTACACATCCAATTTTTATTAATTTTTATTTTATTATTAAATTAAATATTTTGATATATTTCATTACAAAAAACTACATATTAATATTTTGTTACATGAAACACCATGATTAGATTAAACTACAAGCATTATAATCATAGCCTGCATTACAAAAATCACTTAGTTGTAACAAAACCCGATATATTATTATTCTTTTTTAAAAAATATAACATATCTTTGAAACCTAGTGGTATTAATGGTAATGAATAATTTTTAAATATAATTTATAATTTTTTAATAGATAAAACATATTTAAAAAATAATTAATTTTCTCTAAAGTAATTATATGTTTTGAAAATACTATTCTCTAAAAAAATATTGTTTAAAAAAATTGATTTTTCACACTTTTATAAAAATATTTTGTTAAAATAAACTTTATTTTTCAATTTTTAATGTTAATTTAACCTTAGGGTGAATATTTAGGATTTTTCAAAAATGATTCACTTTTTTATGAATAGTGAAAATACTGAATTTTAATTTGAAAATGTCTTTTCATTTAATTGATTTTAAAAAATATATTATATTATAAATTGGTTTATAGTAAAATTAGTAATTTTTTGTATCATTTAATAAAATTTATGTTATTGGAATCAATTCCACATTGAAATTGGATATAAAATTATTTTAAACTTTTGATTATTTTCACTTTAAAAACAAACTTTCTTATCACATCTACATGATTAATATTAATTTTTTTTTTTCCAATTATATAAATATAATTTTGAAAAATTAATTATACATTTTAAATGATCATAAATTAAGATGTTTAATAAGTTAAACATAATTTTTTACCCAAATGAATTGTGAATGTAATAAAAATTAATTATCACGGTTAAGGTAAAAATGGGTTTACCATGGTTTAAATTACGAAAATAATGGTAAAAAGCACTAAAAACTTGTCTAAAAACCATTTTATGACTATATTTAGACCATTCCAACTCTATTTTTTATGAATGGACTAATTTTTAACCTTTTTACTTATGAAAAATTTGGGTGGAATTTTCTTTTTAAAAAATTTACAAGTTTTCCAATCACCTCACTTATAAAAGGGCACCCACTCTCATATATTCTTAAAACCTCAACACCTATTTTTTCAGAAATTGCCTAATAAATTAAATTAAAAAATTCCCTCACATTATCCTATATTTCATTGGTTGGAGGGAAATCCAATAAATATTTGCATTAGTGAAATCCAAATGAGGATACCTGAAGAAGAGGTTACACTCATCAAAAAACATTATTGTTTTATTTCTTCATAAAACAAATTTTATTATTTTTATATAATTATGATATAATAACCTTAGTATATTACATATAATGATATGTTTTTATGATAAGTTAATTTACTAAAATCATCTTCACTTCATCCAAATGTGTTATGAAATCATCCTTTGTGTGTACAGTGAACTTCCGCCTCACAAACTGATGTCATTTGTTTTTCCATTTTCACCTATAATGGGTGGTAATAATGATATATTTATTTATTATATATGATATATATGAAAATTATTATTTTATTATGAATCTCTAACTATTATATCATACTTACATTCATTCATTCAATTTTTTAGGAATATGATAATGTTGTTTGTGTGTATGAAAATGACGGGATTCATTCATCCTTTATATATAATGTATAAAGGATGGGTTTCGTAATTATATATATATATATGACTTGAAAATTATTATTAAAATATTATATATATATATATTTAATTTACTTTTCTTTCTATTAATTTGACAAGAAAATGAAAAACGACATTCATGCATACATATGGCCTACCGTCTACATGAATGATGTATCTCATTTCCTATCACTAAATTTTATGGATTACTATATAAATATATATAGTAAATATATATTATATATATATCATGTTTATAATTGATTATATGATGGAACCATGATCCAAGTAAGAGGGAAAAAATATAACAAATCAAAAACTTATATAAAAAACAAAGCTGTTATTACCCGAAATATAACATTAACATGGAATTGTTAATAAACAGGTAATAAAACATTATAAGAAAAACATATATGGTATTATATATATTAATATGGTTCTATAATATATTTATTATAAAATTGTATTTATTATACATGATGTTTTAATGAGTACGATAAAAGTCAATACTTAAGGTAACAAATTTTCATCTAACAGTAATTTTATATGAGGTAGAAGCCATAATAACCAAGTATTTAATTGATGTTGTCTATATAATTACAATTAATATTTATTATGATAATTGTTTTTTAAAATTATTGGTATTTATATATACATTTTAGTATATCTCCTTCATGGGGTTTATGGATAAATAGTTACCAAATCAGTAACATAATTTTTTCTTAATTTGTATTCTTTGAGATGTACAATATGTTATGGACCAATATTATTTCACGATGTGTATATAAAACCAATTGGAAATATAATATCATAAATTTATTTATACTCATCATTTTTTATGTTCCATTTTATGTTATTACATCGTGGGTATTATGATTAAATTGAATCAATAAAATAATGATTTTATGTTACAATCTAATCATTTATTATTATTTTTTATGATTATGTATCCAATGTTAAAATTTCGTGATCAAACTCTCAATAATTATCATGATATTTATTTTCATATGGTTAATCATGATATCTTCATGCAAGGGTACCGTTTATTACTCTTTCTCATTTAAAATTGTTAAGAATATATTCTTTAACAGTTCTGTCTTAATTTCTATATTCCGTTAGAAACTATTTTATTCAAAAACCATATTTTCAAAAAATGTTTTCAAAAATTCATTATTACTCCCATAAATTTTTTTTAAAATATATTTTTATCCTAATTTTATATTTACAACTTTTTAAAATTGAATCTTCATGTCATATTCCAAATAGTTCCCATTTTGATTTTACTGAAAAATGTAAAAGGAAATATCTTTTCAACATGTACTACATGAATAAAATTTTCATACATCAAGAATAATAATTTCATAAAAGTTTAATTTATATTTTTCAAGGTTATTTTAGAATTTTTGTTTTTCAAAATATGTATGTTTTAAAAATCATTTTCCAAAGAGGAAATGATATTTTCCTCAAAAATGTAATAAATTATCATTCAAAATTATTTTCCATCTATAAAGACATTTTTTGGTGTCAATTATGCCTTAATGGGGATATTATCCAAGGACAAAATTCATAATAAATATATGAATGGTTAATGTTTTTATGGCATGATGTTTATGAATCACGTTTCCCTTCCAAGGGTTGTACCATGATAAAATGGTATTAAAACCTACTTATTTTCATAGGTTATACAATGATGAAATTATTATGAAACCAATATATTTTCCATTGGTTATGATATGATTAAATTTTTATGATACACATTTAATTTTATAAGTTATGATATGATGAATGTTTCTGATCTTATGGCACACATATGTATGATTTCATTATGTGATTAGTGGGACCTATATATTCACTAATGAATTGAGTAAAGATTTATATATCATGGGATAGAAATGAGTAAAATGGGAAGTGAACCCAAGTCAGAAATCCTAGATGGGAATGAGAAGTTTACTCGATTCAGTAATGTGGGGCTCAAATGGCGAGTGAACCTAGTTCAGTAAAGGACTATTTTTTCTTTGATAGTCTTGGTAGTTAGGCTTGGATAATATCATAAGGATTTTATATGATTATGTGAGTGCAATAAATTCTATGTGTTATTATATAATGGATCAATTTCTATGATTACCTTATGACCTTTTTTTTATGAACTAAAAATTTTTATTCCATCACTCTTGTATATGACCTTTGATATAATGGGTATGGTTTTTGAATGTAACTCATTTTATCATACACTTATGTTTCTGTTATGATTATGTATCCTCTACTTTACCCTAACTATAATTCTAAGATCACCCATTCTTATGTTTTCTATCCCATAGTTATTATTATATGTACTATATATGATATTTTTAAGAATGATTATAGTTTTTGAATAAGATATTTAGAGATAATGTAGCTCACTTATGGACCAATGTTTATGTTTACAATTTTCAAAAGGCACTAAACTATTAAGAACATCAAGAACGAGTTTGTGTAATGTAATGAATATTTTTCAAAAATGATGTAATTTTTATGTTTAAAATTCCTGGATCTTTATAAGTGCCAATTTTCCAGTATTTTGTATTTATGTTTTTTATAAAATGTTTTTAAGAAAATTTGAAATTATTTCTCTCTTCAATCTGAAATATATATTCCTTTAAAACCTTATTTTATATTTTTTTTCAAAAATGCTTCTACCCATTTATAAATGATTTATTGAAGGATATTTTACAAATTTATACTCTATAATTATTCACATGAATGTCATGTCGTTCTAAAAACAATACTATTTTTCATTTTACTAAAAATGTGAAAGAAATATTCTTGTTAATTTTAGAACAAGGAAATATCTTAAATTTTTTATAGTGAAAAGTTAATATTATATTAGACTAGCATTAAATGTATGGAATTATTCACCATCAAGACCATCATTTGTTTGAATATTACTTTTCATGTTTATAAGATAATTTTAAAGAAATTTTTTTAACAGTTATTTTCAAAGAAATGGATTTTCAAAATGTTTTATGTTTTAAAGAGATATTTTCAAAATGAAAAATGTATTTTCATAAATAATGTTTTTATATATTTTTTATGGTATTTATATTCATCAATTAAAAAACCCTTTAGTCTTAATCCAATGGGTATATATTGTATTGATAGAATTCTTAATTTAATTTGGATGGTTTATGATCACTTTTTCCATATAGTGTATTGACATTCACTTCACCAATTTATTAAATTTACATTGCATTATTAAATTTCATGCGAAGAATTAATTTCCAATAAAATAAAATATTATTTATCAAAGATATGTTTATTTCAAAAACTATATATCATTTTTTCATATAGTGTTTCACTTTTGGGAGTTATTTGATTGAATGGGGAAATATCAATAAATATGTTTCTCTTACTGGATAAAAATATTTTCTTATATGTCATAATTTTCAGGAATTAAATTTATTATTTAATTTATAAAGAGTTATTTAGATATGTAGTGATAGGTGGCACCCAAAAGTTATATATCCCATTGATGAATCAACATGTCTCATGTGACTAACAAATTTTCAAAATTAAATGGGGTTCTACTTGTATTTTTAAACCGTATTGTGAAAGGTTTGATGATAGATGTATCAGATGGGTTTTTAACATATAGTTTTATACTATCTGGAATATAGATCATAATAGTAGTGTTTATCATGTTCCTCAAACATGACTTCTAATAATTAATGATTTCCTTCCTTTATAATTCAATTGTTTTATTATCCATGAGATTTTAACCATGATATTATCTATAGATGAATTTCATTCTAAATATATTTATTAAATAGAATGGGTTTTTATTAATTTTCCTTTTATTTTTAAATATTCCTTCTCTTTTTATGATTTTAATTTTATTTTTTAAATTTAAAGTGTTTTTGATTATTTACATTTTGATAATGAGTATTCTTTATTTATTCATGATAGCTTCTTTTATAATTAAACCTTACGGAGTTTTAAGGTCACAGTTATTTTTTCCCTTTCCCATGAATTAATGAATTTAACTATGAATGAGATGAATGTATATGAAAAAGGGAATAATGATATAATTGAAAAAATTTATTTTGTAATTTGGGTTTTCAAATGTAATTTGGGAGTCATGTTTCTATCTAATTCACCAAAACTACTAAACTATTCTGTGTTTTAGGATGGGATTTCTTATATCTTATAAAAAAATAATTAATTTGACACTATATCTAAGAAATTGGGTTTGGTTTCATTAAAATAATCAATAAATAATTATAATTTTCATAAATTACCTATACATTAAAAAAATCAATTATGGATGGTTATGTAAAAAGAACAATGATAAAATCACGGAGATGTAAGCTCATACATAATGAGTAAAATTTACATTTTTTGTAAATCATGAAAGAAAGTATTTGAATATAATTTTATCCTAATAAAATGATTATTAGGTTCTAAATATAAGATTACCTATTTAAATTCAATTATATACAGTTTCCATGTGTTGTGGTGATGAAGAAAATCACATAGGTTCATGGACGCGGTTGTCCAAACGTATGTAAAAATTACATTATCATTTTCAATGTGTAAAATGTTATGAAAAAATGATATAACACTATTAATAAATTATACATATGTCATTATCATTATATATTTAATTTGAATCCATCATTATAATCAACTTTGAGAGGAAGTCAAAGAGCATTAATTACATTGGTTAATGAGCCGGTACTATTTCATACAAACAATTGATGGGTTTTTCCCATTTGATAGAAGAGTAGATGGATATTTGAAATTCCATTAAAATAATAATCTATTAGTATGTTGGATATAATAATTTTATTGTATCATCATGGTTGAATAATATTTTAAGGAAGTGTAATAAGATATAGATCTATAAAATTTGGTTAAAAGATATACCTCTTCTTCCAAAAAATCTCCTTCGCATTACAACTAAATCCCACTATGTTGCTACTATGACCTACCCATGTCCCTTAAAGAATACTGAGGAATTAAATTAATTTATATAGGTAGGTATTATTTGATCAAAAATATTTTGATGTGTGAATTAAAAAAGAGATAAGGATTATTTTTATAAGTGGGGGGAGGGGAAATCGTCACGTTAAATATAATATTACATTAATTTAAATTAGTTTTCATAAAAAAAAAGAATCCACGATAATATAACTAGAATCTATGATGAGGTTGGTTTTAAATACTATCATAAAAAAAATATGGAGAAGTATAGAATAGTTTTTCTCCCTTATTTTATTATTTTAACACTTGTAAAACCATTATGAAAAATATCAAAATAAAAAATCATTAACTCTTTTAGGGTAATGATATTTATAATAAATTTAAAAGTAATAAAAAAGGATCGTAATTGATATTTTTAAAAATATATCAATGAATTGGTGAATATAGAATTTTTATGAATTGTAAATCATTTAATTAAATATTAATTATTATAAAATAAAAATAAATTAATTTTTTAAAATAATCATGAAAATGACATTAAATACATCAAGAAAAAATAGTAATTGAAATATAGAATTTTAACAAATATATAATATTTCATATCAACATAAAAAAAATTGGGCCTCTTTAACTCACTGAAAAATTTAAATTTTAGTTTTTTTAAAAATAATTTATATTTTTCTATTAATTGAATAAATAATATATCACTGTTAAGTAGAATTAATGGAAAATTATTATTTACTAAAAATTAGGAATAAATTATAATGAATGTAATTTTTTCTTTCAAATAACCACTTTATAAGAGAAAATATATTTTTTTTACCAATCACAAAATATTATTGGTATTAAATACGAAAGAGTTAAAATTTTGACATTATCTTTTACAATAATATTATAAAGAAAAAAATCAAATAAATATATCACCATTTTACCATATCTAAGAAAATATGGAATACATTGATGAAATTTAATCATCCAATAATTTAATATTATGTGTAAGGATCATTTTTATTCCTTATCATATAATTTTTAACCTCAACTACTATATTTTTCCTTACCATTGTGATACATATTTACAATTATGACTCTTCATAATGACCAAATATAAAAGGGAATTATTTTCCAAAATTTGAACTTATAATTATAAATATTGAATCCATTTTTCAAGATTCAATTTTAATAAGTGAAAGATATTCATTTATGTTAAAAACTCAAAACACAATAATGAACTATTTTTTAGTAAATTTCCTCTTTAGGTATAAAAATGTTTCATCCTTAATTCAGCCATATAATTTTTTCTAATGAATTTAATTGCATTATTAATAAAATAAGATAACTAATACTACTGTTAAACCATTTTAAAAAAAAGTAACTCTATAATTGTTGGAATCAAAAATATAGTTTTCATTGAAGAGTAATATTTTAATCTATTCAATCGAAAATCAATTTTTTCAAAAAAATAAAATTAATTACCATAAAGTAATTTTTAAATGAAGACATCAAAAATTATATGATTTTTATTATATAATATTTTTTAAAATTTCAATAAATTATTTATAATATGTTATCATAAAAACCATTTTTGAAGAACAAGTATTTTTGAAAAAACAAATGGAATTATAATAAAACCAGTTCTTACTTCTAAAGAAGTATTAATTGAATTTTTATTTATTATAAACTTTATGTAACGTTCATAATGTTTTTAATCCTATTCATATCCACCAATTCAATGAATAGGTTATAATTATAACATTTAAATAATAATATATTAGTATCATATTATTATTTGTTTGAACATGGTATTACACGTAACACAATATATATGTGAGATTAAATTTATTTAAAGAAAAACATAGTTTAAAATATCCAAGAGTTTCATTGAATTTATATGGTTGATAGAACATGTTTAGTTACAATGGGTATGGTTTTTTCTCTAGTTATACCAATGTGAATCGTGCTTCAATTCACTCTAATTGTGAATTAATGTCATCAATTATCATTGTTTATGATATCAATACATTTATTAATGTTAATATCATAGAACTCTCCATGATTTATATTAATTTTAGAATAGTGATGGAAATAACTATAAAACTATTGTGGTTATGATTATTTTAATGGGATATATGTTCTTGAGAAAAGTGGATGAATCAACTATACCTTCATGGGTTGAGAGACCACATATTTTCATAGTGGATGGGCTAATATAGGTATAAAGTTTATCTTAAAATTAGGTTAAGTGGATATGTTTCCTTTAATAAATTTTATTTAAAGTTACTATTATTTTTAATTTTTCCATCAGTTGGGAAACATTCCCATTAAGAGAGATGTTTTGGAAAGATCAATGATGTTAATGTAAATAATATTTAATAATTCCTCTACCCTTCATACTAAAACTCTAGGATGTTTGTAGTGGTAGATCAATTAGATCTCCAAAAGCATGGGTATGACTTTGATATTGGGTATATAATACTTGTTCACATACATTTATGTGAGTAATGATTTATATCAATACCAAACCATTGTAATTTCTGTTGTTGGAATTACATTCTAGGTCATTAACAGGGTTGATAGTCATAACACTCACTGACGTGAATCTCTTGAGATCTAGGTTCCTTAAATATATCTATAAATTATATGTATTCATTAAATTTTATGTAACTATATATGATTTAATCATAATATACTACTATTATTACATTTTTAAGGAACATGAAAATTTTTGGCGATCATTGATTGTAATGTTATCATTATTAATCACTAGTTAATTGGAAATAGAATATTCTTCATGAAAATTAATTCTAATGGAATTTATCAAAAGTTACACTAAATTTGGACCTATAAAAAAATTGTTTTTATATAAATATATAAATCATCCCCTAGACTTGTAAATATAAACTTTATTTTACAACATAAAACGGTGATTATGGTTTCCTTTTAATTGATTAATAATATGGGTGGTGGTGTACATGTCCAAAGAATTAGTAAATGACTAAATAATCATATAGGACACATAACAGAGATTTGCATTGACCAGATATCATAGGAACCACCTGGGGATTGTGATGTTAAATTAATGCATGTCACAAACAAACATGTGCCTCCCATAGACCCGAAACCCCATCTGATCCATGACAAACCTGAGGTGGTTTCCCAATCACCTTGGGATGGAAAGTAGTGTCATGTTCTCAATGATAAAACTTTTTGAATAATTTCAACTTCATGAAACTAAAAATATATCCATAATAAAAATTCCAATCACTATATATAAAATAAATTAGGATACATTTAATTAACTAAAAAAATATTATAATCATCACATAACTAATGAATAAATAAACAATCATTAGACAATAATAAACATAAATGATCCGGACCATCAAGGAATCCCCATAACCATAACAAAATAAATAAAAATAAAACTCTAACAAAATATTTCCACTAATGTCCATGTTACCCCTTGATCACTCTCAACATAAAAAAATACCAACACCACATAATAAAAACATCCCACACCAGAAAACCAAAGAAATGGAAATTGTACATAAATATCATATTATTAGTGTATGTTGTATATGTTTTCAATTTTTGTTATTGGTTCTAAATTGTTTTTTGTGAAATAAATTAATTTAATTAATATCAATATATTGATCAAGTAGTAAAGAATAATTTGGTGAAATTTTTAGTTGTAGTATCCAATCATGGTAATAATTCTGATGTAGTATGGATAAATAAAGATATAAAAAATTAATCATGAATTATTATATAAGGTCCTAGGTAATGATAGAATAAGTTTTTTTCATATTTATTAATATTTATCAATTAAAAAGTAATTTTAAAATAAAATGGATTCTATTTACAATATAATTCACAAAAACACAACAATGATTCTATTTGAAACATTTTTTCCACATAATATTTAGTAATACCAAATAATAATATACTATTAATGTTATTTTTTATTATGGAAGTAATATCCTAGACATTGTATTAATGTGAATTAATAGTACTAAATATTTTATAGTTACACATATTTAAAAAAAAAATTACATTCCTCCAATAGATTTTATATGAATAAGATAATAATTAATTTAATATTACACTTAAAAGCTCTTTTTTCTAAAAAAAAGTTTTTCTCATTTTAATAGAACTCATATTTTAAAACTAAATTTTGAAAATTTTTATTATTTTTATATGAAAAAATATAATTAATTTTTAAAATAGTAATATCAAAATTAAGTTTGTGTGTTTTTGTGGTATTATTCTGAGTTGTTTCATAATTTGATGAATAGTAAATAATAATGTATATTAATTGAAAATTGTATTTTTTTGTAATATATTTATGTAGTTAAATTATGTTATGAACTATTTTAAAATAATATTTATAAAAAAATTATGATTTAAACCAATTTAGTTTATTTTAATAAATTTCACATTGAAAATTTATAAAAAAACATAGAAAACTTTTGAACATATTCACATAAAAAACCCACCTTATCATCCCATCTGCGTGATTAAAATTAAAATAATTTATTCCAATAATTTATTTATAATTTTATAAAATTGATTCCATATTTATTATTATGATAATTTATAATTTATATTAAATTCAAATTAGATTTTGATTAAAAATATTTGGGGATGTAATTAAAATTATTTACAGTGACTAGGGTAAAAATGTGTTTACTTAGTGGAAAACATTAATATTAAGATTTTAAATGACATAAAAACTTGTCCAAAACCCATTAACTAGAAATTATTTGACTATATCTCATATTAAACATAATTCAGATCAATATTGGTGGTACATGATGTAAGGGAGTCCTACCAATAGTGTTTACCTTTTTATATTTTGAAGAATGCCACTTCTCGTCCATAATAAAAGGCACTCACCCTCCCCCATTTAATCACCCCTATAAAAATATTTTTGTCATCTAAAAAGTTCCCAAAAAATCTCCCAAAATACCTATCCTCATGCTAGATTCCTTACTTTTGGCAGAAATCCAACCAAGGAATCCCTTTGGGGAAAACCGAAATGAGATACATGAAAAATAGGCAACAATCTTCAATATAAATTAATGTTTTATTTATTTCTACACAAATTAAATTAAACATATACCAATATTATATAATAACAAGTCTCTAAAATATACTTATATGTTGATATATTGAGGTTTATTCCTTCACCTACACTCAATTCCATCAAATGGGTATCAAAATTACCATTCTTGTCTACGAGAGACTACCACCTCGTGAAACGATGTTATTCATTTTTCTTTCACAGCCTATTATGGTTGTAAATTATGATATACACACTAATTTTATAAGATATATATATATATATATATATATATTATATTTATGATGTAATAATACTTATTTAATTTTTATATAAACATACATTCATTCTTTTCATTTTGTGGGAATATAATAACATCAATTATGGACGTGTGGACGAACGCCTCTTCCTAGCAATGTGATACATTCACACTTTAAATAGAAGGTATTAAAGATGGTTTTAATAAAAATATGAGACATATGTAACATATATATGATATTAATTACATAATTATTTTTCTGTATGTTAAATATATAATTTTTTTATTACCCTTCCACACTGAAAAAGTGAAAACGTTGTTCGTGAACCATTGGATTAATGCCTCCTTGAAGTGGTGTGATTTATTTTACAAAAAAATAATTATATAAATAAGTATATATGATTAAATAACATGGTATTTATGATACAATTATAATTAAGGAAAAATAAAATTTTCTTACCTTCTTTCCATAATGATCATTGAGAAATGGGAACGTTACTCATGTGTACGTGCAACCTACAATCTCTGTAACTGTAACATTGGTTATTTGTTCATAACCATAATCAAGGATTGATTTTAAATGTATAATTTATGGATAATATAATAAATATGTAATTATTATATTTATGTATATGTTTTAAGGACGACCCCTTTGACCATAGTTGACCCGCCAAAATTCATTTTAGACACATAAACTGAATATGGTTAAAACATCAGACATAAACGTAATTGTTTCAGTTATTATATAAAAAAATGTAATAAGTTAAATACAATTAGTGATAAATTTGAAAAAGTATTAGAATAAAATAAATAATTAAAATGAGTTTATTATTTTAGAAGACAATGACACATGTGACTTGTAGTTTCAAGGTAAGGGATTTTATCTCAATCTATTTTCCTTGAGGAATATTTTGATGTCATACACCCACTATATTTTATATGGTGTATATACAACCCCTTTCACATATCTTTACATGAATTTATATTTTATCATGTTATTTAATGATTTGTCAAATTTTATTAATTTATGGGTATTATGATTTAAACATTTCAAAATGGTATGAGGAACTTTGATATAAAATTTTATTTTTAAATGATTAAATATTTACATTCAAAACATTTAATCCATGCCAATATTATTGATATTAATTTACATATTTATTTTTATGGATATAAAAGGTTTATAAAGGACATTTTATTTCTATTTTGTTATTTGGATTCCTCTACAAGACTTCATGTTTTTAAAAGAAAAAGAAAAAGATGATTTTATTTTCGGGGAGTTTTTCCATTGAAAATGGGATTAAAAATGGATTGATTATTTCAATAACATGAAATTTTTAATTATGAGTGAAAATGAAATATAATGAGTGACATGTTGAAAATATAATTATATTATATGTTTTGATCATATAATAGTATTTGGTCATTTGATGGGTCGTTCCACGATAAACCAATGATGAGTGGTTAAATGATATACTAATGATGGGTGGTTCTATGACCATCCAATGATGGGTGGGTCCATGATAGCCTGAAAATGCATTGGGTATGGATGTTAGACTTATGTATATTATATTTTTAAGAGTGAAATATTAGAAATATGACTATATTGTTATTCTATTTATAAGAGTGAAAGTATAATAATGTCCCAAGATACCTTTATGCGTTTTCTATGAATGCAATGGGTTTTATTGGAATATTGTGATTAAAAAAGTTTAAGAAATTAGCTTATTTTCAAAGAAAATTTTTTACTACTTAATAAGAGTGAATCATATTACATTATGATAATGTTTTAATTGGTTTTATTGTGTATCATTGTACTAACAATTTCCATATTTTTATATCCATTACAGAGTTTTTTATGCTCATACCAAATTTTATAGAACTTTTTAAGGACTTATGGATGGGTAAGGGATTGGAATAAGACATTTTTAATGTCTTAAAATGTCTTCATAAAAACTATCATGTATTATTTAAAATTTTTTATATTATTGAAAAAAATGATATTGTTAGGAAGTGTCCAAATTGTATATTATGATTTTTTATGTATGATTTGTGGCCTAATTCTCTAAAAAAATAAAACTTAAATGATAAGTAATGTGAAAGAATAAAATTTCATGACTAAAAATCAAGATTATGAGATGTTTAAGGTCATGTCCATACAGTTGGTATCAAAGGAATAGTTTAGATATCTTTAGAGTTTAGTTAAATATTAGTAGTGTTCCATTGAAATATTTGACTTTGTGTTTAATTTGAATTGATATATATTTTGAAGATTGCCATATTTATTTATATAAATCATTTTTTATAAAATATTTTCATAGAAAAAACAATTAAGCTATAGTGGGAAGGCACCGAGATGAATATATCCTTCCGAATCAGTATCTCGAGATTGATTAAATTGAAACTGATAAGTTTGTTGTAGGGATGGATAGTTTGACATTGGTTATAAATGGTGGTGGTTTCCATGAAAGATAGAAACCAAATCTACCATATAATAGCATGATGATACTATATCATTTTATGTGACAACATCCCCAATCATTCATAGGATCATTTTACCCCATGCTATCTGAAGGATTGATTGAATACCTAAAAAAGATACTCGATGTCATGTCTTGTTCAGATCATGAAAAGTTAACTCTTTCGACTTATTGTCTTGAAGGTGAATTTGAACAATATTTGTCAATTGTTATGAATATGATGGAAATTGAAGATATTAATGCCTTAGAATGTAACGAATTTATGCATATTTCACTTAATAAATATTTTCCTTAGACTTCTCAACTTAGGATAAAAAAACAATTATTTGAATTGAGATAAAAAGAGAAATATTCGATGGATGAATATGAAGAAAACATCACACAAATAGAGAGGTAAATCCTAAAGTTTATTCAAGTCATTTATAGTAAGATAAATCGGTTTTCATTAGGATTAAATCCCACATATTGAAGGGAATTTTCATCTCATAAATTCAAGAGCTATTAAGAACATGTTCGATGTGCTAAGACGGTAGAAATTGAGTTTTTAATGATCATGTGTCCCATGGAAATAAGAAAAATAAGGGTTATAGTGGGTATGAAATGGAATATTATTCATCAAAGAAGTTTAGAGGTAAGAAAAAAATTCCAATATTATGAGAAGTTTGGTCAAAATAATATGATATAACATATTTCAATGTTTGATAATTTCTTCGAATGTGGTATGTTTAACTGTATGGATTGTGATTGCAGGGAAGATGATCGAGAAAGAAATGAAAAGACTATGGTAATATTTTTTAATTTCAATGCATTGTGGAATTATTCAAATGTATAACACCTCGAAATTCTAATGTACAACTTTGTATTCAATAGTGTTTATTACACAAAACACCAAGTGTAGAACGGGAACATATTAACCTAATACATTATAATGATAAATAAATATATTATATTATATAGCCTGTTATGCATGAGACACGAAGTTATCTTACATGACACACAAGAGATGCCTTCCTTGATATCTTGCATTATATTCAAGAGTGACCGTCCTCGATATCCTATATTACAAACAAGACTAAGTTTCACCAAATAAAAATTTATTTTTAAATTATTATTATTTAATGTTATATGGAATAACATAGACGTTATGTTAGTAGTTATGAATATTATTAACTAAATTATGAATATTTATAGATTATATAAATATAATATGATTTAATTTATTACCAATTAATGAGAAATGAAAATAAGAACCAATTAGATATAAAAAAATTATTATTATTTTTATGCCTCCAAAAAGAGTTTTGTCTTAATAAAAATAATTTATTAAAATTAGTGAATTATTTTAATGAAATACATATGTTATATATAAAATAAAATATTTTTTATATTCATCTATTATGTTTGATAGTCATAACATAATAACAAACCCAATTTCACACATAAAAACATGTGTTTTTCTGAAGTCAATTTCACCACCATTGAAATGTGAACCCATTTTAAATATGAATTTTGAAACATTAATTTATTTTATAAGTCAAAATAAAACTCATATTTGAAATATAAACATAAAAATTAGGGTATGGTGGATTTTGATATTTTTCAAAAACATATCACTTTTAATGAATAGTTTAAAATACTGAATTTTAAATCAAAAATTATTTTTCATCTTATTTATTTATAAGGTTTAATTATAATTTTAACTGGCATTGAAGTTTAATTAGATAATATTTTGATCAATTAATCCAATTTAGGTAATTGGAACCATTTTTACTTTTAAATTGACTATAAAAACAAAGAAAGCACTCAGACGTTTCTACTTTAAAAACCTGCATTGTCATTGAGTTTCTGAGATTAAATTTAAATTAATTTTTTACACATATGTGATTAGAATTTAGAAAATTTGATTCCATATTTGGAATAATAATATTTTATAATTTATAATAATTAAAACATAGTTTTTGATCAATAATATTAGTGAATGTAATTACAATTAATTACAACAATTAAGGTCAAATTATGCTTAATAACAGAGTAATCCATAATCTTAATGCCCAAAACAACCTCTAAACTTTTAAAAAAATATATTTAATGGAAATATTTAGACCTTATAATATTTTTTATATTAATTTTTCCATTATTGTTTCTACTTTAAACATGAAAAACATGAATTCAATTCCATTGTCAAAATTTTACAAGAGTGTCACTCCACCTCCACTTTAAAAAGACCTCCTGTCGTCCCACTTCCTCACACATCTCATGGCACTTTGGATTGACCAAGTTCTTCAAAAATATATCCTCAAAATACCTCCCATAATTCTAGAATCATATCATATGGAAGAATGAAATCCAAGGAATAATTTGGTACAAACCAAAAGGAGTTACCCGATTAATAAATAACCTCTTTCTTTAATCTTTTTAGTTTTATTTACATTATATAATCCCTAAAATTTTATTATTTTATACTTTGATAGCCAAAAATTTATAATAAATATACTACTATGTCTTTATTCTAATATTTCAACCTACACTTATAAACACTTCAATATAATGGGTAACAAACACATTGTTTCTATGTACGGCGGACTACCTCCTCACATAACGATGAATGTTCATTTTTCAATTACGACCTCTCATGGTGGTCATTATGATGGAAACTATATTTATATATGTTATATATGATATTTATTTTATAATAATTATTCAAAAATTATTTTATGAAACATACCCTTATACTTTCCATTTTGTGTAAATATGATAACTTCATTTTTGGAAGTATGGATGATCACCCTCTGAATGCGACGTGATTCGTTAAAACTATACATGGAAAATAAAATGGATGGTTTTAATTAAAAATATGTTAAATAAAACACCTATTTATTATATTCATGAAAGAAATACCTATATTTAAAATTAATATATATCATTTTCTTATACACCCTTTCAGACACTTAAAAAGTGATAATGTCATTTGTATACTTATGGACTACCACCTCCTCAACATGATGTGATTCATTTTACATCCCAATAATTATATATTTATAAATATATGATTAAATAAAATTTTATTTATTATTAGATGATCATTTTGGAATGATATAGTGTCACTTTCCTTCTTTTCACAATTGATGTTGAAAAATGAGAATGTTACTCATTGTACGTACGACCTACTTTCTCCATGATTATAACATTGATTTATTTTTCATAACCATATTTAATTATTTGTTTTTAAAGTATAATTGATTTATAAATATGATAATTATGTAATTATTATTATTCTATATTTTTTATATAATGACCCCTTTGATCATAGTTGACATTCTGACGTTTTTTTGACACATAAACTTAATTTGGTCACAACACCTGGTGTAAAAATGATTCTTTAAATAGTTATATACAACACTATAATAAGTTAAAAAATTAATTTTAAAAATTAAAAAATTTCTAAATATATTAGATAATTAACATAAGTTTATTATATAGAAATTTAAAGGACGTCACCCGAAAGGAGACATAAGGTAAGGAATTTCATATCAATTTACATTCAATTGAGAATTATTTGATATTATGCACCATGTTTATTTTATATGGTGTATATAAATACATTTTACAAGATATATAATGAATATTATTACTCTAATGATATTTTAACTTTCATTTAATCATATTCCTTAATGAGGCTTATGATTTAATATATTTCAAAGTGGTATGTGACACTTTGGAATGTTTAAATATTTTTTTCCTCAAGAGTAATTTATTTTATCATTCATTTCCAAATAAGTAAATTATATGAATATTGTTTAAAAAAACGTTTCATTTTATTATACTCAAGTTATCAATGACCAATTTCAAGTAGTACTTCCATTTTCCTACTCTTGGGTACTCAAAATGATATTGGAAAATGTTTTTCAAAAAACCTGAATTTATTTCTATCTTTAGATGGAGAGAATATTTTATTTTAAGACCCTTGTTTTTTTAATTTGTTTCCAAAAATATTTTTAAAATTATTTGGTAAATAAATTTTTACCCCCTTTTATTATTTACCAGTGTGTTTAAGGGAATCATCTTATCATTGTCCAAAAAAGGAATTTTTATCAACTTTTTACCATGAAAAATGAATTTTATTTTTACCTTGTATGTAAGTCATAGATTTACCCACTCCCATTGCTTCAAAGATTAAATTTCATGTATAAAAGGTTTATTTTTAAAGACATTTTTTTTAAATTTTTTAAAGAAAAGGGTTTTTAAAAGGATTTTAAAAACAAAAGGATACATTCCTCAAGAATGTTTACAAAATATCATTTTATAATATTTCAATTCATCAATGTTGAAACCCCTTTATTTTAATTCACTAGGGGTACGTTTTATTGATACTATTATTATCCATCCTCTATATCGTTTTAGATTAATTGGTCAAGGATATAGTTTATATTCAAATATTTGATGCATTTATGAAATACCCATGAAATATTAAATATTTAATGTCACGGAAGTTCAGTATAAAGTTTTTATATGTATGGAATTATTTCGAGACCACACGCTTTGACGACACCTAATTTATAGGCCTGGTGAGCCCGAAAAGATATTTCAAACTTTTTTATGTTCATTTAAGTAAACATGCAAGTGGGTTTTTTAACTTATAAACCAGTGCTCAAATAAAAAATATGAGGGCACCATTGAACTTGGAATTCTAGGATTCGACTAGAAAGGAAATAACTTTGACTGGAAAGGGTCAAATGGAAAAGATAATTTTCAGAATTTTCGAAAATTAATAAAATAACTTGAAATGTTTTTATTTTATTTTCTCACCATTGAGTGGCGGATCATGAAACATTTGTTCAACAATGAGGAATGTTAAAGGAAGCTCCTTAATGTCTTGTTTTTGTGTAGCGTAACAGATATACTATTTCATTAATGAAACAATGTAATGATGTGACGTCGTAACGTAACAGAAATGTTGTGACATGTTTCGTTTTAATGAGGTAACACATTGGGGAAATCAATTGGTGGAATTTTCCTCTAAAGAACCTATGAAAAAATTACTCTCCTACAACGAATGCCGACATGATCACTAGTATTGTCGATGCTTTACGAAGAACGAGACTAGGAAGCAACAAATTCAAAGGGAGATTGAATCCTCGAGGGAGGTGTGCTTCAATGAAAAATGCCAATTGATATAGGGATTTATTTTTTTTACATTTTTCTTGTTCTTTATTCTAAACGATGAAAAAATATCATCCCATGAATGAGTTGATATGTGAATCATACATTCTTGTGGGAGGCTGATGTTTCTTGGCAATTATTTTTGAGATTAAATTATTGCATATAAAACATCATCCCCAAACCTCCCCCTATTTTAAAACTCTGAAGTGGAGGGCACAAGATAACATGAACAAGGCTCAATCCCATTTGATTGTGCATTCTTCATGGCCGAGCATTTTGAAAAGGGTAAAAGGAATGATTCAAGGCCTTTGTAGGGAAGGATATACCCCACGGAGGCCGTAGGCGCAGTCGGTGTGAAGAACATACCACCAGTGAAAACACAGTGGTATAGAAAAGAGCCTTCGAGCATGCTGGACCACTGAGGCGGCCGCGAGTGGGTGGCCGCGTGCCTTAACAGCACACTGGAGTCAGCTGCCATGATAGGATCGGCCCACGACACAGCTAGGGGAGCTCTCGGCGGGCTAAAGAGATGTAGCCCCTTGGTCACGTTGGTGGAGCAGCCCATAGCCGCAGACCGTGGTTCGCAGGAGCACGCGGCCGATTGACAGTGTGTGGGGAGTCCGAAGAACCTCGTAGTGCCAGGCAATGGTCGATTCACCATGGTGGAGGAGATATCCCTATGGAAAACCCATGGGGTGATAGGGAGCCATAAGCGGCTTCCATCCACATCCTAGAAAGTCAGAGATGGTCCGCCCCATGGAAGATCGGGTAGGGTATGGGCCAGACCCGGCCCATCAAGTCAGGCTGGACCAGTGGCCCAACGGACCAGACCCAGGCCGGGTCGAGTCTGGGTTGGGTCGACGGACTAGTTTCAGGTCGGATCGAACCCGGACCTAGCCATCCCATTTTTGGAAAACAGAAATATCTTTCAAACCGAACGTGTGATTGATGATCCATTTTCAGTGTTGGAATTCTCGCAACAAGGTATTCCTTTTGGAAAACTCTATGAAGGATTTCATGGAAGTTAAAATTAGAAAAATTTATTAGGGAGAGGTTCTTATGAGATAAAGCGTGCTATGTGTGGAAACCCTATGGTTAGTGAGACTTAAAGACTATTGATGAGAGACCATGTGTGGATTGGATACTGTAGACCAGTGGGAAGTGGCTTATGTGTTACCTGAGAAGCCCATAGTGGGGAGTGTCTCCTGTGGGATCCAAAAGGTCCACGATACTCGACAGGATGAATACCTCAGTGTGGCCATAGGTGGGAAGTAGTTTCTGTGTGACTCAATATACCCATGGTACTAATTAAGGATGAGTGCCACAATAGTCCTATGGTTTGTGGGAAGTGGCTTCTATGTGACCCAGAAGGTCCACTATACTCATTGAGGAGGAGTTCTCCAACAACCCACAGTGTTCGACATCATGACTAATGATCTTACATCCCTACTCTTGAATATACATGGGGTGATATATATTGCTTCAAGATCATGCTTGGTGATCAAGATTTGTTGTTTGTTTATGGAATGTATTGTGGTCTTTAATTTTATATTTTAGGGTCCCTATTGATTATTTTGTTACTCAACCCTACACAATATTCACCCGCACGTGTTGTGTTGTGTCTGGTGCAGATGACAGCCACCTTGATGGAGGACTTGGTGTCCTGGGACCTAGTGGTGCCCAATGAGACCAGGCATACAAGACGTTATTCTTTGGATTACAGTAGCTACTATGTACTTACCCATCAGTTGGGGTTTCCTATAAAAGACTTTCAGAGTTTTCCTTTTACTTTCCTATTTTTTAGTAGCCTTTTTTTGGGTTTGTGTTCTGGCCCATTTGACTTCCAATTGTACTTGTACTCTGTGGTTGTTTAGTGGAATGCATGATTAATTTTCCAAATTTGGGATTTGGTTGTGTGTGCGTGTGTAAAGGTACTCAAGAAAATGCCTCCCACTTGCAGGTTGACGCCTTCAGTGCTAGTCACCAACCACGGGCCTTCGAGAGGGGGGCTTGGGGTAAGTCACGGCACGGGCCCTGGGGGACTGGTCATGACAAAGTGGCATCAAAGGTTGTCGGTCCTACCGAAAATATTGAGAGTCTATTGTTTAGTTTTGTTTTGGTGAAAAAATGTAGAATGTTTCAAGTTTAACTTTCCAATTTGGGGAGTCCAGTGTTTGGGTGGCAGCCGATGTATCCATACACTAGGACCTTGAATTCAATTTTCTGCTCTATATATTAAAACACCAATTGAATAAGTGTCTCCTTACGATTTTATTGAATAATATTTATCTCACCAGGTATAAAATTTTGATTTTGGTATGTATTTATTTATATCAGGATGCCTCTATGTTGACAACCTTCTAGGATTTCGATACATGATCGTTTGGAATGCCTGCCAAGATATTAAGCGTCAGTTTAGGGACTAGTCCGTGAGATGGCCCCGCCGGGTGATTCAATGGTGTTTCCACTGCCCATTGATGAGAAGTTACTTCTAGTATTACCGGTAGAGGAACTAGGAATATTGAGTTCCTCACAAAAGATTCAGAGACAGAGACCTCCCTGGATCAGGGAAGAGACAAATCCATAGGTCGTTGAGGACTAGCTGGAGGCAGTGACGTGCGTCTTCTTCTTAGTGAGGACTCCACTTGACCAATTGGCTATCTTTCCCGTGATCCTTCTGCAAGGATCAGCTGGGAGATGGTGGAGCTTGGCCATCCATACGTATAATGGGGCGACCCTCACTTGGATAGACTTTGAGTAGCTTTTTTAAGAGGATTTTTTCCCAAAACATTATGCTCTGTGCATATTCAAGAGGTTCTCCAGCTACAATATGAAAGCATGTCAGTGGATGATTACTCTACGAGGTTAAAAGACCTCTCTCACTACTCGATAGACATGGTGTGAGACCCTTTATTCAAGACCCAAACCATTGATCAGGGACTCAAATGAGATATTAGGACATCCATGGGGTCTCTTAGTATACACACTAAGGTTGGAGTGCTGGAGTGATCCCTTATTGTGGAGAGATTCCTAGTAGATCATGCATTAAAAACTAGAGACACCAAAAAATCGTAGGTGGTAGAGTCTTCAGTGGTGAGAAGCATACATGATACATGGGGGGACCAAGTAGGCCATATCTTTCAAGGGATGACCCCATGACTCAGGATTGGCAGTATGGGGATCCCAAGGAAGAGGGAGTCAGTAGGGACACACAGTGTGTTTTACGTGCGGCGGGCACAGACACATGGATCATGACTGCCAGAGCCTACACACAAACAATCAGTAGACGGCTGAGGGACCGCCAAGTTAGAGGTAGAGGTTTGAGCAAGGAGGTCCGTAGGGGCAGCGAACATGGCATGTGAGCAGGCTGACCAGTAGGCGGTGGATGATGGTTTGATGTGCTAGCACCACCACCCTAGGTTGTCCACCATGGGGTCAAGGAGTCAGTGGAAATGGGCGATGCATGCTTTAGGAAATGGAGGCCTATGACCACGAAACTCTAGAGATGATAAGAGGTACTATCTATGTCTTCCCCAACTTAGCTGCAGTTCTTATGTACATAGGTTCCAGTCACTCTTTCCTAACCATACACCTCGTTTGGGGCTCAGAGATTATGGTGGATCCATTGGCTTGATCCTTATGATTAGAGACTCTTATGGGAGGGTATTCGACGATTACACACTGGTTCCGATTGTGCAAGCTTACTCTAGGAGGTTAGATCATCCGCTAGGATCTTCTTATATCAGCGTCGAGGCCTTATGATGTCATCTTGGGTATGTACTGGTTATCTATAGTCATTGATCATATCAATTGTTTTAGGCACAATGTGTGGTGTGTCCTTGAGGATGGGACCAGGGTTTCCTTCACTGATGATAAGGGAACCATTGAAGAATTGGATGAACATTCTGAGAGGAGGGAGCAGCCGATCACTCACCAGTTGGATAGCCTCACCCTCGGTGCGGTGGACAAGAGGAGTTCGATCTTTCCTATATTGGTGAATGAGTATGATGATTTATTTTCTGAGGATGTTCTCAAACAACCTCCTCGCAGGGAGGTAGAAATCTAGATCTATCTATTCCTAGGTACGACAATGATATCCACACCAGCACATCAGATGGCTCCCTCAGGGATTCAATAATTTAGGGTATAGTTGGAAGACTTACAAGATAAGGGGTACGTAAGGCCCAATGTTTCACCATGGGCACCCCCAGTGTTGTTTTCCAATACGGAAGATGATATCTTGAGGGTATGCATGGAATACCAATAGCTGAACTACGTGACCATGAATAAAAAGTATCCACTACCGAGGACTGATGACCTTTTCAACCAGCTGAAGGGAGAGAGACGGTTCCTAAAAATAGACCTCATGTAAGGCTATAATTAGTTTTAGGTACGAGATGAGGACATACCAAATACAACCTTCAGTTGACGGTATAACCACTATGAGTTCCTAGTGATACCCTTTGGTGTGACCAATGTCCCAACAGTGTTCATGGGACTCATGAATAGGATCTTCCTACCTTACCTCAACCGCTTCATGGTGGTATTCATTGGTGAAATCATGGTGTACTCAGTGTCGGAGGAGGAGCACGCTACACACCCGTAGATAGTTCTAGATACATTCTGATAGAACAAAATTTATAGGAAGAACTAAAAGTTACAGTTTTGGATTCAAGAGGTCTACTTTATGGGACACGTCATCTCGAAGACTAGAGTTGTAGTGGATCTAGAGAAGGTAGTGGAAGTGCTTTCTTAAGAGCCACCCAAGAGTGTGACAGATGTTCAAAATTACTTGGGGTTTTTCGGATACTACTGAAGTTTAATGCCTGACGTTTCTAGAGTAACAAAACCATTATCACCCTTGACAAGGAAGGGAAAACCGTTCGTGTTGACATAGAAGTGCCATCACAGTTTCCAGGAGCTAAGGTAGAGACTTCCGAGTGCCCCCATCTTGACTCTACTAGAAGAGGGTGTTGGGTATGTAGTTTTCTAAGACCCATCAGGGACCAGAGAGGGTTGTGTCCTTATATAGTAGTGAGTGGTGATCACCTATACCTCATGACTATTGAGGCAAAATGAGAAGAACTATGCGACTCTTGACCTAGAGTTAGTAGTATTAGTCTTTGCTTTAAAGATGTGGTGGAACTACTTGATGGGTTAGTGATTTACCATCTACTCTAACCACAAGGGTCTCAGGTATATCTTCTCATAGAAGGACCTGAACTTGAGAAAATATCGATGGATAGAGTTCCTCCAAGACTATGACTTTGAGATAGTCTATACTCTTGGGAAGGTGAACGTGTTGGTAGACACGCTAAGAAGGAGGTATGGTTTACAACTACTGAGTGAGGTGACGAAAAATATTTTGACAATGTATATATAATTCATGGATGATGATAGGGAAGCTTACCTTTATTAAATGACCCTCACTCCCCCACTCTTACAACGAGTTAGGGAGACACAACTTGTGGATGTTGACTATGAGGCCAGACGTGCCCAAATATCCTTAGCACAGGCTCCTAATAGATTTTTGATTGGTGGGGAGCACATAAACCTTTTCATAGGACGCACCATAGTACCCATGAAATTATAAGAGGTGTTGTTGAGGGAGTTCCATACATCCCCTATGTCAGTACATCTTATTATGGTAAAGATGTACTAGAAACTCCAACGTCAGTACTGGTGGCCTGGGATGATTAAAGTGGTTGTAGAGTTCATCTTTAAATGTATCACTGGTCAACAAGTGATGGTCGAGCATCCGGTCCCAACATGCTTGGAACAACCACTTGAGGTACCCCAATGGAAGTGGGATTGTATCTACTGGGAGTTCGTTATAGGGTTACCATGAATTTCCAGGGGCCAGGATTCTATCTGAGTGATCATTTACCATCTCACCATGTTGACTCACTTCCAACCCATCTGGGATCAAGGAATTTTAGAGGGATTTAGATTCCTCTGAATTTAGTAGATAGTGCAAATTTGTCTGTTTCATTCAAATATGGTTTTAGACCACGATGCAGGATTTACGTCTAGGTTGTGGAAGGGGTTGCAGGATGCGTTCGGGAATCAGTTGCGCTTGTGCACAACTATTCTCCCCCAGACATATGGTCATACATATTTGACCATATAGACCTTGGAGGACATTATTCATGCTTGTGTCCTTCATTTTGGTTGCATCTGGGGGGACCACCTACCACTGGTGGAGTTTTCATACAACAAACTCTATCACTCTTCCATTAGGATGGCACTGTTTGAGGCCTTGTAAGGGTATCCATGCAGATCAGCTCTATGATGTATAGACCTCAGGGAGTCCACACTCATGGGTCTAGAGTTGGTATGGGCTACCACTAAGAAGGTGCAGATCATCCAAGATCGGATGAGGAATACAAAAAGTGGGAAGAAATCACATGTAGATTTTAGATAGAGACCCTTGGAGTTCGAGGAGTGAGGCCATGTTTTCCTTCGGGTGTCACCCCATCAGGGATTGTAGATATTTGGATAGGGTGGAATGTTATCTTTGAGGTTCATTAGACCACTTCAGATTCTCAACAGAGTTGGCGAAGTGGTGTACCACCTTGCTCTATCCCGACAGTTGCAGTTGGTGAAAAATGTTTTTCACGTGTCACAGTTGAGGAGGTACGTGAATGATATATCACACATCATCAACTGGGATGAGCTAGAAATTGATGATGGGGTGACCTTTGCAATGTTCCCAGTGGAGAGAGAGGATCGATAGGATCAGGTCCATGATGAACATTCTTTTCCTCTAGTGCACATTCGATGGAATCATAAAATTCTCTTGGATAGCAGATGGGAGTAGAAGGCTCAGATTCATGCATAGTACCACCATTTGTTTTATTATCCCTTTTTTGAATTTTAGAAACGAAAATCCATAAGGTGGGGAGAATGTAATGTCCCAAAATATTCATATTTTCTATTAAAAAAATGTATTGAATTATTTTGAGACCACATGCATTGACAACACCTGATTCCGAGGCTCGGTGAGCTTGGAACGTAATTTTTAACTTTTTTATGTTCATTTAAGTAAATGTGTAGGTGGGTTTTGGGAACATTAAAAAAAGTGTTTGGATAAAAAATTTAATTTCTTTTATTTTCTCACCATTGAAAGGCGGACGAAGATTCTATAGTGCAGTGATGATGCACATTAAAGGAAGCTTCTTAATGTCTCATTTTTGTGCAGTGTAACAGATATGTTGTTTCATAAATGAAACTATGTAATGATGAGACGTCACAATGTAATGGGAAAATTGTGACATGTTTTCTTTTAATGAGATAACACGTTGGGGAAATCAGTTGGTGGAATTTTCCTCTAACGAACCTATGGTGAAATTCCTATCCTATGACGAACACTGACTAGATTTCTTGCTATGTCGACACTTTAGGAAGAATAGGACTGGGAAGAGATGAACGCCAATAGAGCTAGAATCCTTGAGGGTAGATCTCTTTAAAGATGAATTTCGATCGAGGTAGGGGTTTATTTGTTCTATTTATTCCCATTTATTCATTCTAAACAATGAACATAGATCTAACCACATACAAGCTGATCTGTAGATCGTCTGTTCCTATGGTAGGGTGATGTTTATTAGGATTTTTATTCGAGATTAAATTATTGTTGATAGAACATCATCCCTAAATCTCCCCATTTTTTAATACTCTAATACAGAGGGTGTGGGCTAACATGAACAAGGCTTGATCCCCTCTGTTTCTGCTTTCTTCATGGAAACCCATTTTGAAACGGTGGAAAGGTAGATCCAAGGCCTTAACAGGGAAGGTGATACCCCACTGAGGCCGGAGGAACAGTATGTGTGAAGAGAGGACCACCAGAGAAGACCCGGTGGTACGTGGAAGAACTCGTAGAGGGTGGAGGTGCACCACAGTGGCTTGCAGGACTTGGCTGCCATGGCCGACTCGGGCTACAGTTCATAAGAGTAGGCGGTTGATTAAATGCGTGTGGGGAGTCTGGCTGACCGGATTGTCCAGTCGCATAGTTCCAGGCTATAGTAGATTGACTGAGGCATTGGATACAGTCCCACAGATGACCTGCTATGTGATGGGAATCCTGACGCAGCTTCCAGCCACGTCCTGCCTAGGCGAATCCAGTCCTACCCATGGTGGACCAGGCATGGCGCGGGCTAGACCTGCCTCGTCAGCGCAGACCTGCCCCATCGGGTCGGGCCAGACCTGCGACCCAACGGACTGAACCTAGGACAGGTTGAGTTCGGCTTGGGTAGGTCTGGCCAGTTTGTACAAGACCCAAATCCAAGTGCTCCCATTTTGAAAAAATGAAAATATCTTTCAAACTGGGTGTCTGATTGAAGATCCATTTGTGGAGTTAAAACCATCACAATGAGGCAGATCTTTTGTCATACTCTATAAATGATTTAATGGAAGTTGAAAAATCAAAGAATGTTTTTGAGTGATTTTCTCCCACGATCAAGTGTGCTACGTGCAGAAACCCTATGGTTGGATGATACCTTAAGACTCTTGATGAGAGTCACTATGTCAATCAGATACTATGGTCCAGTGAGAAGAGGCATCTATGTGACCTGATAGGACCACAGTGGGGAGAAACTTATTTTTGACCGGGAAGACCCACGACACTTGAAATGAGGAGTACCTTTGAATTACCATAGGTGGGAAGTATCTTCTATGTAACCCAACATACCCACGGTACTAATCATGGATGGTAGCACAGTAGTCCTATGGTTAGTGGGAGGCGACTTATGTGTGACCCGGTAGGCCCATTGTACTCATTGAGGAGGAGTTCTCTAGTAACCCATGGTGTTTGATGTTATGACTTATGGTCTTACTTCCCCACTCTAGAATATACCTTGTGTGAGATTTCTTTCTTTGTGATCATGCTATGTGTTTTTTTTCTGGATTTCATTATGGTCTTTTCATGTTATTTTGGGGTCCCAAATATTTATTTTGTTACTCACCCTAGCATGGGATTTTCCCACACATGTTGTCTCTAGTTCAGATGACTGCCGCCTTGACGGAGGACTTGGTGGCCCAGGACTTGATGGTTCCCAGTGCAACCAAGAAAATGGGACGTAATTTAATGGCTTCCAGCAAAACTATGTACCTACCCATTTAGTGGGGTTTTTAGTGTATGACTTTCCGAGTTTTCCTTATACTTTACTGTTTTCAATAGTCTATTGTTAGGCTTGTACTTTGGCCCATTTTACTTATAGTTGTACTTGTACTTAGTGCTTGTTTAGTGGTATTCATGATTACTTTTTCATCTTTGGGATATGGTTGTGTGTGTGTGCATACTATTAATCAAGAGAATGCCTCCCACATGAAGGTTGATGTCGTTGGCACTAGTCACCAACCCCTGGATTTCGGGAGGGAGGCATGGGGTATGTCACGACAAGAGCCTCGAAGGACGGGTTGTGACAAAATATCCTATGATCATTAAATTTCCCTTAATTATCCATATCATTCATCTTGGATATTATTATTTCCTAAACCATATACCATTTTACATACCGTGTATACTTTTAAATTTATTTGATTATTTGGGGAAATATTGATAATTTATCATTCTTTATTCAATACAATTATTTAATAAAGCATATTATTTATTTTGATTATTCAATATGAAGAATGTTTTGTACATGGACAAAATTGGTGGGGCCTGGTTAAAAATATACCCTCAATTTATTAGTAGTCTCATGGGACTAGTTAGTTGGCTAGCCACTTTAGATGGGGTTTTTCCCGATATGCTAAAATGTCTTGTGAATGGTCTTGATGCCAATGGTTCCATGTACCTAGGAAACATGGCATCCCAAAATTAAGAATTTCCGTCATTTACTTTCTGTTATTATTCATCAATGATATTTTTTATCAACATATATATGGATGCTTTTCATTTTCAGTTTATTGATTAGATGGAATGTGTTTTAGTTTCATACCATGCCATACAGATTTTTCCTTATCTAGTTATTTGAATGGAATGTGCTTCTAGTTATTACATTTCCATATTGTTTATGCACCTCCTTCTCAGTTTTTTCATTACTTGGTATGTGTGTTTCAATTATTTACCATGCCATATTAATTTATTCTCATTGATTCATTATTTATTCCTCCATAATTTTCCATTACTAAGAATTTGAGCTCACCCTTACTATGTTTCTTTCCTCAGGAATCCAAGAAGTATAGTATGAAAGATATGTAAGGATATACTAGATGTAATAATGTTATTAATGAGGTTATGTATTTATCTGTAAGAAAATAAACTATGCTTAAATTTTTGTATTCATTTATAATAAATTACTCATTTATGTATTTGGTTTACCAAGACCACTAAACTCTTGGACCTTCATAATTTGATTCCTTGTAATAATGTCTATGTAATTGATATCAAACACCGACTCTGGGTCTTCTGTGCTAGGTTTTCTACTACTGGTATTAGTGGAATTTTAGTAGCATCCTTGGGAACAAGATTTAGGAAAACATAGATTATAGAAAATATCCATAAGGCATATTTTGAGGATAATTATAGAATAACATCCAAGAATTTTGTTAAAGTAGAGATTATGTGGGTCTTCCTAGCAATACATATCTGTATGGATACTATATATGGAGGTGGGTCTACAATAGATGTACCTAGGAGTAATAGCTTTGAAAAAGTATTCAGATCCTGACTCGGGGTAACCTGGTACATGACAATGAGCCTTAATGTGCACCTAGTTTGACACTCATGGAAGATATGCCTAGGAAAATTCAATTTTTCTTTATAAACCAATATAAAGGATTTTGACAATGAATAAACTAGGTTAAACCTAAGGTGTTCTAGATTGATGATAAGGTGTCATGATTTTGAAATATTATAAATGATATTATGGATAATCCCTATAGAAAGGAATAACCTATGTGAAAAAAAATAAATGCATTATTTATATAGTGGGGTTGTATTAAAAACATTAGTTAAAAGTAAATATAGTTATTAACCTTATTTCAAGGATTTCCATCATAGTTATTTTTTAAATAAAAATAATATAGTTTTCGAGAAGGAAAACCTACAATTATGTGATAACCAATCAAATCCAGAAAGTCTATGAGACATGAATCCATGAATTAAGGATGATAAGGCTTTCACACCAACCACTAACTTACACAAAGTCTTGGTTAATAATTCATTGTTTTTAGTTGAATAATTTGATGAATAAATATTAATGACGAACTATTAGTGTAATTTTTTAGATTTTGATATTAAATTCATAAACGTATTTGTTTTAGAAGGTAGTTTTAAACATATAGTTATGCTTGTCACTCTTTTAAAGTATTTATGATCCTTTAAAATTTTCTTTTAGTGCATCAGGCATAAAAAATTCTTTATTGGTAATTAATTTTTCTGGGTAAAGGGATGAATTAGAATTAAATAAAAGCATAACCAAAATTTGTGATTTTTCATATAAAATTGAAACATATCAAGTAAGAGTATTTCCTTACACTCATGGTTAGTAAAATAAATATCCAATATTACGAAAATGACTTCAAACCAAAATGTTGTTCAAATACATTAATTTTTTTTGAATCAACGGTCACTAAATTCATAAAATATTTACGGATTTGAGACCTCAAGTTTATATTGATCATTAAATTGGTTGTGATTGATGTTCTCATTAACTCCCTATAAATATATAGTATTTTCCTCTAATTATGTATTTTCACTTTCCACTAATATTATCCTACTTAGAGACCTTGTTATATTGTATACCATGTAACCTTTTTACTTTTCAATATCCATTTTCAAGAGGGTGTTTTATAAACCCTTCTAATGATATGGGATTTCAATGTAAGAAATATCAAACAATCTATTACAAAGATCAAGTTTAAATTATGAGAACACAATTTAATTAAGGTGGTGGGATTGTAACTCCCCAAAATTCTAACACCCAAATTTTTATTCATTAGTGTTTCTGACCCACAACACCATGTTTAAAAGGGAATAAATTAACCCGATACATTAAAATTTTAAATAAATATAATTTATTATATAGACTGTAATTCATGAAACACTATGTAATATTGCATCTCATGAAAGAGATACCTTACTTGATAGCTTGAGTTATATGTAAGAGCGATCTTCATCGATAGCTTGTGTTACATGTAAGAATGAGTTTCTCAAAATAATAATGTATTATTAAAATATTATTATTTAATATATTATGAAATAACCTAACCATTATGTGACCAGTTGTGAATAATATTAACTAAACTATGAAAACTTATGGTTTACATAAATATAAAATTAATTCATTGGTTACCAATTAATGAGAAATTAAAAAAAGAACCAATTGGACATAAAAAAGAAATATTATTATTTTCATGCTTCCAAAGGCGTTTTGTTCTAATAAATATAATTAATTACAATTAGTTAACAATTTTAGTGAAATATATATGTTATATATTAAATAAAATATTTTTTATATTCAAACCATAGGTTTGATAGGCATAAGATAAGAACAAACCTAATTTCACACATAAAAACCTATATTTTTATAAAGGAAATTTGACCACCTTTTAATGGTGAACCCATTTTAAATCTTAATTTTGACACATTAATTGATATAAAAAGTAAAAATAAAACCCCTAATATAAATATAATCATAAAAATTAGGTTATGGTAAATTTTCTATATTTTTCAGAAATATATCTATTTTTAATGAATAGTTATAGATACTAAAGTTTAGATAAAAAATAAATTTTCATCTAATTTAATTGTAACGTTAAATTATAATTTTAATTGGTTTAAAAATTTAATTAGATAATATATTTATCAATTAATCTAATTTAGGTCATTTTAATCAATTTAACTTTGAAATTGACTATAAAATAATATGAATGTTTTAGATGTTTTTATTTCAAAAACTCGCATTGCCATCCCTTATGCATGATTAAATTTAAATAAATTTCTTCCACTTTTGTGACTATAATTTAGAAAAATAGATTCCATATTTTTAATAAATATTATTTATAATTTCTAATAATTTCAACTTATTTTTTGATAAAATAAATTTGGGGAATGTAATTAAAAATTAATTACAACGATTAAGGTTACAATAAGCTTAATAAGGAACTAAACCTTAACATCAAGGTCCAAAAATACCTATACACTGGTCAAAAATATATTGTATGGAAATATGTCAACCTTAACTATATTTTATATAATTGGTTCCACTATTTTATCCACATTAAACATGAAAAACATGTATGTAATTACTTTTCCAAAATTTTACCAGAGTGTCCCTCCTCCTCCACTATAAAAAGGACTCCTCTCCCCCTACTTCCTCACAAATATCAATAAAATTTGCCTAAAAACACTAAAAAATAGTTCTTAATAATCAATCCCTTTATCTTATAAGCCTCCCCCTTTGAATAATTAAATCAAGGAAGCCTTTGGTTCAAACAAAAAGGTGTTACCTGATCAAGAGGTAACATATTTCCTTAATCATTTTAGTTTTCTTTCCAATATACAATCCATAAAATATTATTAATTTATGATTTTATAACAAAACAATATCCTAAATATATTATGATTATATTATTCTATTTTGTAGACCAAAACTTACACAAAATTCCATATAATCGGTAACAGGAATACTATTTCTATGTACGACAAACTACTACATCACGAAGCAATGATTGTTTATTTTTCCTTTACCACATATCATGGTGTCCATTATGATGGAAAATATATTTTTATATGGTATAAATGAATTATTATATTTATTTATGCTTCTTTAATAATTTTATAACACATACCCTTAAACATTATATTTTTGGTAAATATGATAACGTTGTTTGTGGAAGTGTGGACTACCACCCCCTCAAAGTGATGTGATTTGTTCAAATAATACATGGAACATATAAAGAATGATTTTAATTAAAAATATGTGACATAAAGAACAATATATTTTAATAATTAAATAATTAACTTTTATAAATATAATATATGTCATTTTCTTATTTACCTTTTCACACACTTAAAAAGTGATAACATCTTTCATGGACATGTGGACAACCGCATCCTTAACATGATGTGATTAATTTAACATAATAAGAATTATATATATAATTATATATGATTAAATAACATGGTATTTATTATATAATGATAATTTTGGGAATATATGGTTTTTCTTACCTTCTTTCGATAACTATCATTGAAAACTTATAATGTTACTCATGTGTACGTAAGTCCTACTGTCTTCATGATTGTAATGTTGACTCATTTTTCATAACAATATTTAATTATTGTTTTTTAAATAATAATTGATGCATAAATATGATAATTATTTAATTATTATTATTCTAGATTTGTTATATAATGACCCATTTGACCATAGTTGACCCACCAATGTCTTTTTTGACACGTAAACTAAATTTGTCAATACACTTGACGTAAATTGATTATTCATGTAGTTGTATACAACATAACAATAAGTTAAATAAAATTAATGATAAACATAAAAACGACTCTGAATTAAGTATATAATGAACATAAGTTTATTATACAGGATGTCATCAGAAGTTCGCTGGAAACAAAACACAATGTAAGAGATTTCATCTCAATTTACATTCCATTGAGAATTGTTTGTTATTATACACCTATTTTCATTATATATGGTGTATATAATTCTATTTTACATGATATATCATGAACATACAAACTCTCATGATATTATAACGTTAATTTAATTTTATTCCTTCATGAGTATTATGATTTAATATGTTTCAAAGCGTTATGAGAAACTTTGGAATGTGTAAAGGTTTTTTTATCAAGAGTAATTTTACTGATAATTCATTTCAATTCAAGGAAATTATATGACCATTATTCAATAAACACATTACGTTTATTCTCCTCTGGTTATACTGAAAACTTTTCATGTATTATTACTATTTTCCACTCTTTGGTATGGAAAATATTTTAGAAATAGTTTTAAAAAAAAAGATGAATTTGTTTATCTATCTAATTAGAGAGACTCGTTTCTTTAAAAAACAGGTTTTATTAAAGTGTTTTCAATTTTTTTTAAAATAATCATTTAATGATATTTTTAGGTCTTTTTTTCTTTGAATTTTGTTTCAGGGAATCTTCTTATCGCTTTCCAAAAAGTCAAAATTTTTACCTTTTTATCATGAATAATGAATTCTGTTTTTACCTAGTAATACATGTGCGGATTTACCTACATAATTCTTTTGAAGATTCCATCATATGTTTAAAATGATAATTTTTAATGATTTTTTTTAAAATTGATTTTCAATTAAAAGGGTTTTCAATATTTTTCTAAAAAATTGATATTTTACCCAAGAATGTTTTTAAAAGATATTTTTATAATATTTCCATTAATACCAATGAAAACCCTTTAATTTAATCCACTTGGGGTATTTTGTATTGATATCATCGTTATCCTTACTCTGAACTATTTTTGATTGATTTGGTCAAGGATAGTATTTATATTCACATCCTTGATTCATTTTTGAAATCTCTTTGAAATATTCAATATCCCATGAACATTGAATTTCCCCGGATTATCTATATTACTTATCATGGATATTACTATTTCCTAAACAATATACCATTTTACATACTGTGTCTACTTTGACAGTTATTTTATTATTTGGGTAAATATAGATTATTATGTATTCTTTATTCAATATGGTTATTTGATAGGGCATATAATTTATTTTGATTATTCAATATGAGGATGGTTTTGGAATGGTACGATATGGGTGGGGACCAATTAGGGATAACCCCTCGATGAATCAGTAGTCTCATGGGACGATTTAGTTGCAAGCCTCTTTAGATGGGGTTTTACCTGATATGCTAAACTATCTTGTGAAAGGTCTTGAAGGTAATGGTTATATATACCTAGGATTCATTGAATCCAATAATTAATCATTTCCCACATTTACATTCAGTTTTCATTCATCCATGATATTTTACGTCGACATATCTATGGATACATTTCATTTTAATTTCATTGATTAGATGGAATGTTTTTCGGATTCGTACGTAGACATATCAATTTTCCTTATCCAGTTATTTGAGTGGCATGTGGTTCAAGTTATTACCTTTCCTTATTGCTTGTTCACTTGCATCTCAGTTTTTTTTGTTAAATGGTATATTTGTTTCAGTTATTTACCATTCCATGTGAATTTATTCTTATTGATTCATTATTTCTTCCACCATACTTTAACCTTACTAAGCAATTTGAGCTCACCCGTTGTAAGTTTCTTTCCATAGGAATCCAATAAGTGTACTATGAAAGATATGTAGGGATATACTATAGGGAATAAATTCAATAAACCAATGTTTTATCAAAAAGAAATTACATTATTTAAATTATGTTATATAATCACATGAAATCAAAATACAATGAACTACTATGTACCATGCGACCTTTAAACATAATATTTTCACTTCTATGATTTGAATTTCAAATATCTGATATACATAGGTTTGATCGGTAAGATGTATGGAGTCTGATAAGGAAAATTTAATTTTTTGGTGAATATTAACTGACCCTTACGAATGGTAACCTACCCTTATGAATAGTAATATGACCCTTATGAATAGTACATTATCCAAAATAATAGTAACCTCACCCTTGAATGTATAAATAAAATTTTCGCACTTTATAAGTTATAATATGACCTTAGAAAAATTATTGGTATTTTTCAAAAACATAAATAATTTATTATAAATAATAAATTTAAAAGGAAATGTATTCTTTTAAAATGTTTTCATAAATAAACTATTTTATGTCTTCTGGTTTTAGGATAATTTTATATGACCGTATATAACTTTTGAAAGCACTATAAAATCAGTATTTTTCAAGTAAATTATGATAGTAAATAAAAAATAAATTAATCATATTTAGAAAATTATTTTTGAAAAATGGATCTCATTTTTGGGTTCTAAACGTTGAAAAACCGTTAGGGTAATTTATTTTGATTTTGATAAAATACTTGAATTTTTGATGAATAGTCAAATACGGTAATTTACAGTATATATATACATTATATGTTAAATACACTATTTACTGAGTCATGGATGATTCATGAAACCTTGGTTTGAAATAACATTAACATATTACTATTTGGTTTCACAAGAATCATTAATATTGGTTGTATTATAGAAAATATAAAAAATTAATGATTGAAATATTAAGAAAACCCTCCTCCCCTCCACTAAAAAAACCCTCACACTCCCCTCTTCTATTCACTCATCTGAAGCCTTGTGCCTTCTGAAAATTCTACCCAAATATCTCCACAATATCCTCCCCCACGTTGATCATCCATTGGCCTCCTCAAAAGACTAAATCCTCTCCCCTTAATAGGTTCTCAAGGAAGATTAAATCAGGAGGTAAATTCCTCTTTTCTTTTCTTTCATTTTATTTTCATGTTCCTTGGTTGTATTTTATTTCCTAACCTATCCTCATCCAAATGTTATGAAAAATACAGTACCAAAAATGAACTGGAATTTTTTTATGTTAATTGGATAATTTGTTATCATCTCTCCTTTCTCATCCTTTTATACGAAATAAATTAAAACACCAACTAATATGTGTTAATTTGTCATAATCAAGGACGACGTGTTATCAATTTCTATTAACATATTCAATTATGGACATGAAATCATTTTTATTCTTGAAAGGGACTATTAAATATATATTTTTAGTTATTGGATGTTTTAGAATGATTTTTTCACAAGATGTAAAATAATTATACAAAACAAGTTAATTTTGATAAAAATCACCAAATTAATCCAAGCATTTATCATTAATATTTTATATAATGATTAAACTTCCATCAAAATAACCATATGAATTTTAGAACCATGTAATCTTTTGTATTTTCACTAATTTCATATAAATTCAATTCTTGACAACCATTCTCATCATAGATGTTTATCAGAACATGAATATAAGCTAACCGATCATTAAAACCATGTAAGAAAATGCTCCCAAACAATGAAATTGAAACTATTAACTCATAAAAAGGACATGGATGAACTGAATAGGGTTGTAATAAATAAATAACATATATTTTAGGTTCTAGAATTACTAATTAATAAACCTAATTTGATTATTCATGTCGTTAACATCAATCGATGAACACCATCAGATTTAAGTCATGGGATCCTCTCTTTTAAATATTTATTCAGGAATATCCTTTATGTCATGTCCTTTTTTGTGTAGTTCTTCACTACTGAAATTTGGTGTTTTACCATTGGTAATATAGCAACAGTTTGAAGAAACTGTTGAAATAGTTTAAAATAAGGCATCATTTTCAAGCGGTTTGGTCAAACCGTTGGCAATGTGTAAATATTTCTAATATTTCCCAATGGTTGGCCAAAACCGTTGGGAAATAACTATTTTATCTAAGGAATACCAATGGTATATCAAAACTGTCAGTAAAGATATTCTTTCCTAACATTTTCTAAAAACCCTTTAGAATGTTTCCCCCCAATTACCCAGCGCCCCAACTCCCACTCGGCCCGATTGCAGACCCTAATCCAGAGCTTTTCATAAAGTATTATCAGCCGCAAAACACCTTCCTGGCATAGATCCATCTTCAATAAAACAAATTTTTATTTCTACACTTCAAATTAGTAAGTGTTACCTTTGTTTTAGTGTTCTTTCTATTTTTTTATATTTTCTGTTTTAATTTCGGTTAAATTAGAGTTCATGTTGTCTTTGGATTACCGAACCCTGTGATATGTTTTATGTTTTTGGGTCTAAAATTCAAACATGTTAAATGGTTTGTTTAGTTGGGTGGTGTGGTACTTTATGTGGAATTTAGTTTAGTTGAAAATTGTATTGGGATTTTGGCATTGGTTGGGTGATTTTTTATAATTGTAAACACCCCCACCCCACCCCCTGGACACCACCCACCCCATGGACACCCCACCCCCAAGACACCCCCCATTTTATAGCCCCCACCCCCTTGCACCCCAACCACCCTGGACACCCCCATCCATTGGACAACTCCCTCCCCCACCCCCTAGACACCCCCACCCTTTTGGACACCCCCACCCATTGGACAGTCCCCTCCCCCATCCCTGGACACCCCTACCCCCTAGACACCCCCACCCTTTGGACATCCCCTACCCCCACCCCCCTGGACACCCCATCCCCACCCTCCCTAGACACCCCTAACCCCCATGGACATCCCCCCTCCCCCACCCTGTTTCGACATCCCCCCCCCCCCCCCCTCACCACCTCCACCACCCCAAGACACCCCTACCCCCTAAACACCCTCCACCCCCTCAGACACCCCCACCCTATTAGACAAACCCTCTGGATAGCACTACACCTCCTAGACACCACCGTACCTCCTAAGTGGGTGACCCAATTTTTAAATTATAATTAACAATGTAGTTTATTTCTCCTTTCCCCAATGATATTTTCTAAGTGACCCATAGTGCCTTATAAATTTAATTTTTAATGTTTTGATGAATTGAATTTTTTACATTTTTATAAATTGAATTTTTCATGTTTTGATAAATTCAATTGTCAGGTTTTGATAAATTGAATGGGTTGTTTGGAATGAAATGGCTAATGCATGATGGTTTGGATTTCATAATGAATTAAATGATTTTAAATAAAATAACCCTAAGGGGGTTTGCATGAGGGGTAGGGGGGATGTTTAGGTGTGGGGGCTGTTCAGGTGGGGTGTGGGTTGTACAAGGTGTAGGGGGCTGTAGGGGGTTAGGGGGGTCATAGGGGTGTGGGGGAGGGGGGTATGGGCTTCCCCATGTAGGGGTGTGGGCTATCCAGGGGTCAGGGTGGGGTCTCCAGGTGGGGGAGGGGGTGTGGGGTGTCTAGGAAGGGGGGGGGGGGCTGTCCAGTTGGGGGTGTCCAAGTGAGGGTGGGGGGATATCCTGGTGGGGGTGGAGGGGGGGGGGGTGGCAGGGGGTGGGCTTTCCAGGTGGGCAGTTGGTTGTGAAAGTGGGGTATGTTAAGGTGGGGGGGATGCAGTGGAGGGGTTTAGGCTATCTAGGGAGGGGGTGGGATGTCCTGGGAGTGGGGGGGGGGGGCTGTCCAGTGGGGGGTGGGGGCATGGGCTATCCAGGTGGGGGGACTGTCCAGGATGGATGTCGGGGGGGGGGGGGTGTTGTGGAGTGGGCGAGGGCTATCCAGGGAGGGGTTGGGCTATCCAGTGGTGGTGGTGGGTGGTCTATCTAGGTGGGGGAGGGGTTTTGGGCTGTCAAGGGGATGAGTTGTCCAATTGGGGTGGGGTGTGGGTTGTCCAGGTGGGGGAGGGGCTGTTGGTTGTCATGGGAGGATGGGGGTGGGTTGTCCAGGTGTGGTGGGCAGGGGGGTGACCAGGTGGGGTGGGGGGCTATCCAGGTGGGGTGGGGGTACAAGGAGGTAGGGGGGCTGCATGGGAGTGTGTGTGTGGGCGGGGATATCCAAGGAGGGGGGTGGGTTGTCCACTACGATACTCTACAAAAAATCGGAATCAAATATAACAAATGTATAGTTTCTTTCACACATTAAGACTTCTCTTGAAGTTACATACCAGCACACATTGTTACCCTTCGAAGAAGAAGTGATCTCTTGCAAAGAAATCTCACTTAGGTTCTTATCCACTATCCTTATTGATCTCATAAAAATTTAACATTTGTATAACTCCATATCACTTAATGATATAATAAGGCTCATACTCCTTTGAGTAGTGCCCCATCGATACATGGCCCATAAAATCCAATCCACGTATGATATTTGGTGGCGTGCTTACAATTGGGTGTGTTGTGATTTATATGTATGATATTCATGGTCAAAAACAAAAGTATTATTAGTCATCTAAAATAGACATGAAATAATGCTACAATTGGATAAAAATTGGATTTTACGACCCTTGTTTGGGGGTGGACACCCCCACCACTTGGAAAACCCCCACCCCCTGAATACCCCCACCCCCTGGACAGCCTTACCACCCCCATGGATCACCCTACCACCCCCGTGGACAGCCCACCCACCCCCCTTGGACAGCCATCCCACCCCCTTGGACACCATGTACCCCATGGACAGCCCTGCCACCTACGTGGAAAACTCGTCCACCCACCCCATACCCCCTGGACAGATCTTCCACCCCCTGGACTGCCCACCCTCCCCCTAAACACCTCATACCCCCAGGACAACCCCACCTCTAGAAATCCCCAACTGGACTCCCCGACCCCCCTTGACAGCCCCACCACACCCGTGGATAGCCCACCCTCCCCATGGACACCCCGTACCCTCTAGACACCCCCAACCCTCGTGGACAACCTGTAGACCCCCTAGACAGCCCCACCACCATCGTGGATAGCCCGCCCACCCACCTCATACCCCCTGGATAGCTCACCCACCTCCTAGACATCTCATACTCTATGTACATACCGCACCCCTAGAAAACCCCCCACCCCTGGACACCCCAACCCCCCTGGACAACCCTACCACCCCCTGTGGAGAACCCGCCCACCCCCTAGACACCCCCTCCCGCCGTGGACATCCCCCACCCCCATGGACAGCCCGCCCACCCCCACTAGACACCCGATCACCAGCCCTCGGACACCCCCATCCCCCGGACATCCCCACCCCTGGAAATCCCCACACCCCCTAAACTCCCCCGACCCCACTAGACAGCCCCTCCACCCCTGTGGGAAGCCCGACCACCCCCCATGGACAGCCCACCTACCCCCTGGACACCATGTACCCCCCTGGACAACCCTGAAACCTCCACCACCCCACTGGATAGCCCGCCCACCCCCTGGACAGCCTGCCCACCCCCTGGAGAGACCGCCCACCCACCCCGTACCCCCCTCGACAGCCCCGCCACCCCCTGGACAGCCCGCCCACCCCCCTTGACTCCCCGTAATCCCCTAGATAGGCCATCCACCCAATCCACCCCCTAGACCCCCCCACACACCCTAGACACCCTGACCCCCCTATACAGCCCCACCACCCCCATGGATAGCCTGCCCATCCTTGGAGTCCCCGTACCCCATGGATAGCCACCACCCCTGTTGAAAACTTGTCTACCCCCCTGGACACCCACCCACCACCCCTCGGACACCCCATCCCCCGTACACAAATCCACCCACCCCTTGACACCCCACGACCCCATTGGATAGCCCCGCCACAACCATGGAAAGCCCGACCACCCCCCATGGACAGCCCACCCGCCCCCTGGACACCCCTTAAACCCTGGACAGCCCCACCACCCCCATGGACATCCCTCCCACCCATGGACACCCCGTACCCCCTAGAAAGCCCCACCCACACCCTGGAAACCCCACCCACCCCCTAGACAACCCATACCCCCCCTAAAAAACCCCACCCCTAGAAATCCTCCCACCCCCTGGACACCCCCGACCCCGCTGGATAGCCTCACCACCCCCGTGGATAGCCCACCCACCCCCTGGACACCATGTACCCCCTGGACATCACCCATCCCTATGGATATCCTGCCCACCTAGACACCCCGACCACCCTAGACACCCCCACCCCCTGGACACCTCTGACCCCTGGACAACCCCGCCACCCCCTGGACACCCTGCACCCCCTTGGACACCCCACCCCTTGGGCAATGTATGTGATCACTCAAATAATCTACTAAAATATAAAATTTCTTCGATCTAAAATTGAGTCAACTCCAAAATAATTCTCCTCCACAAGTGTACATGATCTTGTACACTCATGTATAGTTCATCAAATATATTTTGTTATAAATATTGTATTTTTTTCTTTTATGTTATGATTATCATATAGAGTAGTGTGAAAATTATTGTTTTATATAAAGTGAACAATTATCGTTTACATAAATATATTTTCGAGGAAACATCAATCTGATTGAACTGATTTTGATTGAATGACTTATAAATTTTTTTTACATAATGGATAGAAGTTGGATATATGAAACAAATCGGATCTCAAGCGATTTTCAAAACAATTTGCAGATATTTTTAGATTTTTCATTTCATAATGCTTCATATAGTGGTCACATACACTGCCCCTATTACAGGTGTATTGGAAGACGTTGGTTGAGCTGTGAAGAATTCAACTACCACATAATCAAATATGCGTTGCAAGAAAACTACTCTTTATGATATAACAATGGGGAGAAAATGACATCTCAAATTTTTGATGATCCAGATGAGTAGACTGAATTGGATAATTTGTTATATGGTCGGTTTCTGTTTATTCATCATCATGAAAAAAGAAACGATTATGACCTAAGAAGATTTTTATATGTGCACACATGATGCGTCTAATGAAAATGATGATGTTGTTAGGGTGAAAAAATTGAATGATGTTTCCATGACTCCAGTATATCGATAATGCAGTAAAATGATATGGTTGTTATTTTTAATCCGATTGTTTCATGGAAGAACTATGTTTGGGATTTCTTATACTGCCATAAATTACATTCTTACCTTTTTGAAGGAAATACTTCCAGATGATGCAGATATTCCTTCAAACCACTATATGGAATGGAATTTAGTTGAGGAACTAGGATTTGTAGGAAACAAAATTCATGCTTTCCCTAAAGATTGCAGTTTATACTGGGAGGAAAATGCTGAATGAAATGATTGTATAAAATGTGGCACATCCCGTTGGAATCCAAAAGATGATGGAACACCATCTGTGTGCCACATAAAGTAATGTGGAACTTTCCATTGATCCCCAGACTCCCAAATCTTTTTATGTTTGATTAAATATCAATAAAAATGCAATGGCATTATTCCAAGAGAAAGAAGACTAATAATGAGTTGGGTCACCCTATAGATGCATTTTCATGACAGAGATTTGATGCTCGATATATTGATGTTGCAGTTGACATGCGTAATGTGAGGTTGGGTCTTTCATGTGATAGTTTTAATCTATTTGTGATGATGCCTAAGTCGCAAAGCACATGGCCAATTTTTATACACATTTATAATCTTCCCCCATGGTTGTGTGTGAAAAAACGTTTCAATTTCATGATTATAAACATATCTAGCCCTTCTGATCCTGGAAATGATATAGATGTATACATGAAACCTTTAATAAAAGAGTTGAAACTTCTTTGGGATGTGGGTGTGTGCACATACGATGCATTTTCAAAAGACATATTTCAAATGCATGTTGTGCTTATGTGGATGATCATTGATTTTCCTGCTTATGCAATGATGTCTGGATGGAGCAAGAAGGGAAAACTATCATGTCCTGTTTGTATAAAGAATACACGATCCAGAATACTGATACATCATTGTAGTTTCAGTTTTATACGACATAGATGATTCTTGCCAATGGACAATCCATTTAGAAATAATCATCGAATATTTGGAAATACCATGGAGACTGATGATCCACCGTAGCATATGTCTGGAAATGATGTGCATAATGAATTGAAATATTTCAGTTTTTTATTTGGGAAGGGTCAAAAGAAATTTGGAAAGATAAAAAATGTTTCCACTAAAACCTGTTACAATTTGAAGAAGAGAAGTGCCTTCTTTGATTTTCCTTATTGGTCAACCAGTTTGTTACATCATTGCATAGACGTAATGCACATAGAGAAAAATATATGTGAAATGATTCTTTCGATTCATCTAAATTTTTAGGTAAAGACAAAAAATGATTTACGGTCTTGGCGTGACTTGGTGGATTAAGGCATCAGACTAAAATTGCATCCTATGCATATCAGTGAAAATTAATGGAAAATTTCACGTGCTTCTTATGTGATGACACGTATAGAAAAGAAATCAATTTATGGAAGTTCTAGAGACTATTAAAGTTCCTAATTTATATTCAAGAAACATATCCAAAAGGGTCAACATAAGAGTGTTGAAGCTAAAATATTTGAAGACTCATGATTATCACATCCTTCTACATGAGTTGATTCCAATAGAAATTTGTCATCATTTTTCCAATAATTTAAGGGTGGATATTATTTGGTTGTGACATTTGTTTAGAGATCTTTGTGCTAAGAAGTTTTCAATGTTTTTCTTGAAAAAAATGATGGCAGAGGCCCCATTAATTTTTTATGAGTTAGAGAAAATATTTCCTCTATCATTTTTCACATGCATGCTGCATCTGACTATCCGTATTTCAAATAAATACTTCTCAGAGGACCTATTTCGTTTTTGTTGGATGTATCCAACAGAAAGAAATATGTCCACATTAATGTCTTATGTCTGTAACTGGAATCATCCCAAATGTTCTATCATGAATGGTTAATTGGATCAAGAATGTATAGATTTATTCTCTACGTATCTGTCTGATCTTACTACAAAAATGAAACGACCAATGAGAAACAAAGAAGAACAGTATGATAAAATTGAAACAAGATTGATGAGCAGCTTAGTAGTGGTCCCAGAACTCAGGGTTCTCGTACGAGGGGGGTGGTACGAGAGCTAGAAGATCTGGTCGGTGTACCTTATTAGACCTTGCCCATCCCACTGACATACCATCTATCCCACATGCTGATACCAGTGTGTTGTTAGGGACATACTGGATATTTGAGCCTCCCATTTTTTCACCAACATTTATATCTGAGCCTCCTCACCCATCTATACCATATTCGATGATGATTCCTACAACCCATCCAACATTTGGTCATCCATCCCTGTCATCTTCTTTTACTTCTGCTTCCTTCTCTCCATGATTTTATATTCATATTATTCGACTCATGCTCCACCAGAGTCTATCCCTGCATAGAATACATTGGGACCCACTTCATCTGTACAGGGTGTCCCTTCGGTTTATATGAATCCAATGGATCCCATTGATCAGACAACCGCAGGTATACTTATACAACCCAAACAAATTTTTACACCATTAATTTTTTCATTATAACATGTATTGATAAAATATTTTTTCTTCATTTGTAACAGATACATCTAATGATAGGAGGCGGGGGTGGGGGAGTACGTGCTTGCGTGTGGTGTGGAACCACCACACATAGTTGATGGTGGATTACAATGAAGATAGTTAGATGATTGAAAAATCAGGGTAGCAATGTCTGCATTTTTTGGTGACGCTTTTCAAATACACTGACATCATTCTTGTCAGCCCGCTCTCATGGAGACAACTGCCAAATGAATTAAAGGACAAAGCCTGGGTAGAGATATGGGTAAACAAATCTTTCATATTTAATGCAATATATTTATTTTTTTATTTATATGAATTAATATTTTGGTGTTAGCTGCGGTTTAATTTCCCAGATGGTGTGGGTGCATGACCATCACATCTAAAGGATTTATGCGAGCATTGGAGAGATTATAAGCATGATTTTTATATTGGATGGCATGCTATAGTGGGCACAGAGTTAGAGGTGTTCCCTGTTGTGGATGATTGTCCGTTAGAATAGTACTGATAGATGATTACTCCTGGATGACTATCTGATTTATGGTATTAATCAAATATAGGTATTTAAATAAAAATGTTCATGATTTTCACTAATACTAATTAATGAATTTTATTTAGGATTCATCTAGAAGAAATAAAAAACCATTGATGCTAAGAAATACGTCCACACATTGGGATGTACTACGATGTGAGATCATGAGAGGTAGTAGGTATGACAGTTTTTAATCTTTTTGTATGACTTGCAATTTCTATTTCTTCCTCCATAATTTATTTGACTGATAATGTTGTTATATAATTTTAGTAATGAAATTAAGGTTTGTTTTGGTATCCTATTTTTAATTATGGAATATTACATTTAATGTCATTTTATAGGAATACATTGAATATAGAAGGACATGTGCCTCGAGAAAAACTGTTTTGCTCGAGTAGAAAGAAGAAAGATGGGTGTGAAGTTACTGAACCGACTCAACAACATATTGTCAGTTTTACTTTATAGATTTAAAATTTTAATCTCTATTTTTTAACTTAATAATCTTTTTATATTTCTAAAAATCTGCTTTAGAGGCCCTTGATACCCAGTAACCTAACAATTTTGGACCAAACGATCACTTATATCAGGTGTTGGGAGATGAGAACCCTGATAGAGTATGCTGCCGACCTGGGTAGAGTATAGTTCTGAGGAGATATTGGACCTCCTATGGTATGAAATGTAGTGAAACTGAGTTGCAGTTGGTTAAGGCACATTCAGAACATGATGGAAAAGGGGCCACAAAGATGGCAGAACAGTCTGCTAGGGAAAAAACTGCATTTATGAAACTGATGGAAGCTTTATGTCCACCACATCCACCAGAGGCGAACACCTCTTGTGATGAATATATATCATTGATTTGTTCAATATATGGTGAAACATGTGGTAGTTCTAGTGTTGGTTGAGAGGAGGGAAAGGAGGAGGCCAAGGCGGAGGAGGAGGGAAATGAGAAGGCCAAGGCTGAGTACGCGTGCAAGGAGGAGGGTAGGAACGATGATGTGGATGACGATGAGGATGTGGGTGAGGGTAATGATGATGGTGATGATAGTGATGGTGATGAGGGATAGATTGGCCCCTTACATTTTTTACTGATATTACTGCCCTTTGGTGTTTATTGATTTATTATGCCTGAATATATGTGTGATTAGGTAGGTCACGTTATCTTTATTTTTTTATTTATAAATAATAAAACATGACTTGATGATTTACTTTGACTGATTCACCCTCCCCTAGATAGCCCCCACCCCCTGGACACCCCGTACCACCCTGGACAGCCCTGCCACACATGTGGACAGCCCGCCTACCCCATGGACAACCCCTCCCCCTGTGGACAGCCCCCCACCTCTGGATTCCTCGTACCCCCTGGAAAGCCCCTCCCACCCGTGTGGATTGCCCACCCACCCTCCTGAACACCCCCTACACCCTGGATAGCCCGTCCACCCCCGTGGACAGCCTGCCCACCCCCCGGACACCCCCTCCCCCAGTAGACATCCCTCACCCCCTAGACACCCCGTACCCCCTGGACAGACTCGCCCACCCCCATGGATACCCCATGAAACCCCTAGATATCCCCTCCACCTATGGACAACCCCCACCCCCTAGACACTGCGTACCCCCGTGGACAGCCCCCACCCCCCACCCCCACTCCGATGGACAGCCCACCCACCCCCTCTAGATACCCCTACCTCCCATGACTAGCCCACCCACCCCCTGGACAGTCCGCCCACGCCATGGACAACCCCTACTCCCCTGGACAGCCTGACCACCCCGTTGGACAGCCTGTCCACCCCCGTGGATAGCCTATCCACCCCTTGGACACCCCTCACCCCCTGGACAGCCCCGTCCACCCCCATGGGCAGCCCGCCCACCCCCTAGACACCCCTTCCCCTAGAAATCCTGGCCACCCCCATGGATAGACTGCCCACCCCCAGACACAACCACCCCTAGACACCCCCACCCTTAGTAAGCCCCCCCAACCACCTGGACACCACCCCACCCCCTGGACACCCCGTACCCCCAACCACCTGGACACCACCCCACCCCGGACACCACCCACCCCCTAGACACCCCCGGTCACCACCCCACCCCCTAGAAACCCCCATGGACAACCCCCCCCCCCCCCTCACACACCATCCCACCCCCCTGGACACCCCCATAGACAACCGCCTGATGGATAGCATCCCCCCACCTCCCTGGACACCCACCACCCCCACCCCCTCGACACCCCCATGGATAGCCCCCCACCCACCATGTAGAGACCCCCCCATCCCCCTAAACACCTTGTACCCCTGGAAATCCCCGCCACCCATGTGGATAGCCCACCCACCCCCATGGACAACCCCCCCTGTGGATAGCCCACACCCCCTGGACAGCCCGTAATTGCCCCGCCCACCCCGTGGACAGTCCCCGCCCACCCCTGTGGACCGCCCACCCACCCCCTCGGACACCCCTACCCCCATGGAAAATATCCCACCCCATAGACACACTATACCCCCTGGATAGCCCCGTCCACCCTTGTGGACACCCCTGACCCCCCTCCCATTGGACAACCCCTCCCACCACCCTGGACACCACCGACCCCCTAGAGAGCCCCGCCACCCCCATGGACCGCCCCCACCCCCTGGACAGCCCCCACCCCCTAGACATCCCCCACCCCCTAGAAAACCAACACCCCCGTGGACACCACCCAGCCCCTAGACAGCCCCCACCCCTTGGACACCACCCACCCCCTTGGACATCCCCCAACCCTTGGACCACCACCCAACCCCCCTGGACGCCACCCCACCCCTGAACACCCCCACCCCCTGGACACCCCCACCACCTGGAAAGCCCCCCAACCCCCTGGACAACACCCCACCCCCTGGACACCCCCATGGATAGCCCCCCCCCCCCCCCCTTGACAGCCCCCCAGGACACCCCATCCTCCTAAACACCCCACCCCTCTGGACACCCCTACCCCCTTGGACAGCCACCTGAAACCCCTGAATAGTTCCCCAACCCCTGAATTCTGAATTGATTTCTTTATGTATTTAAATAACTAATGAATTATGTGTTAATGGTGTATGGGTATACTTTTTTATGTGTATACTTGCTGAAATTATCTTATGAATTATGTGTTAATTCTATATTTGTGTACATGGTAATTAAATATAGAATTGGAGGTATTCATATTTATGTTTGAATTATGTGTTGGATGAATTCTGTATGAATTCGTACAGAATTCTCTATGTATTATGCAGGTGTACTTTTTAATGGTGTATTGTGTTACTTATTGTATGTGCATGTATTATGCAGATTTTCAGGCTTGCTGGTGGAATTGATGAAGCTGCACCGGGGGAGGCCAGTAAGCTGGCCTTCTGCTGCATGTATATAAAAGATATTCCAACGGGTCACAACCATTGGAATATGTGTAAAACAATAACTTATACCAAATATTTTACGTAAACTATTGGTATAATTATATGACAATAGTTTTTAAACTGTTGGAATAGATAATTTTACTTGAGATTTACCAACGGTTTGTCGCAAACTATTTGTAAAACACTATACCAACGGTTTACACAACCGTTGGTATAGAGACACTTCATGTTATTACTCATAGTTTAAAACCATTGGAAAACATTTATACCAACGGTTTACATAAACCATTAGTATATAATAATATTTTAAGACATATCCCAATGGTTCTCATAGAACCTTTGGGATATGTCTATCCCTACAGCTCAAGACCCAACGGTTTGGACAACCGTTGGTATAGTTTATACCAATGGTTCTCCAGCCTTTACCAACGTGTTTAAAATGATGGTGAAGCTAAAATTTCTAGTAGTGCATAATTAAGGGGTATGATTTAGAAACCCTATACTTATATCATGTTTTATTAAAGATTAGAAACATTTTTTCCTCTCATTAAGCCCTCCTAAGTACTCCCAGTACCATGTTGATATTTTGTAAGGGATTCTACCCAAACCTCCAACATTGTTTCAGGTTTCCCTATCTTTAATTTTATCCAAATGATGTTTTATTTTCTAATGTAAAAATTATACGTACTATGTATATTCTCTAAAATCATGTTTCAAAATCTAACCCTCATTCTATTTTGTGAACATAAATGTTTTTAAATGATTCTTTCCCCAATACTTCCAAATAAGAAAAACCGTTTTAAAGGAAATTGTTAAATTATTAATGAATTTAATGTACATTATATGATCTATTTTTAAGAAAATTTTATATTTATAGAAAAAATATTTTTATAATGAAAAACTTTTTGGTTCACTTATGGTTTTATATAAAATATTATTGACATTTCTATTTTTAAATGATATTTGATATTTTGATTAGGACATACAAAAATGTTTTAATTTTAAATTTTCTTAAAAAATTGTTTACCTGTTATCACTTAAATTTATCCCCACATATTATGAAATATTCCTATTATACATTATAAATGTCTATGCTTGATCTAATTCCATTTTTTTCATGGAAAATTGTATGATACACCAATTAAATTATGCTTTATGGCTTGATTATGATACCCATTTCATCCCCTAGGTACCCTATTGTTTATGAATGATTGATTATGTGTGATTATAAATGTAGAAACATATTCATGAACATGTTTTGATGGGTGTGCTCAGATAGTGATCCAATTAATTGGGTAAAGTTGAGTCTTATGAAACATTATGTGCAATGGTCTTGGCGGTTAGCCTTGAATCAGGCTACAAATGTGCAACGGTCTGTGTGGTTAACCTTGACTTCTTCTACTCTATGTGAAACAAGACTTGAATCATGATAAATTCATGTTTATGTTTCTTACACATTATTATAACAACATGATTATATGAATCCATGTTTATATGTTATAATTTCACATGCTCCATGAATTTTTATATCATTATTCTATACCTTATAACCCATGTGCTAAAGCTTTATTACTATGATTTTTCCATTACTTGGATTTTAACTCATCCATTTGTTCATGTTATCCCTAGGTTACCCTATGAAGATGTATGATCACAATGGATGTTAGGATCTTTTTATGAATATTAAATGAAGAAATGTTTTATTTAGTCCCTTGTTTTATGTTTTATCTATCTATTCTTCTAAGATACTATATTTCGTGATCATTGGATTTTAAAATGATGTTTTATTATGCTTAAAATAATGTAATGATATGTGTTAAAGGACATGGTCACTATAGTTTGTATCAGAGTATGGTCTAGTTATTTTTAGAGATTAGGAATAGAGCACTTTAGTAAGAACCTTAAGGATGCGACTAAGTATAAGAAACCATCCCTAAGTTTGGTAAGTATAGTGTAACTGGTTTATCAAGAAAATACATCTCTGTCTAGATACAAATAAATAGAGGTTGATGTTGAACAGATGTATCTAGGGGTAAAACCCGAAAACACAGCTTTGAGCGAGACTCGAATAGGAAATGGTGCACGACAACGGGACTTCGTGCACTCTTGGTTTGACACTCCCAGTGGATATTATTTGTTAAATTCATGAGATTATTATAAACCATTATTAAAGTAAAAACAGAGACCATAAAAATATAACTTATTAAATAGATTAAGGATAACCTAGATTGAAACCTAGTGAATCACAAGTCAGGATATACTTCCCCTTTACATGTTTATCCTTTTATGTTCAAGGATTCCTTTTTATACTCAATATTTAAGTATTCAATCCCTCTAATTGTACATTATTTTTCTTAATTAATAGCGGGAAATAGGAGAACACATTCCAACAATAAACGTGATAGGGAATGTGAATATTTACATCATGATATTACAAATATGATGGGAGTGGGTGCTCAAAACATCAGGACAATACATTCACAACTGGCTCATGTTATGAATAATTACTTGAATCATGTGGAACACCCTCATCTCCCAAGGAAATAGCAAGTTAAAGTGGAATCATTCATACGGAAAATTCCTCCCATGTTTACTGGATCCAATTATCCCCTCCTCACGTAATAGTGGATTAACTCAATTAAAAAAACATTATTTGTCCTCCAGTGCACTAAAGAAGTGAAAGTTGTGCTGGTAGAATATTGTTTTGATAAGGAAGCTGATTAGTGGTGGAAATTGATCAAGAATAAAAATCCATTAGAGGAAATTGATTCCATGTATTATGAGGGATTCAATTGAATGTTTTTCAATAAATATTTTCTCTGAAGCCTCCATCTCAAGATGGTAAGAGAGATCCATAGACTCAAGAAGAAGGAAGGGGAGTCAATCGGGGCATATGAAGCTGACTTTACCAGGCTTTCAAGGTATTCCTATGGATTTTTCATGAACATCAAAAGAAAGGTGGATCGTTTCATTAGTAGACTGAATCTAAGCCTACGAAAGCATTGGTGATTCGAGACTTTGAGAGCTCTGAGGATATTGTCTGTTGTGCCCTTAAGGTTGAAATGGATATTAAAGACTCTCAGTGGTATCATGGGCCCAACGAAAAAAATAGAAAAATCAAATCTAATGTGGGAGGTTCTATAAATAAATTACATGGTGGAAAGAAGCTTGACCATATCACGTGTCAAAATTGTTGGAAGAAGTATCTTGAGAACTGTCCAAAAGGAACAAAAAAATTCTTCAAATGTAGAAATATGGGACATATGGCTAAAAACATCCAAAGGGATATGTAAAATCAAACTAATGTAGAAGAATAAAAGAAGGATCAGATCAAAACTCATCATATATTACAATGTTACAACTTTAAGGAGCATAGTCATTATGAAAAAAAAATCCCTAAGCTGAGGGTTGTTGGAGGCAATCAATAAAAACCTCCAAGGAAATAAGGGAGGGCTTATTATATCACTATTATTAAGTCGGATCTGGAAAATGATGTGGTAATAGGTACAATAGTTTTTCATTCATGAATTCTGAACATACTATTTGATTCTGGTTCTATGTATTCTATCATATCTTTCTTGTTTAGTAGAACTATTCAAACACCATCTCAATATTTGAAGGATATGTTATCTGTGAGAATAGAGAACGGGGAAATTATTGCATCCAAGGTTTAATACAACTCCCTAGTTGATGTTTATGGAATAAAACTCCCAAAAAATATCAGTATACTTCCCTTAGTGTAGTTTTATGTTATCATGGGTATGAATTGTCTATCTTTTGAAAAATCCATCATCAACTATCAGGAAAGGGATACCAACCTTCACATCCTGAAGCTTCCTCAAATTATTTACAAGTGTAAGGAGGAAGATGAATCTCCTTAATAATAATTATCTAATGTGTGGATATTTATTCCATATGATCAAGCATGTCTAGATCAAATGATTGTGAAAAAGGAGAGAATCATTCTTAAAGACATGCCCATCATGAGGAATTACACTAATGTATTCCTTGAAGAGTTTCCTGGTCTTCCTCTTGATGGAGAGTTTGAGTTCTAAATTTATCTTTTTAATAACCCGGATTTCCGTTGGCCCATTCCTCTATGAAAATATAGTGTTTAGGGTGTTCTTGGAGGCAAAGGGGCCCATTTAAAGGGTTTTCCAAATTTCCATTTCTTTCATCGGCATGTCCGTGCATCAACATGTTAGTGCGTTGACATTTCAGTTCATCGACATGTCAGTACTTCAGCATCATTGAGTCAAGGGGAGTCGGTGTTGGTGAGTCAAAGGCATGAGTATCGGTAGGTCAGGGAGTCGATAGGTCAGGGCGTCGGTAGGTGAAGACATCGGTGAGTCAGGGGGGGTATCATCGGTAGTTCATTGTGTGAGTTGCTCACCAATCAGTGGATCTTCATAGGTAGTTTATCGCGTCAGTATCTCATCCATTGGTGACTCACCCATCATCGTCTTATTTTCCAATTTTCCAGTTTTTCCCAGTTTTTCTAGTTTCTCCCCTATTAGATGTTTATTTCCATGGGAATGTTAATTATCAGCTCACAACCATGAGATGATCTATATCCACCATTTCCAAAGGGAAATATTAATTTCCCCATATCTTTTAACATCCCACCACACTTGTAACCACCAAACCATGTGGTCAAACCATGATCTGATCATCATGTACTTTGGAATTGTCTACCTGATTTTTGGGATCTTAAACTTTCATAAACTGATATCCCTTCTTTCCTTCTTCCTTTTCATTACCTGTAGTGCATCTAGAGCCTTCCTCATCAGAAAATTCAAGAACCTGTTCTAGAGACCCTCTTGCTCATTCCTTGAAGATCTTTCCTCCGACTCACTCTATCCCCTGTTCTTGGAATATAAAGGAACTTCGATCATTTGATCATCTAAGTAGGGATTTATTTTTCTTCCATTAATTTTTTGAATCATGCTGAGTGGGTATACAAATGATTAATTGTGAGGAATGACTGAAAAATTTATTAAAAACAAGAAATAAATAATAAATGGATTTGATCAAAAGACCACATGGGTAAATAGAATAACGGACATAGAGTGGTTTAATGTTGATCACCTATTTTATTTGTTATCTTTGATTCTATTTTTGTTTTAATGGATATATTCCTTCTGAAAATCACGACCATTGGTGTTATTATCTTGCACACTGGTATTTGATTTTGGTTGGGATGATTTGATAAATGGTTTTAACATGATGACTATTTAATCACATAAAATCATCTAATTGAATGGATACCCCATGATGAAAACAGTTATGTGATCACCCCTATTTATCAAGTGGACTTAAGGAACAATGTATACAAAATTTGAATATGTCTATTTGATAGGTGAGGTTGAGTGCTGTGTTCTATTGAGTTTTGTAACATTGCGTGAGTTTTGTGGTGCTGCTATTGGGATCACAGTTGTGGGTTAATAGTAGTTTCCATGGGCTTTGTGTGTGGGGATGTATAGGGGGTGTGTTAGATTCCTATTCCTAGAGATTTATTGATTGTGGAATTGATGAACTTATATGTAGCCGAACATCCTTTTGTTGTGTTGTGGTAATGAAGTGACGTCGGGGGACTGCATTGGGGAATTTTTTGGGAATTCGGACTACAGGTCTGGTTTCAATTGTTGTTTTTATATGGTTATTTTTGTTAGTATCTCGATAGTCCTGGAATAGATTTTAGTGTACCCATTACTTATTAAATGGAAAGTGGTTAAATAAAAAGGGGTCAGGCACGTGTTTTGTTGTGGAAAGATGTGCATTTAGGGATGGACGGAAATGTAGTTTCTGTGATTTGGTTGTTGTTTGGAACCCGTAGGATGGGTTGAGTGTTTTATTTCATTTAATTATTCACATTTTAGTTCTTTTTAATTTCTATACGCACCCCACACATGTTGAGAACTATGTGCTGAACACCTTCATTTCATGGGGGATGGTGTCTTTCTCAACATCCTAGTGGGAGGATGGATAGCTGGTAACTGACATTATTCCTCACACCCTCTTCTGGATCATGCCTCTTAGGTATATCTAGGTAGTCTGTAATGGATTCAATCTTTCCATAGTCCATGATTGTTCAATCAAAGATTTGTTTTGGATGAGGGGCCTAAGTGGTTGTAGTTCATGGTTTTTCCCCAAGTATCATTAGGATGAGGCCAAGGTGTCTTTGTGTGAGTCATGGTGTTGTTGTGGCCAAAGTGTATGTGATTGAGATTATGTGTGGTTGAGGCCCAAGAGTGTGCAGGTGAGTTGTGCCAATGGGACTACGCATGGGAAGAGTGGTAGCATCAATACGTTATCTGTTAGGGAAAACAAGTCAATGAATGGGAATGTGGTTGGAGGTACCCACATATTGAAGTCCATATACTATTACATTACATTACTTGCGTTAGTTTGTGAGTGTGTCTTGGTGAGGCTGGGTTGGTTAGTATTCCTTGGTAGGTTCATTGTGGTTATAATATTTTCTCCCAGTGGTATTATTGTGTTTCCCTCACTTGTACACGCGTATATTTTTTTGTCCTACTGAGTATACTTATATGCTCACCCTACAAATATAAAACTTTTTTTAGGTTTCCCAGAGGACTTAGAATACTGTGCTATAATTGACTATCTTGTGCATTAGTATTTTTTGATGTTTCAACTTAGAATATTTTCTTTTTTATACTTCACCTTGTAGTTTTCATTATACCTTGTATCATTTTCACTTTTAATCATGCATTTGGGAATTGATTTTGGCCTTGTTTTTTATTTTAGTATTTGGATTTGTTTGGGATTTACTATATTATCTCCTGATTATTATTAAATAAAAAGGGTAATGCCTTTCATCTGTGTGAGATTATATACCCTTGGTGCTAGTTGCCACTCTAGGGCCTATTAACGGTGGTACATGGGGGTCATTATCTCTCCTGCATCTTGAAGAAGGAAGGGTCCAGTAGTATGTTGTTCGTTCCATCATCTTGAAGGAGGCGAGTCAGGAAAAAATTGTATCAAAGGATGGTTTGGGTGTTTGAGAGATAGGATTGAGTTTGGAGTTAGGCATAGTGAGGATTGCATGGGATGGTAGGGAAATAATGTTAGGCAGTCATGTTCTGTGAGATAGGCCAGAGAAGACCGGCTAGGACATGGGATTTTCTCCCCCTGTGATTCGATGAAATAACTCTGGGCCTACTGAACGGCCAAGAGAGGCTAAACTAATTATAGGGTAGAGACCATAGGAAAGGTACAAGCTTCATAATTAATTTTGTTCTTGTATCTCCTTACTGTTTTTGGAATATAAAATAAATAAAGTGTTAGAATAAATTTAAAATAAATTATACATTCTACTCATGCTTATGAATTCCTTATTTACTTTTCAGCTATGGCCCCCAGACGTCACCCCCATGTGATACGAGTAGACGAGGCCCGACCGGTTGAATTGGATGACCAACAGATGATTGATCGAGAGGAGGAGGATGACCACTGGTAGAATACACTTCCTGCCTTCTAGTGACATAATATAGGAAAATATGAGGGCATTATCTTGGATATGGAGACATAGAGTTAGATGGAGGAGCTGGTGATCACTTTCAACATGATCCGAGCTATGAAAAAGTATTGGGTTCTTATAGTAGTGAGCTAGATATAAGGATAAATACATCCGTGGTGGATGCTTTACCTTAGGGAGATGACAGAAACTGAGATTTCATGGTATGAATTTGATAGAGACTTCCAGGAATAATTACTTTCTTCCATAATGATTGATGAGAAGAGGAAGGAACTAATCTTCCTCTAGTAAGGGAATATGTTGGTGAGGGAACTGGGGATTAAGTTCAAGGATCTCCAATGCTTCGCACCAGCTCTCTTCCCGGATGAGGAGTTCCAAGTGAGATTCTTAGAGGAGGCACACCGACCTTCTCTTCATCATTTTATTACACCCGTCACTATACCAACATACTTAGGAGTTTCAGAATAATTCCCAAGAAGTGGAGAGGTTGCACAAATTGGGAGGTATGCTGCAATAGGGGATCCATATGAGTTTGTCAAAAGGAAAGGTCATCAGCAGCAGGTCTCCAGCGTTAGGGCCTTCTAGGTTTTAGCTAGCGGAGAGTAGGAATCAAAAATTCCAGTTTTTATCTCCTAGTACTCTCCCTTTTCTCATGGGCATGAGACAGTGGTGATTTATCTGGGGAGGCCATGTTAATATTACGAACCAGGGCCCATTTTGAGCATCGTAATGTATGGTCAACCACCTCAATATAACCAATTGTTGGTCAGGCCCTTCCAGTAGCATGAGCAGCAAGATCCCACTCCATTGAGACTAGACAGTGCTGGGGGAGGCCAACCCTAGGGTTCTCCATAGGGACCTCGACCAGGGCATGTTCGGGGAGGTGGTCGACAATAGAGAGGTAGATGAGATGGGTGTGGGACATTGTATGTAGCAGAGGTAGCAGTCCCAATGAGTCTAGAGGTTGTTCAAGGTATGATCAGTCTGTTTAGTACTATTTCATGTTCTTTGCTTGATTCAGGTGCCTCACACTCCTTTTCTTCTCCCGGTCAATCCCATGCTCTTGGAATTTACGTAGAAATACTTCTCATACCCCTAGGGTTGAGTATGTTAATTTGAGGTCAGACAAGTCTGTTTGATGTTTTTTGAGGATGTTGACAAATATTGGGGCCACATCAGTCTAGTGGGGGATCTTATTCTGCTGCATATGCAGCCATACAATGTCATCCAAGGTGTTGACTGGTTGTTTTATATGCATTCTTTTATCTTCTACTTTCAAAGGAGGTTCGATTCACAAATATGGTCAGCCAACACGTAGCTTTATTTGGTGAGTGGAGTTGTTAAGACGGCAGCCAACGTCTAGAGCCTCTTCTTTCTTTATTGGACAAGCTGTCAATGGGATTAGAATACATAGAGATGGTGGACGTTCTGGGGTTGTTGGTGATTTCCTGGATGTCTTCCCCGATGAGTTTGTGACTCTACCACCTCAACACGATTTTGAGTTTGGGATAGACTTAAAACCCGATACCCATCCAATTTTAATGGATCCCCATCAGTTGAACCCTTCTGAGTTATGGGATTTATAAATTCTGGTTGACGACCTAATGAAGAAGGGTTTAATCTAGAAAAGTGTGTCACAATGGGGTTCTTTAATATTTCTTTCAAAGAAGTAAGACAATGGACTAAAACTATGCATAGATTACCATAGAATGAATCATGTGACATTCAAGAACCGTTACCCCTTCCAAGGATTGATGATTTTTTTTGACAAGAAAAAGGGGGATGGTTTGTTCAATATGATCGACATGCGGTTTGGATATCACTAGTAGAGGGTAAAAAAGGGTGGCATACAAAATACTACATTCAGGTGCAGGTTTGGGAACTTTGAGTTCATGGTCATGCCCTTCGATGTCAGGAATGAACCGGTTGTGTTCATGGGACTCATGAACTATGTTTTCCCTGAGTTCCTGGGCCGAGTCATCTTCATGTTAATTGATGACATCTGGATTTAATCAAGTTCAGAGGAGGATAAAGCGAAGAATCTGAGGACTATCTTGGAGCTCCTCCGACACCACAAACTCTATAGAAATTTATCCAAGTACAGGTTCTGGATGAAAGAGGTCCACATCCATGGATCCGTAGTGTCTCAGCAAGGGATATCAATGGACTCGTCAAAGGTCTAAGTAGTTGTTTCTTGGGCATCACCCAAGAATGTGTTGGATGTTCATAGTTTATTAGGTTTGGCAGGACATTATAAGAGGTCAATGCTCAACTTCTCTGTAGTTAGATCTCCTTTGATAGCTTTGAATAGAAAAGACCAAGCTTTCATATGAATTTATCAGTTCTGGGTATCTTTTAGCTATCTGAAAGGGAAGGTGTTCAGTTCCCCAGTGATTATGATTCCAAAGAATGGGGTTTTGTTTAAGGTGTTCTATGATGATTTCGGCTTGTGGTTAGGATATGTGCTGATGCATCAACAAGGAGTAATCTATTATGAGTCTAGGTAGTTATTTCATTACGTACGTAATTATTACACCCATTATATGAGCTTGTTGCGGTCGTGTTTTCAATAAATTTGTGGTGGCATTACCTCATTGGGGTGCTCTTTGTGGTCTTCACGGATCAAAACAGCCTAAGTTATATCTTCTCCCAGTGATACCCGAACATGAGACAACGAACGTGGATATCGTTACTCTAGGATTACGACTTATAGATATCCTACACCCCAGGAAAGGGGAATGTTGTGGCAGATTCCTTGAACATGAATTCTAAAAAAGTGGATGTTTGGGAATCTACAAATGATTGGAAGGAAATGGAAGAGATGACCACATTGTTCTTGGATGTTGGGGAGGATAGTTGAAGAATCAATCTATTTCATCTGATAGTGTAATCATTATAGGTATAGCGGGTAGAGGAGTCTCAGTGGGGAGACTTGGAGGCTAAGGTGATGTGTGATTGTGTTTTCCTGGGTGTTGCTCTAGAGGGATGTTTGGAGGATATTCAAAATCAGATACTATTCCATGAGGATCTTTTTTCCTAGTGGTAATGCGTGAGGTATTCCTATGTGATTTTCTATAGATCAACCCTAGAAGTGATTCCAAGTGTTTATAATATGTACCGAGGCTTGAGGGAATAGTTTTGGTGGCCTAGGGTGAAGTGGGAAGTGGTGGAGTTTGTGGAAAGTCTCCTAGTGAGTCAGCATGTGAAGGCTGATCACCTTGTTCGTAGTGGTATGTTGCATCCTTTAGACATACCTGAGTGGTAGTGGGATTACATCATAATGAATTTTGTCACAAGTTTACCTAGAGCCCAGGGAGGATGTGTTGCTCTTTGGGTAGTTGTGGATCAATTGATGAAATCAGCCCTCTTCCTTGAAATCATGGAGTTGAGCATTGCGGATTCATTTAGCACTCAGTTATGATGTAGCACTACTTTCTACCCTATGATGGTTGGGAAGACACAAGGGACCATCCAAATGTTGGGGGACATGCTGCATGCATGTTTCATGAGCTTCATATGATCATGGGCATAAAACATTCCCCTAGTAGAGTTTTCAAACAATAATATATATCACTATACCATTTTCATGGAAGTGTTAGAAGCCTTGCATGAAAGTTCGTGTCGTTCACTAGTATTCTAGGCAATGGTAGGGTAATAATACCTTCTCAGACTAGAGGTAGTGCAGAGCACAATAGAGAAGGTCCAGCTTGTGTGTGATAGGATGAAGGCAGCTCAAGATCGGTAGAAGTCATATTCTGATCATTGGAGGAGGCTATTGGAGATAGAGGTTGGGGACCACGTGTTCTAAATGGTCTCCCCTCAGTGTAGACAATGGGTATTTGGAAAAGGGAGAGAGATTTCTTCTAGTTTTGTCATCCCTTTCAAGGTATTCGGATGATTTGGTGAGGTGGAATATCAGTTGGCATTGCCACCGTGGTTGGAGATGATCCAGTGAGTCTTTCATGTATCTCATGTCCATTGGTATCTACACAATGACTCTTATATCCTTGACTGGGTTGAGTTGAATATCGAGGATGGTACGACATTCATGGAGTGACCAATAAGAATCGAGGGTCATGACAAGAAGATGTTGTGTGGGTGAACCATTACTTTGGTTCGTGTGTTATAGAGGCATGGTGGCCTGAAGGATATTACCTAGGAATGAGTAGCATAGATGCATTCCCAGTACCCGTAGTTGTTTCATGTTTTCCCTTGTATTCCTTTGTGCCTTACTTCTGATGTAATGTTTGACCTCACTTGTTATAGGATAAGTTTTTCCATGCTCTCTGATTTTGTCCGAAAAGTTCTCATTATGGGGAGGGTATAACTTGATCCCTAATCAAGATGCTTTAATGTAGATTCAATTAAACCCATGAAGATGAGAAAGTACCACCCAAAGTGGATAATATCTTGAACTGGAGGAAGGATCTCTTTAATCCATCTGTATGGATACCATGACCTTGGATTATGTGTAATTTTTTAGGTAGTTTGGGGAATTAGTGTTGCACAGTTTTTTAGGAGATTCGGGTTTAATATGTGACCTTGGATGTCGAGGTTTTTTCTCAAGCTTTCGAATAACCAAAGTTGATCTACTCCTGAGAGGTATCTTAAGGGATGGTTGTTCAGAACTCTTCTATTATGGGTTAGTTTTAAATTAATAATGATTAGAATAGTTTTAGAGGTATCAAATGTGATAACCTAGATTTCTATTGGCTACTTCCTTTGTGAAAATCCAGTGTTTAGGGTTTTCTGGGAGGGAAAAGTGGCTCATTTCAAGATTTTTCTGAACATCCAATTTTTTCATTGGCATGTATAACGACCCATAATTTACATACATTGTTAATACTTTAAAATTGAAGCATACTTATTACAACATATAACAAAACAACAAAAGGACCGTATAGGTATAGTGTCTTTAGAAACTGGGAAACATAAACAACTGGTTCATAAAGCATCTACACAGTCTCCCATTTATTTCATCATATCTATAGTCCCTTTTGGAATATCTTACTTAATAACGTTCTTCCTGACCTAGGGAAAGAGAACATACAAAAGGGTGAGCTCAAATGCTCAGTAAGGGTAAACAAAAGAAATATCAACCACATCATATTCATAATAACATAACTTTTGGAAATCTTAACCTGCAAAAGAGTGCATAATTTCATAACATGGGATAAATCATAGTAGTGAAATGGAATCCCAATAATCATAACATAAAACATGAAACTTTGTGGCATACACACATAATCATATAGAATCATTTTTTATTAGTCAAGACTCATTGCCAAGACTATCTTAGTGGACAAAGTCCCTTTCTGAACTGAGTTCACTCCTCTTTTCAATCCTGTTTCACTGAACCAGAATAACCTACTATTCCATCCATGTCTATCTCATGAGATATAAAATCTTTACCCAATTCATTGGAGGGAGATATAGGTCCCACCCATCTTATAATGATACCATTCTTATGGGTTCCACAAAATCATAAATCATACATCATTGCATAACCCATGTAATAAAAATGGGAATCTTAAACATCGTTACATCATAAAACAATTCATATAAGATAAAGGAATTCATAAAAATATAGGTCCCACCCATCTTATAATGATAACATTTTTATGTGTTCCACAAAATCATAAATCATACATCATTGCATAACCCATGTAATAAAAATGGGAATCTTAAACATCGTGACATCATAAAACATTTCATATAAGATAAAGGAATTCATAAAAATATAATTCCATCACAACATAATAAAATCAATGTAATAATAGGGATATAAACATAACCCTTTATTATCTTATATGGAGAATATTTTTGAGAAAACACTTGAACTCCATTCTTTAGGAAAATATCCTTTCTGCTTCAAAAACACTTTTCTTTTCTTAACATGTCGTACAATTCTAAACTAAAATTAGTTGATTAAAAATAAACTTGAAAACATGTAAAGGAAGATTCTTGGAAATATTGTTTTAAAAAATCCATTCATGCCGTATAAGTTTAAAAACATTCTTCTCATACTTTTTTCGGAAAAGTCAAAAAGTACCGCGTACGAAAAACGACAAAATATTCCTTTCATATATTTTACTAAAAACTCACCGAAGGGTAAAATTGGATTAAAAAAATTGTAGGTGGATGGAAATAACATTACATATTGAGGAAACATGGATGTGGATGATAAAATACACCCCAGTAAATTCCAAAGCATAAACAATCTCGGATAAAAATGAGATTGTGATATTTCCCTTACCTTAGGTCCAATTTGTTTCGTAAGTGTCTGAACCTCCTGTATAATGATTTAAATAATGTTATTGACTTATTCCAGAATCATAATTATTTTTATGATATCATATATGGTTCACTTATGACTTTATATTACCCGTTCTTTTGTAAATTTCATGTTAAAGAGCGTTTTAGGTAAAATTGTTTCATTTGTCATCCGAGTTTTGACTTGTAATTATTCATATGATTACTTAGATCATGATTACATAATTCCAAAATATAAAGCATGATTTATATATAATATATATTCAGAATATACATATATATACTAAATCAGTAAATGGAAATAAATACCCCATTCATGGAGATGGCAGGCCGTACGTACGCATGAACGCTGTTTTCATTTCCTTATTGAGTTGAATGGAATTAAGTAGATGACATACATATATATAAACATAAATCCAGTATCATTATTATGTCATATATTTCATGATTACATACTATATATACTTTATAATCATTAATTAATGGTTAACGTGGAGAATGAATCTCATCGCGTCGTGGAGACGGTATTCTGTACGTCCACACGTGCGGTGATTTCATTTTCTGTAGGATGGATAGATGGTGAAATAGGGTTGTTTCATACTTATAATAACATATCAGTATATGAGTGATACTAATGTTATTAATTCATGATCAAACAACTAAAGAAGAAGAAGTGGAAGAAGAAATAACGATGAAAGAATCGGTAACGGGCATTACCTCTTCTTTGAAGCGCTTCTTTGAGACCTCTTTTTTAGGGCACTAAAATTGGTCTTTGAAGAATCCCAGGACCTCTAGGATGTCTCTTGAGAAGTGGAGAGAATAAATTGGCAGGGTTTGGGCGAGCTTGAAGGCTCAAAGTGGTGTGAGGAAGAGAGGGAGGAGGTTTCCTTTTATAAGGGAGGAGAGGGGCACCTTTGGAATAACTAAAAATATTATTTTATTATAAAGTAAAATTCGGTTTTTAATAGCTCCAAGTTGAGTTATTTAGAAGATAAGGTGGGGATGGGTCTAAATACTATCATCCAATATAATTTGGACATGTTAGGTTACTATTTTAGCCGTATCATTTAGTTTTATCTTTAAGTTAGATAATTTTACTTTTACCGTGTCTTTTTTTGTTCTTACACTATAAGGTTAATAAACTTACCATAACAAGCCAAACTAACCCCAAGTTGTTTATTATTAATATATATAACCTTATCTATGTCATTTGGCCGATACTTATATTTTTAGGAATAAAATAACAATTAATAATATAATATTTGTTTTAAAAACTATTTTATGTCAATTTTGACACTATTTGGTAATTGAATTTTTTAAAACTCATAACAGAATTATTAGTTCTAAAAAAGTTAATAAAATCAATACTAACATGTCATATTAACCTATAAAATTAGTGGAATTCATAAAAAGTCTTAAATTACATTTATTTGGGTATTTATAACATTAATTATGTCAATATTTCATTAATAAGATAATTACCGCATCATAGTTGTGTCATAAATAAATTAATTTATTTAATGTCTAAAAATTACAAATAAAATATAATTATGTATTAAATTATTTTAGCTTTCTAATGAATATTTATAGTCTAATTTATCTTATGTATAAACCTATATTAAAATGATTTACTTATTAAACTTTGATTTTAACTATTTTAACCCTTCTTTAAATAAATTAATAATAAATGTCTTAATCTAATCCATGTGGGCTTAAATGGTCTTATTTTATTCCTAAGGTTGTTTTTTGTCGAATTACACTTATCTAATAGAATTAGGACATGTGTTAGGGTAATAATAATATCATTTTTACCCTTAATTACCCTATTTACTTTTAACCGTGGTAAAAAAAGTAAAAAGTTACTATTCACCAGAAATTATTTTCATCTCATTGAACCACATTTTATTCCTTGATATTAACCGTGTGTCTCGGATTTTCGAAATTCCACTCACAGAAGCGGTAAAATTAAGTTTTATGAAAATTCAGTTTTTTTAACTACCACTTAGTGGTTTCACTCTTCATCAAAAAAATGAAAGTTTCCAGAAAAATAAAAAAAAATTAGGCCTAAGATATTTTTAATATTATGAATTCAAAAATGATGTCTATTTTACCAAATTCAAAACATATCAGTTACATTAATTAATTTAAAAATTAATTCCCGTCGTCAAAACAAATAGCGTGTTTTTAAGAGATAATAACTATCAAAAGATTGACACTTGTTTATGTCTGGTTTAAATGTGAAATTACATCCAATGACCAACATTTTATTAAATTGTAAAAATATATTCTAAATATAATTTAAGACCACTCAAATTAATAATTTATCACTATTAATTATTTTGATTAAAAAATTTGTTTTTAATTAAAATTTAGCAATTTTCACTATTCATCAGAATATAAAAGTTATCCGAAAAGTACCAAAATTTCACCCTAAGCTAATTTCGATATTCTGAATCCAAAAATGAAGTCCATTTTGAGAGATAAAATTTATAAAATTTCAAAAAGTGGTTATTACTATTCATAACGGCTAGTTTTAATAATATTTTAATAGCATATCGTTGTTTAGTGAAACTCCGTATTGCGTACTACACACGCTATCGAGGAAGGTCGTGATTGCGTGTAATGCAAGGAAAGTCAAGGATGCGTGTTGTGCAAGCTACTTTTGGTGTAGCGTACAACAGAAGACATTAATGAAAAGAATATTTTTCATAAAATCTCAGGGTGTTACATTCTACCCCCCTTAAAATGAATTTCGCCCTCAAAATTCATCGGGGTTATAAATGGTTTACTATTCAAAAGTTTCTTTGATAGAAACCCACATTGTAAAAAGGAATACCAAAACCAATATTTAAAAACAAAAGTATGAAACATAAGGGTTACCCAAATAAACTAATCACTGGGTTTCCACATAGGTGAAAATATGGATATGGAAGAGAAATCTAACCATCATGTTCAGATGGAGAGTGGTAGAGAACATGGCTATGGAAAAGCTAGCAATCACAAAGCCATAAATTTGTGAGGATCTAAGGTACCATCTGGTTCATCAGATATAAGAGCACTAGGACAACATTTTTGGTTTTCAAGATCATTTCCCTAAAGTTGATGAAATTGGAATTAGAAGAAATACTTTCGTGATTTTGGTATCATCTCACCGTTGGTCGTTGTTTGGATAATTTCCACTACATCTCTTAAATAAATGAAGTTGAATTTTTCATTCGTGATGTGATAGCAGATCATGTGATAGAATGAAGGGTCATTCCATCTGTCTCAAAAAAAGGTTAGAAAAGTTATCAAAAAAATACATAAGTCCATCTATAGTGAGATTAATCATATATGGTTCCTAAAATGGACTTATACTTCATATATCATACTACTTAATATAATAAAACTAGTTTCTACTAAACAGGGATTTCCTATAGGCCAGTGGTAGGGGATAAAGGCCAGTCACACTTCGATTGTGGGTTCTATTCCCACAGCCTTGTCCGACGTGATGGGCTGTCGCCCATCCTGCAGGTTGTCCTTTTTATAAAACTTTATTACTATAACATCCCATCAATAATATCAAAAAAAAATTTATCCTTAAACAATACTAACTTATGTCCAACATAATCCATTCTAATCTTTAGGCTTATCCATAATACTGCAGTCCACTCTCATAATATAGTGAAAATGATTACCAGAGATTTAATACCATCGTTGATCCCCATATATCATAAGATATGTCTTTTTGGTCACATTCCAAACATTCAAAGGCCTTAATTATGCATTCTCTTGAATACCCATTGAACCTTAGTGAAAACATGAATGCACTTAAAAGTTAAAACTTTCCACATACCAAAATCCTCAAAATTCTATATACTCAATCCATGATATCACTTAGTCCTTATATCAATCATGAGCTCATGAATACTATCAAATATGTCATTTTCCCATTTTTACCTTCATTATGCGCATATCATCTTTTTTCCAAAAATATCTCAATCAGTTTCCATGGTTACCAGTACCATAAAGTTATTGAAAACCACAATAGATCAATACATAAATATTACAATACTCAACATTATTTTGGAATCCTATTACATAAACACTTAATCATTCCACCACAACGTTGTCATATTCAACATCGCCAATGGTGATCGCATGTGACTTCCCTTGGTCCTTTTCCTTAAGTGGTTTCTCATGTCGATCATCACTAACCCTTGGATTAGGGCACTTATTGGAATAATGTCCCATCTCCTTGCACTTGAAACATTGAAGTATAGTAGGTTCATTCTGTGTATCCCTTCCTTTGTTTGCATCATTAGAAATCTTCTTCCCATCATTGCGGCATTCAAATGCCCGATGACCTTCCTTTCCACATTTGAAACATTTACTTGTCCCTTTAAGACAATCTCCACCATGCTTCTTTCCACACTTTGAGCATAAGGAAACATTCATATTCTTTTCACCATTATTCTGAGATTTCTCCTTGAACTCCATCTTTCTTTTCTTATCAAAACTATGAGATGGATAAGTAACACCAACTTCCATTTCTACCTCGATAGCACAACACACAATTTCTTCATAGCTACTGAAGTCTCTTATAGCTAATTACCTTCGACGATTTGGTTTTAAGCCACTTAAGAATCGATTAACTTTAAATTCAGGTTGGATGATAAATCCAGATGCATACCTCTCAAGCCTTGTAAGATTCGCATTGTATACACCAACAGATTCATCATCCTTTTGATTTAGTTCAAGAATCTCCTTCTCCATCTTTGTTCTAAGAATACCAGGGAAGTACTCATTGAAAAATAAGTTCTTGAACTCATCCCATTCCATGGACTCAATTTCATCTCTTGGCCTTGTATTCTTGATAAGATTCCACAATCGATCAGCTTCACCTTACAAACGATATACTTCTAAGATGACTTTGTCATGTTCTGAACATTGAAGAACTGAAAATATCTTTTCAGTGGTACTGATCCATTGTTCAGCAACAAGTGGATCATAAGGCCCATTGAATGAAGGTGGACGTTTCCTCATGAAGGAATCAATAGAATATTGTTCCCTTCTCTGCTCATTTTGAAGTCCAGAATGATTCATAGCTTGTGTATGTATAGCAATAATATTTTTCACTCCATCTCCCATAAACTTTGTTTGTTCAAGAGTACAATCATTGCATTTTCAATTACATTGATCAACACGATTCTTTCAGGTTCCAGCCATCGTCTAAAACCCAAAAATGAATAGTGTGAGGGGAAAAATCACGCTAGGGAAAACAACATAATAAAGGGGGAGTACCTTCAATATCTAACATATTAGGTTTAATTCTAAGATCTTTAGCGAAATTCTAGGACTATAACCTATACTTATACTTAACCTTAGGGACATCCCTAGACATACCTTATAAATATCTCTAGGGATCTCACTAAAGTTCTCGCATCCTAGTATCCAAAGGTTGACTAATCCTTTCCTCTGATACAAACTATAACGACCCATACTTTACATACATTGTTAATACTTTAAAATTGAAGCATACTTATTACAAATTATAAAAAACCACAAAGTACCATATAGGTATAGTGTCTTTAGAAACTGAGAAACATAAAAAACTGGTTCATAAAGCGTCTACACTGTCTCCCATTTATTTAATCATATCTATAGTCCCTTTTGGCATATCTTACTTAATAACATTATTCCTGTCCTGGGGAAAGAAAACTTACAAAAGGGTGAGCTCAAACACTCAGTAAGGGTAAACAAAAGAAATATCAATCACATCATATTCATGAGAACATATCTTTTGGAAATCTTAACCTGCAAAAGAGAGCATAATTTCATATCATGGGATAAATCACAGTAGTGAAATGGAATCCCAATAATCATAAATTTAAACATGAAACTTTGTGGCATACACACATAATCATAGAGAATCATTTCTTATTAGTCAAGACTCATTTCCAAGACTATCTTAGTGGAAAAAGTCCCTTTCTGAACAGAGTTCACTCTTCGTTTCAGTCCTGTTTCACTGAACTGGTATAACCTACCGTTCCAGCCATGTCTATCTCATGAGATATAAAATCTTTACCCAATTCATTGGAGGGAGATATAGGTCCCACCCATCTCATAATGATACCATTCTTATGTGTGCCACAAAATCATAAATCAAACATCATTTCATAACCCATGTAATAAAAATGGGAATCTTAAACATCGGGACATCATAAAACAATTCATATAAGATAAAGGAGTTGATAAAAATATAATTCCATAACAACATAATCAAATCAATGTAATAATAGGGATATAAGCAGAACCCTTTATTATCTTAGATGGAAAATAATTTTGATAAAACACTTGAACTCCATTCTTGAGGAAAATATCCTTTCTGCTTCAAAAACACTTTTCCTTTCTTAACATGTCATACAATTATAAACTAAAAGAAGTTGATTAAAAATAAACTTTAAAACTTGTAAAGTAAGATTCTTGGAAATATTGTTTTAAAAAATCCATTCATGCCGTATAAGTTAAAAAAAACATTCTTCTCGTACTTTTGTCGGAAAAGTCAAAAAGTACCTCATACAAAAAATGACAAAAGATTCCTTTCCAATCTTTTACTAAAAACTCAACGAAGGGAAAATTGGATTTAAAAAATTGTAGGTGGATGGAAATAACATTACATATTGAGAAAACATGGATGTGGATGATAAAATACACCCCAGTAAATTCCAAAGTAAAAACAATCTCGGAGAAAAATGAGATTGTGATATTTCCCTTACCTTAGGTCTGATTTGCTTTGTAAGTGTCTGAACTCCCTGTATAATGATTTAAATAATGTTATTGACTTATTCCAAAATCATTATTATTTTTATGATATCATTTATGGTTCACTTATGACATTATATTACCCATTCTTTTGTAAATTCCATGTTAAAGAGCGTTTTGTGTAAAATTGTTTCATTTGTCGTCCGTGTTTTGACTTGTAATTATTCATATGATTACTTAGATCATGATTTCTTAATTACATAATATAAAACATGATTTATATATAATATATATTCATAATATACATATATATACTAAATCAGTAAATGGAAATAAATACACCGTTCATGGAGATGGTAGGCCATACGTACGCATGAACGCTGTTTTCGTTTCCTTATTCAGTTGATTGGAATTTAGTAGATGATATACATATATATAAACATAAATCCAGAATCATTATTATGTCATATATTTTATGATTACCTACTATATATACTTTATAATCATTCATGAATGGTTAACGTGGAGAATGAATCTCATCGCGTCGTCGAGACGGTATTCCATACGTACACACGTGCGGTGATTTCATTTTCCGTAGGATGGATAGATGGTGAAATAGGGTTGTTTCATACTTATAATAACATATCAGTATATGAGTGATACTGATGTTATTACTTCATGATTAAACAACTAAAGAAGAATAAGTGGAAGAAGAAATAAAGATGAAAGAATCGGTAACGGGCATTACCTCTTCTTTGAAGGGCTTCTTTGAGTCCTCCTTTTTAGGGCACTAAAATCGGTCTTTGAAGAAGACCAGGACCTCTAGGATGACACTAGGGAAGTGGAGAGAAGAAATTGGCAGGGTTTGGCCGGGCTTGAAGGCTAAAAGTGGTGTGAGGAAGAGAGGTAGGAGGTGCCCTTTTATAAGGGAGGAGAGGGGCACCTATGGAATAACAAAAAATATTATTTTATTATAAAGTCAAATTCGGTTTTTAATAGCTCCAAATTGAGTTATTTCGAAGATTAGGTGGGGATGGGTCGAAATCCTATCATCCAATAGAATTTGGACATGTTTAGTTTACTATTTTAACCTTACCATTTAGTTTTAACTTTAAGTTAGATAATTTTACTTTTACCGTGTCTTTTTGTGTTATTTCACTATAAGGTTAATAAACTTACTATAACAAGCCAAACTAACCCCATGTTGTTTATTATTAATATATATAACCTTATCTATGTCATTTGGCAGAACCATATATTTTTAGGAATATAATAACAATTAATAATATAATATTTGTTTTAAAAACTATTTTATGTCAATTTTGACACTATTTGGTAATTGATTTTTGTAAAAATCATAACAGAATGATTAGTTCGAAAAAAGTTAATAAAATCAATACTAACATGTCATATGAACCTTTAAAATTAGTGTAATTCATAAAGAGTCTGAAATTACATTTATTTGGGTATTTATAACATCAATTATGTCAATATTTCATTAATAAGATAATTACTGCATCATCGTTGTGTCATAAATAAATTAAATTATTTAATGTCTAAAAATTACAAATAAAATATAATTATGTAGTAAATATTTTTATATTTCTAATGAATTTTTATAGTCTAATTTATCTTATGTATAACCCTATATTAAAATGATTTACTTATTAAACTTTGATTTTAACTATTTTAACCCTTCTTTAAATAAATTAATAATAAATGTCCTAATCTAATACAAGTGGGCTTAAATGGTCCTATTTTATTCCTAAGGTTGTTTTTTGTCGAATTACTTTTATCCAATAGAATTAGGACATCTTTTAGGGTAATAATAATATCATTTTTACCCTTAATTACCCTATTTACTTTTAACGGTGGTAAAAAAAGTAAAAAGTTACTATTCACCATAAATTATTTTCATCTCATTGAACCACATTTTAGTCCGTGACATTAACCGTGTCTCTCAGATTTTCGAAATTCCACTCACAGAAGCAGTAAAATTATGTTTTATGAAAACTTCAGTTTTTTAAAACTACCACTTAGTGGTTTCACTATTCATCAAAAAATGAAAGTTTCCAGAAAAATACAAAAAATTAGGCATAAGCTATATTTTATATTATGAATTCAAAAATGATGTCTATTTTACCAAATTCAAAACATATCAATTACATTAATTAATTTAAAAATTAATTCCCGTCCTCAAAACAAATAGAGTGTTTTTAAGATATAATAACTATCAAAAGATTGACACTTGTTTATGTCTGGTTTAAATGTGAAATTACATCCAATGACCAACATTTTATTAAATTGTAAAAATGTATTATAAATATACTTTAAACCCACTGAAATTAATAATTTATCACTATTAATTATTTTGATTAAAAAAGTTGTTTTTAATTAAAAGTTAGTAATTCTCACTATTCATTGGAATATGAATGTTATCCTAAAAGTACCAAAATTTCACCCTAAGATAATTTCGATATTTCGAATCCAAAAATAATGTCTATTTTGAGAGGTAAAATTTATAAAATTTCAAAAAGTTGTTATTACTATTCATAATGGCTAGTTTTAATAATATTTTAATAGCATATCATTGTTTAGTGAAACTCGGTATTGCGTACTACACACGCTATCGAGGAAGGTCGTGATTGCGTGTAATGCAAGGAAAGTCAAGGATGTGTGTTGTGCAAGGTCCTTTTGGTGGAGCGTACAACACAGGACATTAATGAAAAGAATATTTTTCATAAAATCTCGGGGTGTTACAGCATGTCAGTACGTCGACATCTCAGTGTGTTGGAATGTCAGTGTGTCGGCATGTTAGTGCATCAACATGTCAATACATCAACATTGGTGAGTCAAGGGGGTTCGATGTCTATGAGTCCATGGCATTGATATTGGTAGGTTAGGGTATCAGTAGGTCAGGACATCGATAGGTTGAGATATTGGTGAGTTTAGGGAGTTAGTATCAGTAGGTCATCGCATTGGTAGCTCACCCATCACCATATCACTGTCAGTAGGTCACCGTATCAGAAGATCACCCATCAGTGGCTCATTTTAGGAGACTCACCCATCGATGACTCATTTCTAGTTTTACTGTTTTCCCCAGTTTTTGTAGTTTCTCCACTGTTATGTGTTTAGATCTAGGAGATGGTAGCTTATCAACTCATATCCATGTGCTGGTCTATATCCACTGTTTATAAAGGAAATTTTTAATTTCCCCATATCCGGTAACATCCCACCAGCCTTGTAACCTTCAAAATGCGTGGTTAAACCATTATCCGATTTTCAAGTACTTTGGAATCATCTCCCAAATTTTTACGATCTTTCTCTTTCATAAAATGATATCTCTTTTTTCCTTATTCCTTTTTGTTTCTCATGGTTTTTCTAGAGCCTTCCTTCTTAGAAGATTCATGTGTCTGTTCTAAAGCCCCTCCTGCTCAGTCCTTGAAGATATTTCCTGTTACTCGTATGATCCATTGTTCTTGGCATAAGGAAAATTTTTGATCCTTTGATCTTACAAATAGGGATTTATTTTTATTCTATTTAATTTGTGCATTACGTGGGGAGGGTATACAAATGAATATTTGTGAGGAACGACTGAATAATTTTCTTAAAAAGATGAAATAGATAAGAACTGGATTTGATCAAAATACAACACAGGTAAATTAAATAATAGGCAGAGAGTTGTTTGACATTGATCGCCTATTTTATTTGTTATCGTTGTTTCTATTGTGGTTTCCAAGGAAATATTCCTTCTGAAAATCACAACCATTGGTGGACTTTTCTTATGCACTGATATAATATTTTGGTTGGGATACTTTGATAAATGGTTGTAACAGGAAGAATGTTTAATCACTTATACTTATATAATTGAATGGATTCCCCAAGATTAAAACCCTTATGTGATCACCCTTTTTTATCAAGTGGACTTAAAGAACAACGCCTATCAAATTTAAATATGTCCTGTTGATAGGTGTGGCTGAGTGTTGTGTTTTGTTGAGTTTTTAACCTTTTGTGAGTTGTGTGGTAATTTTCATGGGAGAACAGTTGTAGGTTCGTACTACATTCCATGGGATTTGTTTGTGGGGAAGTGTAAGGGGTGTGTTGAGTCACATTTTTTGTGGCGTAGTGGTGAAGGAGAGGGTACAAGAACTCCATTCATTGGGTGGTTTCGGGTTTGATCATGGGAGTCCGCATTCGAGGCGAACCACTCCCCTGGGATCCAATCGCCTTACCAGGTCACCTGATTTATGACTGGGTGGTAAAAATGAAGCGCAACCCACCCATGCTGATGCATTACTTGAATAACCATCGCTGATTAGGTTTTAAACCTCTAGGAAACTCTTCCATATCAGTTGGAAATGGATCTTTCTCAGCTAAGGATCTCTCCAGAGTGACATATTAATGGGGAGGGTGGTTTCCTTGTGTGGAGGGTTCGAAAAGCCACACATGGGAATTCCTTTTTTAGATTAAGTATAGGTGGTGTGTTGGATTATAAGTCTAAGAGTGTGATTGATTGTGGAATGGATGAACTTATAGGTAGTTGAACTACCTTTTGATGTGTTATGGTTGTGAAGAGACATCAAGTAGTGGGACTATGGTGTGGTTATGGACTCGTTCTGGAGTGAGACTGCATTGGGGAATTTTTGGGCAATAAGACTGCATGGATAGTTTCGATTTTTGTTTTTATATGGGTATGGTTAGTAGTTCCCCAATAATTATGGAATAGATTTCATTGAACCCATTAATTAATAAATGGTGTGTGGTTTAAAAAGGGGTTAGGGTTGTGTTTTGTTGCGGATGGTTGTGCATTTAGGGGTGGCAGCAAAGGTGGTTTGTGTGAGTTGGTTATTATTCAGATCCCATAGGATGGGATTAATGTTTTTTTACATATATTTATAAAAATTATAGTTCCTTGGGATTTCTATACACACCCCACCCATTTTGAGAACTATGTACCAAAAACCTCCATTTCATGGGGGGTGTTTTCAAAACATCCTAGTGGGAGGACTGATTGCCAGATACTAACTTTATTCCTCACACCCTCTTCTGGATCATGCCACTCGGGCATATCTGGGTAGTCTGTAATGGAATGAGGCTTACCATAGTACAAGATTCTTTAGGAAAAGGTTTGTTTTGGATGAGGGGCCTAGGTCGTTGGAGGATGGGGTTTGTTTTCCCATGTATTTTTGGGATGAGGCCCAAGTGTCTTTGGGTGAGTGGTGTGGTTATTGTGGCCCAACTATATGTGGGAAAGATAGTGTGTGGTTGAGGCCCAGGTGTGTGTAGGTAGGTTTTGGTAGTGGGACTGCAGATGGGAAGAGTGGTAGCATCAAGATGTTATCCTTTTGGGACAAGCAGTCACCCAATGGGAAAGTGGTGAGGGGTACCCAAATATCAATGTGCATATACTATTACTTCACTTGACTTTCATTATTTTGTGAGTGTGCCTTGGTGAGGTTGGGTTGTTTAGTATTTATTTATAGGTACTTTGAGGTTTTACTATTTTCTCATAGAGGAATTAGTATGCTTCCCTCACTTGTACATGGGTAGCTTTAGTTTTCTTACGGAGTATACTTGTACGCTAACCCTACGTATATAAAATTGTGTTCAAGTTTCCTAGGGGACATAGAGGACCGTGTAATACTCTACTAGCTTGGGAATCAGTATTTTTTGTTGTTTTTACTTAGTCTCTTTTCTTTTGGTACTTTACCTTGGATTTTTCATTGTTCCTTATATCATTTTTACATTTAAACCTGCATGTGGGAATGGATTTTGGACTAGCTTTTGATTTTATTATTTGGATTTTTTTGGGATTTACCATATTATCTCTTGATTCTTTTTAAATAAAAAGCATAATGCCTTCTATCTATGTGATATAAAATACCCTTTGTGTTACTCTCCACTCTAGGGCCAATTAAGGATGGGACTTAGGGGTCATTGTCTCTCTTTCATCTTGAAAAAGGAAGGGTCTAGTTGTTTTTTATTTCTTCCCTCATCATGTAGAAGGTAGTTCATGAAAAACTTATTTTGGTATTGCTAACAATATCAAAGTCACATTATAGAATGATCACCATAGAGAAGGAAGAGATAAAGAAGCAATTGCAGGAGAATCTAGAGAAGGGTTTCGTACACCCAAGTGCTTCACCATGGGGTTCCCTAGTCCTCTTTGTTAAGAAGAAGGATGGATCAATTATCCTATGCAGTGATTATCGTGAGTTCAATAAAATCATGATAAAGAACAAGTATCCCCTACCTTGGATTGATGACTTGTTCGATCAGATCCGTCGGGGCCATTTGTTTCTCTAATGTGGACCTTCAGTCAGGATATAACTAATTAAAGGTGAGTACAGAAGATATTCCCAAGACTGCCTTATGAATAAGGTATAGAAACTATGTGTTCATAGTGATTCTATTCAGACTCACTAATGATCATGAAATATTCATGTATTTAATGAATATAGTCTTTAGAGAATACATTAAAAAATTTGTGGCAGTCTTTATTAATGATATTCTGATATACTCTAAGCGGTCGGGGAAATGCTAGGAGAGTTTGAATACTATGATAAAGACTTTGCGAATGGAGAAACTGTATGCAATGTACAATAAATTTGAGTTGTGGATGGAGTAAGTTTCATTATTGGTGCATGTTGTCACCATCAAAGAGATATTTTTTGACCATTAAAAGAAAAATACAATTGAAGAGTGGCCCAAGACAACATCTATAATGGAGATCTGTAGATTTCTGGGTCTAGTATAGTATTTTCGATGATTTGTGAAGAACATCTCACAATTTTCAAACCCAAGAACAATTTTACATGGAAGGGAGTTAGGTTTTATTGGACACAATAATTTGAAGACTTCATTAAGGAGTTGAAAAAGAGGCTTGTCACTACGCCAATACTCACACTCCCAACATATGGAGAACTCTCTGTGGTGTACATTGATGCTTCAAAGAAATTATTAGGGTGTGTGATGATGAAAAATGATAAAGTAATAGCCTATGCCTCAAGGAAACTGAAAACCCATGAGAAAAACTATTCTATGAATGATCTGGATTTAGAAGTTGTAATATTTTCATTAAGAATCCGGCGGCATTATCTCTATTTGGATAAGTGAGAGATATATATTGATCACAAGAGTCTCAAATATATATTAACACAAAAAGAGTTTTATATGTGCCAATATAAATTTATAGATCTCATCATAGATTATGACTTCTCAATCCACTACCATCCTGGTAAGGAAAACAAGGTGGCAGATGCTCTAAGTAGAAATGATCCTGCATCTTTGTCAATGATGAGAATTGAAAAGTATCCAATCTTCTTATGTTTTAAGAGGATAGACATGGGAATGATTATGGGGTGAAAACCATAAATACTTTCTCAAATAATTTTTCAACCATCCCTCATGGGGAAAATAAAGTATACTCAAGGAATAGATGGGGAAATTCAGAAAAGGGTGGAAACTATTAGAAATGGGAAATCTTCTGAGTTTATGATTGATGAATAATGTGTTGTAATATTTGGGTCACAATTATGTGTGCCATCCGATCCAGATATAAAGAAGGATATTTTGAATGACACACATAGATCAACCTTCTCTATCCACCCAGGGAGCACAATGATGTATCGAGATCTCTGGGGAAACTTTTGGTCGGACAATATGAAGTATGATATTGCTGATTATACATCAAAGCATCTAGTATGTCAACATGTAAGCACTAAATGATAGAAGTCTAAGGGGATAATGAAACCACTACACATACCAACGTGAATGTTGGAGAAAATCAACATGGAATTTTCATTGGACATCCAAGGATATCCAGAGGAAAAATCCTATATGAGTCATTTTGGATCATCTTATAAAGACAACTCACCTCATCACAATTCAAGATGACTTATCGTTAGATAAAATTACATGGATATATATCAAAGAAGTGGTAAGGATGCATGGAATAATACTATCTATTGTATTTGATCAAGAGTTTAGATTCACCTTGATGTTTTAGAAAGTCTCCAAAATACTATAAGCACTGAATTGAACTTCAGTACGGCCTATCATCCTCAAAATGATGGCCAATGTGAGCGAACTATTTAGACATTGGAAGATATGTTGAGATAATGTTCTATGGACTTGAAAGGAGGATGGGACCATCACCTTACACTAACTGAATTCTCCTAAAAAAGCAGCTTCCACTCAAGCATCCAAATAGAACCATCTGAATCCCTTTATAATAAAAGGTTTACAACACTATTGTGTTGGGATCAAGTTGGTCAGCATAAGATGATAGGACATGAAATGGTCCAAGAAATGGTGGAGAAAGTGAAATCCATTAAATAGCACATCAAGACATCCCAATGTAAACAAAAGATCTATGTAGATAATCGTTTATGATACCTTGAGTTTAAAGTTGGAGATAAGATATTTCTACGCATATCTCCATCTAAGAAGATCATGAGGTTTGGAAAGAAAGGAAATCTATGTCCAAGGTACATCTCCCCATTCAATATTCTTGATCATGTTGGGGTAGTGGCCTATAAACTAGGACTTACACCAACCATATCAAATGTACAAGACGTCTTCCATGTATTCCTCTTAAGAAAGTACACACCAGATCCTTCACATGTACTCTCTTCAGAGCTGGTACAGTTGGAGAATGATATTTCTTACGAGGAGCATCCAACAAAGATATTGGATCGTAGAGATAAAGTTCTAAAAAATATGACCACTTATCTAGTCAAGGTACTTTGTAAGAACTATATGTATGAAGAGGAAACATGGGAAATGGAAGAAGCAATGAAAGAAAAGTTCCCACACCTATTTATGGCTTAGAATATGGGAATAAATTTTGAGGGAGAAATTTTATAACGGGGTAATAATGTAACGACCCAATGTTTTATCAATGGAAATCCCCTTCTTATAATTATTTCATTTAATCACATGAAATAACAATAAAAAAAACTTCTATGTACTATGTGACCTTTAAACATAATATTGTCACTTCTGTGATTAGAATTTCAAAAATCTGTCAGAAATGGTTGTGATCAAGAAAGATGTTTGGTGTTCGATAAGACAAACATAATTTTTAGTGAATAGTTAGCTACCCTTTGGAATAGTAACCTACCCTTATGAATAGTAATATGACCATTATGAACAGTAAATCATCCAAAATAATAGTAACCTCACCCTTGAATGAATAAATAAAATTTAGGCATCTTATATGTGATAATATGACTATAGTAAAAGTATTAATATTTTTTTAATTCATAAATAAATAATTAAAATCAATTAATTTAAAAGATAATGTATTTTCCTAACATTTGTTCATAAATTAACAATTTTAGGCCTTTTGGTTTTAATATATTTTTATAAGACCTTAAGTAATTTTTGAAAGCATTATAAAATCGGTTATAGTTTTAAAATTCACATTGTTCAAGTAAATTATAACTTTCATTTAAAATTAAATTAATAATTTTTATAAAATTATTTTTAAAAATTGGATCTCCTTTTTGGATTCTACACATCAAAAAAAATTTAGAGTTAATATTTGATATTTTTCCAAAATACATAAATTTTTTATGAATAGTAAAATACAGTCAAATACTGTATATATATACATTATATGTTAAATACACTATTTATCGAGTCATGGATGATGTAACAACCTTGGGTTTGAACTCAAATTCACATAATACTATTTTTGGTCACAATAATCATTACTATTTCTCTTCTTATGAAAAAATAATAAACTAATGATTAAAATATTAAGAAAACCCTCCTCATGTCCACTATAAAAACCACCCACACTCCCCTCTTCTATTAACTCCTCTAAAGCCCTGTGCCTTCCCTAAATTTTTCACAAATATCTCCCCAAGATCATCCTCATCTTCCATCATCCCTTGTTATCCTCAAAAGACAAAATATTTTCTATTTAAGAGGCTCTTAATTTAGATTATATCAAGAGGTAAATTCATCTTTTCTTTTCTTTCATTTTTTTCATGTTCCTTTGTTCCCTTTTATTTTCAAACCTCTCCCCATCCAAATGGTATGAAAAATACAGTAAAATGCATGTAATATACATATGTTATGATAATGGGATAATTCATTATCATCTCTCTTTTCCCCTCCTTTTATACAAAATAAATGAAAACACCGTCCGTGATGTGTTAATTTATCACATTCAAAGATGACATGTCATCAATTTATATTACCATATTCAATTCTGGTCATAAATAAATTATTATGGTTTAACTAGACTATTAAATATTTATTTTAACTTATGTTATTTTCTGAAATCTTTTTCACACATGATATAAAATAATTATACAAAACAAGTTAATTATGAGAAAAATCTCCACATTAATCCAAACATTTATCATTAATATTTAATATAATGATTCACCTTAACTCAATATATCCAAATAAATCTTATAACCATGTAATCTTATGGATGTTCACTAATGTCTTATAACATCAATTCTTGACAACCATTTTCATCATACATGTTTTTCTTGAACATGAATATAAGTGAACATATCCTTAAAAACAAGGAAGAAAACGCTCCCAAATAATGAAATTGAATCTCTTAACTCATCAAAAAGGACATGAATGAAATTAATAAGGTTATAATAAATAAATATCCTATAATTTATATTATATAATTTTTAATTAATGAACATAAATTTATTATTCAGGTCATTATGTTCAAGGGTATAACACCATCCGACTTAATTTATGGGATCCTCTCTTCCTTACATTTATTCAAGAATCTCATCAATGATATGTCCTTTTATGAGTAGTTAATAATAAGTGGTATGATTTATCACCTCCACCATACTTCCCTCATTTTTTATAAAATAATATAAACCCATTTCCCTCTCATTAAGTCCTCTTAAGTTCACCCGGTACTATGCCGTTATACAGTAAGGTATTCTACCCGAACCACCTACATTCCTTCAGGTTTCTCTATCTTTATTTTTATCCAAATGAAGTTGTCTTATATTTTTTATATAAAATTTATAAATAAAATTTATATTATCCAAACTCAAGTTTCATGATCCACCCCTCATTCACTTTTGGGTATACACATGTTTTTAATTGATTCCCTCTTCAATATATCCCGATAAGCAAACTGGGTTTAAGAGAAATTCCCAAATTCTTAACCAATTTAAAGTACACCATACGACCTATTTTAAGTAAAAATTATATTTAAAAAAAATATTTTTATCATGAAAACCTTCTAGGTTCTGTTCTGGTTTTATATAAAATTTTACGCCGTTTTCTATTTTAATTGATCTTTGATATTTTCATTAGGCCACACTAAAATGTTTTAATTTTAAAGTATCATAAAAAATATTTTACTTATTATCAATTAAATTTTTAATAACTTATGATGATATATACCTATTATTACTTTTGAATTTACATTCTTAATATAATTCTTTTTTTCATGGACACTTATATGATACAACCATTATATTATGCTTTGTGTCTTGAATACGATACCCATTTCTTCCCATGGGTACCCTTATATTTATGTATGATTGATTATATATGATTCTTAATCTAGAAAACATATTAATGAACATGTTAATATGGGTGCTCCTAGATAGCGCTCCAATGAATTGGGAAATGTTGAGTCTCATGAGACGTTATGTTAAATGGTCTTAGTGGTTTGCCTTAACTTGTGCTACCATGTGAAATGGTCTATGTGGTTAACCTTGACTTGTGATACTCTATGTGCAATAAGCCTTGACTCTTGATAAATTCATGTTTTATGTTTCATCCATATTATTATGACTCAACGTTTATATGAACCCATTTTTATATGTTTTTATTTCACATGCTCCATGCATTTTTATAACATTATGCCACGCCTTTTAAGCCCTGTGCTGAAGCGTTATTACTAAGAATTTCTCTTTCTGGGATTTTACCACATCCATTTTTTCATGTTATTCCCATGTTACCCTATTAATATGTACGTGAACTATGGATGTTTGGAGCTCTTTTTGATGATAGAATACAGAAATGTTTTATTTAGTCCCATGTTTTATTTTTTATGTATCTCGTCTTCCAAGAAATTAGACTTCACGATCATTGGATTGTAATATGATGTTTTATTATACAAAAATAATGTAATGATATGTGTAAAAGTATAGGGTTGCTATAATAAAGTTATTCTTGACGTTATTTATTTATAAGGAAGAAAACAATATGTGGTAATTAGTGTAATCATTCTTAATACAAGACGCATTTATGTATTTGGTTTACCAAGGATGATAAATTCTTAATCCTTCAGGATTTATTTCCCTGTAATCATTTTAATGTAATTTATATCATACACCACCTACCAGACTTCTAGGGTCGGGTTTCTACATAATATGTGTCCAAAATTGATTACTCCTGGTGGATACTATCATGATAAAAGGAAAAATAATGCGGAAAAATATTTTTCAACTTCTTTGGTTGATGTTAGGCCATCAAATAAAGTGGAGACAAGTATGCTACTGGTTTATTCAAATTATTCCAATACTCTTTTTGACTTTGTATTTTCAAATTATTTTATTTCTAAAAAATTATCTAGAAAACTGGTAATATCACCTCTTGAAATCATTATAGAATATTTTTTAAAAACTCCTAGTAGGAGTATTAGAGAAACAATGATTAATAATAATATTAATATTTTCATTAGTGTTATGGTATTACCTTAAAATCTTGTAGAACTGCCAATAGTGGATTTTGATATCATTTTGGGAATGGATTGAATTTTAGTTGATCATTATAAAATAGATTATAAGGCCAAGAAATTTTTATTCAATGATTTCATTCCCCTGATAACATACCGAGAATCCAATAAATTTATTAATTATGGAAGTGAAATTTACCTAAAAATTGTTATTGAAAAAAAATAAATAATTAGGATTAGTGAAATCCTAGTAGTGAATGAATTTTAATTTTTTCCCCTTATGATTTTAATGGTGTGGTTATAGATCAAGAAGTTGAATTTACTATTTATTTAATGCTTGATACTAAGATTATTTCTAAACACTCATATAAATTTTCTCAATTAGAAATTGTGTAATTAAAAAACCGGTTGCAAGAATTTTTTGATAAAGTTTTCATTCGACCTAGAACATCACCATGTCATAATCGTATTTTATTAGTAAACTAAATATGTTTCTATGAGAATTTTAAATAATTATAGAGCCTTGAATAACATCACTTTTAAGATAAATTATCATTTGTCTCATATCGATGATTTTTTTGATCATCTCTAGGGATCCAAGTGTTTTTTGAAGATTGATATGAGGTTTGAGAACCATCATATGAATTTGAAGGAGGATGAAATTTTGATGATAGAGTTTCGTGTGAGATAAAGGAATCACAAGTTTGTATTTAATCTTTTGGAGTTATCTAATGAACATACTGTATTTGTGAATCTTATTAATAGAGTCTTCCGTTAGTTTTAGGATCAGTTTTTGGTTATGTTTATAGATTATATTTTGGTATATTCTAAAATCCACAAGTTACATGAAATGAACAAAATTATTGTTTTGAAAACCATAAAAGAAAATAAAATACATGGAATTTTGAGTAAGAGTTGATTTTTATTGCAAAAAAATTCATTCCTTGGTCCGATTGTTTCTAAGTATGATATAACTGTTGACCATGCAAAAATAGTTTGGTGAAGAGTGGCCAAGACCACCCAATGTCCCGTATATTTATAGTTTTCATTAATTTGTGGGTTATTACTAGTGGTTTTTTAAAATCTTTGCTGGGTTTTGTATCTCACCAAATAAGTTAACATTAAAGGGATTTAGGTTGTTCTGGATGAAAGATAGTGATGTTTGTTCTTAAGAACTAGAATGAGGATTGTTCAATGCCCTAGTTTTGGCCCTGCCTTCCAGAAATAGTGAATTTATCATCTAAGGTGATGCTTCATTAAAAGGGCTTGGTTGTGTCCCAATTATTACTAGTTAGGTAATTTCTTTTGCTTTATGTTAGTTGAAACCTCATGAGTGGAATTACTGTAAACATGATTTGGAAGTAACTATTATTATTTTTTCATTTAAATTTAGGGGCCTCATTTTTCTGGAGTGAAGTTGGAAATATATAATAATCACATAGTTTTTAAGTATATATTCACTCACAAAGAGTTGATCATGATAAAAATAATATGGATGGATATTATAAAATATTATGTTTTCATGATTCATTATCATCATGGAAAAGAAAAAAAGGTGTATGATGCCTTGAGTAGAAAACTTAATGCTACATTAATCATGTTAAATTTAGAATGTGACCTTAAAGTTAATGATTTTATGGATTATGGAATTGAATTTTTAGATGTAGGTACGTACTATATTTTGTTTCAAGTTTTAGTATAATAAACCTTTTTTAGGAATAATGAAGGAAGGTTAGAAGGTAGATCAATATTTACAAGAAAAGGTTTAATTTTTTAATAATGGTAATTTTATTAATTTTAATATTAATGAAAAATGTATTTTATGATTGGTAAAATCAATACGTGTTCCTTGTGATTCACAGTTGAAGAAAATGTTATTCAATGAAGAAAATAATTCTCAAGTTCCATTCATCTGAGAAATAATAATATGTAAATAGACCTTTAAGAGTATTATTAGTGGGATTGAAGGAAAAGAGATATTATTGAATTTACTATGATGTTTTTGACTTTTTATCATGTTAAAGAAGAATTAAAATTACCAGAGGGGATTCTTCAACCTTTTCCAATTCCATAGTTGAAATGGGATAAAATATCAATGGATTTTGAGGTAGGATTTCCAAATTATTATCAAGTTAATAATGCAGTTTTGGTTATTGTTGATTGTTTAACTAAATATTCACATTTCCTTCCCATTTAAGATACATTTTTATAGATCAAGATTCCTAAATGTATCTAAAAGATATTTTTAGTTTACATGGAGTGTTTCTCTTCATTTTATTAGACCACGATCTCATGTTTGAATCAAATTATTGGAAAGGACTTCATAAGTCATTGAGTATGGAATTAAATTTCAGTGTAACATTTCATCCTCAATCTGATGCATAGTCTGACTATACAATTCAGACCCTGGAAGATATTATACATTCATTCTCATTTGATTATTAAGGATGTTGGGATATACATATTTCTTTGGTTGAGTTTTCTTATAATAAATGTTTTTATTCTAGTATAAAAATAGAGCTATTTGAGGAATTATATAGAAAGCGGTATCAAACATAGGCTTTTTGAGATGATATTAGAGAAAGGAAGTTTATAGGACAAGAGTTGTTAGAGGAAATAGAAGAGAAATTTCAATAGATTCAAAAACACATGAGAAAAAAATCAGAGTAGGAAGAAAATTTATTCTGATAATCTAAGGAAATATCTTTATTTTTAGGTATGTGATCAAGTCTTAATCTAATTTTCTCTATAAAAAAATGTGATGCATTTTGGTAAAAAGGGTAAGTTGAGTCCACAGTTTATTAGACCAAAGGATATCCTTGAAAAAGCTAGATCAGTTGCCTATAAAGTGGATTTACATCCATTTTTATCCCATGTATAGTATATATTTCATGTTTCAATGTTAATGAAGTATGAACTGGGTTCATCTCATGTTTTAGCCCTAATGTTTTTTAGTAAGAAGAGAATATTTCTTACAAGGATGATTTTTTTAGGTTTTTGACCATAAGGATAAATTGTTACAGAATAAGGTAATTCACTAGGTTATGGTTTTATGGAAATACCATATGGTTAAATATTCTGCATGGGAATCTGAATATTCTCTAGGAAAAATTATCCCCACTTATTTGATAAGTGAATAAAATTGTGAGGATGCAATTTCTAAAATGGGAGAAGGTTTTAATAGGATAGGTAATGATAGAATACACCAATTTCATATTTATTAAAATTTATTAATTAAATATTAAATATTTAATAAAATGGACTCTATGTACAGTAACCTATACGATACACAGAAATTACTTTCTTTGAAATCTTGCATTGCATGAAAAATTGAGTTATAGCAGACATGAATATACTATTAATTTTTTTTAATTTGGTGTTTATATCTTTTACGTTGTATCGACGATAATGAATATTAAAAAATAAATTACGTTTACACATGTTTATATTTTTTTTTATATTCTGAAAATAGATTTTATATTCATAATATATGAATAAATCCATTTTTATGCTTAAAATCTCTATTTTTCTAAAAAATGGTTTTATCACCTTTTAGTGTTGCACCTATATTAAAAATTAATTTTGAACATTTTATAAATTTTATATGAAAAATAAAATTCATTTTATAAATAAGAATATTAAAATTAACATTGTGTGAATGTTTGGAATTTTTTGAGAGGTTTTATATTTTGATGAATTATAAAGAATACTGAATCTTAATTAAAAACTATATCTTCATATAATTTATTTATATTGTTAAAATATATTCACAATTGGATTTAAAGAATAATTATGTCAATGGTATATCCTTTGACCCAATTTAGTTTATTGTAATCAATTTCATAGTTAATACTTATATAAAAACCTAGCAAACTTTTTATCATATTCACATTCAAAATATGATTTGTCATTTTGTATGCGGGGTTAATTTTAAATTTATTTCATCCACTTATGAGTTTTAAATTTGAAAAAATAATTCCTTATTTTGAATCATAATAGTTTATCATTTCTAAAAAGATAAATTATATTTTTACCAAAAATATTAGTGAAATCAATTAATATAAATTACCACGATTAAGGTAAAAATGTGTTTACTCAGTGGTTAAAATTTAGACATAAGTGTCCAAATAACCATAAAATTTAAAAAAACCCATTGGATGGAAATTATTAAATCATATAACCTCCTGGGTCTAATATGAATCCTTATTGGTGGCAAATTATGTAAGTGACATCTCTGAATAGTTACCTTTTTACATTTACAAGTTTTCCACTCCTCTTCTATAAAATCCACTCACCCTCCCCCATTAATTCACTCTTATTAAGAACGTTTTCTCAAACACAACCAGAAAAAATAATATCCAGAAAATCCTCCCCTCACCCTAGAGTTCTCACTTTATTCATAAATGCAAGCAATGAATCCCTTTAGTGCAAACCAAAAGGAGTTACCCAAAAAAGAGGTAACATTCTTCAACGTGTATTTATGTTTTATTTCTTTATCCAGACATTAAATTATCCTTATTAAATTTTTATATAATAACATAGGTATCATAAATATACTTATATGACATTATTTTTATGGTTATACCTACACTTACACACACTTCCATCAAATGGGTGATGAAATTTATATTCATGTGTACGGTGGACTATCGCCTCACGAAACGATGCCGTTCATTTTTCCTTTACCACATATCATGTTTAGGTAGTATGATGGAATATATATATATATATATATATGATATTTATTATTTATTAATACTTATGGAATGTTAAATAAACATGCATTCTTTGTTTCCAAATTTTTTGGAGAATGATAACATTGTTTGCGGATATGTGGACTAACGCCTCCTCAAAGTGATGTTATACATTCACACATTAAATGGAATGTATTAAGGATGTCTTTAATAACCATATGTGAAATAAATAACTTATATATGATATTAATGAAATAATTACCTTTCTTTGAACATAATATATCGTATTCTTTTTTACCTTTTCACACACTGAATAAGTGATAACTTGGTTTGTGGACATGTCGACTACCACTTCCTTAACGTGATTTGATTCCTTTTACATCACTTGATTTATATATATCAATGTATATAAAAAATTAACATGGTATTTATGATATTATTATCATTTTATAAAGGAAAATTTTACTTACCTTCTTTCATAACAATCATTGAGAAATTAGAAGGTTACTAATGCATACATACGACCTACTTTCTCCATAATTGTAATGTTGGTTCATTTTTCATAACCACCATTCATGATTTGATTTAAATGTATAATTTATGTATAAATATGGTAAATATTTCTTGATTATATTTCTATATATGTTTTATGGATGAACCTGTTTACTATAGTTGACCAACCAAAGTCATTTATGACACACAAATAAAATATGGTCAAAAAACCATACATAAACATAATTATTTAAAAGTTGTCGACCAAAATGTAATAAGTGAAATAAAATTAATTATAAAGTTGAAAGGGTACATAATAAATTAAATAACTAACATGTTTTTATTATTTATGATGATAAAGACTAACATGACAATTCTGTCTCAAGGTAATGGATTTTATCTAAATCTCCATTCATTGAGGCATATTTTGAAGTTATACACCCAAATTAGTTAAATTGGTGTATATACATCCACTTCAACTTATCATATCTCTAATATATATATTATCATGTTATTTAATGTTTTTTTAAATTTTATTTATTCTTGGGGCTTATGATTCGAAAATTTCAAAGTGTTATGGGACACTTTGATTTAAAAATAACATTTTAAATGTTTAATGAATTAATTTTAAAACCTTTACACAATGTAAATATTCATGATTTTATTTCACATATTTATTTTTATGAATATAAATGTATTATGGAGGATATTTTATGAATATTTTGGTATTTTTATTCCTGTACAAGCCTTCATATTTTTAAAATAGCAGGAAACCCCCCATTTCCATTTTAGGGAGTTTTGTTACTGAAAATGTGTTTTGAAAATGGATTGACTATTTCAGTAACTTGACATGTTTTCTTGTCATTTTAAATGAAATATTATGAGTTTTTGGCATAAAAATACATTCATTTATGATTTATTATTATATATTATAAATGGAAATTTGATGGGTGGTTCCATGATAAACCAATGTGGGTGGATCTATGATAAATCATTGATAGATGGTTCCACAAAAAACAAATGAATAGTGGATCCATGATATCTCTCAAATGCATTGGGTATATAATTTGGCCATATAGATATACCATTTTTAATAGTTACATGTATGTTAGTTTACAAAAAGTTATTCAATTTATAAGATTAAAAATTATAATAATATCCCATGATACCTTTATGTTTTTTATTTTCTTTTAATGGGGTTTATGGTAATATTGTTATTTTAAAAGGGGTAATTAATGAAATTTTCTTAAAAGTAATGTATTTACTAATTCTTATGTGTAAAAAGATTTTTTATGATAATGTTTTAATGGGTTTTAGTTTTTATCAAGGGACTAATGGTTTCCTTCATTTTATATCCCGTACTAAGCTTTTAATGAACATCCCACACATTTTAATGTTTTTAAAGGGACATAAGGATGAGTAAGGGATTGGAAGAAGTAATGTTGAAAGTCATGAAGAGATTTCATAAAATTGATCATTCTTTATTTTAAATGTTTTATATTTTAGGAAAAATTGATATTATTAGGATGTGTCCACTTTGTATTGTATGGATCATTTAGGTTTGAGTTATGGCCTAATTCTCTAAAACTCTAAACGTGAAAATATACTCAATGTGAAAGAAAGAACATTCATGAATAAAAATCAATATTATGTAATGTTTAATGTTGGGTTCATATACATTATCTTATGACATAAATAATTGGTTTCGTTTCAATTAGTGGAGATTAATATTATTCATTACATGAAAGTTGAATGATCCTTAAATACTATGATTTTTGTTATGATTATTGATGAGTTATTATTAATATTTTTAATATGTTATTGATGTTTGGAGTATCATTTTTATCATAAACACTATTAATTTTACCATATGAATATTCTATAAGATATAGATTAGAATAATGTGTTCGAATGGGCTGGGTGGAGTCGAATGGAATGTGATGGTGATGATAATGAGATGGAGGCCAATATATAGGTGTAGGTAATAAGCATGCAGTAAATATGTTGTGAGAAATGTTTCGTTTAAGGAGCATGAATCTCCCAATATTTATGAGAAGAATCATTAATTTTATAAGATAAGTGAAATTTCATATTACAATGTGAACATTGAATGATATTAGAGAAAGTCCATGAATCTCATAAGTGAGAATTCATACTCGTATGAAAAAGGTATTGAGATTTATACAACTAGAAATTATAATTAGTGATTTATTATATGATATTTTTTTATTATTTACTTTCCATTTTATAATCATATGAAGCATATTCATTTAGATAATAAGTTTTTAATCAATTTGAGATGTTGTTTTATAGAATATAATAATGTTTTACATTATAATAGTTTATAATTAGTAAATTCAGTTTTTTCATTCATTTAAATTCAGAAGTTCATGAGTGGATTTATTTTCATCTACATTATATCTTATTATGAGATCACATTTTAAAATATATTATTGATTTGAGAAGTTGTTCCCATGTAGTGTGATGTATACTAATAATTTTATCACAATAAATAAGATTAATATATTAGCTATGATGCTACATAAAAAAGAATCATCATATATCAAATAATAATGATTATGAAATATTCTAAATGTAAAATTTATAAATAAAATATTAAAATTAATATAAGAGGCGGTATACTATAAACATAATTTATATTGTATTTATAACTTTCATAGGAATTGGAATTATTTTGGTGAACATTAATGATGTTTTCAAGTTATTACAAATGAATTTTATGTTTTTATTATTTTTTAGGAACATATAGAAGTGTTCTTAAATTTTTAGTTTAAGGATGTAGAAAAAAATGAATATAAATTACACATAATATATGTTTCATAGATATGAAATTTTACAAATATTATAGTTGATATTCAGTATATTCTTATGATTCTTGATTCTAATGTCACTAAAAATTGTTTAAGTATTGGGTTTTAATATATGTGTAAAATTATATAGATAATACATATGTTTATGTTATAAATCATCCTAAAATACCTAAAACAAATTGGATGCATAAGTTTTTCTCAAAATAAAGGATTTTTAATGCCCCTAGAGATTACAATTCATATAAAAAATTTTGTAAATGGTATGAAATAGTTTCTCTAGAAGACTGGAAAAGGACTAAAATACTAATGATCAGGTGAAAAGTATAAAATCATACATATAAGTTAGAAATTATTTGTAAATAAGATAAAAAAGGATACACCCTAATATTTTTATGGAAAAAAGTAATTACATATTGGTTAATATATTAGGAAATGTATGAGCCCATACTTTGATGTGTAAGGATCAATATTTTTTATGAAATAATCTAGTTAGGAAAGTTCAAGAATCATGGAGTTTTTTTAAATTGTATTTTGGGAACCTTAGAAAGAAAACAACCAGAATGAGTATTCTAAATATATTTTATTTTTTTCATTATTATACTATTCTTTGTGTTTTAAATAATAGTTTCAAGGGTTTATCATGTGATTAATGTTATTATTTCAGAACCTTATATGAAGAAGTTAAAATAACTTCATAAAGATATTACCATGTTTTTTTGCATGATGAGGAATATATTATGGGTGTGTTTCATTCCATGGGATATAAATTTCACATAGTTACAATTTTATCATGTATTCAAATCCGTTTTAGGGTATAGATATCAAGAGGTTTGGGAAGTTTAAAATATTTTTCACATGGTAAGTGATGGTGATTATGAGTATTACATGGATTACATATTTTTGATATCGAATTTGGATATTTTAAATGATATTGTTTATTATTAAAATATCCATTTTAATTATTAAATTTTAAATATCAAGTATATATCATGGACACATCTTTTTTAATATTCATGACATTATTGTTAATGAACTATACTAGACATGATAGAAAGTTTATATTGTAGAGAATTGATGTGCCAAATTTATTGGGACTAATATTTATAATATTATATGAATATATTTAAGATAAAATAATAATAATGGGATATATATTATTTGACATCAGTATTATCTAGTATATTTAATGAGTTGAAAAAGAAAATGGAAATGGAACAAATATTTCATCCAATTTCAAAATTAGTATATAGAGAGAGAGAGAGTTAACCCTATAATCAGACTTCATAGTTCATGAATTAATTATTAAAGTGTTTAAATTATATTATTAGGGATGATATTTTCCATATAAGAATAGTAAGATGAGAATATTAATGAAAATCCAATTTATATACTACAATTCCTCCCAATAATCTAAAAAAACTAAGAAAACTATCCTATAATATTTCTATATTGTATTTTCTAAAGAAGAGACGAGGTACAGACTAAGATAACTTTAAATTAAAAAAGGTGAAAAAATTCATACTATCTTGAATTCACATGATTTTTAATTACAGCTGATCATACATCAATATAACACACTCAATATCTTGTATTTTATTAGCTATTTTTTTATTCAATTTTACATATTTGTTGAGAGTAGTATGGGTTCAATGATATACCTTTTCCAAATATTTCACATGAAAATGAAAATGACACTGTGTATCTATGGGATTAAAACTATCGTACACTGGGGATATAGTTATAAATCTTGGAGATAAACTATATCATAGAACCCTAGTGTTCCTTGATGTGTGTTTACTAATTTTCATTTGATTCATTAAAATATAAGAGAAAAAGTAGTGAGATATAAGTTCACTGAATAGGCATAGTGGAAAATAAAGGAAATGGTTTCAATTAACTATATGTCATCAACACTGATTCACCACTCCCCATTTTTTCCATATCTAATGTGACCATAAATGAGAAGTGGCTAAAAATACCACCATCCCAGCTTTTTAGTGTATCCCCAGAAAAATAATAGTTATAACTATGTATTTTAATGCATATCAAGCTAATTCTCATATGGTTTTTGGATGTAATGTGAATTTTACAAATATTGATAGAGTGTTTCCTTCTATGATATGTTAGATTGAATTTACATGATTTTAACTCCACATTTCCAATTCATATATTAATAATTTACCATATTTATAGAGAAATCTATTAATTTTTTTATTTTATTCTTTATTTTTACACTATTATTTAAGATTAATATGGTATTTTCAAACCAACTGATGGGAATTACTATATACCATGTTAAAATAATCATATGTGCTAATGCATTTATATGTTGACATATGAATTTAGTCTAATATTGGTCTTAAATTTATTCTCTAGGGGTTTAATTGTTGATAAATTAGGGGTGGGGGAAATATAAAATAATAAATTCTCTTTTGACTCTAATAAATATATGGGAGAAATATTCAATAATTTTTTAAATAATTTTCATAATGAAATTCATATATGAAAATTGAATATGGTATCATTGTTTAAATATTTTAGGGTTCCATGTTAATGGGAGGATAGTGATTCTAATCAAATATCATTTCTCATCATGGTAGTTAGTATAAAAAATTCCAAATATGAGGCCAATAAAAAAACAATCAAATTAAATGTCACATATAAATTATAGTGATTATATGATATCAATTATTCTTCAATATAAATATGAATAATATAATGATAGGAGGTGATATAATAATACATGTAATACCACCTTTTAGAATGGTTCATTGAATTCTGGAGTAATTTGAATTTTTGATTTAGTGCATGGTTTTTCTTGAGAAATAAAATCAGAATAAAATTCCATGAATTTGAATATATAAAAAGGGTGATAATGGAAGAGAATAAAGGAATATATGTTTTCAGGTATTGTTGAAAGAGAAAAGTAGAAGAGGTTGAGGATGCTGGGATGTTTTAATATCCACTGATTAGCCAATGAGTTGGGAAGAAAATCGACATGTCACTTGGACTAACCATCCTTCTTGTGATGTCAGATTTTCTATTAGGTGTCACTTATATGGTTTTTTTATTAGTTTCCATTCCATGGTTTAAATGTAGATACCACATAGTATTTTGGAGGAGGGGGTTCATTAGAGAGGGCCATTCATCCATATTCTTCCCCTATCCTTTATTCATAGGTTCCCCATGATCCATGGTAATTATGATGGCCATTATGTTGAAATTTCAAGGTATGAACATTAATTCTTCACCCATTCACCCATATTTTCATTTGACACTGACTTCTATTGAATTATTCTATGGATATAATGAATATTTTAATAGATAATTCAATAATTGTCTGATAATGATTTGGATTTGGTTTATCCTGGATAGAGGATATATTAGGAGGATGATTTTATGCAGATACACAAAGTTTGGATTTTGGTATATTTCACTTGGATCTTTATTTTAGGTTTAGACAAATTTTCATGAAATGTCACTTTTTAAAGATCCTATAATTTGGTTATTTTACTATTATTCCATAGATATGTACCTCATACAATGTATCTACATTGTCCATTGTTGTTTTTGGGGAGGTAAGTGACTAATTTTTTTTCTTTGTATTAAGAATAATATAGAATAAATTTACAATTTATTGAGTGTTTCCTAATAAGGATTTTCCAAGAATGGTTTATGAGACATGTTTGTAATCATCTAAAAATGGTTATTCATGGTTCATCTGAAAGGATTTTGTCTAATGAGATTGTAGTAATTCTACCTATCTAGAATAAATTATTTATGTAACTAAAAATCATAATAATAATTTTTTTTCAGAAAAAATGTGGAATAAGACCTCACATGGGTGGATGAGAGCCAGTTGAGCTGAGAAGGACTTAAAAATCTCATGAAGTGATCTTTTAGGCTATGATATAAAGGGGAAAATAGATTTTTAATGAATTTTGTCTCTAATACATTTGTTATGGTTATTCATTTAAATAAGATATTGGAATGCCTTATAATATGTTGGCTCACCATTGTAGGTGATTTGACCTTAAAACAAGATATCATTTTATTAATAATTACATTTATTTAATGTGACATAATTACTATATTTATAATGAAATAAGATTCCATGGCCCTAATGAAATCATTTTCCTTGGTTGTATATCACAGTCATTGAAGGTCAAGAGTATTATTGTAACTGTGTATAATGTGTTATGTCAGCCACATGAGAGTTTCTAGATGGATAATTTTGGAAATGTAGTGTATGTGATAGGAGAAAATGGATTCCATGAGTAAGAATGAGAAAGGAATTGGAATTTAGGACGAAAATAGAATTATGGAATTATGTGGTGTCATATATCCTTTAGGCTAGGTGGCACAAACTAGAAACTAATCGACATAGAGGACAAAGTTGGGTGCTTTATTATAATTTACTATATTGTTAGATGATATAGACTATTTATTGTTATCCTTGGGTGTCACCATCAAACAATACCTAGACTAGGTGAGTTTGAGAGGACATATCATGGAATTTTTGTTTGAGTTGTGACTAATGGATGTATTTCCCAAGAGTGATGGGAGGATCCTATAGAAATTTATTGGTTAACGATTAATATTTTTTATGGATATTTTTATGCAATAAATTATGTTTTGATACATGAGTTAAATATTTAAATAATAAATTATGAAATTTATTAAATTGGATAATTATTATTATTATTGAATTTTTGGAGGGACCATGTTATGATTTTAAGGTCTTGTATTCCGATTATTATTATTATTATTGGGGGGAGATTGGATGTGATTACAAGGATTGATATACCCATTTTAATTATAATTATTATAGAGCCATGATGTGAGACCATGGTCTGTATTCCCATTATTATTTTTACAGGGGGATCAAGATGTTATTCTATTTTATAGTATACCAACTTCTATTATTATTATTTGGAAACCTTGAGGTGATTTCAGGGATATAGTTTTCCCATTATTATTATGTAGTTCTATGACCATAAATATAATCCTTAGATTTGGTGGTATAACATTTTCATATATTTTAATTCTACTATGTGAAGAGATATCTTGCATTGGATAATACATAAATAGTTGATCTCGGGTGTCATGCATCTCCCAAGGATTGAAGATGAATATTTATTATTTATTCTATGATTTCGCATATATTAATTTATCTATTCTTATTTGTAATCACAAGAATATATAAATATATTACTAGAAATTTTCAGGACCTCATTGATGGTTCCCTTCTGAGTTATGTTATCAAACCCTGCATGGGTGTATATTACACATGGGTACATAACCATCCTTCACTACTCACTGGTTCAGGTTAGGAAAAGATCAAGAGTATCTTTACTGATCAAGATAGCTCAGATGAGACTAACTATTGGGATGAGAAGAGGATCATTGATATAATATATCTTTAGAGTATTTTAGATCATTGATTTATTTGTTATTTTTGACCAGTCTAGTGGGAGTTTATTTTTTTGTATGACCACTATTATCCATTTCATTATTTAATGCTAATCACATTTGGGTGTTTATTCCTTCTCTGCACTATGATATTCATTAATGAGGATGATATTTTAATATTTAAATTTATATTTTTAACGACAATATGAGTGTATAGTCTCCCCGCAATATCCTCTTGGACCCTCTATTGTAGTCAAACACCACTTTTATTTATGGAGGTACACATGATGTCACATAGTGACCAGATTAGGTTATTACTTAGAATGAACCATAATAGGGATTATATAATAAATCATTATAATTTTATCCTTATAAAGTTACTTCCACATATCAATAGATTCAAAATAATCCATACATAGTGGTTCATTGGTCCATTCTATGAAAAATTATATTTTCTATATTATATTTCACACAGGGATGAGTCATCTTAAGATTCTTCAACTTCTACTGTGTTCCCTATATTCAATCTTCCTATTTAAGGGACCAAGGTTTAGAACATTGTTAACCTGATTAATCATTGAATGAAATAAAAATTTCATTATAATGGATATTTTGATAATATGGGTTTTATTTAAAGAGATTCAATTGATAAGACAATTACATTGAAGTGAATAAATTATTTTGAGGCCCTTGGCATAAAATTAATGATTTCATACATGGAAGATCCTATCAAAGGGTTTCACGGGGAGGAAATCATTGGATACTATCTTCATTATCAAGGTGAGGACCTTTATTTTAGTTTGACATTTTTTATAGGGAGTATTTTTCATTCCATTATCCTATGTAGGAAATATTTAGATACTATATTAATCACTACTATGGAGCGGATATTTGTGCTAATTGTATGTTTTATCATAGAGAGGATATCATTGAGGTATATATTATATAATATCACCATGGTTTCAATATTCCTAATTATTATTGTGAGAACCTCCATGAAAATTACGTATTTCATTTCATGGTGGAAGTTCACATAATGTACCATGGGGAGAAACTCTATGTTTTTTCTATTCTTGATTTTTATAGGGAGTACCTCTAGGGTGCTTTCAATTTTATTATAGGTAGGACCTCTATAATGAGTAATATGGGGAGGGAATCTAATTTTTTTCATACACATATTTTCAATGGAGAGGACCTAAATGGTTGTTTTACGTCTAACTATGTATTGGATCTATATAGTATGATCAATGGGGAGAACCTCCAAAGTTGTTTCAATAATTTTCAACAAGGAGAGGACATCATTTTAAATTTGATATTTCCTAGTGGTGAGAACCCCAAACAAGGATACAATGTAGATTTCCTCCATGGATACTAGTGAAATTATTATATGGTAGACCTGAATAATTATTTATCATGTTTTTAAAAAAAGGACATCTGAAATATCTTTGTTCCACATAGGTTGGACCTCTATGGAGTCTATTTTTGTTTTTAGAGGGATGGATTCGTTGATGTGTGTTTTTATCTCTCAAGGTAGATGAATAAGTGAATCAAGACTCTACTTTCTATATAAATTATGGTTAAGAAGTATAACTCGGAGTAACATATATGTCTACTCATGCTACCATTAGTAAATAAAATTTTTTTTGGGTGAATTAGTTATAGAAAGTCTATCTACCTGCTCTTGGGCTATGGTGGTATTTTTTCATAGTGGGTGATCCTCTTGGTATAGGAGTTTATATAAATGGGGAAATAACTACATTAATAAATTCTAGATAAGACTGGGTTATGCGATGGTATTGATGAACATGATTTATTGGAGTCCTATTGGGTGACTCCAAGGTCATAAGTTGTATGTAAGGTACTTCCATAATAGAACCTTTAGATAGAGATAAAAATATTTTAATGATTTGAGGAGTGGAACCTAAATATGATTTATTAGACGATGTGTTCTAATTTTCCCCATACTAGTTGTTAAAGTGACACAAACCATTATGTCTTCCATCCTTCTAGGATTTCTAGGGGAAATTTTTTTTTTGATTGACTCATCAATGATTTACATAAGAACTAAAATATTTTTTAGTTCAAAACACAAACATTTCATAGGGGAGAGTATATATTAGTCCCTAAAAATATGAGGTGGTTTTATAGTTAATAGTGGTATAGGTTCAGAGTGATACTAATCAAGGATTAATGAAATCCCTAAATTACATTACTTTACCCCAATGATTCATGGTAATATTGATGTAATATTGAATATTAGTCATGATTATCCTTTAAATTATGTAGTAAGTATCTAATAGAAACAAACCATTAATATAGTAACAAAATATGGGATACTAGTTCAATCAATATCATTCATTGTAATAGATTTTACATTATCTTATCCATTTTTTATTTTCAATGTTTACATAACCCATTTATTTTTGAGTGTCCCAATATCATATTTTTCAAAATAAAGAGGAAGGGTTTTTAAATCATCCTACAAAAGAGATTTTTTTATTGGGACTCCATTATATTTTTATGTAATGTTTTTAAATAAATTTTTATAATAATAATGTTTACCTTTGTTTAAAGTGATTGATTGACCATTATTCATTTGAGTGAACATTGTATATAATTAAATTATTTAATATTCATTAAAATTGGTTACAGTGAATGTTGGTTATACTATGATTTAATGGAATATAATATGGAACAATATAGTTCAGTAGCATATTCAAAGGTGTATATGATATTTTGTTACAATCATGTTGAAATGAAACCTACACATGAGAGTATACATATTTTTATTTTTTAAACCAAAACCCAAGTAGTTAAAGGTAATGGTTTAAATATATGTGACGTGGTGTTATACCCTCCATTATAAATGAGGCATTAAAATATTGTACTATAAAGAAGAAATAACATTCAATTTGAAGACGAATGAGTTTGGAGTTAAATTACCCTTTAATAACGAGTCTTACTATTTAAAGCTATATAAGGTGGTATATCATGAAATTTAACATCATGTGTGAAATAAATTATATTTTTTAGTTTTGTTCATATATAAAATCCCATTAATTCATTCCATTAAATGTATTGTGAAAAATACATTTATATCATTTAGTTTATAGTCATACGACTTAGACGACTAGTCAAAAGATTCCATGAAATTATATTAATTTTTAATGTATATAATAAGATCACTTGATAAGAAATCATAATATATGGTTTTGATAAATTTATTGAGAGCTCCACTATTAAATGAATCTCAAGACAATGAGTGTGCACATTATATGTAATCCTCCTTGAAAGCGTTCCATTTAGGAGTTCTGTGAAAGTGTGAAGTTTATGATAGGAATGTTCCAAGAGAATGTATATATTTATATGAACATCCATGCTAGAATATATGGTATGGAGGAATTTCATAGGATCTTAAATATAAAGTATCATCACTATCAAGGATGTAAATGGATAACCAAGATTTGGGGACCCATGTTAAAAGAGGAATTTGGTAGGGGAAATCTTCTTTTTGATGTAAAATATTATTTATAAGTTGGGTACATATTCATATAATCCACAAAAATATATGTGATGAAATAATATTTGGAGTAGAACCATAAAAGTGATGCGTTCATGGAGAAACTACCGTCTCAAGGTTATTCATTTAGTTAAATTTATCCATTAATGTCAAAATGGGTACTTGGATGACATAAGTAGTATTATATAAGGTGGGCGACCTTTAGAAATCATAGGGGAATGAGGAATCATGGTAGATGGGAGATTCATCCTTGAATTTAAATTTGTATGGTGAGAACACTATTCACCCAACATTCTTTAAAATATTCCCCTAAGTAAATTCAGTTCCAAATTCATTTTTCAATACACTATAAAAGTGGACTTTCTGAAAAGAATTATGCATGAAACCTTTAGATACCCAAATTAATCTCTCATGGTTTTCCCAAATATAATGTCACAACTCATCCCCTGTGTCCCATGCCGTAACTACCCCAAGCCCACCTTACATAGGACAGGGGCTGGTGACTAGCACTGAGAACGCATATCCTAAAAAACGGAAGGCATTTTATTTAAACCTGTACAGAGGCACACAAAAAAGACTATGGAAATGTAAACAAAGAGTGAACCAAAAATTTCACTAAGACAACTACTGAAGGTACAATACAAACTGAATGTAAAAAGGGGCCAGAATACAAGCCCAAAACCACAAAGGAATGTATAGCTATGAAGGTCCGTCTGCTCAAGCCCTACCTGAAGGGTAGGTGAAGGGTAGCTATCTGTAACCATATAAGTACATCTCATCCACACTGTTTCACTGGGAACCACCTAGTCTGAGACATCCAATGCCTCTGTCGAAGCGTCAGTCACCTGAATATGATAGGACATGTACGTGTGAAGCCCGAGTAGGGGGGAGTAACACAATACTCTATAGGGAACCCAATACACAAAGTAAATTCCACCATGAAAGACCATGAAGTAAAATCTAGAAACAAAAGTCACAAAGTAAAGACAACTCACACCAGGTATAGGTGAAATTATAGAAAGTACGATTATTAGTCATAAAGCTGAACCATATTATGCTGCTGAGGGAGTCATCCCTGATGATTATCTAAGGTCTACATTTCTTCTGGACTATAGAGGTCCACTCTTCTACTAGACCACCAAGGTTCTCTCCGATACTAGACCACTATTGTCTGCTCTACTACTGGACCATTGAGTTCCGCTCTGTTACTGGACCACTGACCTATGCTCTGCCACTATACCACTGTGGTCTTATCTACTAATAGACCACTAAGGACTACTATGCTACTAGACCATGCGGTTGTCATGGCCACTAGACCACTGAGGTCCTATCTTTATATCATTCACCTCACAGCTAGCCATAGGATTCCAGCGCATAGAGCACTTGATTTCAAGAGAATCTACTCTTAAATCTATCATTCACTTATCAACTACAATTAAGTCTCAGTTAGAGTATATGCAAATTAACTTCTTGTCACAAGGGTCCTAGCGCCAGAAACGACACATCAATCATACACTCAGACTGGAAGATATTGGAATTTTACATAACATGGGATAGTTGTGTCCGAGCCCAGTTTGACTTGGTTGGACCAACCACACCAACCTAGTTCGGGAGTTATGGATAACTCGACCCAACCAATTTGGGTCTGGGCCGACCCATTCACCAGGCCCATTGGGTCTTACTAGAATCGACCCAGTTCGACCGTGGGTCCAACCCTCTAGGTCGCCTAAAAACCAGATATAATTCCTCAGGCTTGATCCCACTCGATCGGACTGGTTCTGACTAGATGTGCTGCCTAGAAGTCCTATTTTAATCCATCCCAGCTCATATTAGTGGGTCAATTATTCTCTATCTTGGGTCACCCAATAGCCCGATTCGCTCCACTGGCATAGGCTGATGTCAGGTCCAGCGTGCTGCTCTAGACTAGTCCACTGGGCGGGCCGATCTGATCCACCAGGGATGTGTCATTCATCGTGTCCTTGATCCACCAATGAAAATTGAAGGTTCCATGTCCCCCTCTATCACAGTATCATGTTGCAGCCTCCGATGCCCCACGGTCGGCCTGGGGAAAATCATGTCCTCCACATGCGGTCCGTTGACCGTGTGCCGCCACCTCGCACAACACTGCATCGCCCCCACTCTACTACGCCATGCCATGGCTGCAACCATCATCGCCACCTGCAGTCACACCGTTGTGGGTCCCTAACTTCTTCAATCCACTGGTGGTGCCGCCGTGCACCGTCGCCATCAACCCTCCTTCCACGTGTTTCCACTGTTGAAGTGGGGGTATTATTTGCATTCTAAAAGAACTGTTGCGATCCTCAGGTCACCACATTTATTTCTATGGCTTTAATAATACATTGACATTACTCTAGGGGTTTAGTCATGATCGGAACCTCATGTAAAATCCTAGCATGACGTCTTGGGTACGTCGGTGAAGAACAATCAGAGAGGGAGAGAGGGTATCACAAAGAACAACGAATGAACAATCTGGGCCTTTTTTCATTTTGGCTAGGATCTGATCTAGTCAACAGGGTCACAAAGAATAATTAAATCACTAAGATTTTTAATCCCAAACATCATCCCACAATATTTATTCATAATCTCATATAAAGAAATCATTAATGGATCACCTAGTTAGTGAGTTGATCTGTGTTATTTATTTAGAAGAGATGAATATGGGAAAAATAGTCACATAGGATAGAACCCCTACCGGGGAAAACATTGATTAGTCGAGGATGATAATCCATCATCGTCTGTTAATCTTCAGCCCTAAATCCACTCTCTAAAGTGTGACTTTCCCATTGTCTAATTCATTGGTGTTAATTGTTCTAGATGTTTCCTTTGTCACACATCAGATGAATTCAAGGGCTGTTCATCTACCATGAACTACCTATTTAATTAAATAAGGAAGACACATCCGCATTGCAGCATCCCCACACTAATTAATTAATGAGGTCCATTAATGGGATTCAATGTCGCTTCATCATCTCACCGCATCAATGATGAGTCACTGCGTAATGAAGAAGAAAATATAGTAAAATACCTTTTTATGTTATTTTATTTTTCTTCAGAAAGGTCTGAAAACTATCTTTTTCAGTCGACCCGTACCAGTCAATGTTAGGCCCTTCCATGGAAAGTCTCGATTCACTAATTTAATGGTGCCTTAATATTTTTGATCTAAGCACTATTTTAAAATATAGAAAGACCCGATGGAAAAATTATTTAATAAACTTTAAATATAAGTCGAAATTAAATTCCAGACACTCCAACCCTTAGAATTACATTCCGTGTTAGAGGATTGTCTCAAAATAATCCCATTTAATTTTGAAAAAATTTACATGGAATTTCCGGGTCATTTCATTACCCCCACATTTAGGGATTTACATCCTCATAAGTCAAAATGATGGATAATCAAACAAATGAGGGTACTAATCATGAATCTAAAACTCCTACTCCCATGTGCTCTCCTGGAGATTCCTGGGATACCAACGAACATGAACCAAAGGAATCGACCATCCATGAAATATCCTCTCCTATCGATCCTCTGTATCTACTGGGTACTCCAAGAATGTCACCCCCTCGTTAATCTCTAGCTTGCCGTGGTCGATGATGTTAGAAGGTCATGCACATACCCCTTTATCTGGGATACCTATAAGTCACTGTGAACCCTCTCTTACTTCGATGGTAGTTCCAAGAATTATGTCACCTCACCCACTCTACGCACTATCAAGAAAGGTCTGATGAACCTTGGAGATAAATTTGCCCCCCAGAAAAATATCCATATACTTCATCAAGGAGAGACCCCTGGAATACGTGGTCCCACTCCTTGAACTCCAAGAGTCTTTGTCCCCTATTTTCATAGGACTTTTGTCAGCTTTATGCAGTCTTTATATGATCTAAAATGACATGCACCATCTCAGTGGTAGCCTATACCCTCTCCAGACCCATGAGTGCTGACTCCCCTAGGTCTGTCTAGCATAATGGTGACCTACATGGTCACCGATAAAGACACATGAACGGTGCCATACCGGTGTTGGAGTGGAAGTTTTTGTCTTACGTGAATTGTACCAGTGGTTGGTGTTCCTCCCAACTATGACTGAAATTAATAATGTAATCATGAAGCATTTCTTCAATGGTTTGTATAGTCCTCTCCATCTGAACATAAATTTTTGGGTGAATGTTTGGGCTCAAGCCTAGCTGAGTCCTAAAATCCCCCTATAATCTGTTCCAAAATTGGGATGTAAAGCGTGAATCACTATATGAGACTATATTATATGATACTCCATAGAGTCTAATTATCTCCTGTAGGTAGAGGTGTCACATGTTCTCTACTGAGCTTGGCTCTTGAATGGGTTGGAAGTGGGCCAACTGGGTGAGTCAGTCTACGATCCCACAGATGGTATCATTCCCCTAGACGTATGTGGTAAGACCATCATGAATTCCATCAATATCCCATCTCATTTAAACTTTTGTATCTTGAGCGGTTGTGTCAAACCTACTGAAACCTTGTCCCCAGCCTTCATTTGCTGACAAGTGAGGCATATTGAGACAAACTCTTTCACTAGCTTTTTCATCCCCATCCACCAGTAATGACGTAGAAGGTCCTAGTACATCTTCGCCACACCTGGATGTACCATAAAAGTGGATGTATGGGAATCCCTCAACAAATCCTCACATAACACAGCTGGTACTATGGTGCGTCCTCTGAAAAAGAAGACTTTCTCCCCACCTTTCGAATATCCATTAGGGGTATGCCATATAGACATCTTGGAACATATAGTATCATAAATGAAATATATGAGTTGTTCTTTATTGATTTTCTATAAGAATGGAGGGGAAACTACCATTGAATAAAGAAAAGATGTCACCTCTCTATCCACAATGGATATCTGAAGCGAGGCTAACTAATTCGAGGCCTTGTTCAGAAGTTGTGAAATCCATCTATTGCAAAGAGCATCTACCAGCACATTAAACTTCCTAGGAGTATAGACTATCTCTAAGTTATATTCTTGAAGGAACTCTATCGAATTCCTCTATCTTAGGTTTAGATCCCTGTGAGAAATGATATACTTGAGACACTTATGGTCAGAGTAGATGACAAATCATTCACCCATAAGGTAGTTTCACTACATATTCAGTGTGAAGACTACCGTAGACAAATCAAAGTTACGAGTCACATAATTATACTCATGTAGTGTCAATTTTGATGATCCATAATAAATCACTGATTTCCCCTGAATCAGGACACAACCAATCCTAGTTCCTGATGCGTTACAGAATACAACGTACTCAGTGACATCCTCCAGTAGTCTCAAGATAGAAGCACTCTTCAAGCTCTGCCTCAATGGCTGAAAGCTCTGCTGGAATAATTCTGTCCACATGTAGGGGTTTCCCTTCTTCTTAATAACAATAATGGGTGATATGAATATAGAGAAGTCGGTTACAAACCTCTAATAGTACCCAACCAAAACAAGAAAACCTCTCACCTTGGTAGTGCACTTGGGTGTCTCCCAAGAAAGCACTACCTCAATCTTCACTGGATTGACCACAAATCCATCCTCTGAGATGAAATTTCTTAGGAAGTGGACCATTTGTAACCATAACTCACACTTCGAGAGCATTCCATAAATATAGTTCTCTCAGAGTGTGTCCCGAACCATCCTTAGTTGTATCACATACTTCTCCTCAGATGTTGAATACACTAAGACATTATCAACGAAGGCCACTAAAAACCGGTCCAAGTAAGGATGGAATATCCTGATAATGAGTCCCATGAACACTTAGGGGAATTAATCACGCCAAAAATCATCACTAAGTACTGATAGTTGCTATAGAGACATCTAACATCTATCTTCGAGATGTCCTCAGCTCGTACTCGTAGTTAGTGATAGCCTGATCTGAGGTATATCTTTGAGAACCATATATCTCTCTTCAATAGTTTGAAGAGGTCATCAATCCTTGGTAGATGATAATTGTTCCTCAAGGTCACATAGTTCATGTTCCAGAAGTCCATGCACTACATCAAGAATCCGTCTTCCTTCTTGGAAAACAACACTAGGGATGCCCATGGTGAAACACTAGGCCTTACAAACCCATTACTCTAAAAATCCTTCAACTTTACCCTCAAAACTGAGAGCACTATGGGAGCCATCCAATATGTAGCTATAGATATCAGTGTCATCTAATGGGTATAGATCAATATTGATTTCTACCTCTCTATGAGGAGGTATTCCTAGAACATCCTCAAAAAATGCGTCCTCATACTAGTCCACCACTGACGGAAACTGTCGAATTGTCTCATCCACTGCAATGATGGTCATGCTCTCCAAGTGTTGTGTGATCGGCTGCACTATACATTGAGGAAGTTTGTACTACGCTTCAAGAATTCCATTTTCATGGTAAAGGAGAACCTAGTTCCATCTCCACAGACACACTGCACTCTATGCCTAAAACAGTCAATCTGAGCATGGATTATGGATAATCGGTCCATACCCAGAATGATGTCATAAGGCCTCGATGCCACTACTAGGAGATCTCAGCCGAAGCTCTTGCCTCTAAGAGTATTCTCACACCATTAACAGCAGTCCTTCATTTCTGTATCCCCTCCCATAAGAGTCTCTAATCTTAAGGGTCGAGCCATTGATTCAATTAGAATCTTCGAGCTTCAAACAAGGTCCATGGTAAGGAAAGAGTTACTGACACTTATTTCTATAAGAACTACATCTTAGGTTAATAATACATAGATCAAACCTCAAATAATCTCTGGAACATCAAGACCATAAGACTCTATCAGGGGAATATGATCCCTCCCCTATCCACCTACTCCTAGAGCCCGTGGTGGTACCTCATACCTACACCCATCTTTGGCCAATTTTCAGCCTCCTCTACTACATACTCCAACTGGAAGACTGCCCTATTTTTGTCTCTTCTGCTTCCTCAGTGGTCCCTCGACAATCTATTGGTCCTCTGAATGTGATTTGGGCAATCCCGAGCCATGTTCCCCTACCTGTTGCATGCATCGCATACTCCGCTACTCAGATGACTCCCTCTACCACGAGATCCTCGTACCACTGACCCTGAGTCATGGGGTTGTCCTACGAATGGTATGGCCCATTTGGGCCTCTACTTTATTTATTGGATACCCTCCATGGATGACTCTACCACCCATCTCTTGGTAATATCTCTTATCGTTAGTTCTTGATTTGCGAGGAAGCTCTCAACTACTCGAGCTCGCTCTAGTACCCCAACCAGTGTAGGGATGTAGAGGGAAATCATCGATGCCCTGATCTCCCATCATATTCCCTACTCAAAGTTCTGGGCCCTAATTAAAGCACCATGTACCATATTCATAGATTAATTGGAGAGGTCTATATACCTTGTTGAGTACTCAGCCACTATTCAACTACCCTACTGTAAGTGAAGCAGATCCTTTATGTGCATTGAGCACAAAGTGGCTCAAATGAAATCCTCTCTAAAAACTTGCTTAAATTCAAACCTCTTGAGGGTATCCTCTTCATGTGTCTGGATCCTTAAAATCCAACATCTCCCTTCCAAGCCTTACAAAAGGGTCATGACTAGAACTGTCATTTGGTCAAGGTGCATCCTCACTAAGTGGAAGTCCTGCATCATTGCCTCTAGAAAATCCTTAGAGACCTAAGGATGTGTCTCTCCCCTGAACCGGGGAGGCCTCTATCTCTAGAAATATTTTAAGGAAATGATTCTATGTTAGTCCTCTATCGGTAATTCTGGTAGTAACTGCTCACCAACTGGTAGTGGTATTGATTGGACATCACCCGAAGGTACTATCTTGAGAAACGGTCTCTGTACTGAATCCCCATCGCCCTGTGGACCATACTCTTGGTTACACGCTAGAATACGAGATGGATTTTTTTATAGAGCCATCCTGAAATGGAACAAGATGTATCACAATTAATAGATTGTACATGTTGAGCTGACTCAGACTCAGAAAGATCATGAGAAAACATTCAATGATGCTTGCAGCTAGTGTTTTCATGTATTGAGTCAGAAAGAAGAATGCAGGGTCCTAGTGTATGGATATGTAGGCCGTCGCACTAACACCAGACTCCCTAGCCTGAAATCCGAACTCGAGACACTTAAAACTATTTCCCCATAAATATTTTCAGATACTTAGTTCTTCTGGAGGAACTTACATGCTCTGATACCACTTTGTCCTGACCTTTCCCCCATGGCCTATGCCATGACTACCCCAAGCCTGCCTTTCATTGGCCTGGGGCTGATGACTAGCACCGAGAAGGAATTTATGAAAATGGGAATGCATTGACATTATACCTGTACACATGCACAGAACATAAAATGTGGAAAAGTAATTACTGAGTAAACCAAAACTATCACTAAGACAGCTACTGAAGGTAAAATATAAACTAAAAGTAAAAAGGGGCCAAAATATAAGCCCAAAATCATAAAGGAAAGGACATATATCAAGGAACATCTATTCAATCCCTACGTGAAGGGTAGTTAGAGGGTAGATGTTTTATCCGTAGAAGTATGCCCTATCTGTCTCGTCTCACTGGGCACCACCTAGTCCCAGACCTCCAAGGTCCATGTCCATGCGTCGGTCACCTGTACGAGACACGACACATGCAGGTGAAACCTATGTAGGTGTGAGTTACATAACACACATTAGGGACCCCAAACCACAAATAAAATACCACAAATCAAGACCAAAAACTAAACTACAAAATGAAAAGTCACAAAGTAATGATATCTCACACCAGGTATAGCTCAAAATATAGAAACTAAGATTGTCATTCGTAAAGATGAAACATCTTATGCTACTGAGGGACTCATCCTTGATGAGTCACTGTGGTATACTCATATATCAGACCACCGAGGTCCAATCTACTACTAGACCACTGAGGTCTGCTCTACTACTGGACCACCAAGGTCTGCTCTGCTACTAGACCCCTAAGGTCTACTCTACTACTAGAGTATTTCCGACGCATTCTCCAGGGCACAGATGCACCTTCCTGATTCGAGAATGATGATGCTTTTTGTTACCCTACATTCCTGCTTTCCAAAGGTGGGTGACATCTATCACTTGTTTAGGAACGTTTTTTCCTTGAATGAAATGGAATGATGGGATGTCGGTTCTTCTTTCTTGGATTCCTCCTCGAAACTCATCACCTATTTTGTGTCTCCGTTATAGACTCATGGAGTTGTTTGTGATTCTATTCCATGTGCCATATGTTCATGGATTCCAGCTTATTACACTACTTCTGTAGGGATATTCCATGTGGTCCATCCAGGGCAGTAACCTTCGGTTGGTGGAGTAATCATGTTGGACAACATTAGTGTGTCTGGACATTGGAACACTAGCGCGTCTGAGTTTTTCCCCTTATTATAGGGATTCTCGAGGGCGTAGAATCCCAAGGAATCCCATGTAGAATGTGGAGAATTATATGCCATAGGCATGTATCTGAGGTTTTCCTCAACTTCCTTTGATTAGCACAGGGTATGCCTCGAGATTAACGTCTAGCGGAGATGGATCAGACTGATTGGAACACTAACTAGAGTAGATCGGTTGGGTGCAACCCCTGGAGGGAACACTGATGTAGGGGATAACATGTGGTTAGTTACCCAGATATTTCTAGGAGAGGTGAAGAAATGAATTAGCATGATCTCACTAGATTTGGTGGCACAGATAAGAATCAAGATGGATGATGGATGGTTATGTGAAGTGGAGGGGAATGAGATGGAGCCGCTACGAGGATGACAGTGATATTAGGATTGAAAATGGATTACCACAGATTGGGGTTCCAACGGATTACCACTGATGAGTCTAACATCATATTACCACTAAAAGGGGATGAACCTCAGGGAGGCTTCCTACATAACCAGTCTAGGAGACAGGGATCAAATCCCATGTAGTTCCGGACGTTATGTTGGTGAAATGACGTGAAGGGAGTCCTGACCAATGGTTGATGGGATTGAACTTCATGGAGGCTTCCTACATACATTTCCATTATAAGGATCAAAGTCTACATAGTTCGGTATGGTTTGGGTAAACCAACATGACGGGTATCAGAGTGACCGGGTGTTTGGCTTTAACCTTAGAGAGGATTCCTACATACATTTCCTTGGCAAGGATCGAAGTCCACATAGTTTGGGAAGGGGTTTGGTGAACCAACGTGAAGGGGGTCAGAATGACTGGGTGTTGGGCTTGAACCTCAGGGTGGCTTCTTATATACCTTTCCATGTAAATGATCAAAGTCCATGTAGTTCGGGAAGGTATGTGGCTTACACTCTAGGCTACCCAAAGAGGATGTCATGGTCGATGCTTACTCTAAGACCACGTGAGTCCTGCTCAGTGTGAGAAACAAGAGGTAGCAAAAAACTGACGATCACATCTCGAAGGATGCATCCGTGGGATACGGGATGGGGCTTACACATGGTTAGCGGCCCAAAATGGAAACAGGGTCTTACACGTGGAGCATCCTAAAGAGGAAACATGGGATTATCCGTGGATCGGCCCGAGGGAGATGGATACAGGGACTTACTCCAAGGTGGAGGCCCGGGTGGCAATAAGGCCCAATGGGAGAGGGATTTGGAACCAAATAAAGTAGGACTCTAGTGACCGTCCCCCCTCTCTGGTCTTCGGCCAAGAATAAGATAGGAGAATAGGGGGTGCCTCCCAATGTGAGAAATGTAGGGGCTTACACCAATGTCATTGCCCTTTCCCTGTAGACAAATGCCACTCGAATAAAGAGGATCTCATTCTATGTGGGGAATGGTCACACTCCCGTAGAGACTAGTGGGTGTGCAAAATGTCCAAGGTGGGGAACCCCACATATGACACTCGGGGTGAGGTCACAGTTTAACATCATTTGCGGAGGAAGAGGGTGCTTGGCAGTTTAATGACCTGCATCTCGGATGAGGTGGGTTCACTCAGCACCCCTAGGACTTATAAAACTGTCACCACCAACCCCTTTGTTAAGGTAAAGGACTAGCAACGCCATCGTTGAGGGGTGTCATGTGGTGATCCCATTGGGGGTCCACGTTAGTGTGTCTATACAGTGAATCAATATCTGTTAGTGTGCCTATGTGAAAATAACGAGGAGAAGCAATGCAGTGGGCAGTATCGTCTAATAGAAATTGAAATTGCTTCATGAAAATCAACAAGGTATCACGGGAAAAGGGGGTCTGATGTTGGTATTTTGGGCATAATAGGCACCCGAATATGTTGTCTGGAATAGGGACATCAAACACATGAAAAATAAGGTACATGAAAGGTAGAAGGCTCACGTGAAAATGGAGCACTTGCGCTGAAATGGCTGAGTGAGTGGCCCCAGAGGTTTGCGCGCAATTGGGGAGGGTTTTATGCAATTGATGTAAATTTGGGACAGTTGAGTGAAAGAGTCTGGCTGTGTGTGAAATCAGAGATATTTTCACGTGAATGGGAGTGGAGGTTTTGAGCACAAACTAAAGGGATTGCACACAAGGTTGGGCACACAAGTCAAAGCAGTTGCGCGCAAGAACTGGTCAACGTTTTGGGGAAAAGGAAATGAATTTTGTGCAAGGGAAATGAATTGCACACAATGGATTTCATGCAAGGTATGGGGATTTCATGCAAGGGTCGTGGCTTAAAGGGATTTGGGATAGGGTTCCGACAGAGTGGTCTTGCACAATGGCATACCCCTGGGAGACCTGTCGCGAAAAATCCTGTACCTAGAAGCCATTTTTTGTGCACTGAAGAGGTTGATTTCATGCACAAGAGGTCGTTCTAATTCTTCAGCCACCAGATTTTGAAGGGGTGCCCTTCTATTTATAGTTTTTCGGGGTCCTTGTATCCAAACGGAAGTCGGCCGATGTGAAATATTGTGTGCCTGAGTTAGTGGTGCGAAAGAATGCTCTCTTGGGTGGCTGGGGTGAAAGATTTGATGCCCGGGTCGGCGGCATGAAAGATTTCATGTCAGCATAGAAATATCCATCGAGTCCTATAGTTTTCTGCGCGAGAGAGAAGTTTTTTTGCGCACCTCTTGGATTTTTAACGCGGCCCTTCTAGCCCACCCAGAATAAATATTCAAGTCGAAATTTTCCTTCACTTTTTCCAAAAGAACCCTTCTCTAGGAATGGAGCATTTTTCAGAGTCTACAAATTCCCCCCAGAATCGGATCAGTGATTGTACGCAAAGGTCAGATTCCGAGGGAAACACTGAGATACAGAACCTCCTAGGGTTGGTGCAATCCAAAAACAGACTCGGAGCGCAAACGATCTAAGTGGAACGAAATTTTTTTTTTCCGCACATGAAAAACCCGCTCCAGGCCTATAAGAAATATCACGGGTCCCTCAACTTGTACGTATTTTTCTCACGCGATATGTCATGAACTCTCTTGCGGGAAAAACTTTCTTTCCATGCATGAAAAACACTTCCCTATCACGTAAGTCTCTGAGTTTGGCCGTTTTCTTATGCACAGTACCAAGGTTTTCGTGCTGATGCCTTAGTTTTTTATGCCACCCTATAATTTTTCGTGCGCCGTATCCTTCTTTTCACACAAAATCTTTAGACTTTTCTGGAAGAATATGGCTGCTAATCGGACTAACGCTGAGAGAGAAGTTTTGTTTGCCTCTCAAAGGGCCGAGATGATTGCCAATCCTGATGTTTATAGCACTGGAAGTATTGTATCCAGCAACCAAACTCTCTGCAACATGTTAACCCCAAACCAGAAGGAGTATGCGCTGTCTGAAAACTTACCAATATGGGACTTTCGTATTTTGGAGGAGGTTACCATGCCAAGATTTGAAGTCGACACACCGCATTCATGGGTGACCCATGAGGATGACCTCCCTCAGTATAATATCACTAAAAATGGCCATCCTACTAGAGAGACCAAACATATGGATGTTTATGTCCAAAACCCTAGGACCAAAACTATTTCGGGAAGTGATCCAATCGTAGAGGATTCTCCAAGCCATTACGGAAGTACTTTCTGAAAGAGTTTCATTGATGAAAGCAAAGGCTGGCTGTAGGATTGGGTGGTCTGGAGGCAATTTCACAAGTGAATGGTCCTGGGCATATTGGGTATGCCAAACGTGTGACCAGTTGGGGGTCGAACTGCGGCACATTTGATTGTTCGAGGTGGTGTGTACGTCACAATTTCATTTCTACTTTCAGCATGAACTCAGTCCAGAGTTGTTTACTTGATGGTCCCACAATACCAATACCTTATATGTTCACCATGGGGAAGTTGGTATCAGCCTTTGTGACATTCATTGCATTGGGGGTATCTCTTTGGATGGTCACCGACACGCTGAATTCCATCCGACAAGGAACATCTAGGGGGATAGATCATGAACCACCATCCTAACATGGCATCTGTTGGAGCTGGCTAAGGAGAGGCTGGGGGTCATTGACTTCTTGAAGGGCATCGCCTATAAAAAATGGCTTAGTGTGTTTCTGTAAAGAGATATAGAAGTCAAGATGTTGGGTCAAGGAAGCCGGTGTCCGATCGTGGCACTAAGTATGAAAAGTGGGTCGTACCGGAGGATCCTGGAGGCAGGGGAATAACAATCATGGGGTTTCAGTATAAATGAGATTCGAGACCCGAACATCCATTATGGCAGATATCATGGAACCTTCTTGAGTGGGTGGATTATACCAATGAGGGACATAAGGATGAGAGTTTGTCCAATGATATTGGTGATGGCTGGCATCATGGATGCTATCACAGTTTCAATCAGGGAGTCCCCATGTTAGCCCATTTGTATGCCATTCTGGGGCGCATTTCAAGAGGGGGATCACCTAAGAGGATCTATGGCCCCTTATAGGTCCTTCATGGCTAGATCATGGCTCATTGCGGTAGATATACCATTCCAAAATCTATTCGTCCTCCGGGTAATGTCCTGTGACCTCCCTTGCTGAATATTGTCAGGGTCATGCCGTTGACACACAGCGAGGAGGGGGTGAGGATTAGAATCGACAATCAGGTCAATTTTTATTTTATTTTGTTCTCCACAATGGCTGGACGAATGATAAACAATGGGAAAGGCTCACCGGAGAAAAGGGAATACATCTAGAGAATCATAGGTGGAGTGCTGGTGGCTTGGGTTGATGGGAAGATCTTTTGGGAGACCTACGTGCTGTCATGATTTTCCAGGCAGTTTGGATGCCTCCAGTAGATGCCGAAGAAAGTATATAAAGATTTATGAGAGGAGAGGCACCCATGTTTTCTTCTCCAAATGTGGTTGATGTTCACAACTCATGGCTCTGGTGATGTCATTACCCTTCCCTCTAATGGAGTGGATGTCGGCCTCTCAACAAAATATGCTGAACATTGGTTTGTACCATACCCTGAGGGGCTTTTTCAGAAGAGAGTTCGGATTCTCAAGGTTGCCAGTGTAGAACCTAGGTGGAGAGAGAGCAGACATGGCACTGTTGGGGAGGAAAGGCCGGACGAAAGTCGGGCAATTAGGCCTGCATAGGCCGAGACAACAGTAGTAGGAACGTCGCACGACGTGGCTGTGCCCTCATCACCTAGGGGAGAGGGGCTCATGGAGTTGTTAGGGAGCGTCCCATGAATCAAATAAGGTATATTCTATAACCTTCCAATGATGCAATCTTCCCAGTCCTGTGGTCGGCCTGGTTGACCCTACAACAGTTGATGGGCATCGAAGCCCTATAAAAAAAGATAGTACGAAATGGAATCCAGCTACTAGAGGTTGGAATCATCTGGGTTGTTGATAGGGTGAACTTACATCGACAACATGAATACATAATGGCCATGGATGCATATGCACATCGATGGGGTTGGTGTGAGGAACCACCATTCTTGGTGAAGGTAATGCTTGGCCAGAAGCATTATTCAGAAAGGATGTTGTCTGAGGATGATGATAGAGATGAGAAGCTAGAAGGCAGTGATTCAGAAGAGGAGGGGGAAGAAGGAGAGGGTGAATAAGTTGGGGAAGATGAAGATGATCTTGGAGGCTGAGGATCTCATGGGACATCCCACCATGGGAGTCTTGGGAGAGTGGTGAGATTTTTGGCTCCGATGCGGATATAACTGTGCTACTTGAGGTACGCCTCATTACTTATCCACCATCCCCTCCCCTTTTCTTCTTCTATCTTTTTTTGTAATTTCAATTGGATTTCATCATCCTTCTCAGGTGCGTATAGGCACCGACGAAGAAGCTATATCCGAAGGGGGGGGGATAAAGTACCATCAAAACAAGGTGGGGAGCCAATTCCCATTATTGAGCTAATGGGTACTGGGGGATCCCCCACCGGCACAGCTCCTACAGCGGCGGGAACGTTGGAGGTTGATGCACTGAGTTCTTGTAATTTTTATCACTTGAAAGCTTTTATTGATTATTAGATAAACTAGCTGATCAAGGTATTCATTGTTTGTATAGTAATCACGACATTAGAGGCTCAGCAGGCCACCGAATCTAGACCATCCGTTAGTGATTCGATGGTAAATGTGTTGGTCCATTCAGGGAACACTTCCCAAACCGAGCCATCCTGGGCACTCAGTGAGCAAAGAGCTGTGGATATCAGTGAAATTAATGGTAGGGAAAGGCATGAAGATGGAGACGGAGCTTCAAAGACTGAGGCGAGGTATGATGTTCATCTAGGTGTTGAAGTGACTAACCCCATTTGGAGGAATACCCGAAGAAGACCCGGCCATTGATCTCTTGCTCGATTTCCTGGACTATCATCATGACGATCCTGAGGATTTAGATGATTCTTATTTAGAGGTGGATGATGAGAGCCATATGATATAGCAAAAAGGGTGGAAGTTTATCAAGCACTTTCTTGGTCAACCTAAGACAGAATGGATAAAACGGATGGGATCACTCCTTACCTGGCTGTGATTTCTATATGCTGGAAGGGTGGATGCTCAACCTATTCATTTGATAGTCTGTGACTACATGGTCGAGAAGATACGTGAGAGTGGCCAACGCTCCAATGTTGCCCGATTCCAGAATGAGTCAGGGAGTACCCAAGCATTCATTAAGGTGGAACAAGAGGTCTAACACCTTGAAGAATAGGTGAAAGAAAATAAGGTATTCATTGAAAACAGTTATGAGCTTGTTGAGAAGTTGAGGGCCTAGTTAGTGGACACCCAAGAGCAGCTAGTGGAAGCAAGTCACCAAATGACTTCAGTTCAAACTAAACATGAGTATGCAGAGGCTAGGGTCAGTGAACAGCGCTCTACAGCCGCTGATGAAGAGAGGGATCTCAGGGGGTGGGTGGAAATCCTGGAGACCACAAGCCAAAAGGTAGTGTCACTAGTGCGATCTATCCATGATGCTGATCCTTAAGGGCCCTATTTTGGCCAAACTCATAAACTCATTTATTTTTACTGCCACTTGTTTTGAACTGCACGTATTAATATATTTATCTGTTTTTTTGTTCAATTCATTTCAACCACAGTCAGGAAATAAATAGAAATCCATTCTTAAGCTCACATGGGTCATTCCTGATGAGAGAATCAAGGGATGCTCGCACCATTACTTCTTTTAAATGATGGAGTTCTAACCAAGCTTTGGGCATCCGAGTTTTGAAAAACCAACTCACATTTGTAGGAAGAAATGGGAGAGGCCCAATTTGAGGATGAGGACCTTAGAAAAATCGATGTGTCTTCCTTCCAATTTTCTTTAGCAAACAAGCGGGTTAATGACAGGGGAATTAGAATTAATCCGAACACAGGGGAGTGGAAAGTGTGAATCATGATACCCCAGATTTGGAACACTCTAGGGGTGGAATGGAAATAAAGGATATGTTCTGACCATGTTCTAAACATAGTATCCATATTGCATTAGCCCGAAATGGGGATATAAAACAAGGACTGAACGCTGACTATGTTCAAAACATAGGGCCTGACTCAAGATGTCATCCATTATTATTCTAGAACATTGGCCCAAAATAGTAAGCGAGCCGTAGGCTGAGCATCTATACTGCTAGGGGGCTCTTTTAGACATGAAAGAGGACAAGGGTCCTTATAAGGGGCACACAAAGCATGGAGTGTGGAGTGGTGGTTTGTTCAAACAGAATCCAACACTCTTGACATTACACCACCATGGTGGAAACACATTAGGTTGGAGTATCTGTCATATCAGGGATCAAAAATGACTCTGAACAAGACTTATTTGGTAAGGACCTGGAAGGTACAATATTTTTTCATTATGTGGTAAAGAGAATGCACATAGTTTAAATGTCATACCACCTAGACCAAGATCAGGCCCAAGGGGCCAAGATGGTTAATGACCCTGAGGCTATGTCCAAGGCGAGATTTCTGGGCATTGCTATGTATTCTATAAATATGGGAATCATGATGAACGTAGTTCTAAGAGAATAGTTTAACATCATGCAAGATGATAGAGGGCATGTATGGCATGGTTGCGCCAGCACACATCATTCCAAAACTCATAAGCCCACGTGAGTCGTGATATATTTGGGAAACAAGGAGTAGTGGTGGGACATTCCTAACATAGGAAGGAACATGTTAGGGGTGAGGGGATGCTTAGTGAACGTCGTCCCAATGATTCTAACCCGTCCATGTGACACACCAAGATGTGAGAATAAGTAAAGATGAGTATGTCAGAATTCCACTTGAACATAAGGAAGTGGAAATATTTGAATCATAATGGTTGAGATCTGGACCACAATAATGGAAGCGTGACGATAGGGGATGGCTATTGACCGTGTTTGAAACACAACATCCATGTCCCGTCAGCCTGATATGGGAAAAAAACAGATGAGGGTTGACCGCTGACCATGTTCAAAACACAAGACATGTCGCAAATGTCGTCCATGGTATTTAGAGACATTTGCCAAAGACGGTAGGTGATCCAAGTTGTCATGAGACTAGGTCGTGAAGGGGGTCCCTTTAGATGTGTAAGATTATGAGGATCCATATAACGGGCTCACAAAACTTGGACCAAAAATAATGGGAACATCCCCGAAAAACTCCACACTTCGGTCTCTTTGTAAAAACACATCTGAGTATGATAATAAGACATATCAGATAGAGGGAGTCGAGTCCCTTCCCAAGGACAAGGTTCCTAGGGTTGCACACATCCAACTTAAGGTCCTAGGGTGGACTATTAATGGGGGTGGGTACTTGATTTAATGGACTATGCGTAGGGTGGAAAAATATCCCAACACGATGCACAGTTCCCATAGGGAGATCTTAGTTTAGGCTCTTAGAACTTGGACTGAGACATGGGAGGCACAGGGTGCAACTATTGCAAAACACAACTTGAATGAGAATCCGATTGGAACTCACCACAACACATGTTCCCATAAAGGTTTGGGTGAAGGGGCCGAAAAAGAGGGGGAATGATTGTAGATTCCTCGAGTTGGACCTAGAGACAAGATGTCTGGGCATTCTTACATATCCCATGAGGATTGGAATCAAGCCAAAATTAGTTCTGGAAGATGACGTGTAGTTTAACGTCTTATGTCAATGACATGGAGTGGTCTTAGTTTATGGTCATAGAGCTTAGACCATGAATCATAGGAAATGTAGGAGACACACGATGATGTAATTATATAACGTGACGTGAATGAGGACCTAGAGTCCGGATCACTATGCACTTCATGGTGGAGGTTTTACGTCGAGGGACCAAAAACTAAGGTCAGGCTGGGCCCGAGACAAAGTGAAAAGGCATTCCTACATACCCCATGAGAATGGGGATCAAGACACATGTAGTTCAAGGGGTGGCACGGTAAGATACCAGTGCTAGGGATAATAAGGTTGTGCGGGTCAGGACCTTGCACCAAAAGAAGCAGTATTTTATATATCATGTTTTTCATTTAGGATGAATGAGTGTTTTATTTTTGTGAAGCAACGAATCTAGGATAGAATGTACAGGCATCACCACAAGAATCGACCCATGCGTGGGTGTTGAAAAATGGTATGGTGTGTGATTGATACCAAACATGATGTCCCCTCGAGTGAGGACACCATGATGAAGTGACATTTTTCATCATACGACCAGGACGATAATGTGACAGTTTTTTCTCATGTGATGGGACCAGATGATATAACATATATAAGAGAGATGAGGTTCAAGAAGGGAATGAACATGGTGTGATAAATCATACCTGATGTGAATGAGGATGAGGTCCACATCACACCGCGCGTGATTCTGAGAGATAAACCTCTGGCCGAGGGGCCATAAAATGTTAGAGGATACGGGATAGGAGAGCCTAACAGTCGGCTGAGCTGGACCCAGATATTAGATGTCCATGTGTTCCTATGTATCCCATGATGATCAGCCTCAATCCACTCAAAGTTCTTGAATGTACCTTTTAACTTCATGTATGACAAGAAGTAGGAGGGACTAACTACTAGAACAGGGCGTACGAGATGTGGCTATTGAAAACCCTATGGGAATGAGGGAATAAGCCCAAACGTTCAATGCCATGCAGTCCTATAAGGGTATGAACCCAAAAAAAGAAGAATAGAAGAGAGTAACCCTATAGAGATCTTAGTTTAAGGTCTTAAATCTTGGACCATGGTGAAGCGGAATTCTTCCAAATAGGTATAGAACTTGGTCCAATCCATAAGCCAATGTGAGTTGAACTCGGCGTAGGAAACAAGGGAGGAGGATTTATCAACAATACATGGATTGCACATGAAGGGGAAGTTAGTGTGGGGCCCTGAAGAATGCCTTACCTTGGCTTTGTCCTCCTAACGTGCAAAATCGCACTGAGGGATAACACTAGGAGTGTCATGATTCCACTTGGACATGTTGGGGGTGGAAAATGATGTGAATCATGTGACCAAAATTTTGGGATTAATGAGGATGGTGTGATGATGGAGGATTCCTGTTGACCATGTTTGAAACATAGTATCCATATCATGTAACCTAAAATGGGAACAACAAATGAGTGTCGACAGCTGATTGTATTTGCCACACCGGACTTGTATCAACTTGTTGTTCAAAACCATCAAGTACGTTGGCCCGTAGTGGTAGGAGGGACCTTGGGCCGAGCATGCATACCATTTTGGGGTCCCTTAGGATGTGAAAGACAATGGAATCTATATTTAATGGAAACAAAAATCCTGGAAGGTCGGTGAGAACATGTCCAAATAGAATTCGACACTCTAGGTGCTGGACCAGAGTACTCTTGGGCACATTGGCGAATCACTGTAGAGGGTCAAGGGACCCATCTAAGAGGTAGTCGACTCAAAAAGATGATTATAGGAAAAGGGAGAGAAATACACTCAAGAGAGAGATATGTGGGGTGGTTTTTGTAAATCCATCATGAATGGGGACACCATCCCATACCACACTGTATATCTTTCTCCTGAACGAACGCAAGACAAGGGGAAAATGATGGGGAGATTCCCGAGAAGTGGTACTATACCCAATGAAAATACGTTCGGGTAGTCCTACGTATTCTACACGGATGAGAATCAATCCACATGTAGTTCTAGAAGATTTCATGCAGTTTAATGTCTTGCGACAATGACGTGGAGTAAGGGAAAGATACCCCAATGAGGAAAGTGTACGACACGAAAAATAATCCAATGTGAATGAGGACATATTACCATATCACAACATACAATACAAAGTGATAACTTAGGACAGAGGCCCAAAAACATCGAGGGAACTGAGGCTAGGCCGCAGAGAGAAGGTCATAGCCACCTTGCAGTTTAATGTCTTACAATGTGGACGATAGTGATCTTAGATTAAGGTCATAGAGATCAGACTGTAAATTCCTAGTTTAATGTCATATTCACGGGACAAGTGAATGAAAATGGTGAATCATTATGCTTATGGATGACCACAAGGTGGAAATGATGATAGGGGATAGCTGTTGACAAAGTCCACAACACAGCACCCCCCTTGCTTGACCGAGCCAAAACATTGGGCATCAACCGTTGACCATATTCACAACACAATACATGTAATAATTTGTCTCTTAAAATACTTGGGGACATTGAACCAAAATGGAAGGATAAACCACCAATTAAGTATCCATTCCATTCGAGGGTCCTTTTGGATATGAAATATAATAGAAATCCAAATGATGGGGCTCGTGAAACATTGTGGGGCCTATGTTCATGGAAGAGACAATAAATAAAGGGAGGAATGTCTCATGGGGATGTGTGGGGCATGGAAAAATAGCTCTACATGAAAAAGGACGTTATTCCACACCACACTTCACACTTTCGAATGAGAACTAGGGCCAAGGGGATGGAAGGGTTAAGGTACCTATGGTTAGCATCCCGACCAACTATAGCCATATGTCCTCTCATACGGGGATTTCATAATCATATATTTTAAGCCGACATGAGCAATGCTCGGTCTGGGAAACAAGGAGTAGGACTAGGCTCTCCCTACCACATAAGGGACCACCAGCTGGAATCACACTCCTTCCCAAGGCAGACTGAAGCTTGAAGAGACAATGAGACCGAATAAACTACTACACTCAATGTTCAAGACTTATGGGGTCATGATAATGAAAAATTATAGTTTTTAACATGTTCGAAAAACAGCGTTCGTATCATGTGATATGAAAGGGGAACAACAAATGGGCATCGACCGCTAACCACGTTCTCTATATGGGACATGTATCAATTTTGTTGACTGAACCCTCAAGGACGTTGGCCTGAAATGGTAAGAGAAACCTTAGGCTAAGTATCCATACCAATCGAGTGTCCTTTTGGATGTTAAAGTTAATGGGTTACAAAGGAAAGGAGTGAGTGAAGCACCGATGTGCCCATGCATTTTAATGTCAAGTAGGGCAGTGAACTAGGTGAAAGTATTTATGGGGTGGGATGTATGGTGGGGTCATGATGAAATCGTCACAAATTAGAGAGGAAGCTGACACCATAACATGTGTTCTGACCTGAGGGGAGATTATGGAGTTTGGGAAGGGCTGGCAGAGAAAATGTCTGGGCATTCCTACATGTCTAATGAGGATGGGAATCAAGCCACACATAGTTCTATAAGGCCATGCAGTTTAGCGTCGTGCGAGGATGGCATGGGTGAATAGAAGAATGAGGAGGGAGCACATGGTGCGACCATCACACCCCTGACATTAGTGGAGATAATGAAGCATGAACTACACTATGTAGGGTCCTCCAAGAGAACTACACCCAGGGGGAATAGTTGATGAAAAGAGTTTGGGGGTTGGACTCCAGACGTAATGTTTGAGCATTCTTACATATCCCATACAGATGGGAATCAATACATATGTAGTTCTTGAAGGGTATAGTTTAACGGCTTGCGGAATGACATACAGCTTAATGTCATGTGGGACATGGATGTTTAAGGTCTCGCAATACCATCAGTTTAGGGTCATACATTACTCGATAGTTTAGGGTCATGCAGGACCATGGATTGCTCAAAAAAAGTATTTCTTGAGGAACACAACATTGTTTGTAGGATTTATATGCTCACCATCCATGGTAACCAGGGAGTATGATCCATTCGAGTAAACCTTGTAAAAAATATAAGGTCCTTCCCATTTGGGCTCTAACTTGGGTGGTTTCCTGCCATGTATCATTGTTTTCCTGAGGGCCAGTACCAAGTTGCCCTGCAATAAGGAGTGGAGGTGAACTCTCTTATTGAAAGCTCTTGAAAACTTGTTCTGGTTCTTTTCCAAATTGATCAGGGCACAAATACTATTCTCATCAAGTGCCTCTAGCTCATCCAGACGGATTTCAGCTACTTTATATGGTGCTTGCTGATCATAGAGAACTGTGCGCAATGAGGGAAACTGAATCTCAATTGGAAGGAAGACCTCCGTTCCATACACCCAGGAATATGGGGTCACCTGGGTGGAATTACGAGTTATCGTTTGATAAGCCCAAAGGGTATTGGGAAGCTTGTTCGACCAACTTTTCCAATTGTGACCAACCATTTTTTGAAAAATGTTATATTGGGTCTGGTTGTACACCTCGATCTGTCCATTTTCTTGTGCATGATAGCATGAGGTATGGTTCAAACGGATGTTGTACATAGCATACAGTTTCTTTATATTAGATGCGCAGAAGATCGTGCCGTTATCGGTGAGGATGGCATGAGGGATTCAAAATCGGTAGATGATGTTGGAGCTCACAATGTCAACGATGGCTTGGGCCTTGACCTCCTTGAGTGAAACAACTTTTACCCACTTGGAGAAGAAATCTATAGTGGTTAGGGTGAACCTACACTAGTTAGCTATTGCTGCTGGGGAAGGTCTCATGACATCGAGTCCACATACCTCAAATGGCCAATAGTACTTGGAATATTGGAGGGGCCCTGGCGGTCGACGCATAAAGTTAGCTTGAATTTGGCACGCGTGACACCTCTTGGTGAACTTGATGCAGTCATGGATCATGGAGGGCCAGAAGTACCCCATTCTCTGAATTTGGTGAGATACCTTCAGCTCAGTCTGATAAGCCCCACAGGAACCGGTGTGAACCTCTTGCATGACTTATGAAATCTCAACTCCTTGAATGTAGTGGAGCAGAACCCCACAAAACCCGCACTTATAGAGGATCTGCTCATGACCAGGGCCATCCTGGTGGGTGAACTGTAACGTGCGGTATCAGATTCCCTTGCGGTCGGCCCGATCTTCTGGGAGAAAACCGTTTTGGAGATACTTGACAAAGGTGTTGTTCGGAGTGGATACTCAAGTGGGGGTGAATTGAGTTCCAATTAAAATTTCTGTTTAAAAAACATTGTCTTAAAAACCCACAAATAAAAATACTGAATTAAACTGTAGTGAATTTATATCAAAGTAAAGGTTCTGTTGGGTTCTCAAGGGATTGATTATTTCCCAGTTAATCAAAACATAAGAGTTGATTTACATTTGAAACTAACTTACTAATTTACACCTAATATAAACACTTGTGAGTTTAATTATCAAAGTGACTTTAAAATAGTTTTGGTTTTAAAGTAATTAGCACTAGAATAAAAAAGAATAACTTTGAATGATATAGCACAACAGATATAACCAAGAGGTTCAGTCTCAAGCTGAGACATAGTCCTCTCAACAATTTATAAATTTGATCCACACCCTGGATCGGGGTTCACAACAGTTTGCAACTGTCCAGGTCCAAGACATCTACCACTGTTATTCATGGGAAACAGAAAAACAACAATCAGCTATCCAGGTCACACACGACCTCTACCACTATTACTGTGGGAAAATGAAAGATGTAAAGAGTTTTCTGAGGATTTACAGATCCTCCAGTTAAAGTACAGGAGACAGTGTGTGTGTTAAATACAGTAGATAACACACACTGCTCGAAATGTAAAATAATGAATCACAAAGCAGAGATGTAGAGATTAGAAATGGATTTAGTGATTGCAGTGAAGCTTTGGACTCCTTAAGGTTTATCAGAAATTGTTCTGAGTCCTCTTCTGGTTTTTGTCTGAAAAACAGAGTGTCGTCTGTTTGGCATCCAGGTTCAGAGATAGTGAACAAATGTAGCCGATGATGTTCTTTAATGTCCTCGTGAATGTACAGAACTCTTCTTGAGTAAGCTTGAGTGTGTATGAGGTTCTGTGTCTTCTACAACTATCTCATCCTCCACTCTTTGCGCTCATATATGTATCGTCCTCTTTTTCGTATTTTCTCCACATGTTGCCCCAACAGGGACTTCTTGTATTTATGGCACGAGATCCAGCAAAAGAAATGACTTCTTTTTGCAGGTACGAGGTACGGTTCCCTGAAATCCAACAACCTTCATCAAATAAATGAAAGAGCATTAAAATATACCTAATATGATCATTGGGTAGATTAAATAAAGATAAATAAATTCAAACAGCTGTTTATGACTATCGGTGAGTCAAGTGATCGATAGGTCATCAGCATCAGCATCGGTGTGTCATGATCGGTGACACATTTGATCAGCATCGGTGTGTCATGATCGGTGACTCATTTGATCAGCATCGGTGTGTCATGATCGGTGACTGATTTGATCAGCATCGGTGTGTCATGATCGGTGACTCATTTGATCAGCATCGGTGTGTCATGATCCGTGACTCATTTGATCAGCATCGGTGTGTCATGATCGGTGACTGATTTGATCAGCATCAGTGTGTCATGATCGGTGACTCATTTGATCAGCATCTGTGTGTCATGATCGGTGACTCATTTGATCAACATCGGTGTGTCATGATCGGTGACTCATTTGATCAGCATCGGCGTGTCATGATCGGTGACTCATTTTATCAGCATCGGTGTGTCATGATTGGTGACTCATTTGATCAGCATCGTTGTGTCATGATCGGTGACTCATTTGATCAGAATCGATGTGTCATGATCGGTGACTCATTTGATCAGCATCAGTGTGTCATGATCGTTGTCCTTTGATATGGACCAGTGCGACCGTTGTCCTTTGATATGGATCAGTGCGACTGTTGTATTTTGATATGGATCGGTGCAACCATTATCTTGACAGAACACAAAGTATCTGTTTGATCCAGAAGACTTCCAGAATACTTGTAAAACAATAGCAAGAATAGATAAAGACATGATCCAACCAATAAAAATAGATTCACTAAGATATTGTGATTATGCATATGAGAAATCCAACCGGATTAAGTAACGATGATTTGTGATTATTAAAACAGTAATCATGGGAATAATTCAACAATCTTCCATAGGGCTCAACAATCTCCCCCTTTTTGATAATCACAAATCTTAGTCATAAATAAAAATAATATAGCATCAATAACAGTGACAAGGAATAAAAACACAATGAGATATAAATATCCCCCTGAATTTATGCCTTTGTATATTTATGTAAACATTGTGCCCCCTTCCATAGTATGTTTCTCTCCCATAGATATAAATACATAGAATGTTTCTCCCCCATAGATATAAATCTCCCCCTTTGGGATAATCAAAAAGGAGGGAAAACATATAAAGAAGAGATTAAAAGAAGGCATCATAGATAATAGAGAGAGAGAAAAAAGTGTAGAAAAGTACATCAAAGTACAAACAGAACACTGGTCACCCTATCAAAAACAAGACACAACTATATCTTGGGATGTAAAGGTGCTTTGAATTTGTCAGAAGGATAAATGGTTGGTAAGTTCGAAAGCTTGGAGGCAGGTTGAACTGGGCGAATTTGAAAAGGTCGTAAGATGACTCTGGAAGGTGGAGGAGAGGATGCCGTAGAGGTTTGCAGTGGAGCAGTAGTTGCTGGTTGAGAAGATTGCTGAGGAACTGGTCGTAGTTGATATAGATCTTGAGCAACGAAGATCTGATTTGGAGCAACATCAGAGGCACTGAGAGGGTCTGCAGTAGGAAGTACAATGGGAGTGGCTTGTGCATTCAGATAAGGCTTCAAAAGATTTATGAAATTTAGAATAACTTCTATACCATACTGCATATCCTTCTCAAAATCATCCTTATTCTCCATGAACCATTCCAAGGTTGGAGTAAAATCTTGCAACTGATGAATTTGAGTCTTGAAAGCTTGAGTGACTGGAGGTAGTTTCAGATTATCAGCCAACACCTTGAAATTCACGGTCATCTCATGCTTTGTATAAATCTTTGAAAAGTAATGGTCAACCTTTTCCATGATCTCTCTCTGAGCTTTAGTGGAATCTACTGAATATACTTTCACCATCTTATGAATGTGATCACTATGGTCCTTCATCTTCCTCAACGAGTCCAAATCCAGAACATGTCTAATGGCGGCCAATTCATCATGCACAATCTGCCTTAGAGCCTCTAGATCACGAGTAGTGATCTTGGTTACATTGGATGTACTGGATTGAGAAACTATCAGAGTTATCTCAGCTATCAACTTTCTCAGATCAGACTTCGTAAGATGTTCAATCAGATTCCTCAACACTTCCATCATACCAGAAATGGTTTATCTAAATTCGTTTGATAATGAAACTAAGTCAGATTGTTGATCCTTCAGAATATGATTTAGAGAGGCTATGTGCCTCCCAATAAACTCACCAGTATTGGCCAGGTCTGGTCTAATAGCATTTGAAATTTCTTCTCTGACTGTGTCTCTCACAGCAGCCAGCAACTCAATTTTGAACTTATCAAAATCAGACTGAGAGATAGTAGAACTAGGTAGATGAACATCTACAGCATCAACAACATGAGCAGACCTTGTCTCAACTGGTTGGCTTTCCTTAATAACCATAGTAGATTCTGATTCTTCCTCTTCTTCTTCAGAATACTCTAAACTCAAAACAGAAAAACCAGGGTAATCATCCCAGATAGCAGCACACAGAGTATATTTCAGTTTATCATAACTTGTTTTTCCACGGATTTTTGGAGAATCTCTCTTGCCATGGGCATTTGTTTCTGGTACAGTTTGATGTGTTTCTATTAGAGGTACATCAATACCATCCAATGGTCGGTTGTCAACTTCATCATCATTTTCATCATCATTATCATCAGCATCATCATCTCCATTCCCATTCCCATTCTTCACAGAAACTTCACTGTCAGATACTTCAGTGTCACTAGCTTCTTCATCATCAAGAACTGGTTCTGATACAGGTAAGGGTAATGTGGACTGGCAGGTCCAAAGTCTATTCTTCTCTTAGGGCTCACAGTATCAGGATAACTCCTATCATCAGGAGGTGACATACTTCCTTCTTCTGTTTCAGCTTCTTCCATCCCTTTTTTACCATACTCTTCAATGTACTTATTCCATTCAACATCTACTTCTTCCTCATCATAAGAATAAATTTGCTCCTCATCTGATTTCAAACTAGGGTCTCTCAAACCCTTCGGCCTCTTTCCATGATCAGAGGGATTGTAGGATTCATACAACTTGTCCTCATCAGCAACCCAACATTTCTTCCATGGGTTCCAATTTATTTTCATCCTTTTAAAAATTTCATTGTTAACACAAAAAGAACTATCAGATTCAGCTATCTCATCAGCTTCATCAACACATTCCAGATTCTTTAACATAGTAGAGATCACTTTGGAATAGAACCGGGCAGTGGCATTCTTAGAAGGTTTCACCATTCCAGCTATGTGCACCATTACATATCTACACAAATTGATTTTCTCATGGGTCTTTAGTAAAAACAATATAAAAACATCCTGCTATCTTATAACAGAAAAATCTCCTTTCTTGGGGAAAATTTGGTGCTGAATAAACTTAATGAGAAGTCTATATTCACCATCCAATTCTGAGGCTGTGATTCTCCTTGTCTCTCTGTTTCCAAAAAAAAGCTCTAAAGCTAACTCATAAGAGAAGTATTCATTGGTTGGAGGAATGTTTCCAGAATAATCCTCATACCGACCCTCATGGGGTACATTTAAACATTCAACCCATTGTTTAGATAAAAAATATATTTTCTTTCCTTTTACTACAGAAGACATTCTGGAAGCCTCTACACCATCTAATGTAACTTGCAGATTTATATAAAACTCATGAACTATATTTGGATTGTATACACGAGTGTTATCTGAGAACTAGGCTTTCCATCCTTGCAATTCTAAAATTTGTAACAATAGCGAATTACTTGTCAAAATCCAGGCAGAACTGATTCCTTTTCTATAACAAAAATCTGAGTTTCTAGGTTTGGATTTACTGATCTTTGAGTGGTACTACTCGAATCGCCTTCAGCACGCTTTGAAGGTACAAGACATTCTGATCCTTTGCTTGGTCTCTTTTTCTTAGCCATTTGAAGATTCTGGGGAATTCAAGAGTTCGAAGGTTGGAAGTAGAGGAGAAGAGAGGAAATAAGGCTTGGTGGGAATGAAATGAAAGGTCGACGGTTTGGGGAATAGAAATAGCCATGTATCATTTATTTCATCATTTAGGGTTTCCATAATAAAGATAAAATTAATTAATTAATTACAACCTAATAAAAAGTAATTTAAAGATAGATCGGTTTCACAGATCGGCTTCACAGATCAGTTTCGCAGATCAGTTTCACAGATCAGTTCCACAGATCGGCTTCACAGATCAGTTTCAGAAATCAGTTTCACAGATCGGCTTCACAGATCAGTTTCACATATCAGTTTCAGTGATCAGTTTCACATATCAGTTTCACAGATCGGTTTCACAGATCAGTTTCACAGATCAGTTTCACAGATCAGTTTCACAGATCAGTTTCACAGATCAGTTTCACAGATCAATCATACACAAATCCTGTTTAATAAAATTCATTCTTTCATAGAGTAAATTCTTCATAAAAATATCAGCTAATTGATGTTCAGAACTAATAAATTTTAAGGAAATATCACCTTTCTGATAATGATCTCTTAGAAAGTGATGTCTGACATCAATGTGCTAAGTCCTAGAGTGAGACACAGGGATCTAAGATATGTTGATCACACTAGTGTTGTCACAGTTAATTGAAACATGTTTAAAATCAAATCCATACTCCAATAAAGTGTGTTTTATCCACAGAATCTGTGCACAGCAACTACCAGCTGCAATATATTCTGCTTCAGCAGTAGACAATGCAACTGAGTTCTGTTTCTTACTACACCATGATACTAGAGACTTTCCAAGTAAACGACATGTTCCAGATGTGCTCTTCCTATCTAACTTACATCTAACAAAGTTAGTATCTGAAAAACTAGTTAGGTCAAATGATTTTCCTTTTGGATAAAACAAACCTAAGTTCACAGTATACATAAGATATTTAAAAATCCTTTTAACAACCAGTAAGTGTGATTCTTTAGGATTTTCTTGAAATATAGCACACATACACACACTAAACATAATATCTGGTCGACTAGCAGTAAGATAAAGTAAACTCCCAATCATACCTCTGTAATTGGTTTGATCAACTGGTTTTCCAGTTTCATAAACATCCAATTTACAGGTAGTACTCAAAGGTATATCACTTTCCTTAATACTATCCAAACCAAAACGTTTTAATAAATCCTTAGTGTATTTTCTTTGATTTAGAATAATACCATCTTTAGTTTGAACGATTTGAAACCCAGGAAATACTTAATCTCTCCCATTAAGCTCATTTCAAACACATTTTTCAGTACATAAATAATTTTTAGAAGATCCAAAAATAATATCATCAACATAGATTTGCACTATTAACACATCATTTGAAATCCTTTTTATGAAAAGAGTGTCATCATCTATTCCTTTTATAAATCCTTTTGAAATAAGAATGTTTTAAAGTCTTTCATACCATGCTCTTGGAGCTTTTTTTAAACCATATAAATCTTTATAAAGTTTAAAAACATGATTTTGAAAATGAGGGTTTGAGAAACCAGGTGGTTGTTCTACAAAAACATCTTAAACAATAAAACAATTTAAAAAACCACTTTTCACATACATTTGATATAACTTGAAATTCAGATGTGATGCATAGGCAAGTAAGATCCTAATAACTTCTAATCTAGCTACAGGTGCAAAGGTTTCCTCATAGTCAATTCCTTCTTCTTGATTGTAACCTTGTGCAACTAGCCTAGCTTTGTTTCTAATGATGTTTCTAGATTCATCATCTTTGTTTCTAAACACCCATTTTGTGCCTATGGTTATAGTGTCCCTAGGTCTTTCTACTAATTTCCAGACTTTTTTTCTTTCAAATTGATTTAGTTATTCTTTCATAGCCATTACCCAAAATTCATCATTGATAGCATCATTGATATTTTTAGGTTCTAAGAATGAAAAAAAAGCTTGATGTTCAACCTGATTTCTTAGAGAATCTCTAGTATGTGTTCCTCTATCTAAATTAACCACAACAACATCTAAAGGATGGTTCTTTAGAATTTTATTTGGTCTAGAAAAGGTAGGGCTAGAGATTTCAGATTCATCTACTGGTTGAGGTTCAACAGAAGCAGGTTCTGGAAAATTTCTCGAACTGGATGTTTTAACTATAGGTCCACTGTATTTATCCTTAGGGTTCAAAACGGAGAGATAATCTTCAAGATATTCAAGAGATATCTTAGGTTCATGTGGATTAGTTTCATCAAATTTGATGTGAACAGATTCTTCCACACATTTGGTTCTCTTATTGAAAACTCTATAGGCTTTACTAGAAATAGAGTAACCTAGAAAAATTCCTTCATCACTCTTGGATGAAAATTTGTCGAGATTATATTTAGTATTAAGAATAAAGACTTTGCAGCCAAAAACTCAGATGTAGTTAACCTTAGGTTTCCTATGGTTCCACAACTCATAAGGAGTCCTCTTAAGAACCAGTCTGATCAAGAATCTATTGATAATATAGAAAGCTGTATTGACATCTTCAGCCCAAAAATAAATAGGTAGGTCATACTCATTGAGCATATTCCTAGAAACTTCTCAGGGTTTTAATTTTAAGTCCACTAAGGTTCTCTACAGACTTTGAATATTTTACAAAGCAAGAACAAGCTTCACTTTTGTGAGCTAGAAAATATACCCAAGTATATCTAGTAAATTAATCTACAAGAACATAGACATAGTGCTTCCCAATTAAAATAGAAACTCTGGAAGGTCCAAATAAATCCATGTGAACCAACTCGAGGGTTGAGAAGTTGAAACTTCATTCTTTGATTTAAAAGAAACTTTATGTTACTTTCCCTTTTGACAGGGATTAAAAACTTTTTCTGCTAGAAATTCATGTTTGGGTAGGTCTCTAACTAAGTTATTCCTAGTAATTTTTCTAAGTGAGTGTAAATTACAGTGTCTTAATCTTCTGTGCCAAATCCAATAATCTTTATGAAAAGAATTTATACAAGTAATATTATTCTTAGCTAAAGAATTTAAATCAACAGCATAAACATTTTCATTTCTTAAAGCAGAAAATACTAAAACATTTTTAGAATTAAAAACATTGCATGAATCACTTTCAAATTTAACATAAAAACCATCATCACATAACTGAGAAATACATAAAAAATTATATTTCATTCCATCAACAAATAAAACTTTGGAAATCAATAGTGAGTTAGTGTTACCAATTTGACCCAAGCCGATGATTTTTCCTTTTGAGTTATCACCAAAAGTGAAAAACCCTCCATCAACTCTGACTAAGATTTTAAAGAATGAGAAGTCTCCTGAAATATTCCTTGAACATCCACTTTCCAAGTACCAAGTCTTTCTATATGAGATCTTTAAGAAGGTTCCCTACAAAACAGATTTAGATAGGAAATGATTTTGGTACCCAAATCTTCTTGGGTCCAAACAGGTTAGCCAATAAAACTTTAGGTACCCAAATTTGTCTAATGAGTCTTATAAGATTTGTAGAATCAATGGATTTTTAATGGTAAAACTTATTAGATCCGTAACAATGAATATAACTAGTTGAGGCATATGAAGTTTCAGAACTAGCTATATTCTGTCCAGATTTAGGAATGAATCTAGTTTTGCTAATTTTCCATTGTCCAGGTTGGTATCCTATACCAGTAGTGTATCTAGGTTCTATTTTCTTACCTAATATCTGAGTAAGAGTATCTTTGCCATTGGTAAATTTCTCGAAGTCTTTCTTGAGTTTCTCATTAGATAATTTTAGTTCAGTGTTTTCTTTAAGCAACTGAGAAGTCTTTTCCATTTCAATATCAAGATCAGATTTATGTTTAATAGTTAAAGAATAATGTTTCTTTAAACCTCTGTATTTGTATTTCAGCTCATTACAGGTTTCTTCTAACATATCACAGTATTCAAATAGTTCATATTTTGACATGTTTTCTGAGTCAAAATCATCTTCGGAATAGTATGAATTTAAATCAAGATTTCAGATGTTACCTCAGAGTTGTTTGTCATAAAACACATGTTTTCCTTATTTCTGTGTTCAGATTCAGAAAATTCAGAATCAGTGGAGCTATCCTCAGAAGCACTCCAAGTAGCCTTCATGGCTTTCTTAAACTTATTGTCCTTGTATTCATACCTCTTCTTGTACTTCAACTTTGGACAGTCTGCTTTTATTTGTCCCTTTCTTTTGCACTCATAATAGACAACTTCATGTGATATGTCAGATTTCTTCCAATCCTTTTTCCAATGTCCCTTGTTGTCATACATACCTTTGTAATTTAATTTTTTGAAAAAATTCTTCTTTATATAAAACGTGTTAAACCTTCTGGTAATGTGAGCCATCTCAGCATCACTGTCAAAAGCACATTCACTATCTTCAAAGCTTGAACTCTCATTTATAGTTTGAAGCTTCTCCTTATCTTTGTTCTTTGAAGTTGAATATTTGAAAGCAACATACTTTCTTCTAGGTTCATCATCTTCTTCTTTGTTCACTTTGAGTTATTCTTCATACATCATCAGCTTGCCAATTAGTTCCTTGACTGGCAGTTCACCAATATCACATGATTCTCTAATAGAGACAGAAGTTCCTCTGCATCGTTCCGGTAGACATCTTAGAATTCTCATAATTTGTTCCTTTGATGGAACATCCTTTCCCAGAGAAGCCATTGTGTTTACAATTTCATTAAACCTGAGATACATGTCAGAAATGGGTTCATCAGGCTTCATCATAAAATTATAATACTTAATAGTATAAGTATTCAATCTCATTTCCTTAACATTAGTTGTTCCTTCATGAGAAACGTCTAAGGTATCCCAAATTTCATAAGCAGTTTTATAGGCAGATATTCTATTAAATTCCTCATCTCATAAAGAACAGTACAAGTCTTTCATAGCTTTGCAATTATTATTGTAGGCAACCTTAGTAGCTTCATTCCAAGTAGTTCTAACATTAGTAGGAATTTTATATTCTGATTCTATAGCAGTCCAAATATCAAAGCCCATGCTCTCTAAGTGAATTTTCATCTTGATTTCCCACTGAGCATGGTTGTTTCCATTGAAAAATGGTGGTCTATTAGTAGAAACACCTTCAAGTCTATTATCCATGATATCTTACTTAAAGAAAATATTTTAAATAGATAAAAATTTAGATATAACATAAATTTTAAGACCTTTAAAATACAACTAAAATCACAGTTGAAAAACAGAGTACATACACATATATTTTAAAACCTCTGATACCAAATGTTGGTCGGAGTGGATACTCAAGAGGGGGTGAATTGAGTTCCAATTAAAATTTCTGTTTTAAAAACATTGTCTTAAAAACCCCCAAATAAAAATACTGAATTAAACTGTAGTGAATTTATATCAATGTAAAGGTTATGTTGGGTTCTCAAGGGATTGATTATTTCCCAGTTAATCAAAACAAAAGAGTTGATTTACATTTGAAACTAACTTACTGATTTACAACTAATATAAACACTTGCGAGTTTAATTATCTATGTGACTTTAAAACAGTTTTGGTTTTAAAGTAATTAGCAGCGGAATAAAAGAGAATAACTTTGAAAGATATAGCACAATAGATATAACCAAGAGGTTCAATCTCAAGATGAGACTTAGTCCTCTCAACAATTTATAAATTTGATCCACACCCTGGATCGGGGTTCAAAACAGTTTACAATTGTCCAGGTCCAAGACCTCTACCACTGTTATTCATGAAAAACAGAACGACAACAATCAGCTATCCAGGTCACACGCGACCTCTACCACTATTATTGTGGGAAAATGAAAGATTTAAAGAGTTTGCTGAGGATTTACAGGTCCTCCTGTTAAAGTACAAGAGATAGTGTGTGTGTTAAATACAGCAGATAACACACACTGCTCGAAATGTAAATTAATGAATCACAGTGCAGAGATGTAGAGATTAGAAATGACTTTAGTGATTGAAGTGAAGCTTTGGACACCTTAAGTTTTATCAGAAATGGTTTTGAGTCATCTTCTGGTTTTTGTCTGAAAAACTGAGTGTCGTCTGCTTGGCATCCAGGTTTAGAGATAGTGACCAAATGTAGCCTATGAATTTATTTAATGTCCTCATGAATGTACTGAACTCTTCTTGAGTAAGATTGAGTGTGTATGAGGTTTTGTGTCTTCTGAAACTATCTCATCCACCACTCTTTGCACTCATATATGTCTCGTCCTCCTTTTCGTATTTTCTCCACACGTTGCACCAACAGGGACTTCTTGTATTTATGGCACGAGCTCCAGCAAAAGAAATGATTTCTTTTTTCAGGTACAAGGTACGGTTCACGGACATCCAACAACCTTCATTAAATAAATGACAGAGCATTAAAATATACCTAATATGACCGTTGGTTAGATTAAATAAAGTTAAAGAAATTCAAACAACTGTTTATGACTATCGGTGAGTCAAGTGATCGATAGGTCATTAGCATCAACATCGGTGTGTCATGATCGGTGACTCATTTTATCAGCATCGGTGTGTCATGATCGGTGACTCATTTGATCAGCATCGGTGTGTCATGATCCGTGACTCATTTGATCAGCATCGGTGTGTCATTATCGGTGACTCATTTGATCAGAATCGGTGTGTCATGATCGGTGACTCATTTGATCAGCATCGGTGTGTCAGGATCAGTGACTCATTTGATCAGTATCGGTGTGTCACGATGGGTGACTCATTTGATCATCATCGGTGTGTCATGATCGGTGACTCATTTGATCAGCATCGGTGTGTCATGATCAGTGACTCATTTTATCTGCATCGGTGTGTCATGATCGGTGACTCATTTGATCAGCATCGGTGTGTCATGATCGTTGTCCTTTAATATGGATCGGTGCAACCGTTGTCCTTTGATATGGATCGGTGCGACCGTTTTCTTTTGATATGGATCGGTGAAACCGTTTTCTTGACAGAACACAAAGTATCTGTTTGATCCAGAAGTCTTCCAGAATACTTGTAAAACAATAGCAAGCATAGATAAAGACATGATCCATCCAATAAAAACAAATTCACCAAGAGATTGTGATTATGCATATGAAAAATCCAACCGAATTAAGTAACGATGATTTGTGATTATTAAAACAGTAATCATGGGAATAATTCAACAATCTTCCAGAGGGATCAACAAAAGGAGGTTCTCCAATTAGGATTCACTTAAATCAGTGCATCATGGGGACCCCAGGGTCCTGACGTGGAGGTGTCGGCGGTAAGGTGGCTTACCTGCAGTCTGTCATCATCATCTAGGGTGATAGGAGAAATGACTCTTCGGTGAACCACATGTATAATAAGATCATCCTGTTCAGGCTCTACAAGTGATACAGCTAGGATGTTTAGGGTGTCAGCCCAACCATTTTGAGATCGGGGGACATCAGTAACTTCTGGCCGAGATGGCAACTAGGCCATTAGTTGGAGAGTGCGCTCCATCAATGGTACGAGCTCTGGATTTATGATGACATAGTAACTGTTAATCTGTTTGATGACTAGTTAGGAATCCCCATTCACATGAAAATTGGGCACATCAATCTCATGGTCCAGCGTGAGGCCAGTGATGAGAGCATGATACTCCGCCTCATTGTTGATGCATCCTTCTAACTACAAGAATGATTATGGCAGAATAGATTGTTCTAGGGTAATAAAGACGATACCCAGGCATACTCTATTGATTCTGGTATCATTGAGCCTTCTACTGGTGGGGATTCAGGAAGAACCATTGAAGTGCATCTTCCAGAACGACATTTCTTGGTCTACCGAGAGGATCGCCTCATTGGGGAAATCGAAGTCCAGGGACTGGTCAGTATAATCTGGATGGGTAGTAAGGAATTTTTTCAATGCTTAACCCTTAATAGCCTTCTGAGGGACAAACCTGATGTTGAACTGCTGGAGGATTACTTCAAACTATGCTACATAACTTTTCAACATGGGAGGGTTCAAGATGTACTTTAGTGGATCTACCCGGGACACTAGTTGTATCTCATGGTGCCGTAGGTAATGTCATAACTTTTGTACATCGAATACTAGTACAACGAATATCTTTTCGACAGGGGAGTATCTGGTCTCCGTATTGAGGAGCATGAGGATGAGGCTGTATAGGTAGTTCTTTATCCCCTTATTATTCTTCTAGGTGAGAAGGGAACCAAGAGATCATTCCAGGGTGGTCACATAAAGGACCAGTGGTTTTTCGGAGACTAGTGGAATTTAGACAGGTGGCTGGAGCAGATGATTATTTATTTCATTGAATGCATTCTAAAATTCTTCATCCCACTCATATAGTGTGCCTTTCTTCATGATCCATGAAATGGGCTTACACTTTCCAGCCAGATTCGCAATGAATCAGCATATATAGGCTTGGTGACCTTAGAAACCTCGAAGCTCCAAGATATTGCTCAGGGGAGACATCTGGATTATGGCCTTGATCTTCTTATGGTTGATTTTGATGCCCCGATATCTAACAGCGAAGTCGTGAAACCTTCCAAAGTTGACCTTGAAGGTGCACTTGAATGGGTTCATCTTCAGGTGACGGGAATAGAGGATGCCAAACACTTTCTCGAGGTCATTGAGATAGTTCTGGCATAATAGATATTTTACTACCAGATCGTTCACATAAAATTCCACCAGTGTCCCGATGATTGACTTAAATATGAAATTCATGACCCATTCATAGGTGAAACCTACATTCCTTAAGCTAAAGGGCATGACTTTGTAACAGAAAGTACATTGTAGTGCTTTAAAGGCTATAGACACCTCATCATTGAGGGACATTCATATCTGGGAGTACCCAGAGTACCCATCCATGATGGAGAGGCCTTGGATCCCAGCCATGGAATCAATAAAGAGTTTTGTTTGAGGAATAAGAAAATCATCTTTTCGATAGTGACCATTTTGATCTCGGAAGTCGATGCAGACACTAATTTTTCCATTCTTATTCTTGACTATAACAATGTTGGCTAGATATTTGGGGTACTGGACCACCTTAACGAAGTTGGATATGATGATATTATCATCTTCTTCCTCAACCATGGCACCATAAGAAGGGTTCATCTTTCTGGGAGGATTCTTGAACCCGTGATGATTTTCCGGGAGACTGAGGAGGTGGATGTATACCTAATGATCTAGTCTCGACATCTCGTCATAACTCCGGTAAAACACATCACAGTGCTATTTAAGGATGTATACATACTGATGATGCTCTTTGGGGGCATGTTAGCATTGATCAACATGGGTCTCTGGTCCACCTCACTACCGAGGTTCACTAGTACCAATTCATCAACTCTGGCAGAGACGCCTTTTCAAAGGCTGGATGAGCATTGTTTTAATCCTCCTATTCACTTATGGATGAGAGATCCTCATTGGTAGAATTTGGTTCTAAGTAGGAATTTCCCAATGGGAGGCTGGTACCAGCCTGAGTGGCAGTGGATGCTGCATCGGGGGACTCTTGTGCTGCAACAACCATGGAAATGAAGGCTGTCGATCTGATCCCATATGGTCTTTGGCCCAAGGGGCCACATTTGATGATGTCAAAGCAGTAGTGGCATGTCGTCTTGAGCCAGATAATCCATTCTAGGTGAAACAATAAAGTATGACATATTTCTGTTTCCATGGGGTAGAAATCCCGATATCTTATGGGAGTGGGAGGCTCCAGGATCACCTGAGCCTGATTTGTATAGGAGTTTGATGTGATTTTCCTTTGTTTCATAGACTTGGGAATGTGTTTCACCCTCGTTCCAGACACAATGAAGCATTGTCCCATGTCCGGGGTTGTAGCCTCCAATCGGTGGACTGGAAAGACATAGGCATTGTCTAGATCTATCCACGGGTCGGCCGTAGTCATGGCATGCTCAACTTTGTTGTCTGAATCTGGTTTTCCTTGCACTAGTAGTAGTCGAGATCTAGATAGTAGGCCTCACAAAGAGAAGTTGGATATGTGTCACATTTAGGCACACCCACTCGACCATTGAGGGAGTATTTCAGCCACCAGTGATATGATAAGGGAACCTACACATTCAAGTGGAGCCAGGACCTGACCATAAACACATTCTAGGTCGTGTTCTATGAGACAACCATAATTTCGATGCTAGTGACTAGGCCACCAAACCGTGTCTTCAAGAATATCTTGCTAACTGATGTATGTTCTGTCCTTTTATAAAATTGGATTCTTAGGTCAGAGGGGCTTAGATTATCTTTAGACAATCTACGTTTTCGCGATGTCTGAGTCAGTATTAGGTTGATCCTAGAGCCTGTGTCGACGAGGCAGTGGCAAACCTCCATGCCATTGAACTGGACGATGATGTACAATGGGTGAATGTTCCCATGTATGGGAGATCCTTCATATTTTATAGAGAACGTGATGATGGCCTAGAATTCAGAATTCTCAATTGCCTCAACATGGAAGGATTCTATGATTGAAACTTCTATCTCTAACTAGAAGGGCTCCATAAATCCTCAGTGAGGGCCTCACGCATGTCTGACGAAAGGCAAAGAGCCTCAAGGATAGATAGCCTTGCTAGAATTCCAGCAAGATGTTTGAGAACCTCATACTTCCGTGCCTGGCATGAAATTCTACTAACAGGATGTCACTCTATGACATGAGGTTTGGTGGGCCCTGTTGACTGGATTGACAGCTGGCTGGTGCTAGGAATATCACAATGCTCACTATTCGAAGCCTGCGGAGTGAGTACCAAAGGAGGGACAAATGACTGAGACCGACCTGTAGCATGGCGTGGCTGGTTGCGGTGGGGTTTGGGTGGCTCTGCCTGATCGAGTAGCACAAACAATAGAGAGGGAGGACCTGATGTCACAAAATGTGAAGGCTATGTTTTTTGATCTCTTCGTTGAGTCTGCTGCCTGTTTTCAGTAGCATGCACAACCTGGATGGACGTACAGACCAAAGTACTCTGACGGCCCATATAGCCACAATTCCGCCAACGCGGATGATGACTGGGGACATTTGGAGGGTCTTCCTAGTGCTCCTCATAATCAGGAGTCATGTATGGATTTTCCATCTCTACGGTATTAACCGAGTCATACCCTTGACTATCACTAGAAGAGTCAACCGCTACTGGGTAGATTTTGGGAAGAATTTCCATCTCTGGGGGCATGAATCCATCGAGAGTATAGGATGATGATGACATCGGCAAGGGTCTTTGTTTTCTTATATGCCGCTGGTGTTTGATCTTCTGGGAATATGTTTGCTGAGATGATGATGAAGAAGTGGTGGCTATAGCTTTGAAAGGCTCTGGCTAATTCAAGCATTCCTAGATGATACCGTGGGTACATGAAACTGTTTTTCAAGCCATCCAATTTTCATAATTCTGGGATCAGGGACCAGAAACATGATTCCACTTTCCCTCACTGTCACTACTATCGTTTGGCCTCACGAAGATGCATGCCACCTATGATGGAGCCGGTACTAGATGAACTATGTTGTTATCTACCTGTTCTTGAAGCCATTCTTTGAATAAATAGAACATATTGAGAGTGAGCCCTAGGATCTAGTGGGGGGGGGGAAGTAATTAGGGTGACTAGTGAGGTTCCCCTCTTCTATCCTTCTACACTCAGCCTAACATATAATCCCCTATTCCAAGGCATTGAAGAAGTAACTTGGGACCTGAGCCTCATTGAACAAGTAGGTCCAGTTTCTTCTATCTGAGAAGGGGTCCCTTGGAGCTTGACTCTGACTGGGAGATGGAGGTGCCTATCAAGGTGGTGGAACCTGGTTATATCTCCTAGGCTGTGGCGACACATTATGCAGGGGAACCTGCAGATTCTAAGGTGGGCGTTGTTGGTCCGCTGGCTGCACCTGTGGTAGATGACCTCTATGAAGCTATGGAGGCCGCTCCATTGGAAAAAAATCTAGTCACCTGGGGGCCTCTATTTGGGCCACTACGGTAGTCTCATCCCTGGAGGCACTTCTTGTGGGGATCACAGGAGGAAACAAATGTTCCTACATGGCCTGCGGTAAGGCTTCCTCAAGGCACCGGGCCTTATCAGAGAAGTCCTGGAATCCCTCGGGGTAATTATGGGTGATCAAAGAGGGAACTAGTTATGACTTGAAATTCCCTACACACGTGGTCACCAATTTCTCCCGAGACAGCAGATTGTGAAGGGACTATGTGAGCCCCTTCCACCGGGAGACAAAGTATGCAACACACTCATCAGGCCTCTTCTTGCACTTCAAGAGGTCTCTGATACTCGTCTTCCAGGTCGTGGAACTAAACTGGTAAAGGAATTTCTTGTGGAGGTCTTTCTAGATGGCTACTGATCCGATGGGGAGCTGGATATACCAGATGAACACTGGTCCTTCCAATGTCTACAGAAAACACAAGAGTTTGGAGGCTTCCTGCTGCAGTAGGGTTCCCAACATGGGCACACTCTTTGAGATGAAGTGGGCCAGGTGCTACAGTGGGACCCCTATCCCATTGTAGGGGAACAGGTGGGATTCCCAAAACCTAGGTGTGCAGGCATATAATCCACCCACATTGGATATGTCTTGCCATCAGGTTGGAGTGCCTCCAATTGTATTTCCCACCCCTCGAGGCGGGCAATGAGGGCCACCATCAGATCATCTGGGAGGGGGTTCCGATCTTGACGGGGAACCCTAACTACCAGTGCATTGGCAGGTTCTTCAACATGATAAGGTGGCCTAGCGACTCGGGGGGGGGGGGGGTAGGTGGAATGACCTATGGAGCAGCTTGGGGAGCCTGAACTGAGTCCTGAGGGTTGTTATGCCATTTAGGAGGATTTGGTGATATTTACCATGCCCTCTTTCCATAAGCTCCGTCCTTAACCTTGTCTGCATGGGCAAGATGATAAGGGTCACCTGGGGTAGTTCCCCAAGGGGAAGTTGTACCTACACCTACGGCCCTAGATGAAGATCGTCATAGTCTGGCCATCGCTTTGCAGCATGTTCAACCAAGATGTTTTCATCCATATTCTTTTGTTCAGCAAGTTCCTGATGTAACATGGCTTTTTTATGGGTCCTCTTCCATCTTCTGTACTGATCCAGACAGGTTAGAGGGTTTGGAAACTCTGAGATTCTCTTTACCCTTACCGTGATTCCGGCTAAGGACTAATGTCTCGGTGGGCATGAGGAGACCAAGAAGGCTCCTATGTTGGAAAGTATCCCTCCCAAATGGATCCAATAGTTGTGGCACACCTTTAGGGGAGAGGTCCCCGTCAAGAATCTCTTACTCATTCTCCTCTTCTAATAGGCTGGCCATGTTAACCACGACTCTAAAAAGGGGAATGCCCTCGACATGACCTGCCAGGTTAGGCTACTGCCAAATAGAACTGAAGTAGAGGGTAGAATATTTCCCCTAGCCATGAATCTTCACATGAGGGGGAATCATCTTTGATAATCTTGTGGATTACCTTGAAAATATGGAAACGTCTTTGTTGGATGGCCTTACGACGGCCTGGCGACTTAGGGCGTTGATCCATAGGGAGTGCAGACAGATCAACAAGAGACATTTCTCTACATTGTCTTCAAAATTTTATTGGACCATCGGATAAGCCACTCACTGGTGATGAAGGCAGAATTTCGTCGCCCAGAGGGTTTGAAGAAAACACTCAACTTTCTCTAGGGTAAGGGATTTCAGTACGCAGAAATTTGGTGCTGCCACAGTCCAAAACATCTCAAGGAAGTGGTCCGCTGAGAGGATATTCTATAATCTCTTTGGCTCAGTTTTAGGGTATGGTGATATGGTGAGGACCTCCGTACTGGGTTTCATTGCTTTGTATTGGTCCGCAGCAGCCACTCCCTATGCCAGCGACCAAGAGAGATGACCCAACCTACCCATGAGGCGGTTGGAGCCTTTATCCATGATAGGTATGTAAGTTTCCCTACTCTTCATACACATGGGGTTGATCATACACATCGGTGACAGCCTGAGACATAGTAGCTACTAACGTTGACGCCCCATAGCGGGCGTCCTTTTCAGCTAGCACCCGACGCTGGTGTCAGGTCAAACGGACCAGGGACGGTGGTGTAGGTACATAGATTCTCTGCTCTTCAGCTAGGGGGACCAGGTGTCGGCACTAGCACAGCCTAGTGGGGGCCCTCCTTGGGGGCCCCTGAAATGGGATCCCAGCTAGGTTGGCCCAGGCATCACCTACCTCGTTGGAATTGGAGAAAGAGTCGTCGAGGCGTTCTGGGGAGAGGCTCTTGAAACGATTTTACGTTGGAGTGGGGATCAGTGGCTCCCTGCTCGGTCCTTGGGGGAGGAAGTAGTGACGAGGCGCAGATACCTCTATATCCTGGCAGGCCATATCCTAAGTTGGGATAATTCCCTCCTCCTCGTACCGACATGCAAGGTTATTGATCACCCTTCACTGGATGAATTCAGAAGGGGGGATAGGGCTCAGGTGCCCAAAAACTATGGTTTTGGAGGTCATTGCAGACATGGTAGATCCATGTAGGTTTTCCACATTGGCATTGCACCCGCCCCTATGTCGGTGGGCGGGTGGTGATCTGTCTTGTGGTGCAACAACTTTTTTCCTGAAAAGCAGGGAGATTGAACCATTAGTGGTGAAACAAAGAAATCGACGTCCAGTGATACAACTCCATTCCTTCTTCCATGGCTGGTAAGCGGGATCCATGATGGCAACATCATATACGATGATGCCAAAAAATTTGACTACCCCTACTTCTAGTGAGTTTCATGCCAGGCCCACTATTTTCTTAGTTGGACCCGACGCCGGATAACTGGATCCAGTGACAAGCTAGTCCACTGATGTCTCAAACACTAATAATCTACACATTGAGGAGAATATTATTCATTTAAGGTTCACCATTCCTATTTCCGACACATTCGCTGGGGCGCATGCACGTCTATTTTATTCAAGGATGACAACGTTGTTTGTTTCCCCACATTCCCTTTTTCCAAGGGTGAGAGGAATCTGTCGCTACTTAAGGGACATTTTCTACTTGATTGAAATAAGATGACGGGATGTAAGTTCTTCCTTTTGTGGATTACTCCTTGAAACTCGTCACCTAGTCCGAGTCTCCATTATAGGCTCAAGACGTTGTACATGAATCTCTTCCCAGTACCATATCTTCATGGATGCCAGTTAATTATAGTGCTTCTGTCAGGACATTCAAAGGGGTTAATCTTGGGCAAAAACCTTCAGTCAGGGGAGTAGTCACAATAGATATCACTGGTGTGTCCGGATGCATGAATGATAGCGCGTTTGGGTTTCTTCCACTTATTATAGGGCTTCTCGAGGGCACTGAAGCGCGAGGCATCCCACATCGAATGTAGGGAATTATATACCATAGGCATGTATCTGAGATTTTCCTCAGCTTCCTATGTTTAACATAGGGTATACCATGAGTTTAATGTTTATCGGAGATAGATCATATTGAATAGAACATTGAATAGAGTGGATCAGATGGGTGAAACCCCTGGAGGGAACACTGATGTTGGGGCTAACACGTGGTTAGTTAACCGGATACTTCTAGGAGCGGTGAATAATTGAATTGGCATGATCTCACTGGGATGTGGTGGCTCGAATAAGAATCAAGTTGGATGAAGGATGGTTTAGTGAAGTGGGGGGAATGAGATGGAGCCGCCATGAGGGAAATGGTGATATCGGGCTTGGCAATAGCTTACCACTAATTTGGGTTCCAATGGATTACCGCCAATTGGGGTTCCAAAGGATTACCACTGATGAGGTTGACAACAGATTACCACTGAAAGGGGATGAACCTCAGGGAGGCTTCCTACATACCTTGTCTAGGAGATAGGGATCAAAGCCCATGTAGTCCTGGAGGTTATGTTGGTGAACTGACATGAAGGGAGTCTGGACCAATGGTTGTTGGGATTGAACCTATGGGAGGATTCTTACATACCTTGCCTTTTCATGGATCAAAGTCCACGTCATTCAGGACGGTTTGGGAGAACCGACAAGAAGGGGGTTGGAGCGACCAAGTGTTGGGCTTGAACCTTAGGGAGGCTTCCTAAGTACCTTGTCTTGGAAAGGATCAAAGTTCACATTGTTTGGGAAGGGGTTTGGTGAACCAACATGAAGGGGGTCAGAACTATTGGGTGTTGGGCTTGAACCTCGAGGAAGCTTCCTACGTACCATGCCTTGACAAGGATAAAAGTCCATGTGGTTCGAAAAGGTTTGGGTATTGAACTCTAGGGTGCCCAGAGAGGATGTCATGTTCGATGCTTACTCTGAGCCCACGTGAGTCTTTCTTGGTGTGAGAAATAAGAGGCAGCAAAGACATGATGATCACGTCATGAAAGATGCGTCCGTGGAAAGTGGTATGGGGCTTACACGTGGTTAGCGGCCCAAAATGGAAACAGTGGCTTACACATGGATATTCCCAAAGTGGAAACATGGGCTTACGTGTGGAGTGGCCCTAGGGAGATAGAAAAAGGGACTTACAAAAAGGTGGAGGCCCAGGTGGCGATAAGGCCCCAAGGGAGAGATATTTGGCACCGAAGAAAGGAGGGCTCCAGTGCCCATCCCCCCTCTCTGGTCTTTGACTAGGAAGAAGATAGGAGGAGCAGGGGTGGCTCTTCATCGGAGAAAAGATAGGGCTTACACCAATGTGGTTTCCCTTTCCCCACGAAAAAATGCCTCTCCAATAAATCACATCTCATTCCATGTGAGGAATGGTCACACTCCCATGGATAATAGTGGGTGTGCTGAATTCCCAAGGTGGAGAACCCCGTGTACGACGCACGGGGTGAGGTCACATTTTAACATCATCTGTTGAGGTTGAGGGTTCTTGGAAGTTTAATTTCCTATAGCTCGGATGGGGTGGGTTCATTCTAGACCCCTAGGACTTATGTAATCGGCTCCCTCTAGACCTGGTGAATGGAAGGGACTCGCAACATCATGGATGGGGTGGGGTGTCGTTAGGTGATCTCATTGGGGGTCCACAATAGCATGGATATGCGAAGAATCAATAGCCGTTAGTGTGCCTATGTAAATAAGAATGAGGCAAAGAAACACAACGAGCAATATCTTTCAAGGGACTTTGAAATTTCTTCGTGAAAATATATAAGGTCACACAGGAAAAGGGGGTGTGATATAGACCTTTTGGGTGCAAGAGGCGCCCAAGATGATGTCCGGAAGAGGAAAATTGAACATGTGAAAAATAAGGTACGCACAAGGAGGGAGGCTCGTACGTAAATGGAGCACTTGCGCGGAAATGGTTGGGTGAGTGGCCCCAAAGGTTTTCACGCAATTGGAGAGGGTTGTGCGCAATTGATGTTCCATTAGAATAGTTGTGCAAAAGAGACTGGGTGTGCACACAATCAGAGAGACTTTCACGCGAAAGGGAGCTGAGGATTTTCATGAAAACTAAAGGGATTGCATGCAAGGTTGGGCATGCAATTCAAAGCAGTTGCGTGCAAGAACCGGTCGACATTTTCACACAAAGTAAATTAATTTATCTCAAGGGAAATGAATTGTGCGCAATATATTTCCCACAAGGGAATGGGATTGCACGCAAGGGCCCTGAATTAAATGGATTTGGGAAAGGGATCCACCTGAGTGGTCCTACTTGAAGGCAGACCCTGGGAGACCTGTTGCGAAAAATCACATACCTAAAAGCCATTTTCTGGACGCTGAAGAGGTTGTTTTCACGCGTGGGAGGAAGTTCAGATTCTTCAGCCGTTGGATGTTTAAGGGACACCCTTATATTTATAGAAGTTAGGGGTCCTTCCGTCTATGCAGAAGTCGGCCGGCGTGACAAATTGCTTGCCCGGGTCGACGATGTGAAAAAATGTGAACCCAGCTGGCTGGCGCAAAAGATTGTGAACTTAGGTCTGTGGCGTGAAAGATTGTGCGCTAGCATGGAAATATCTTTCAGATCCCGCGATTTTCACATGAGAGATAATTCTTTTCACACACCTCTTAGATTTTTTTCATGGCCCTTCCAGCCGACATAGAATAAATCGCCGTGTCAAAATATTCCTTTCCATTGTTTGAAAAGACCCCTTTTATAGGAATGGAGCATTTTTGGGCATCTACATGGACCACTAAGGTCCACTCTACCACTGTACCATTGAGGTCCCCTCATCCATATTACCATTGAGGTCCACTGTGCTACTTGATCACTGAGGTCGACTTGGTCACTAGACCACTGATGTCTTCTCATCGTATCCTTTATATCACAACCTACTGTAGGATTCCTGCTCGTAGCATGCTTGATTTCTAAAGAATCTAATCCTTAATCCATCATTCACATATCAACTATGAGAAAGTCTCAATTAGAGTATACCCAATGGACTGTCTCATCACAAGGGTCTCAATGTCATAGACGACGTATCAATCAGGAACCCAGTCTGAAAGATATAAGTGTTCTAGTAAATAGGGTCCAGTTGTGTCCGGGCCCCGTCCGACATGGTTAGACTGACCCAACCATCTCGGCTTGGGGGGTCCAACATGACCCGACCTATTTCGTCCAATCTGAACTAGTCTGGCCTCGCCTAGTGGCCAGTCTCATTGGGCCTTGTTGGAACCGGGATGGTTCGGCCGTTGGTCGAGCCTGCCGGGTCGCCCAGCGACCCTGTCAAATTCCTTCAGCCATGTATGACTCGTTCAAACCATTTCAGACCAACCGGGTTGTCCTTTTGTCTGGTTTTCCATTGGGCTAGCCCTACAATAGTGGGCTGGTTCTCCTCCATCTTGGGATACCCAGCGGCCCATTTCGCTCCACCGACCTGACCCAAAGCTGGGTCTAGGATGCTGCTCTAGAGTGACCCATTGGGCGGTTTGGTATGATCCACTGGGATGATGCGGGAACCGCGTTCCCACTTCGTCGATGTAGATTGATGGATTCGTGTCCCCCTCAAATAAAACATCAAGAGACAGCCTTCGAGGACACTCGGTCGGCCTGGGGTTGGTTGAATCCTTTGCACGCGGTCCGTTGATTGCATGCTGCCACCTTGTGACGTGGTGCTGCGCCGTGGCCCACCCTAGTAGCAACCCTTATTGCTGCATGTGGCCCTCCCTAGTTGTGGCCGTCATCGCTACCTGTGGCCACACTACCTTGGGACCCTACTGCCACAGGCCCTCAAGATGGCGGCCTACGCTGCCGGGTGGTTGCACTACCGCACACCACCACCGCCGCCACCACTTGTTAGTGCCGCCACCGGTGACCCTCCTTCCACGGGTCACCACTGTCAGTGTGGTGGTTTGATTTCTATTCTAAAAGCACAGTTGTGATACTCAAGTTGACACCTTTATTTCAATGGCCTCAAGACTAACTTACCGTCACTGCAGGGGTGCAATCGATATGAAACATGATTCAATCATACAATTTTTCATCCTCGACATCAACCCACAATATTTATTCCCAATCCCACAAGAATAAGTCATCTGCGGATCATGTAGTTAGTGATTTTATTGACATTCTTCATTTAGAAGGGAACAATAGGGGAAACAATAATCTCAAAAATTTAAACCCCTACTTGGGAAAATAGAGATTGGTCGGAGATGATCATCAACCATCATCTTATGGTCTGCTGTTCCGAATCCACTCTCTGAAGTGTGTCGTTGCCTTCATTTAATTTCCTGGCATTCACTGTTAGAGAGGTTTCCTTTATCATTCATCAGAGTAATTCTAGGGTTGTTCATCATCCCTGAATTCCTTATTTAATTAATGAAGAATGATGCTTGTGCATTACAGCATTTCCACACTGATTTATTAATGAGGTTCATTAATGGTATTCAGTATTACCTAGACGTTGCACCATAGCGATGACGAGTTGTTACGTAATGAAGTAGAAAATAAAATAAAATAATTTATTTAATTTATTTTATATTTCTTAAGAGAGGTAAAAAATATATATTTTTCCATAGACCCATTTTGGTTGATGTTAGGACCTTTATAGATGAATCCTAACACTCTGAGTTCAATGGGGCCCTCGAATTGATTATCTGGGTTCCAGTTTAAAAGTTTGAAAAACCCTCTAGCCCAATTATTTACCAAACTTTAAAAATAGTTCAAAAATACATTCCATCCACACCAAGCCTCGGAATCACATGCCGTCTCAAAGCCTGGTCCTGAAATAATCCCATTTAATTTCCAAAAAATTTACATGTAATTCCTGGACATTATATATAACCTATGCGATCCAATAGTCATTTTCAGAAGAGGAAGGATGTTGATTCAATAGAGACCTAATAAAGAACCAATGCACATGGACTTATTGAGAATTTAATCAATGAAGTATGAAATTATTTTCATTGAGTTTATTTGAAGAATAAAACATAAAATTATTTGAATAAATGTAAATGATCAAGATGAATTAATATTTGGTTGTTTCTAGGGATATATACAACTAAAAATTCTTTAGAAGACTTATGTTTCAAAAATTTATGATGTATCCAATTTTGGGGAAAATATACCCTTTTCATTCACTAAATAATTCTAGTGTTATAAATGTAAAAAATAGGGAACAATTTAATGATCCCACAAAGTTGTAGTATCATAATTTCACTAAGAATATATAATTTATAAATTAAAATATGGAAAATAATAAAATATTTCAATGAATTGAATTATAATATTATAGAACTAATTAAATATTTATTTAAAAACAAGTCATATCCAATACATACATTGAATTTCCAAAATATTAACTCATAAGAGGTTTATACCTCCAATGATTCATTGTTATCACTAGAAGAAGAATGTTCACTCAAAATAGAATGATTTCTGAAGTGAAAAAAAAACAAAAACTTATCATATCTGTTGTTTTGTAAATTGATTCAAAACATAAAGACAAAAATTTTATGGTGATAAGATAAAATAGGAGATTTTATGATATAAAGGAATTCATTCAATTGGGAAAATATAGCGGGTTTAGAAAATATATAAACAATGAACACATTTAAGAAAATAAAAAGTATAAATAATATTACAATAAGAATAAACCACCACGGACCCCTATTTCAACTTTATTCCATTAAAGGAATGATAAAAATAAAATTTTTGTGGGCCCAAAATACATTGTAAGGATTTTTAATGAAAACATAGAAATATTTTCCTTAAACTAATCAATATAGAAAAGTTCATATTTTTTTTTTTTATGATATGTTATTCTCAAAGGGAATAAAATTACTTCATAGACATATATTTTATAGAGGGGGGGGGGGGTATTTTTTTCAATAATTTTCCATATTTCCCTACCATCAAACTCATAATGACCATATTATTAAGGTTTTTAGCTTGAGAATAATCTATGAGAGATCCCAAAAATATTTTTAGGCCTCTATCCTAAGTTCCTAAATTTTATTTTTTTCTAATATACATTTTTAATCATCTATCACTCTAGAGGAACACAAAATTCCCCAAACCATGAGTAATCTAGTCGTTAAACTTCAAATTCCAATAAAAACTACATATTTTTCCACAAGGTGATGCTAAAATGGGTCAACATTAATATATTTTAAGAAATAATATCATATATAATGATAAATGGTGTTTAAATTTCAAAACACATTAACCTCATTAAAAAATAATGAATTAGATGAAAAATCATCAATATGTATTGAAAATTATCTACTTTTAGTGTGTAATCAGACCCAATAACTTTATTTTTTCTATCCCCTATAACATTACATACACAAAAACATAAAAATTGAATTTTCATCCCCAAATATATTTTAACAAAAAAAATTCCATAATGACTATAGAACAAACCATCTTGAATCCCACAAAGATACATTAATATAAGACAAATACACAAGTATATCCAAATATAATTCCCATTAATTTTATCAAATTCACTGATAACATTCAACCATTTATAATTAACTATAAAAATGTTTATACATCATATCATTAACGATAATTCAATATTTTCATGATGAAATGATATTAGAGCTAGGTGAAAATCACATTTCCTCCTTATAATGACAATCCAACATTTTCTTTATTTTTTCTTTTCTTCCATTCTTAAAACTAGAATAAATATGTAAATACCATCACATGGAAAAAAACTATATGGTCATAATCATCTACTGATGGATTACACACATTTGGTCAATCTATTTCTCTATGCGGTCATGCTTGGGTTTCATTATCATATTTTTAATTAATATATTTTATCATTAAAGAATCAAATAAAACATGAAATGATAAAAAAACCAATTCAAAAATGATGTGGACCCAAAAACTCAAACTCACCCACCAAAATATAATGCTTATGAATTATGATAATTTTATTTGTTATATGAAAATGTCAATGGTGAAAAATCACAGAAGAAAATCATTTTTAAAAATATTTATTTTCATGTACTTAAATAAGCTTTATGATCTAAATGAGGGAATGAAAAAAAATTGACATTCATTTTTCATCTTTAAAAAAGTACATTTTTACATACAAGTATTTTAAAAATATATTTTACATCAAATAAAAATTTTATTTTTCAAAATATCTGACATTAATACACCCACCATAGACTATAACATTCCTTAGTATTGAGTGTGAACAGAAGAGAGAAATCAGAATTTGTAGGAATGTAGAGATGATATGTTCAAGAATGATATGTGAAACATAATCATGAAAAAAATAACACTGTATAATGTTTAACACCCATTAGAATAAAATTGATCATTATTGATCCATGTCAAATAACGACTCTACCTAGATGATTGATGATTTGGTTTGAACATTAGATATAATGTGGTTCATGTTGATCCCACATAGTTTTGTAGCCATTTTTAATGTTTGTAAATATGTGAAGGAGAAAAAAACTTATTAAGAAGTAAAATTCCACAAGATAAAAAGTTAGATAATTAGTGTTCGAAAGAGAGGATATATGATTTGTTGTGAGTTAGAGGAATGATTAGTTACTATCTTATTTATATGATAATTTATGTACTTAAATTAATCATTCATATAGATATATTTATGTATAATAATGGTTTTTTGACCATTGGAGTTGTTTCCATTAGATTATTAAAGTATCATTAACATATTGAAAATGTTGGTCTAAATTTTTTTTTCGTGATTTTTTTAATGTATATCAACTTCAAGTATATTTCATTATAATAATAGTTATAAAATTGTAAAAGCTTACCGGGATGAAATTTAGAACATTTTTATGAATACATGAGGCAGGTGGAGGATTTTTTTTCCTTATTTAATGAATTTTTGAATCATAAATAAAGATTAATGTGATTGGTAAGTTATTTAATTGATACATTTGATCAAGTAGTCATATGAATCATATGATAAATTATGATTCAATTTTTATCCAATTGATGGTTAATTTTTGCTCAACTATGCATATGAGATTTTATAATTATAAAACCTGATGATATTGACAAAATATGACACTGGTGTGATGTTATTCATATATATAACATCATAGTCCTATATAAAATATGATTCAATATAAGATAATGTTTTAATAAACTGATAATGATGATCAATTGCTATGTTTTATTCTATATCGTTGAAAAGAGATCTACATTTAAATCCACTATGAATTAAAAGATGAATAAAAAGAAGATCTTTTTATATAATGAGAATATTTCATCATGATAATTCATGTATATGGATAATCACTTTTCATTTTTCCACATCACATGTATTTTTTGGTCTAATGAGAAGAATATAAGATAATTATACGTATTTAATCTAAGGTAAGAGAATTGGAATTACATGATCATAAGTCGTCATTATATGTATTTTAGTTGTATCATAAGAAATTAATAATATTATATGTTAAAGATAAGTATTGAAGAAGAAAAATAAGACTATTTCCTATATTATGACTCTCAGTTATGATTTTAGAGCGCCGAGAAGAGAATGTAATCATTTATCCAGGAATAAGACTTTAATTTTCTGATAACAAGTATACTACATACAATTTTGATTGTATATATCTGAATAAATATATTTAGTTCATTATTGTTTTTAAAGACATGGTATCCAAATCTGATGATGGTATTCACACACTCAAATTCAAGCATCACAAATCCATCATCTATGTTAGGATTCTAGATACAAAAGAAGTAACTGATATCCATTGAGAAAAACATCACAAAAAAGAAATGTATTTTAAAATATCATTAGGGTTTCCATGTTTTAAGTATGCGATGAATAATATAATCCCATGAAAATGTGTAATGAGAATAAGTTATTTTTTGATAAAAAATAATGAAATATTAAAAGTCTATATGAAAAATTAAAATAGATTACTATTGTGTTTATAGGATAAAAATATATTTTATTTTTAAAATTGAAAATTAAAAAAAATAAGTCCCATGTCTTTAGGAATGAAAATAAAAAAATCCAAGATTTTATGGAGTTCAAATATGATAATGACCTAACAAAATATGCAATAATTATATATATATTACATGATTAAGTGATATGAATTGGTGATAGAATGATTTCAGTGACAATAAGTCATTTGGTAAGTCTAAAGAAAATGAATAATTGAGAATAAATTTATAAGAATCTATTATAGATCATAATTATCAAATAGAGAAAGGTATCCCAATGAAATTTCAATTCATAGAAGAAGAGTAATTTAAGAAAATATATTGGGAGTTTCATAAATAAATGTATATTATACAATATGCATTTATTATAGATACATCCTGCAACATATTATTGTTGATTTTTAAAGAACATTATGGTAAATGTTAAATCACTGAAAGCAAGGATGTTGATCATTAATATAGTCTAGGAGAGGCTCGATCCATTAACGGTGATCTTGAACTAATTCTGTATGTATCCATTATCCAATACAAAGTGATATCAACCATTTTATTATTTATACCTATTTAGCTTCAGGATGAAAAGTTCAAGGTTATATTATTGTTTTTTAATTCTCTAATAAAAGAATGAAGCTGTTCAGGTGGGATAATAAAAAATATATACGAGGAACAAAGTCATATATTGGGTGGAGAAAAAAAATCTTGGTGTTATCTTGTAGTGAATTATTTTTCATAGATATCTTTAACGACTAAAGGATAAAATAGAAATATTAATCCACTCACTAAATGAGTGAAAATATAATAAATGGATAAAATCAAAATTGTAATAATACTCATTCCACACGGATTCAACCCATAAGTGTTGTTATATTCTAAAAGTGACCCAAACACTTTTTATCAAATATTTTCACACCACTATTGGAATATCATATTTTAGGTTTATTTAATGAATTACATTTCAATTTTCAAAGAATATATGAAGTACATTTGTTTATTAATCATATGATATTCATATCAATGGAATCATGGAATAAATGACTAGAAATCCACTGAAGAACATGAAGAATAAAGTAAGAAATATTTTGGTAATTTCCTCAAATAAGAAGGACATAAATAATGGAACTATTCTAATTGGAGGTAAATAATGCAGTGTTAATTATAATATTTCTATTGATAACATATCTTTTAATGAATGAAGTGATGTGAATAAAACCATCATATTTGATGTCGATGAATGATTAATTTACCATTGAAAAAATTCTAGTTATAGAAAATTCAAATTGGAAGATGAAGAATTAGGGTTTGAATCCACCACCAGGTAAATGAGAAATAGTCTTGTATGATGTAATTTATAATATCAATATTAAATGGGATAAAAAATTTCCCATGTTATAATTTTCCTTCAAATGAAATTTTTTTAGTTGGAAAGAAAATAGTTCTATAGACTCAAAAGACAAATCATTTGGTGTTATAAAATATATACTATATAACTACCCCAAATAAATTATGTTATAATAGATTATGAATTTTTTGGAGTATGCATGAAGATATCACGCACCATGAAGATGTGTATTAATGGTTCGATAAGTAATTGAATGAATGGGTACAATAATGTTAAAATATCTCTAAGCATGTAGGATTCATTGGTGCAATGAATTTTAAGCTCAAATAAAGATAAAATAGTTCAAAAAAAGGAGTAAAACACTAAAAATAATGAAATGGAAGATGTAAATAATATGATTCAGGAGAGGACCCATCAATTAAAAGAAGTAAATATTTTTAATGTATCCCAACTAGAAGTAAAATCTAACCAAATTGAATAGACTGATCATCTACTAATTGAAATATTGTAGATTCCTCAAGATCAAATTGAATAGATGATAATTTCATGCAACAATAAACATAAAAAATGGAGGAATATAACTTGTATTTCAATACAAAATATTCGGAGGTTGTTAATAAAATAAGGAATATGGTATTAGTATACTAAATATCTTTGTAAATGTAGAAAATAAAGCATCTTCAACATTAACTAAAAAGGTTGGATTTTCCCCTAAAATGACTATTTTCGGTGAAAAAACTTAGGAACTAATATAATGGTAATTTTTAAGATCCCACTAAAATAATTGTACCTCAAAAATCATAATATATTATTTTTTTAAATATATTGACTTGTGTAGTGAAAATTTGAATCCTAAATCCTTGAAAATGTTGTTGAATAAAATTGTTGTTTTTCACACCACTACATATATAGTTTATTAATGTAAGTTCAAAATTAACTCTTCCCAAAATGAAGCCGAAACAGCTTATGAAAATAGTGTAATACAACAACTATCTAGTTCTATAAAACCTAGAAAACATATTATTTAATGAGAAAAAAATTATTGGTTACTGTTTCTTATTTTATAGATTAAGTCATATAGATTTTGAGTTCTTGTATAATATGTTTTCCTATGGATAAAAAGGTGATCCTACATCAAGGGGTAGTGAGGAAGAGAAATGAAAAAACTCACTTTATAATGGTAAATTCCCTTACACCACAAAGAGAATTGAATTCATTAGATATCTCAGTAATGTTTGTAATGGGAGTGTTCATAGTCAATTTCCATGAAAATATAAATAATTTAATCATGAATATAAAACATATGAGAAGATAATATGATAGAAAATGAATTATCGATACAATAAAAACCTAGGAATAAATCACTATATATATTCCAAAAAGGGAATTACCATTATTTATATAATTAAGGCTAGTAATATATCCTTGTATGATAAGAAGATAATGGATTTGGATTAACATAAACTAAAGAATCCCAAAAGTAAAGTTCCAAAAACAACAAGGACAATCATTATATTTTGTGGAAATATTAAAAAAACTCATGGAAACATGATAACAAGCCATGAATGTGAATTTTTAAGGGATAAATATAGAATAAAATTTGAAAAAATATAAGATAATTAAAAAACATATGAATTGATGAAAAAATCTAGAAAATCCTTTGTAAAATAAAATTTTTGATCTTATTCTCTACAAATTCCTATAAATCTAACAATCCAATGAAGAGAATTAATTAATTTTGGAAGATTATGTGAAGGTAGTAACCAAAGAAAAAGATAATTTCGTGCATGAATAAGAAATCAAATTTAATGAGATGTTATCAAAATGGGATAACAAATGTTCTCATGTGGATCTATGTTGGAGGTTTATATTTGATGGATATAACTCAAATAACTATGTAACTATTATTCTGTCCCACAAAGATATAAAAAAATATATTATAAATTAAACAAGTGATGATTTTTCTTTTAGGGTTCATAATATCATCAAGATCTCACACAATGAATGAAAAATAATGGTTCCTTAATCAAAATTAAATTTTAAAAATTATTAGGCATACATGAAGAGTCTGTAAGGACATAATGTTGAATTGAAAAAGGAAAACTGGTTGAGAAAAAAATAATTAATCTGACTACTCAAAATGATGAGAAAGGATGAGAACCTTATTCTACCAATAAGTAGTATTATATTTATATACTATCCATGTAGGAAACTAAAAGTGATTATTGTTCTTAAATTCAACACTAATTAAATGAAATTATAATAAAATAATCATTCTAGATCGGAATAAGTGACTATCTAGGTATTCCATAAACAATGGCATTCTATAGAACATCTGATGAAAGTACCAAACTTGGTGAGGGATAATGGATTTTCTAATATAGATTATATGATTATAAATGTGGAATAAATTCACTTATGAGTTTTTTTTTGGAGAAACATCTTGATTCGTAAAATTTATAGAGACCTTGAATTTCTATTCGGATCATAAAATAGAAAAGTTTAAATGGTATGAAGGCATTTTCTATCATCCTTTATTGTAAAATAATTTCTTCCAGTATTAATTACGGGAAATTATTATAATATATGACAAAGATATGATGAAACATGAATCTTTTTGGAATATTAGAATTCACTATCTACTAGTTATACTAAAAAAATTAATTTTTTTTTCATGTTTGTGAATGGAATTTATATTAATAATGTTTTAGGATAATTCCAATAATTAATATCAATATATAGTATCATGTAGGATATATATTAATATCCATTGAGGATTAAAAATGAAAAAGTTAATAGTTGGTATCATATATTGTTTATTATGGTCAACCTTGACATCTAAATAAAACCCTCATTTTTCTACAATATGAATAGATCATATAGAATTAGATTTGAATGCTTGATGGAATATTTATAAATAATGATATCATACAATCTTCTATAAAATGATTTGAAATTGATTTCAATAAGTGGGATAGAGAAAATATTCGAAATATGAGTGAGCGGGGGGGGGGGGGGGGTAAGAAAAATCATATCTACAAAAGTATTGAACATATTGACATAATATTTTCATGTTTTAATTGATAAAATATGGATATTTTGCATACATTGATGTTTTATATTTTATAATAATGTGTTCCAATATGTAATAGTGAAAATTGAATAGAAGAAATTCAAATAACCCATTGATAAATACAGATATATGTGGAGTTCCAAATAAAATAAACATGATTTATATTAAATTAGAGTAATTATGAGTGGATAAAATTTTGATATTATAATTGAATTTATGAAATTAATGTTTTATATAGATCCATTCATGGATGAAAATCATATTTTTGGTATTGTATTTGCATCCATTATAATTATAAAGAACCATTTATTTGATGGAAAATATGATCTAAATATATTTTTAATTGGTATTTCACATGTTTATATTGTTCCAGAAGTTTTATTGAATAAAGAAATCCATATTTATAAAAAAATACCAATATAATGTGCTGATATGTTTTATACATCCATGATGAAAAGGTATGAAGTTATATAATCATTTAATGAATACTATATTTTTGAAAAAGTTAACCTAAACTAGAAATAGATATCATTGATATAAATCTATACTCTAAAAAATTCAATATATGATAATGTCTGATTCATGGTCAATCCATTAGTAATAAAAATCATGATGAATCCCCTACTAAGTTTCTTATATTATTAATTTTGATGATTATAGAATTAGTATATTCAATTGTGATGTCCTTCCATTGTAAAACATCATGAATCTACAAGAATAAAGATCTAAGAGGAGATTAATTTTGATACAAAGAAAAAGGATTATTAGTTTATTTTTTTTTGTTCCATGATAAATTTAGGGGATCTATATCAAAAGCTACTTTGAAAAATGTAAGAACTAAATTATTATTCTTGACGTACGAGTTTCTTTTTTTCCTTTTCCTTAAATAGTTTTGAGAAAACAAGGGAAGTGTGGGAAAATTCCCAAATTTATTAGTACACACCGTCTACTTTTGTTCACATGCCATGTACTTTGGATGTGTGGGATGAGAGTACAGGGCATGTAGGCTTATCAACGATTAAGGGTGTAAAAACTAACTGCACACTGTGTAGTTAGAAATACACTCCTTGTAATTAGACAATAGATGAATAGTGAGGTGATGGAAAGTAGCCGCTAGAGGAGTGGTTAAAAAGAATAGTACACACCGTGTTCTTGAGAGTACACACCATGTAGTTATGTTTTTTCATTAAAAATAGGCAGTAAACTCTTCATTTGGTAGAGGAGGCAGAGGGCTCACCTGAGTAGTGGGTGAGGAGGCCGATACTTGGAGGAGAACCCGATCGCTCACCGGGACACTGATTCTTCCACTGTCGGTCTTGTTTGTATTGTACAGGTAAGGTCTACCATCTTCTTGAATCTTTCAATCCAATTATTTCCCTAATGGAATTTATTTTGGATTGAACAAGTAATCGTTTATCTCAGATCTACATTGTTCTTGGTTGTTTCAGAAGGCTCCATTAATGTATATCGATCAGAGGAGATTGAGGTAGGTAGTCTTGTGATTAATTCTAACTATCGAGTTGATTTTGTGTACTATTGTTCCACGATCCCATGTTTGGGGTGTTATATAGCTGAGGCTTTCACTGTTGAGATACCTAGAGTTTCATAGGTAATCTAATGAATATGTATAAACTATTGTTTGAGATCGTTGCATTGATCTAGGGCCACCCCATGGGTGCATTCCCTTTTTTATGCGTTTGGCCAGGATACCCATGGGTATGACCTGATTATATCATGTTTTCATTTTTCTTGAGAGGAAACCTATATAAATTGCTTGCTAATGCATTGGTCTTGTCCCGTTTACTTGATTTTCCTACGGAATTCCTAAGGGAAGTGTTTTTGTTTTCTCTGAGGGAAATGTTTTGTTTAGCCTAAGGGAAATGTTTATTATATCTATGGGTAGAAGATTTCGTTCCTGAGGGAGAAATATCATATGCATAAGGGAAATATTCGTTATGCCCGAGGGCAGCCACCAGAGGGTTTCGTCTCTGATTTATTGAGGGTAAGGACTTGCATGTCTTACGCCAATGTTTACATTTAATATTCCCTGTGGTGAGTTCTTATGTCGTACCTACCAAGATAATTCACATGCTTGGTATTATTTTATCTTTTACTTATTAGATATCCTGTTGTGGTTTCTGTTGTGTCACTGATATAGGAGGTTGTCGGTCGAGGAAGAGTCTCGGAAAAAATAGATTTCAATTATATTGAATTGCTAAATAATTATTAGAATTTCAATGTAACAGGAAGAGATGGTTACTTTAGGGTACATACTAGTTTACTACATCTCATTATTGCACACTATTGTTGCACTTTTTCAATGAAAGTTGGGCATGGGCCTTTGGTGGTTTCCTACGGTATTTATTTCTCACACACTTTTGGGGTCTTGTCTTGGGTCCAAACATATTATATTGCTGCAGGTTTCGATAAGGGAAATGGTCCCTACATAGGTACATGATTGCTGGAGAGGTGTAAGAGAGCATTAGACCTAGGTTAGTCTTGCAATGCTGCTGCGTTTCTGTTGGACTAATTTGTTTTTTGGTATACTTTGTAACTTGTGCCATATTGTATCATATTGGAGTGTATCCTATTTTGGATTCTTTTTTATAATTAGAGACATGTTACATCATCATATATATGAATTTTTTTTATCTTTTTCTTCAGTTCTGTTGTCCATTTCATGTCATTATTGTTTACTCCTGCTTTTGTATGTTTATATTTTTTTTCACTGTGCGACACTTTGAAAAATGAGGGTATATATTCCCCACTATCAGTCTTAGGCCCTTGCTTCTAGTCGACAGCCTATGGCCTTTGAGGAAATGAAATTGAGGTCATGCGTTCAACTGGGTTCGGGGAAACCGTCGTGTGGCACTCGGATCCAGGACGTTACAAAGTGGTATCAAAGGGTTTTTATTTAATTCTTGACTTACTATTTGGATCCTATAGCCAGGGATAGGATATAATAGGTACTTGGTGATATGTTGTGCCCAAGAGTAGCTAACTAGTGTACAAGGAAAAGCTAATTTACCTTCTGTTGCAATTTTTCTAGTTTTGAAATTATTACAGTTCATTTGATTCCACCGTTGGGTGACGCACTTGTGGTGTTCTGTTTATATTTTTATACTTGGGTTCTATTTAGTTTCAACCCGATGAGATGAGGGTATTCCATCCCATTCACCTTTTAGGAACATGTTAGAATCACATTTCATGCATAGTTTCCTTGCCTTGTAGGTGCATTAAAAATTTCATGTTGTTGTGATATAAGTTTTGCTATAAAATGCATGCTGCTGTGATAGATGTCATGATAAAAATACCTGTTGTTTGATAGGTTATTTTTTGAGTAAGTTTTTTTTTGAATGAACACCAAACCTTGGTTCCTGAGGTGTTATGGTACCTCATTGACCAGAATTTGGTGGATAATTGACTTGGTACCTAGTTTATAACATGTATAAGATTCCAATATTTGATTCGAGGGGAGTATGGGCCCACACAGATTAGAATTTGGCACTTTGTTGTTCGTTTCAGTGTTTTTCTGGGTTCCAGAGTAGTTTATGAGTCTTACTATCCAAAAAAACCCAGAATATACTCCATGTAATTTTGAATACACACCATGTGTACTTCTATTTGGTAAAGAAACTGTTTTTATTATGTACATGCCAGGTACCATATGTACACACTATGAAGTCTCTAATCAATTCATAGGCAATGTGGGTAGAGACACGGGATAGGGAAGTTCTTGTGGGAACACACCCTGTACCGGATGTACAGGTCGTGTCATCATGACCCTGTTTCCACCCCTGTGACTAACAAGACAGACAGAGAAATCTTAAGATATACATGCCGTTTCCGTATAGAACACGCCCTGTAGTGTGAGCCGAGTATCTGACCATGTCACAGACTACACAAGTCAGTGAGGTTCATCTAGTACACGTCGTGTTTGGAATTAACACGATGTGTAGTATTGTTTTAAGGTGAACTGTGTGGCTTATCCGTGTAGAAGGACTTGGGCAGGGGGAGATAATTCAAGTAAATGTCGTGTGTTGAGAAAACACGTCATGTGTTTGGGGTGTTATACGACCAGTTCTGGCAGGAGTACATGCCCATGTGAAAGGCTTAAAAAACACTTCATGCTGTAATTATACATGTTGTGTAGTCTTGTAAAACATTAAGGATTTCTTGTTCTGCTCCCTTATCACACTTCTAGTTTTTAGTCCTTGATGATCTTGATCTAAAGTGTGTGTTTGACTTTAATGAGTCTTTCCCCCCGAGATGACCATGAGTTGTTTTTCAAGAGCGTAGCGATGATTATACTCCAGAGATGGTATGCCCTAGGCTTCCGATGGATCCTCTAGCAGTGCCAGATGCGGCGCCATCTATTATACCAGACTCATGCACAAATGCGTAGTTCCGTGAAGGCTTAAGGTCGTTCATTCAGACCATATAGGGAGCACTACAAGTTTCCACAAGTATGGTAGAGCTGAAACATAGATTACAACAACAACATCTGCCTACGTTTTTAGGGGATGGAAGACCGCATGATAAAGAGTCCTAGATGGATTCAATGGATATGATTTTCAAGCATCTGGAGACACATCCTGGGTGGAGGGTCAAGATTATTACTTACATGCTGCATGATTCCGCCAAGAGATGGTGGGATGTTACCACCTAGACTGAGCATCACCGAAAAATAGAGTGGGAAGATTTTCAGGCAGTCTTCTATGATTTATTTTCCAAAGATGCTATGGGATGATCAAGCTCGAGAGTTCATGAATATGCAGTATGGATCCATGTCATGGATGGATTATTCTGTCCACTTCACCATGCTATAATGTATTTCACCTGTTCTAGTGGGTGATGAGGCGTTGAGGGCTAGAAACTTCGAGAATGTTCTTCGATATGACATCTTAGTACTAGTGAATGTTTTTAGGTTTCCTAAAGTGAATGCTATTGTAAACTAGGCCTTGATTATTGAGTATAACCTGCGGGAATATAGTGGTGTGGATTAGGGTGGTTCAGTACTTGTCTCTTGTACTATTTCTACCAGCAAGAGGAAGAGGAAGATGGATTTCTCTAAGTGTGGAAGTAATAGCTAGAAGAATTTTTCAAGTGGCTAGGTAATGTAATACTAGTGTGTTAAAGAAGGGCAAAAGAGTCCTCAGGGACTACGAGACCCAATGGAGTGCTGAGATTGCAGCATTATGGGTCATCTTCAGTGTTTTTCAGGGAGTTTACACTAGTGATTAGTGAGAGGGGTTTTGTGTAGACTCCACATACAAGATCAGGGCCAGAAGCTTCTTACCAGTCAGGGAATTGGAATACGTCAGGACGTTCAGGTCGATGTGGTGGTTGTGGCTATGGTATTTAGAAACTAGGACCTCAAATACAGTAGGGCGGGTCAGCTCAGGGTAGCCAAGCTGTGTCGTAGGGTTGCGACACTAGGCTGACATATGCAGTGCAACAGACCCAGCAGGAGAAGGATCTCAGACCTTCCACTGCCATAGGTACTATTATAGTTTCTTATGTTTATGATTCTGTATATTTTGATACTGGTGCTACACATTGCTTTATATCTATTCCTGTTATGGAGTTCCTTGGGATCATTGTTTCTTCTTCTTTGGATATCAGGACGCTAGACACTCCGTTGAGAATTAGAACGACAGTTGTGCGTCAGTGCAAGGATTACCCCCTAGAAGTTTGTGAGTGTCACTTTCTATGGGACCTTTATGTCTTAGAGATGGAATCCTATGATGTCATTCATAGGATGTACTGGTTGGTACCCATTCAAGCCTTTGTATATTTCTATTGTGGCAGGGTGGTTTTCACGTCACTAGAGGGAATAGAGTTTCTATACAAGGGAGAATGGGATGTTAAGGCGAGCCGAGATGGACCCGAGCACTGTGGATGAGGTGGAGTGATAGACTAGATTGTGAGTTTATATCTGGATGACTGGGGAACCTGTAATAAGGATTTACCACGATTGGTTAATCGTTTCATGGATGTCTTCCTAGATGACTTTTCAGGTCTACCTTCTCAGTGAGAGGTGGATTTATCTATTAAACTTGTGCATGGAGCGACACTGGTGTCCATTCTTCATTATAGGATGGATAATCCATAATTTTAGGTGCTCAAGATGCAGTTGGAGGAGTTTCTAGACAAGGGTTTCATCCAAACCATTATTTCTCTCTGGGGTTCACTTATCCTTTTCACTAAGAAAGAAGATGGTACCCTCAGACTCTGCGTGGATTATCAGAAACTGAACTAGTTGATGGTTAAGAACCGATACCCCTTACCAAGTATTGATGATCTTTTTGATCAAATTCGAGGAGAATGAGTGTTCTCGAAGACTGACATCATATCCAGATATCAACAGTTGCGAGTTAGACCATCAGACATACCGCTTACAGCCTTTCAGAGAACATATGGTCTATATATGTATTTTTTCATACTGTTCAAACTCACAAACGCACCACCAGTTTTCATGGATATGATGAATCATGTGTTCCACCGTATCTGGATTCTTTCGTGGTAGTCTAGATGGATGGAATCTTAGTGTACTCTCACAATAGACATGACCATGCCACCCATCTTGAGACCGTATTGAGTACACTGAGAGGGCATAAGTTATATGATAAAATCTCCATCTTCCACTTTTGGATGTACCATATTCAATTCCTTGGTCTTATCATCATAGAGGTAGGATTTGCAGTAGACCCAGAGAAAGTGAAAGCAGTAGATACCTGGTAGAATCCTAAGAACATGTTTGAAATACAGAGTTTCTTGGGGCTAGATAGTTACTATAGGCGCTTTATACAGGACTTCTCCCTCTTGGCAGCGCCATTGATGGGTTTGACTAAGAAGGTTATGAAGTTTTTTTTGGTCCGAAGCATGCGAGACAAACTTTCAAGAGCTAAAGTGATGGTTGACTTCAACACTATCCCTGATACTTCCAGAGAAAGGGAAGAGCTATATAGTTTACCATGATTCATTAGCTATTGGGTTGGGAGCAGTGTTAATGCATGGCGATTGAGTAGTTGCGTACGAGTCTCGGTGGTTGAGGCCACATGAGAGGAATTACCTGACGCATGATATCGAGTTGGCTGTAGTTGTTCATGTGTTATATTTTTGGAGAAATTATCTCTTTGGACAACATTTTTTGGTGTTTATAGACTACAAAAGTCTTAAATACATCTTGAACCAACGTGAATTGAATTTGAGACATTAATGGTGGGTTGAATACCATCAGTCCTTCGACTTTGAGCTTGCCTATACACCTAGTAAGGGTAACACAATAGCTGATGCACTAAGTGGGAGGACTCAGATACAGGCAGTGTAGAAGGCCAGTAGTGATTGGAAACTTATGAATTTGTTCTCTAAGATGCATTTGGAGGTGCACGATAGTCAGGGGTGAACCTATATTTCATCCTTAGTTGTGAATTATACCATTCTAGATAGAGTAAGTATGAGAAAGTTATCAAATTCAGAAGGCCTAGTTCTACAAGATTCGGTGGCAAGTGTGGACCCCCCTCTTGGTTGGACGATAGGCGATGATGAGGTACTGCGTATCCATGGATGAGTGTGGGTTCCAGGGGATATACGCAAGGAGTTGATGTGGGATTTTCATGCCTCATCTTGGGTAGTGCATCCTGGAGTTACCAAATGTACCGTCACTTGAGACGTCAGTATTGGTGGCCAGGTATGAAATCAGAGGTAGCTGGTTTAGTTACGAGATGTTCCACCTGTCAGGTGGTGAAGGCGGGGCATCAGAGGCCAGCCGGACTGTTACAACAGTTACCCATTCCGGAGTGGAAATGGGATGATATCACAATGGACTTCGTGACTGGGTTTCTGAGGGCACCATGAGGCAATTATGTTGTATGTGTTGTTGTGGACAGACTTACGAAGGTATCTCACTTTTTACCAATCAAGGAGTCCTTCGGTGTTGATGGGCTCAGGATGTTTATTATCCAAGAGGTAGTACATCTTCATGGGGTCCCTCATTCTATCGTTTCAGAGTGTGATGACCATTTTATGTCTCGTTTCTAGTAATTTTTTCAGAGGGAACTAGGTAATCAGGTGATTTTGAGCACATCTTACCACCCTCTGACCCATGACTATTCAGAGCATACAATAAAGGTGCTAGAGGACATGTTGCGTGCATGCGTCCTGGAATTTGGGGGCTCTTGGGAGAAGAATAAACCCCTGGTTGTGTTTGCCTACAATAAAAGTTTTCAGGAAACCATTGAGATAGCACATTACGAGGCTTTATATAGTAGGCCATGCCGATCACCCTTATGATGGTTGGACACAGGTGAGACAAATTTACTGGGACCACATCTCATGTAGGAGACTTTAGAGAAGGTCCAGTTGATTCAGAAGCAGATGGATACTACAGAGTCTCGTTAGAAATATTATGCTAATCACTGCATATGACCCTGGGAGTTCATGGTAGGAGATCAAGTTTTCTTACGTGTTTCATTGAGGTTGTGACACATGCGGATCAGGAGACAGGGTAAATATCTCTAAGGTAAGTAGGGCCGTTTGACACTCTGTAGAGTGTCAGGACAATTCCCTATCAGTTGCAGTTACAACAGAGGTACCGGTCCATGAACGACGTCTTCCACTTATCTTAGGTGCACCGTTATCACTCAGACATGTCTCATGTTTTACAGTCCTAGGAGGTTGAACTTCATGTTGATGCATCCTTTGAGGATCATCCAATTCTTGTTGTTGAGAAGAGCACAAAGGTTCTCCTAGGCCAGTCAGTTCCTCTCGTATGAGTGCTATGGTAGTATGGCCGAGTGCAGGACGAAACCTGGGAGCGGGAGACCAATGTACATGCTCAATGGCCAGATTTGTTCTCATCTTTATCTTAACCACCCTTAGAAGGGAAATTTGGGGATTAATTGCTTTAAGGGGGGAATTTTGTAAGAACACGGTTTTTATTCTTGAGGAACGAGTTCCTTATTTTCCTTTTTCTTATGTGGTTTTGAGAAAATGAGGGAAATGTGGGAAAAATTACAAATTTATGGGTACATGTCGTGTACTTTTGTACACATGCCATGTACATTGGATGTGTGGGATGAAAATATAGGGTGTGTATGCTTGTCAGCGATTAAGGGTGTAAAACCTAACTACACACCATATACATAGAAATACACGGCGTGTAATCAGTCGGAAGACGAACAGTGAGGTGGTGGAAAGTACCCACTAGAGTAATAGCTAAAAAGGATAGTACACGCCATGTAATTGATAGTACACATTTTGTAGTTATTTGTTTTCATTGAAAACAGGATGTAGCCTCCTCATTCAGCAGAGGAGGTAGAGGGATCACCAGGAGTAGTAGTAGAGGAGGCCGAGATTTGGATGAGCTCCTGATTGCTCAATGGGATTATGATTCTTCCAATGTTAGTCTCATTTGAACTGCGCTGGTAAGGTCTTCCCTCTTCTTGAATATTTCCTTCCAATTATTTCCCTAAGGGAAGTTATTTATGTTTGAACAGGTAATCGTTTATCTCAGATCTACATCATTCTTGGTTGTTTCAGAAGGTTCCTTTCACCTATATCGATCAAAGGAGATAGAGGTAGGTGGTATAGTGTTTAATTTAAACTGTCGATTTCATATTGTACCTTTATGCCAGGAATCCTTGTTCAGGGCATCCTAAGGCTGAGGCTTTGACAATTGAGATACCTAGAATTTCATAATTAATCTAATGAAAAAGTATAAACTTCTATTTGAGATCGTTCCTTTGATCTAGGGCCACCCCGTGGGTGCGTTCCCTTGTTTAGCTGTTTGGCCTGGATACCCATTTGTATGCCTTGATTATAGAGTGTTTTGAATTTTATTGAGAGGAAACATATATAAATTTCTTGCTTATGCGTTGGGATCAGCCTAGTTACTTGCTTTTCCTATGGAATGTTTGAGGGTAGTGTTTTGTTTAGCTTGAGGGAAATGTTTTTTAGCCTGAGGGAAACGTTTCTTATTCTTGTTGGAAGTATCTTCATTTCCTGAGGGTGATATCTCATATTCCTGAGGGAAAAATTCGTTATACCTAAGGGAAATCACCTGAGGGGTTCGTTTCTGATTTCTTAAGGGTAAGGACTTGCATGTTTGAGGACAATGTTTACATTGAATATTTATTGTTCAGATTTATTATGTTGTAACTGCCAAACTAAATCACATGCTTGGTATTATTTTATCTTTTACTTGTTAGATAGCCTGTTGTGGTTTTTTTTATGGCACTGGTATATAAGATTGTCAGTCATGGACGAGTCTCGGAAAAATCAGAATTCAATCATATCAAATAGTTAAATAATTATTAAAATACAAATGTAACTGGTAGGGATGGTTAATTTTTAGTACTTCCTAGTTTAGTGGATCTCAATATTGCACACTGCTGTTGCACTTTTTCACTAACAGTTGGGCATGGGCCTTTGGTGGTTGCCTACTTGGATTTATTTCTCACACCCTATTTGGGTCATGTCTTGGGCCCAACCAGATTATATTGATGCAGGTGTCGATAAGGGAAAGGTTCCCTACACAAGTACATGATTGTTGAAGAGGAGTATGAGAGCATGGGGCCGAGCTTAGGCTTGTGATGTTGTGGCGTTCCTATTACACTGCTTTGGTTTTGTTTTGTATACTTTTTACCTTGTTCTATATTGTATCCTATTATAGTATATCCTATTTTGGATTCCTTCTTAGAATTAGATATATGTTTCATCATCATATATATGATTGTTGGTTATCTTTTACTTCACTTATGTTTTCCATTTCAGGTCTATATTGTTTACTGCTTCCTCTTTTGTATGTTTATATTATTTTTTCTCTGCGATACACTTTGACAAATGAGGGAATAGTTTCCCCACTATCAGTCCTAGGCCCTCGCTTCTAGTCGGTAGCCTCTGGAATTTGGGGAAATGTGCTTGGGGTCATGTGACCAACCGGGTTCACAGAACCTGTCGTGTGGCACCCGGATCTGGGATGTCACAAAAAAGATGATAAATAGGAGGTAGAAGATTCCATTACAAGATAATAAGTCTTTAAGTGTTTATATGTTTTTATCCAATCATAAGTCTTTGTGGTAATTGAATATATTTTTATTTTTGATCATAAGACATCAGAATGATTTGAATTATTTGATTTGAGGCAAGAAAATGTAAAAAACATTATCATAAGTCAACAACGTAAGACTTCAATTTATCTATTAAGATACAACATATAACATTTTTTATCATATATATTTAATTTATGTCTCCGAGAAGAACTGTAATACATCTATAAAACATATAAATCTGGGTGCTAAGAATAATATTTTGTAGATCAATTTAAAACATTGATGAATCATAAGGAATTTATTTTCTAATCACAAGTCTTCTATACTTGTATTCGATTGTTTGCCTTTGAATGTTTTTCTTCAGTTAATAATTCTTTTTCAAAGAAATAATAAATTCATGATATGATGATGGTATGCCACAAATTAATATACAACCATCACAAAACGTTAATGCATTATGTTATTCTACACACTAAAGAATTAAAAAAATATTATATGAATATATTCTATATAAATCAAGGATTATCCAAATATCATGAGTGTTTCCTTGCTAAAATTACATTATAAAGAAGATAATCTTATTTAAACATTAAATTTTAATAAAAAGATTTTTTGGATGGAAAATAAGACAAAATAAGTAGTCTACATAATGGTTTAAGATAGAATATTTATATGATTAGTGAAAATAAATCTCATATGGTTTGAATATTGGGAATTATGAAACTTAGTTCTGATTATTTTAGAAATAAATGATATTTTTGGGAGTTCATAGATGAGAAAAATATAGTGATGATACAAATAAATATATATATATATATTGTTTTGGATGAGGTAATTAGATAACATGTGAGAGTGATCAAATATAGGAAATGAACATTCATTAAGTTGAATGAGAATGAAATAGTGGAAGGAATCAATAAAGAAATCTATTTTATATCTTTTGTATCAATAAGAAGAAGGCGTCCTAGTATTTTTCGTATAAAATGACAATGAGTAAGAATACAAGAAAAAAGATATTGAGAGTGTAATACATCAGTTTATCATACATAGGATGATGTTTTGAGAGTGACAACCAACAAAATATAGATATATATATCTGAAAAACACAAATTTATCCCTACTATCTTTTCAATAATTAAAGAATATTATTCATATAGTTCTGGGGAGACATTAGTCATCACATGTGATCTTTATTCATTTATATTAAATTCCATTATAATGTATAATGAGATGGTGTTACCTCAATTTATTTTTAACTAGTTTGTTATAAGCTAACAAGTTTAAGGCCATATCCTTCTTCATGTTTTATTTGATAATATTTAGGAAGCTATGCATGTGGCATAACAGCGATGATGTACATGTATTCTTCCTCAGGGAGGAAAACCCAATTAAAAAAATCATGATGTTACCTTGTATTGATATACATTTCCCATATACACTTTCTGACCAAATAAGAGAATGATAAATAAATATACACACAATAAACATGTAAAGGTGTAATAAGGGATATAAGTAAATTTGGAATAAATGTCATTATGAACTAATTCAACACACTCCACCAACCTATTATTGTTGGAATATCCCAATGTTATTCAAGTAATTAAATTAAAAATAATCAACATATTCAACATTAAAATCTCACACACAAATAGTAATAAATCACCACGGAAACCCCAAGTGGTTCCCTTAAAAAATAAAATAAAAAAAATGTTTTGAAAATCAAATTTTCTTCATTTTATGTTAGATGTAGTGGAAAATAACTAAAAAAAGATGTGTGACCTCCCAAAAATTACTTAGTATAAATTTTTTAGGTCAACATGGACACCTTAATTTATCCACTATATTATCCTTTATATATTATCCAATTACATTAATCTTTAGTTCCATGTTTTTCATATGATTCTATAAAATGATTTAATGTATAAACATTAAACCTAAATATGTGACCAATAGTGGGATATTGAATCATAATGTCCCCATAATGGTAGAAAAAATAAAAAAATATTGGTCCTTAAAAACCTTATTTATAACAAACCCTTATATAAACTAATATTGGAAGTGTAACAAAGCACAAACTTTATTTGTTTAATGGGTATGACACTAATATTTTGAAATTAGTAAGCCCAAACTCATGATTTTATGATTTTTTATTGGTAGTAAATTCTACATGTATTTAGTAGATTTATCAAATTAAATGAGCGTTTCATTAGTATTATGATGATATTTGGAATCCTTGGATGATTTAGGGATGATTAGTTTATATTTTTAATTGTTTTATCAATAGTTAAGAAAGTAACAATTTTGTGTTTATCATGATAAAGGTGAACGTAACGATATTATATCCATAAGGTTATGGAAATGATAACCTATGTTAAAATGGGTAACCTTCTAGTTTTAGTTATTTTTAATTTAAAATATAGTCAGGAATACTCATAATTTTTTTTCTGTATTTTCTAACACAACTAATCCTGTAATAGTTATAAAATAGCTAAGAATATGGGCCGAAAAGGTTAGATTATCACAATAGTATATTTAGGTTGTTGGATGGGTTTTCTCATGGGTTAATTATACTTTCTATGATTGAAAATAGTTATGAATTTGACAATGTGATAGAACGAGTTGCTGATTATCCCACTAAAAAATTGTAATATCATCGTTGTACATTTAATGTAAATCTTTTGGGTTATAATTTTTTTAAAAAACATAGAGAATTAAACTTTAAATATTTTACTCATCTACAAAATTACTTTAATAATATATTGTTTAGATTTTTTCAATTATATTTTTAGGTTTATAAAAAATTATGAAAATAATTTGTAAATATTGAACTTCATAGGATTTAATAAGCTTTGTCTCATAAAAATTACCAGAGTGGGGTGTAAGTATATCCCATGGACTTTTATCGTCATTAAGAGTTTATATACTTTTAAAACCAACAGTTTAATGCTTGGTTTTTTAAAATATATATGATATCCCATGGGAGGAAAATTTATGTTTCAAGCACATATTTTCTCAATAAACAATGGATTTCAAGAAGGGTGAATAGAATAATGGGGATCCATGGAATATTTCATGGATTTTTTTTGGAATTTCATGGTTTTATGGACATTGTAGGATGCCCTTACATTCTTTATATGGATGCTGATAGGATAATACATCGCATTGATTCTAAAAATTCTTTATTAAAATTGCTTAGGATATCTCAATCATAACTTCATTTAGATACCTCATAAGTGTGGAATTATTGGTGAAATGGATATGTAAAAAAAATTTCTACATTAAATTTAACAAAAAGTAATGATTAAATGATCGTTCAGTTCTCTAAAATTTTGTTGAAGTCTCTGCAACATTTTCCATCATGCTTCAGTTTGTTAGAATATTTTTTTCTTATGTTATTCATCGATATCATGAGATATAGAAGCCAGAATAAGTATTCCTTTGGTCCATTAAAAATATTATGGAATTATTTAAATATAAGTTAACTGGATAAAATAATGAATCTTATGTTTAATGCCTCTAAATATTTTATGAATCTTATGAATTCAAGATGAAAAAAATTCACAAAATTTGAAATGGAAAGCTTTGAATGAAAATTGTGTGTGTTGATATTATGATGAATTTTAAGAAGACTTACTACCCTGATTCACATAGTTTTTATGGTTCTATAAATTAGTGGGTTTTAATGATGATATGGATGAATTATATGGAACAAATATTGACTTAATTTTGAGACATGATAAATCGGAGGTTGAAAACAAAATATGTAAATGACATTGAAATTATATAGAAATACATTTGATATTGAAATTAAATGAAATATGTGAATTATTTAGTCTGTAATATTGAGGAAATAAATAGGATATTGGGGAGATATTTATGAGAAAAAATTTACTTTTTATGGTTGTAATGAATTTTAAGGAAGAGAAAATTTTTAAAGCTATATTGTTACATCAGGAAAAAGGAAAGGAAGACAAGGTCTGACAGAATTACCTGGTTCTAAAAGGATAAAAAGAATTCTATTCAATGAAACATATGGATACTCAAATAGAGGGACCTGTAATGTTTTAAAAGATCACGTAGTATAAAGAAAAGATATTTTAGTGATCTAATGTTCATATATATATATTATTTGTGATGTAGTTCAACACATAGAGAGAATCCAATTCTAAATATGATTTTAGAAAGATAAGCATAAATCATTCATATCTAGATTTAAAAAAGAGAGGTGATAGGCTGATACTAAATCTATAGATCTGGTTTGACACAGAAGATAGGCAGGCTGCATGAATTCTGTATATATGGTAGAAGCAAGGAGTATATTTTCATCTATATGATGTGTTAGGTTCAAATGATAGGATGAAAGCATTTCCATACCAGGAGGTTTTGAAGAATAAATATGTATAGTGCTTGAATAAATTTAAGTCCTGGTGGGAATTTTTATTGAAATATTTTGAGGAGACTATAGAGAGTTCAAGAGAAGACACAACTCACACCGATAAATAGTTGAGTACATGCGGTGTGGAGGAGTGCACCATATTCAAAGATAATGGTCCATTTATCTTGAATCATGGGAATAAAAAATTCATACAATAAAAATCATGAATGGGACATCAAGTCTATAAAATGAATTTTTCATTCAAAAATGATGTGTGGGGAGTGAAGAAGATAGATTGACCCCGGATTGGATACGAGAACTTCCAAATGCGTTGCAATATAAATGTGAGTATCACTATATCCTAGCACAACAACACATATTTGTAGTGCTCTCCTTGGAGTAACCAGTTTGGGTGAAACTTATAAAAATATTATGTCCTTTTATATTTACTTTCTTTATATATGTTTGATTTTTGATATGGTGTATGTATATGAGAAGATAATTGGTTGAATCAGTGTTCCTTATAATAATGGAACAAGATCCTCTATCATTTAAGAGACAAATTTAATTTGGTCAACACCCTGATTCACCCCCCACTCTGGGTGTCTCAGGTCCAAACAAATACCACTCAATTTAAGAAGCTTATTAATATTATTATAACATGTAGATACTCCCTAGTTTTTTATTCCACAAGACCTTTTATATTCTCACAAGCACCATTAGTGGATTTATCTTCAAATTCCCCATTAAAATTTTTTTTTATGAATTTATTTTTTCCTATAAATTACCATTATTAATGATTTTAATAATTTTTGGGTTTGAAAACCCTTGGTGAGGTTACATTATGTAGGTTATCTTTAAACAATTTCAAGGATTCATAAAAAGTTTCTCCCTATTTTTAAACAATTTTTGAAATGATTTTTTTTTGAGAAATATTGTTATAGTGGGTAAAGTAATTTTTTTAAACATTATTTGTATTTAGACTTAGGAATGGATGGACTCAATATTTATTTTTTAAGAAATTACTAGCATAATTGTTGACGCTCCTTTCGTCACGGAATCTAAAGATCGGAAAAGGGAATATCTGAGCTCAAAGTGATTCAGCCTTTGAAGAAAACATCAAAAATCAACAAAGGAAGGAAGATAGGATCAACAACAACCTCACCGCGCAAGTTATCTAACAGGCGCGCAAGTGTACTTGCGCGGCTACCTTGGTCACGCAGGTGACTTGCGCGACCTAATTGGTAACCGCCCGGGGTCTTCTTTTGCCTATAAATAGACCTTGTGGGCCCCCCATTGGAGAGGATCTTTTTCCAGAAACTCGGATTGAAGCTCCCGACGCCCAAGTCTCTTCTCAAAGCTTCCGGAACACTTCTAAGGTAATTTCTTACCTAGAACGGAAGATCTAAAGAGAAGAAGGAAGGCCTAAGTGTTGAAACCTATCAAACACTTGCGCGCCGACTTATTTACTTCAATATAACTTGCGCGTCCCTTTTCTGGAAGAACCTCGAGAACATTCTAAAGGGTTTTAAAAAGAGTCGCTCAAGTATTTGATTGTTGGTTGAAAATTGCGCAAGTAAACTATGTGTCGCGCAGGTATACCTGCGCGACCAACACTTGCGCGCCCATGGAAGACTTGCGCGCCTTGCAAGACTTGCGCGCCCCTATCTTTTTGGGTGCCAATCTTGCCCATTTTTACCCCTCTTAAGCCATTTCACCTTTCCTTTTCAAGATTCAGTCTTCAAGACACTCTTCAAAGCCATTTATGGCATGATTTCTTGATTTGACTTTCTTATCTGAAAGGAATTCTGTGGAATCTCTCTCAAAGTCTAGTGATTTAAATATCCTTATGTCACTAAAATACGGAGAGTTCATTCATTCAACCTCATCCTTTGAGATGAGAGAATCTTAACCTGGGTCTCCTTTTCAGGAATAATCCACAGTTTTAAAACTTTTAATCTGGGCATCCCTTTCAGGAGTAAGCCCCAAATTCATAAAGTTCCCAATCTTGGGCATCCTCCTCAGGAGTAAGCCCCAATCAAGTCCTTTAATCTTGGGCATCTTTCTTAAGAATAAGCCCCAACCTCAAATATGGGCATCCTCCCCAGGAGTAAGCCCCAAACCTTAATCCCTAACCTGGGTCTCCTTTTCAGGAATAAGACTCAGTCATAATCTTGGGCTTCCTTTTCAGGAGTAAGCCCCAAGTCCTCTAACCTGGGTCTCCTTTTCAGGAATAAGACTCAGTGATAACCTTGGGCTTCCTTTTCAGGAGTAAGCCCCAAGTCCCTTAACCTGGGTCTCCTTTTCAGGAATAAGACTCAGTCATAAACCTTGGGTCTCCTTTTCAGGAATAAGCCCCAAGTCCCCTTAAATTTCTCTTAACCAGTCATAATTTACCTTTGATTTGGGTTTCCTTTTCAGAAGTAAAACCCAATCATAAGTCCCCTCCTAACTTGGGCATCCTCCTTAGGAGTAAGCCCCAAGATTAGAGTATTCAAATCTCCATGAAGCACATATAACTTTATGGACCCTGTTCATGGATTTTCTCCCTAAAAGTAAATCCTAAACCTTCATTTATCTGGGCAGTCATCCATACATAAGCCCCAAACAAATTCATATGATTTCATCTTTCATGGCACAATTGTCTAAATTTTACTAATACCTCTTATTTCTCACACCGAGAATGACTCACGTGAGCTTAGAGAGTAAAAGTAATTATGACATTCATCTTTGAGCCATCAATCATAAACATCATACTCCATTTCTCGAACTACGTGGGTTTTGATTCCTTTTCCAAAACAAAGGATACGTAGGTAGCCCATTTATGGGTTCGATCCCAACTTTGAAATAATCTCTGTCCTTCTGAATGACGATAAACTTCAAGTGCCCCACTGAGTGGCTTTAAAACCAGCCTGGTCATCATAATGACCAAGAGACTTTTATATAAATGTTTTTAAGGATACCATTGACCAATAATCTCTAAACAGATATAGATGATTCTCTATTGATGAAGAACCTCGAATACCTATAAAAGATTCTCTAAATTTCTTGCATACTTAATCATTGATTGTTAAAACTAAAGGAAAGCACATTTTATACTTGGTAATGTAATAAGGATTCACGAACATAACGTAAATCTATAAAGAGAGTCCCGGAGTAGACAATAATTCCCCTAAAAAAGGTGTGATGAGTCCGACCTCCCATCCTCTCGACCAATGCAAATTCCTAAGCCTCATTAGTCCACAAGGTAATGAGCTCCTGCCTTTGGAAAGTAGGTCCAAATGGATTTGGAATCATTGGATGTTTCCAGTTCTACGAACAAACCCGTTAGAAACTGATCTGAACGTTTGAATCTCCCATCCAGCAGGTCATCCCCGGATTCCGTGCGAAACAAAAATGGTGAACCCGACGTGAATCCTTAACCAAGTGAATGTGATGTTCTTCTTATTTGTTAGGTCCCTTGGGCCAACAAAGCAATCATTGACATGTGCTCATCCAAAATATGCAGTGGCCGGATTCATCTTGATTATGTATGTTACATGGAACAGGCACTCTATTCTAAAGATCTTTTGCAAAAAATGGCTTTCCTTAAATTCACCCTTGTGAATACTGCTGCTGTGAACACCTCTACTGTGAGGTCTGCTGCTGTGAAAACTAATGCTGCTACTCCTGCTAGAACGTCATCCGCTCTGAGGATGACATCACCAACTCAGCGTCTTCAACGCTGTGTTTCTAATGCACTGGTTAAGGAGTACCGTCGCAATGGTACTATCCCAACTCTGGAGGCCGCTCGTCAATCCCTCCAAGTTAACAACTCTACCTGGTCGTCCGGAAAACGGCGGCCAGCAATCAAGAAGCAGGCGGTGCTGACTACCGTCTCCAACCATTTCGGGTCGTTATCCCCGGAACGCAATTTCCATTCACTCCCTTACTCTGAGGAAGTGAATGAGCAGGTCCCGCAGGACCTTAATTCAAAAAGACAGGAGTCCTTCTCAAGGGCTCCCATCAACAATCACCGCCAGACTCGTGCGATAGTACGCCCTCAACATGATGAGGGTACCGACTCCAGGAATTCAGCTCAGGTTCTTCGAACCCGAGCAGGCAAGATGAACCGCCAGAGACCAAATCCGGTTAATAATAAGCAGGTTGTCATCCCTGCCATCTCCGGAGAAGTCCACCAACCTAACTTGGTGGAAAACAACGAGCAGGAATACACACCTCTTCGTTTTAATTCTGTTGTCCAGCAGACTCGCCTGACAGCATCAAGCCTATCCCGCCAGGCAATTCCGGCGGAGTACCATAGGCAGGAACATACACCTGCTTATACATCATCAGTTAGTCAGCAGGCTCGTCTGACTACATATGATGGATCTCGTCAACCGCGTTTGGTGAAGTGTAATCAGCAGGAACAAACACCTGCTAATACTAATCAGGCCTACCAACAGTCTCGCTTGGTAGCGCCCGGAGAAGTCAGTCGGAAAGTCCCGACGACAAAAAGGAGGCAGACTCAACTCTCTGCCTCCACACTTGAGTACTGTCAGGATTCACTGACAGGAAAAGGGGGACAGGAGCAGGCACATACACCTACTCGAAGCCCGGAATGGACGTATATCCCCGTTCCGGCGGCTGAAGTCACCAAACATATTTTGTCAATGGTGAAAGAGCAGAAGCAAATTCCTCCTCATATTCTGGATGCTTGCCAGGATATCATAACATCTTCAGCATCATCTCAGGGACAGACACATAAATCTATCCCTAGCAATGGAGTGACACATCAACGATTCACTCCGGAACAGACACACACATCTGTTCCAGTCCAAGAGGGTTATGGGGCATACTCCCCCATATCATACGGACAACCAAGTCAGGCACATACACCTGATTTGAGTGGAGATCGTCAGCCTAACCTGACCATCTTTCCTGATCAGGCACATACACCTGCTCAGAGCAATCACTTTCATCATCAAGTGGTTTCTAAAGCGAGTAAGAAGGAATCTAAGAAAAAGATCCGCCCAGCACAGTCAGGAGATCAAAGGCCAATCTGCAACAAGGCCTTGCTCGATGCTGGGGTTCTTGAAGCCCTCATACATTTATCTGTCGGAATTCAAGATTCTACTCCCTCAGTTCCCAATAACGGGAACATTAATTCTGAAGGTCTTCAACAGACACTTCCTCATGAAGACTTGCTTCATGAAAATTCGGTCAATCTTGAAGTTTCTTCTTTAGATGAGAGCCACAGGAACCCTCTGTGTGGTCAGAAGACCAAGGAGCAAGAGATTTCATCTTTTGCTATAACCTATCATAACGGTCCTCCTCATGGTGATGAACTTCGCTACGAAAGTCCTCTCCGCAGTAGTGATTCACGTTGTCTCGAAAATTCTTCAGAAGGTAATGTAGTGACGAGAAAGCCCTCCTATCTCGAGGCACTTGAAAATGTAAAACCAGTCCTGTCGGATGCTTTACTATCGGCAGGTGAAACTCTTTCTCCATCAGAAGATAGCCTGGGGTTCAGGTTATTCTCCGAACCATCCCTGGGTCATTCATCTTCCATCATGAATAGTGATTTCTCTACCAATCTTGTTGAATCCGATGAAGCAACAAGGAAACACCAACTCTGGTCCAAACAGGTAGAAGAATCTTCATTTAATGATAAAGAGGAAATGCTGAACATGAGGAAAAAACTGGCAAAAGGTGAAGTACCAGTCATGTTTTGGCCTTTGGCTGACTCCCAGTACGACATTCCAAAGATGTTGACGGATGATGGAATCCATGATATTCGTCTCAACATATGGAAAACTCTTTGTCAATTAAATAAGAAGGTATTATCTTACGATGAATATGAAAATCATCTTAAGATAATAGAAGGGTTACAACACCAGATTGATTTGGAATCTCTATCAGTCTCTCGGTATCCAAAGGCTGAAAAGCAATAGAGAACCCTTCAACGTTCATGCCTTGGCGCACTAAGAAAATTGCGTCAGTTAATTGCCAATGCTCCATCTGATGTTCATATCAGAGGATGGGGTGTTCACGGAGCACTACATTTCACAGTGCTTTCCAGTCAGCAAAGCCCGCTGAAAATGGTCTCATGCAATGTTATTGCCCATGGCCGGCCACAGTCAATGGGCTTTGTTCATAATCAAAAGCTTGCTCAAGAACAAGCTTCAACTAGTTCCTATCAAAATCAAGTATATAGAGAAAAAGTTGTTGAATTTCTCCTACATCAAGCAGGCGGGAATATTGCACAAGCCTCTCGTCTGGAGCAAACACGTCATCAAATGATAGAAGTTTCGGAAATCATCCAACGGTCTGTTGAACCAGGTGATAAAAGTGGATACAGGTTAATGCATCCAGCTAATTTCCGAACTAAGATTCGCAAGATCAAGAGAGATTCCAAGAAGATCTCAGACATAGCATGTCAAGAGACACCCCAGCTTGCCAGACTGGGGACTTCTCTAACCCAACCCTCAGAATCAACGAATGGGATTCGAGGAGTTGAGCGGAAACAGCAGGAACATCCCCAGTCCACCGGACTGGGGACTTTTTCAAATCCTCAATCCCTCCCTCAGAGAAAGTCAGTATTCTCTCGATTAGGGAATAAGCCTCAAGAGGAACGAAGAGCCAAGCTGTCAGGAGATTCTCTCCAAGTGACGGTTCTCCAAGAAATTCCTGAGGGATCAAGTCAACGGAATGCCATGTCTCATCATGGACATGGAAGGAGACAATATCACAGAAATGCTGATAGAAAGGATTCCATGCAATATGCATCCATTAATTTCATCAATGCCATTGCTGCTGATTCACCAGATGAGGCTCAATCAGAGGGATCAGACGAAGAGGTTCCTGCTCAAGAAGTTGCGCACACAGACCTAAATGAAGAAGGTGTGCGCACACGTAATCAAAGGCTTACCCAAAATCTGGGTATTCCTTCAAGTAAACCACTTCCCCCTCTCCGAAATAGATCTAATAAGGGGAAAGGAAAGAATCAGGTTACTTCTCACCCTTCCTCTGAAGGAGGTCAATCGCTCTCATTAGAGCAAAGGTTTGCACAACAGGAGGAAGAAATGAAAGAATTAAGAAGGTTGAATGCAGAACTACTTCAGAGTATTTTTCTTCTTAAGAATTCTGAAGTCCGACAGCCGAAGGAATTTTTTGTAACTACTGAGATGGATCAAGAATATCCTCCTTTATCAGTACACCCACAGAGGTCTAATCCTATGGGTCAAACGCAACAACGGTTGGCAGCACTACCATCAGTTGCAGCACCAACCACCACGTCTGTCCAAACTCCATTCATTGCACCTACCCAAAACCAAGTTCAACCTGACGTTTCTCAGAAGTTAATAACTACTATTGAGTCATTAACAGCTCGGTTAGAAACTATGGAAGGGAAATGGGCGCAAGTTCAACCTGAAAAGAAAGTTTACCCTGAATGGGTAGATTCAATTTCTCCTCCATCCAGTTTTGGAAACCCTATTTTCCCTACTTTCAATGGATCAGGAGACCCTGAACAACATTTGACGCATTACGTGTCTTTTTTGTGATCCTATTATGGGAACTCCAGAGCAGCAAGAAGCAGTGAAACTCAGATGCTTCGTGCGAACCTTGCAAGGACCTGCTTTTGTCTGGTATACAAGTTTGCAATCCCGACCAGTCATCGGATGGGAGGATCTTCGTCAAAAATTCCTTCTTCAGTTTAGCTCAACTATGCCAAAAACGACAGTTTTCGATCTTACAAACTGCAAGCAAAGGGAGAATGAAAGATTCTATGATTTCATTGCTCGTTGGAAGGGATTAACGTATTCCTTGAGTTTAGCACTCCCTCAGGAGGAATTATTGCCAATCTGTGTGGCAAATTTGCATGACGAATTACGCACGCCATTGATCCCTGTGAAATACACAGGAGTGTATCGAGACCTTACTTCAATCGCTCAACAGATTGAAGATTCCCTTATACAGGGTAAGGTTAAATCTCGTGTAATTCCATCATCTCCAGGAAGAAGAATGGGTAAAGCAGAAACTGCTATAGTTATGCTTAAACAGGCACCTGTACCTATTTCTACTTCAAAACCTTCATCTTCTCGAAGGGCTCCACCTCCTGAACGCCAACAAAAAAGGCTGTTTCGTCCAAATGATAAAAAAGATCAATGACGAAAACAATTTGAGGATATGAAGAGTAAAACATACTCTTTCCGAAGTGAGCAAGTTCCTGGTTACTTCATTTCAGCTCTGGAAAATAATTTGGTTCAATTACCAGTGCCGAAGAGGCCAAACAAGGAAGGAGATGAAGACCATCCCAATTATTGTCCCTTTCATCAAATGTTGGGGCATCCCATCCAAGAGTGTTTTGTCTTTAAAGGCCTCCTGCAAAAGATGGTCGACTTGGGACAAGTCAAATTGAAGGGTTCTTCAGCTCATGTAGCATGTATTACCGCTACAGATCCAGAGGAAGGAGGCGAGTGGCAGGATGTCAAAAGCAAAACTGCGAAAAAAATATGATGATTGGATGGTTAGAAAGACAATCAATCAGACCCATTCCATTTTGCGAACACAATTGAAGAAGCCAATTGTGTCTCCTACAAAAGCTGCAGTAAAGCCTCCATCAAAAGACAAATCCTCAAAAGGGCAGCGCAATTCAAAGAAGAAAGAGTAATCAGGAGAAGATGAGTATGTATCAAAGCCTAAATTGTCTTTGACTATGGATGATTTCATGCCATCTACTTCAAAGCCACGGGCACCGTCCCACCAAACGGCACAGCCTAAACAGGCTAACCAGGCAGAGTCTTTATCAGACGAAGAATTAATCTTTGGTTCTGTTAACATGATTCAATTAACAGATTCATATTCCAGTCTTGATGAACCTGAATTCCCTGTATCAAATAAGGGGACCCAAGGAAGTTCTAGAGGTTCAGGATATAGGGGAAGACGTGGATCTTTCCGAAGCCACTACTCTAATTCTACCCCTGCTAGAACTATATATGCAGCAGAAACTCGTGGTAGAGCCCTTCAGCGAGCTCAAAAAGAACAAGCAAGTTCTTCTGCCAATGGCCAACTCAGTTTCGGCACAGTTATTTTGGAAGACCGATTAAAAGTTCCATCTTCTTTATCTCAGCATGTAAATGGATCTAATCAGTCTAATTTTCCAAAACCAAGGATGTTGCCAACTTCAATACAAGACGCATCAGCTTCCAAAGCATCTGCTTCCAAAGTACTTGCTAAACCGCATATTCCTATTGGGAAACGCAGACCTCTAGATCAAAAGTATGATATATTGAAACACTTGGCCCAAGTACCAGCCAAGTTATCAATTTTGGTTGCTTTGAATCTGTCAAGAGAACTTCAGGAAGCACTCATCGATGCTTTGTCAAGTCCTCAGGAGTTTGAAGCTGAAATTGCTGCAGCTGAAATCTATCACATAGAGAATAATCCTGCAGAATGTCATGCAGTGATATCTATTACTGATAAAGATGAAGATGATGTTGTGCATGGGCACATAAAACCTTTGTACTTATCTGGAAAAGTCAATGGTATAGATGTTCGAAGAGCTTGTATTGACAATGGTTCAGGAGTCAACATCATGCCCATTCACACACTTCGTCGATTGGGCCTCACAAAATCTGATTTATCTCCTTCTACCATGATGTTGCAAGGATATGATAAAAACGAACAAGAACCACTGGGAGAAGTTACGCTCAGAACTCAGTTTGGAGATATTGTTTCCAATTCAGATTTCATGATTGTTGATCAAGACTCAGCTTTCAATATCTTGCTTGGAAGACCCTAGCTACATCAGCATGCAGCTATTCCGTCATCATACCATCAATGTCTCAAATACTGTTTCGATGGTCAAGTTGGAACATTGTATGGTGATAAGGCCCCGTTCAAGACATGTGAGTCTCAATACATTGAGGCGGAATTTTATCACATGAAGGGAAGAGAAAAATCTACAATGAAGGAAATTACCAAAGTTAATGCTCCGTATGGTTTGGAAAAAATTCCAATAAATCCATTTTCACATGTGAGTACAGATTATGTGTTACCTATCAGTCAAATTGAGAAAATAGGCCCAAATCAAAATAATCTTATGGAAATATCCATAATGTCAATTACGGCAATCGAGCCAGACAACATGGGAGAAATTGGTAACTTACCAAGCAGTGATGAAAGCATAAGTGGTGACGTTTTCATTTCGTCTGCTGAAATCCAACAAGTCTATACTTCGCTAATCAGGCCAGAAGAAGTTATAGAAACACCAGAGGTGAATATTGGTGTCGATTCTCAATCCATCATCTCCTCTTTATTTCCCAAAGAAGACCCTTTATCATCAATAGGGTCGGAAATGGAAGCTTCTTCTTCAAAATGTGAAAATTTTGACATCTCTTATGATCATGAGAATTTCGTTTTTTCATCTACTTTGCAAGTAGAAACGGAAGAAATAACACATGATGAAGAGGAAGAGGAAGATCTTAGAGATTCTCCTCCAGCATTTGAAGAGGGTATCTCTACCACTGTGGATGAACTCAGAGAAGTAAATCTGGGTACAGAGAAAGATCCACGCCCCACTTTAATTAGTGCGGCCATGACCCTTGAAGAGCAAGAGATGTATATTTCTTTTTTAAAGCAAAATAAAGATATTTTTTCTTGGAATTATACAGAGATGCCTGGCCTTGATCCTGATGTTTCCACCCATCATTTGGGTTTGCCAAAAGAACATCGAGGATTCAAGCAAGCCGCGAGAAGAACACACCCAACCTATGCTGCCAAAATCGAGGCTGAAGTGGATAAGCTTATCAAAGCTAACTTCGTCAGAGAAGTTCAATATCCCAAGTGGTTGGCTAATATTGTCCATGTAAAGAAGAAGAACGGACAAATTAGGGTTTGCATCGATTTCAGAGATCTTAATCGGTATTGTCCTAAAGATGATTTCCCAGTTCCGATTACAGAACTCTTAATTGATGCGACGGCTGGCTATGAAGTACTTTCTTTCATGGATGGATATTCGGGATATAATCAGATCCGAATGTCCCCAGAAGATGAGGAATATACAGCCTTCAGAGCTCCTCAAGGTGTGTTTTGTTATCGGGTGATGCCCTTTGGTTTAAAGAATGAAGGTGCAACATATCAACGCGCCATGCATCGTATCTTCAAACCTTTTCTAGGGAATTTTGTTGAATGCTATGTAGATGATTTGGTGGTTAAATCCAAACAATGTTTTGATCACTTGGCTGATTTGGAAGTCGTATTCCACAAGCTTCGACAACATAATTTGAAGATGAACCCCTTAAAATGTGCTTTTGGGGTAACCTCAGGAAAATTCCTCGGCTTTGTTGTACGCCATCGTGGTATTGAAGTCGATCCTGAGAAGACCAAATCAATCCTTGGTATGTCACCTCCTTAGAATTTGAAAGAATTAAGAGGACTTCAAGGACACTTAGCCTATATTCGGCGTTTCATCGCCAATTTGGCAGGCAAAAGTTTACCCTTTACCAAATTATTGAAGAAAGGAGTCACTTACCAGTGGACTGAAGAATGTCAAAAAGCATTTGATGTTCTCAAGAAATACCTCTTGAGTCCACCAGTACTCATGCCACCTGTTGAGGGTAGGCCTCTTATCCTCTATGTGACAGCTTTAGAGCGATCATTGGGTGCCTTTCTCGCTCAAAAGAATGATGCTGGGAATGAAAATAGTCTCTACTATCTCAGTAGAACTATGCTTGAAGCAGAAACCCGGTATTCGAGTATTGAAAAGTGCTGCCTAGCATTAATCTTTGAAGTTCAGAAACTGAGACACTACCTGAAACATCACGAGGTCCAATTGGTATCTCGTAATAATCCACTCAAATTCATCCTTAGTCATCCAATGCTTACAGGACGTCTGGCAAGGTGGGCGGTTATTCTACAGCAGTTCGACATCCAGTATGTGTCTCAAAATGCAATTAAGGGCCAAGATCTGGCTGATTTCCTGGATGAACATCCTTCAATGGAAGACACGTATTCAGATATCGAACTCCCTGATGAGGAAGTTTTCTCTATTCAAGAGAGTCCTCAAACATGGGAAATGTATTTTGATGGTTCTTCTAGAAGTCCAACAGGGAAGAAAATGGAAAATCCTAAATTCAACAAAGTTGGTTTAGGAATTGTGCTCATTTCTCCAGATAAGGCAGTGTTACCTTATTCCTTTTTGTTGTGGGAAGGTGGTACCAATAATGAAGCTGAATACCAAGCTCTCATTACAGGCTTGGAGTTAGCGCTTCAAGCACAAGTGAATCACTTAAAGGTGAAAGGTGATTCAGACCTGGTAATCAAACAAGTCAATGGGGATTATGACATCAGAAAAGAAGAATTAATCCCTTTGTATGATTACGTCAGAGAGTTAATGTCGGAATTCCCTTCAGAACCGACATTTTCTTATGTCCCAAGATCAAAAAATGCTCAAGCTGATGCACTGGATAATATAGCCACAGCTTTAGCAGATCCAAATCGGGACGAGACAACCATCTGTATTACCCACCGTCGTGCAATTTCACCTTATGTTCAAGTCAGAACAGAGGAAATTAATGAAATTAGTCCCATTCCTGAACCATATGGTCATACTACAGGATGGATGTCACCTATCAAGGAATACCTTCAAAATGGAACACTTCCACCTGATAGAGCCGAGAAAGAACAAATTCGGCGACGTGTGGTCAATTTTACTCTTTATGATGGTCCAAACCACCTCGAGAAAATTCTCTACAAACGTCGTTTTGATGGATTTCTCTTCAGATGTATTGATGGTGAAGAGACAATGGCTGTCATAAAAGAAGTGCATGCGGGAGTCTGTGGTGCCCACCAGTCTGGACATAGATTGTCTGATCAAATTTGAGGCTTGGATACTTCTGGCCTTCAATGATACAAGATTGTGTTAATTTCACAAACAAGTGTCATTCATGCCAAGTATATGCCAACTTCATTCATCAACCTCCAGAGTTGCTTCATACAGCTAAATACTCATGGCCATTTTCCACATGGGGAATGGATGTGGTGGGACCTTACCCTTCAGCTACGGCCAAGCAGTTTAAGTACATTATTACTGCTACTGATTTCTTTTCCAAATGGGCAGAGGCAGTACCTCTCAAAGAAGTCAGTTCTAAATGCATTGTTAGCTTCATCAAGTCTAACATCATTACTAGATTTGGTGTCCCTCATACCATATTGACGGACAACGGCACCAACTTCTGTTCTTCTGAGGTAAAGAAATTGTATCAAGAATACAACATTAAGTCCAACCATTCATCTCGATATCATGCAGCGGCTAATGGCCAGATAGAGGCCTTCAACAAGACTCTTTCAAATATACTGCAAAAGATGGTGGATAAAGATAAGAGGTCATGGCCTGATAAACTCTTTCATGATTTATGGGCTTATCAGACTACCACTCGCAATGCAACGCGGTCTACTCCATATTCATTGGTATATGGAACAGAAGCAGTCTTGCCAATTTAAGTTCAATTGCCCTCACTCAGAATAGCCATTTGTGATCAGTTATCAACAGATGAGCAATCCCAAAAGCGGTTTAATGAATTGGAACAGTTAGATGAGAAAAGATTATGCACTTTGCACCACTTGGAAATCTATCAGAATCAGAGAGCACGAGCTTTTAACAAAAAAGTTCGTCTTCGTTCATTCATTCAGGGAGAATTGGTGTTGGTTCTCAGAGCACCAATGATACCAGGAAAGAAGCCTCCCAAGCTTGAACCAAAATGGTAAGGACCTTATTCAATACATAAGGTCTACTCCAATGGAGCGTATTCTCTGATCTCAATGGATGGAGAACACATCACGACTCCAACTAATGCCAGATTTCTGAAGAAGTATTTTGTATAAACACAAAATATTGTTCCCAGAACCAAGACTCTTACAATTGGTTCATACAGCACTGGTCCAGTATGACCTTAAACTGCAACTTCGTCCAACATGACGTTAAACTGTGTCACCTTCAATGTCTGAGATGACATTAAACTATAAATTGTCCGAGATGACATTAAACTATATTGTGTCCTAGCAACATGACATTAAACTGTGTGGCACATCCAACGTCCATCATGACGATAAACTGTAAAAAAGTCCCCAGAACTGATATCCTTATATTGGTTCACCTTAGTCCTAGCTACATGACTTTAAACTGTACAGCAATGGTCCAGTATGACTTTAAACTGCAACTTCGTCCCACACGACATTAAACTGTGAAAAAGTTCCCTAAACCATCCAGCATGACCTTAAATTGCATCATCCCTGGTCCATGTATATGACCATAAACTATTTGAAAATCCTTTATGTCCAGCAAGACGTTAAACTGTGACGTCCTAACTACATGATGCTAAACTGTATAAAAGTCCCTCACGTCCGAAAAGACGTTAAACTATATAATCTCAAAGGTCCAGTATGACATTAAACTAAACCATTCACGGTCCATGCATATGACCTTAAACTATTCGCACTTTCGTCTGACATGACGTTAAAATGGTACACTCTTTTTTCCTTACTGCATGACATTAAACTGCACAGTCCCCCTTTCGTCCAATATGACGTTAAACTGTATTGTCCCCATCGTCCTAACTACATGACGCTAAACTGTACAGAAAGTCCTTGATATGTCCTACATGACATTAAACTGTTATTTTGTCCCTGCTACATGACACTAAACTATGCAGCACCAATAGTCCTAACTGGAAGACTTTAAACTGCATAGTCCCTTTTTTATGTCCTACATGACATTAAACTGTGCATCGTTAAGGTTGTTATTACCTCTTGTTTCTCACACCGAGTATGACTCACGTGAGCTTAGAGCGAACATCAACCATAACACTCCCTTTGGGCCACTAACCATGTGTAAGTCCCAACAACATTTTTTATTAGATCATTGTCCCCAAAAACAATTTGATCATTAATTCATTCTTTAATTGAACTACACAGACTTTGATTCTCGCCCTCCAGGCTGGGTATGTAGGCAACCTCCCAAGGTTCAAGCCCAAAAACAATCTCTTCACATCGGTTCACCACAACCTCATATGATGTTGATTTGTGAAACCGCCCCTGGAATCAATATCTTTACATTTGATTCACTTTCGTCCTTGTTAAATGACGTTAAACTATACAACACTTTTGTCTGGTACGACAATAAACTACAATATTCTTGGATTCCCTCATTTGAGAAGGAACCATTGTTGACATTGATTTTTTAAATCATGTTTCATTTTCAAAAGACTACGTGCATACATGGTAATGCCTAAACTTTTTATCTCAGGTTAAACCATCATTTCACTAAAGTCCCCTTTCACCCTTCACATATACGAACCAAATTTGTACAAAGGGTAATTCTAGAACTACGTGGACTTGATTCCCATCCTTATGGGATACGTAGGATCATTCGAGTGTCCCTCGAATCCAGTCCCAAGTCTTTTTGGGCCTAACCCCAAATTTCACTTTCAGTCCCTTGGCTGAAAAGTCCTCATGAAAACACACACTGTGTATTCATTATTATGGTCCTAATTCTATGACCCTAAACTAAGATCACTCATACTTTCATCCTGCACGACGTTAAACTGCATTTCAAGAACCACGTATGGCTTGATTCTCATTCTTATGAGATACGTAGTGAAGTCCAAGTTTCAATTCAGGACCAGCCTCAACATGATTATGGTTTTCATTGACCCATGTATCTCTATATACATTGGACAATACCCATCTTTATGTGTTATAATCCTAACCTTAAATATTTTCAGATCTTCATAACCCTTTTCATGACTTCTAGTCACAAAAATGTCAAACTTCTGAGAATTCTTTTGCCTGACTATGCAGCACGTGCCCATAGGTGGCCTTGCATAAACAGTCCACATAACAGACTTGTCAGCCAAAAGATGCTATTAATTTGACCATGCAGCCAATGCCCATAGGTGGCCCTGCATATTTCAACCCCCTAACGGGTTTTGTTAAATAATAGTAACTTCTTTCTTGGGAAGAATGCCTCTTTTGTCCTTATTTGTCTTAAAAGACAGTATGTAGGGATCCGCAAAAAATAAGCCATCCTTAACATATTTGTCCCATATCCTTTTTCATAATCTGAAAGTGTTCAAGTCTATGGTTTATTCTTCTTCCCTACGTTTGGGTCAGACCTTCGTAGGAGTGATATTCATCCAGTTCTTCGATATTCATGTTTGGAAATATCTTCTCCATATTCAAGTACCTCTTTCCATACAACAAACTCTATACTTTAGAAAATTTGAATCTCCATAAACTTTCACTGGATTTTAGCACTAGGAAAGTAAATTTCTGGGAGTTATTTTGCCTGACTATGTAGCACGTGCCCATAGGTGGCCTTACATAAACAGTCCACATAACAGACTTGTCAGCCAAAAGATGCTATTTATTTGACCATGCAGCCAATGCCCATAGGTGGCCCTGCATATTTCAACCCCCTAACGGGTTTTGTTAAATAATAGTAACATCATTCTTGGAAACTACTTCTTCTAATGCCTTTTAGCTCTTTTTTCATATCATTCCTCAGATTCAAATATTCTTAATCCATAGTTTACATTTTTTCCCTCATACTTGAGTATGGTAATATGTTTTCAGATAAATTGTCAAGGAATTGAATCCATTTTTTAATCCATTTCGGTCAAAGCTATTTCGACCTTAAACATTAGCCCCTTTATGTCCGACGTGCATGACTTTAAACTGCCCACACAAAAGACAAACGAACTCTGAATAAAAGTCAAGTTCCAGCTCACTAAATATAAATTTTTGTATGATTTAGGTAATATTGAGCAATTAAAAGATTCAAAGTTTGTAGGATTATTTGTAATAATCCTAGTAAAAATCAAACTATGCTTACTAGGCCCATTGGCTTAAGTAAAATTGAAGCAGGTAATGAAAGAATGCAGGTACAAATGATTGAAGACAAAAGTGTTTTTCATTGATACACAGAAGATAGAAAGACATCCACAGACTGGAGTCTCTTCTCTTTTTCAAGAATTACAGAAGATTGTCAACATAAGTCTTCATTTGATGTATAGCATCCTGAGCCTTATCAGCAGTTACTTGAAGCTCGTGCACTTGACGAGCTTCACTCTTTTCAGCTTGCTGAAGATCCTTATTAGCATCTGCAATGGCTTTCATTCCATTCATATGAGTTTCATCCAATGATTTATTAAGCTGATCAAGTTCCCCAGTAACAGCATCTAACTGTCGCTGGAGTTGCACCTGCTGGAAAACCTTTTCTTTGATTTTTTTCAGATCCTTCATCTTGAAAGCATAATCAGCTTCAGCCTGGGATATCGCAGCCTCAAATTCGCCTATGTTGACTGACCATTTCACTCTGGTCAAATCTTTGCGACTTGTCTGCACTTGCTCCCTCCTGAAAATGATCTGTTTCACTGCAGCATGGATCTTTTCATACCCAAAACCACCAAGTCCCATTATAACAAATTGTGATGACAATCGATAAATTTTTGATGGTAGCTCTTCTAAAGGCACCCCCGATATGATGTTCCATATGTTATTCCATGCCTTACGTCGTGAAAAGCTGAATGCTTTAAGCATATCTGGATCTGATTCAGTATCATCGTCAGAAGGGGGTATGTAATCTGGAATTAGCGCACTTAGGGAGGTGCCTTGTCCTGCTCTTTCACCCCTGACTTGTGCTTCTTCACTTTCAATTCCCATTGGGGCAGAGGCTGAGGCCTCATCTTCGGATCTAGTCATTGCAGTTGATAGTCCTGCATGATTAATTGAAAGGTTTAGTCAGCTTCAAAGGATAACAAAACAATAGATTGTCTTGTGAATAAAGTACAATCACAAATATTGTTATCCATTACCCAATGGTGGTTCAGCAAAATGAGAAGACTTCTCCCTATCTTTCCCAGTTTCAACAGGATTTTCAAGATGGGTCTCAGGAGAGTTTATTGGATTTAGCTCTACTTGAGCTAATGTTTCTGCAATGATAGGGTTGACATCAGTATCCACACCCTCTTCGGGCATTGGCAGTTCAGCGGCTTCTACGGAAGAAACTGCATGTTATTTTCCATCATGGTTAGAAGTATATTTTTTTAATAAATTTTGGGCGAAGGGTAGCACTCACGCCCAAGGTCTTCTAAATCACAAGACAACTTAGCATGATCATAAAATTCTTCAAAAGTCATTCCTTGATTAATCATTTCATCCAATGATACTTCAGAATCTTGGATAGTCTCACCAGTGGGAACATTTGCTATGTCTTCTTGCCGACTTATGTCCTGCAACCCCTGACCCTGGACAGCATCTTCAGTAGTGGGAGGGATACTGGGAATGGATGGTAGCTCTTCTCCAGGAGAAACCAAGTCAGCCTGGGTCTGTGATTGTTCTACAGCACCTTCCACGACCTTTGAAGGAGGATCAGTCCCTTCCCTCAAGGGGGAAATTGAAGAAGCCCCTCCAATCCTAAGAAATATGAGTAACCATATGATTATGGGTATAAACTCATGATTGTTCGAAGGACTTAACACTGCTAATGAAACGTTTAGCTATGGATTTCCTCCTTCGTTGCCTTCGCTTCTTTTGTTTTTTCGGAGTATCAGTAGTCTCCCTTATTGGCACTTGGATTGGCGAATGAAAGGCTATGTCCAATGCCTCATTCATGGCCTGCTGGCCTGGAGATATCTCGTCTGGTTCGCGAGGAGAATCAGCAGCAGCCCCGATAGCAGTACCACCAGGGCTATATTGTGGAGAAGGAACCCCAGTTCCTTTCTTTGCAAGCTGCAAGATGAAGAAAATAACTTCATTAAGTAACAAAGCTTCAACTAAAATCAAGTTGCAAAGAAAATAAGGAAAGAAAACTGACATCTTCAGGAGCCACGTACTCTTGCCATTCCTCATCTCCAGAACCACCAGCCCCCTCAGTGGTGCCACGATCAATCATTTACTTCACCCGCCTGGTGATAGGAACCAAATTATCAGTGGCATATATGAGCATTTCCAGCTCTCTGATGTAAGATCGCACTTCATTGGGGTTATCTCCGTATTGATGGTTTTTAGAAGCTACAAGATTTCCTATTTCAGGAAGTTGTAGGCCCTCACACAAATCCAGCCAGGCGGTCTCAGTATCACAGTATAAGCTCTGCCATAGCTGAACAGCCTCTGGTCTTAGATATAAAGCTTGTGAGGAAGGTCCTACAATTTTTGATTTTAATCTTTTCCCAACTCCTGCAACTACAAATAGAGAATAAGAATGTAAGACTTATTACTCTATAAAATAGCAGTGATTGAAGTTTCTACAATGAAATAACTCACCAGGAGTTGATGGAGTGGGTCTTTTAACTCTGGCCGGAGGATTATATCGGGCACGAAACCGCTTTGCTGCCGGTTGTGCCTCATCATCCCCATCATGATAATCCGATGAATCAGTTCTAGAAGAGGAGTCTGTTGAACCTATTTCAGGCAGAGAAGCGTCACCTTCATGAGGAAGAGTTTCTTTCTCTATAGTCTTCTTCCTCTTTCCCACTTGATATACTGGGTGATTCAATATCCCTTTAGGGTATGATGCTATCCAGTGTTCGGCATAAAATGTAGTCAGATAATGTGCCGCTTTTTCAACTGGTAGATCAAATACTGCCCCAGTCTTCTCTCTTGATGTCAGCAACCATAGTTGTCGAGCAACCATCGGATGTTGCTCTAACCTGACATGTACTGGAGGGGATACAACAATCTGTTGCAAGCATTTGAATTGGAGTGCGAATCTATATGGAGCATAGGCCTCACATATGATTTCTCCATCAATCCTGGCTACTAACACGCCATCCCTGCAAGCTAGCATGTATGCCCTCAAATCCAAATGGGTTGTCCCATCATCAACAAACCGCCCGGATGGTAGACTTCCATAAGGAAAGAAGTTGAATTCCTTATACATGCTGAGTCTTACTTTCATATCATATCCATTAACATCTAATGGAGAAATTCCAGAGAATGCTTGCACTGACGGTCTGAAAGAGCATCCAGGGATTTGTAATCCATTCTGTACATTGTATGTCCTGATGTGAGTGGCGATCCATCCCCACAAAACCTGGAATGGTCCCACTATTCTTAAAGGAGATTTACCCTGGAAGACGTGAAGTAAACTCTTGTGAATCTTTGCTAAAATGGGGGTAGCTAACCCAACCATTTTTCCCTCAGCCAACTTGTCCGCAATGACGAAGGTCCCTGACCTAACTCCTCCCTTCGAATCCCTGACCGGCAAGAGATAAAAACTGAGCCACATTGCCAAGAAACCCGCCAGACGAGTTTTCTTTGGAATTATTTGATTCACTTCATATCCCCATTTTTCAAACTCTCCTGCTTCTAGAGTTGGCCAGAATGTGCCAGGAGCTCCTCTCTTCTCAGGTTTTGGACAAGTGGTAGGACGTCTGGGCCGAGTATCCTTGGATTTCTTTTTCTTGGATCCTTATTCTTTTGGCTCCATCCCTTTCTTCTCAGTAAGAAACACATTCATCCATTCTTCCGGATTGATATCTTTTCTAAAATGAGTTAATGAGGTCTCTGAACTCTTGAGCCTGTGAAAGATTTTAAATAATTCTCGAGCCAAAGCAGAAGTCTTCTCTGGATCATTCCAAGTCACCTTGGGATGAATGAATTCATCATACATATCGCCCAAGATTGGAGCTCCTGAAATCTTGTGGACATCCCACAAACTGATACCTGCTTCTCCATGAGTCAAATGGAAAGAATTTGTCGCTGGGCTCCAGTGGCTGAGTATCTCTGGCATGAAGTTATCATGTCTGTAAATATATGTTTGCCCAACCCAAACAGCCTCATATATTCCAGCTCTCTTCAGATCCTCAATAAACTCTGCGCAAGTCTGTCGCACCCAGTATGCCCACATCCAAGTTGGCTTCACACCTCCCCCAGGACGGAAATCCCAACTTTTCTTCCAGCCTTTGGATTGATCCATCTGAGCATTTCGGAAGATTGAAGTATGACAATGTGGTTGAAGCTCAGGTGTATGTTTTTTCAGATCTGGTGTGCAAGGGCTATGATGCATCACATAAGCCTTCTCTAATGTTCCAGCAGTTTGAAATAATCCTCCACCTGAGATATTTGCTGAAGCAAAATTGGTATAATTCTGAAACCACGAAAATGGAAGATAATTCATTACTTCTGGAATAATGACTTCTTGCAGATGACCATGACCATACAAAGGTAGATAAGTGCAGTGAGGAAAGTCGCGATGATATTTCTTCAGATACTTAGCCAAATCTGGAAGAGTACTGTCTTTGACAGTATAGTAATCAGGGCCAATGATATCCATCATGTCATCTATCCGCTTGCTAGCCAGTTCATCAATTAATCCAGGTCTAAGAGCCATTGAATCTTAACAGGAGTTGAATAAATTTAACTCTTAAATGAGTTTATTTTTTCATAAAATTTGTGAAAGAATTCGAAAAATGGCTAAGGCATTAAGGCGCGCAAGTATGGAGATGTCGCACAAGTAATAAATGTGCCGCGCAAGTTTTTGTCGCGCAAGTATTACCGCGCAAGCCCTATTACCTTGAGAGTAGCGCGGCAGCGAGGAAACAGTGAAAACAAGAGACTTGCGCGGTGAGGAAGACTTGCGCGGCGAGAGCTCGAGAAATCTGGAAATCCAGATACTTGTACGGAGGTGAGGCCATGTATTTATAGGCCAGGAAGCCTACCTGCGCGCCGCACCCAGAGCGCTTAAGGCCTGCGCGACGCAAACTTGCGCACCGCCCTCTGTGCACTACAGACTTGCGCGCCTCCCTTTTCCTTTGGAGGGATTCGATTTCCTCAGAGTCAAATCCTCATTTCTCTCCGGATCCAACTCTGAGGGGGGACTTTTGTAGACGCTCCTTTCGTCACAGAATCTAAAGATCAGAAAAGGGAATATCTGAGCTCAAAGTGATTAAGCCTTTGAAGAAAACATCAAAAATCAACAAAGGAAGGAAGACAGGATCAACAGAAACCTCACCGCGCAAGTTATCTAACAGGCGCGCAAGTGTACTTGCGCAGCTACCTTGGTCGCGCAGGTGACTTGCGCGACATAATTGGTAACCGCCCGGTAACCGCCCGAGGTCTTCTTTTGCCTATAAATAGACCCTATGGGCCCCCCATTGGAGAGGATATTTTTCCAGAAACTCGGATTGAAGCTCCCGACGCCCAAGTCTCTTCTCAAATCTTTCGGAACACTTCTAAGGTAATTTCTTACCTAGAACGGAAGATCTAAAGAGAAGAAGGAAGGCCTAAGTGTTGAAACCTATCAAACACTTGCGCGCCGACTTATTTCCTTCAATATAACTTACGCGTCCCTTTTCTGGAAGAACCTTGAGAACATTCTAAAGGGTTTTAAAAAGAGTCGCTCAAGTATTTGATTGTTGGTTGAAAATCGCGCAAGTAAACTATGTGTCGCGCAGGTATACCTGCGCGACCAACACTTGCGCGCCCACGGAAGACTTGCGCTCCTTGCAAGACTTGCGCGCCCCTATCTTTTTGGGTGCCCATCTTGCCCATTTTTACCCCTCTTAAGCCATTTCACCTTTCCTTTTCAAGATTCAGTCTTCAAGACACTCTTCAAAGCCATTTATGGCATGATTTCTTGATTTGACTTTCTTATCTGAAAGGAATTCTGTGTAATCTCTCTCAAAGTCTAGTGATTTAAATATCCTTATGTCACTAAAATACGGAGAGTTCATTCATTCAACCTCATCATTTGAGATGAGAGAATCTTAACCTGGGTCTCCTTTTCAGGAATAATCCCCAGTTTTAAAACTTTTAATCTGGGCATCCTTTTCAGGAGTAAGCCCCAAATTCTTAAAGTTCCCAATCTTGGGCATCCTCCTCAGGAGTAAGCCCCAATCAAGTCCTTTAATATTGGGCATCTTTCTTAAGAATAAGCCCCAACCTCAAATATGGGAATCCTCCTCAGGAGTAAGCCCCAAACCTTAATCCCTAACCTGGGTCTCCTTTTCAGGAATAAGACTCAGTCATAATCTTGGGCTTCCTTTTCAGGAGTAAGCCCCAAGTCCTCTAACCTGGGTCTCCTTTTCAAGAATAAGACTCAGTCATAACCTTGGGCTTCCTTTTCAGGAGTAAGCCCCAAGTCCCTTAACCTGGGTCTCCTTTTCAGGAATAATACTCAGTCATAAACCTTGGGTCTCCTTTTCAGGAATAAGCCCCAAGTCCCCTTAAATTTCTCTTAACCAGTAATAATTTACCTTTGATTTGGGTTTCCTTTTCAGAAGTAAAACCCAATCATAAGTCCCCTCCTAACATGGGCATCCTCCTTAGGAGTAAGCCCCAAGATTAGAGTATTCAAATCTCCATGAAGCACATATAACTTTATGGACCCTGTTCATGGATTTTCTCCCTAAAAGTAAATCCTAAACCTTCATTTATCTGGGCAGTCATCCATACATAAGCCCCAAAAAAATTCTTATGATATCATCTTTCATGGCACAATTGTCTAAATTTTACTAATACCTCTTGTTTATCACACTGAGCATGACTCACGTGAGCTTAGAGTGTAAAACTAATTATGACATTCATCTTTGAGCCATCAATCATAAACATCATACTCCATTTCTCGAACTACGTGGGTTTTGATTCCTTTTCCAAAACAAAGGATACGTAGGTAGCCCATTTATGGGTTCGATCCCAACTTTGAAATAATCTCTGTCCTTCTGAATGACGATAAACTTCAAGTGCCCCACTGAGTGGCTTTAAAACCATCCTGGTCATCATAATGACCAAGAGACTTTTATATAAATGTTTTGAAGGATACCATTGACCAAGAATCTCTAAACAGATATAGATGATTCTCTATTGATGAAAAACCTCGAATACATATAAAAGATTCTCTAAATTTCTTGCATATTTAATCATTGATTGTTAAAACTAAAGGAAAGCACATTTTATACTTGGTAATGTAATAAGGATTCACGAACATAACTTAAATCTATAAAGAGAGTCCCAGAGTAGACAATAATTCCCCTCAAAAAGGTGTGATGAGTCCGACCTCCCATCCTCTCGACCAATGCAAATTCCTAAGCCTCATTAGTTCACAAGATAATGAGCGCATGCTTTTGGAAAGTAGGTCCAAACGGATGTGGAATCATTGGATGTTTCCGGTTCTACGAACAAACCCGTTAGAAACCGATCGGAACGTTTGAATCTCCCATCCAGGAGGTCATCCCCGAATTCCGTGAGAAACAATAATATTATAGAAAAATAGTACGAGGGTTTCATATTTTATTACTCAATTTAATGATTGGTTATATAGTCTCATTATTTTCATTAAACTCATTGAAATGAATTTAAGGAATCTTAAACACCATCCCAAAAATGGTGGTATGATGGATTATATAATATAATTTTTTGATATTGTTATTTTCTTCTTGGAATATATGTATGATGCATGAGGAACGTCAATATTGAAAGGACTTAGGTAATCATTAATGGTTTTATCTATGAACTTTCCCAAGATAGGGGATATGACATATTTAATTCTCATTTGATTACCACCTAGGATTATTCTGGGTTTATTTGGATAAACTATCATTGCAGTTAAATCATATATAGATTTATGATTTTCAAGAAATTTCAAATCTAAAAATATTGATTCCATAGATACCTAGTGCATGAAATAAGACAAATGTATTTATCAAGCGTTTTGGCTATAATTTGGTCAAATATATGGGGTTATCATATTTGATGAAACAAATTATTTTAATTAATAATACTAATAAATATTGGTATATCTTAGGCCTATTTGAGGGATATATTAGATGAAACAGTTTTAGATGATTTTAGTTCGAATAAGTCATTAAGTATCTAATCTATGATTAAATTTTTCCCTTATTATTATTTGAATTAATACATACCCAATTATAATTATTATCACATAAAAAAATTATTTAATCACATTTATAATTATTCCAATGTATAGGATTTAATTAGCAGTTAAAATGTACATAATATAAATTTAATAAAAATATAGAAGTAAAAAAGTCATTGAATTGAACACTCAAATTAATGAATGAATTTTATGTTTAAATCATATCAAATACATCCAAACCAGGAGATAAACCATCAAAATAGAAACTTATAAAATTATTATAACTATATTTTTCTTGACAACTCAATGGAAAATAGATGATATCATATATAAGCATCATTGATGAAGATAAACAAATAAATATTTGATCACATCTATTGTTATGTTAATTCATACAAAACATAAAAATAAAAGTTTTATGGTGATATTTTATAAGAGAATAAAATATTATAATATTTCAATACATCAATTATAAGACTATTTTGGGTTTTGAAAAAATATTAATGACTAATTCACTAATGATAACAAAATGGGAGAATAAAACTACAAGAATAAAAGTAGACAAATAGCCTTATTTCATTCTTTATTCATCCAAGGAATGATAAAAATTTATATTTTTTATTCGATTAATGAGTTCATGCTAAACTTAACCTTTAAAATAGAATGAATTTCCATAATATAGTTGACTGGTTTCATACAATGATGGGTTTTTATGTGATCCAATATACCCAAAATGATTTTATGAGCTCCATTGAATAATCATTCACAAAGGGGTAGAAAGTATTTTAAAAGTGATATAACTATTTACCATTTCTTTCAACTCATATCATCAATTGTTTTGAGGGTGGAAGGCTATTGACACTTTTTGGGAGATATGTGGATTTTCAAAAGCCTCAATCGTAAGTTCCTCATAATTATTAATTCCTTATTTCCACTATAAATAATTTATCTCTATATAGGAATAGTTTATCCATCGTTAATTGAGTAATATGGTAAAAAAAATTAAATTGAAATAATGAATCTAGAATGTTTGATAGTGTGATGTTATGATGTTTAATGAGTAATACATTTTAAATAATAACTCTATATATTATGAGAAATAATGTTTAAATTGTAAAATACATTAGAATTATATTCCTAGAATAATGCAACCTTTTATAACTCATTATAATTTAATGAAGGGTATCCAAATTTTGTGGATAATCACTTCTCCTCACATCTCCTTTATATTTTTCTTCATAAGTCTACCAAAGATATTTATGGAGGCTTTGTTATGGTAAAATACACTAATCCTGGAGTCTTTCTATCTCATTTTTAGGTTTAAATTTACTTATCCATTCATTTTAAATGGGTATTTAAAATAGATTCTCTGTAGGAAAATTTTCTTTCATCTCCTAGCCTTAACATTATCTTTCACTTAGCCTCCACCTTGGCTTTTGTAGAGTAATTATCATGGAGTGTGTTGAGTGTTTATCTTATCTTTAATTGAGAGATTATATTGGAATACTATTAGAAAATATTTTTAAATGTATTAAACCTAAATATCTTTATTATTATCATTATAAATAATTAAACATGAAATGGACATATATTATGATTAGTGTGTACTTTATAGTTTTATCATATATTAAATTATAGATAACATAATGAAATATAACTTATATATAGTGTATATATTGAAATATTTTAATGTTGGAAAATAATTTTTAAGGCATTAAATAATGAATATATAGATTTATGAAACTGCTACTTCCAAAATGGGTCATACCAATAACCTACTATTAATTTACTGTTTTCACAACCATGATACCAAATTGGTAACTATTTTTAAAGAATAATCATTCCTTGGTGCGTGAGAAATCATGTTTCATATGGAGATCCTATTTTTATCATCATAATAAGGTATCATAATATATCAGGTTAATCATAAAATGTATCATCTAACCGTGGATCATATCGTAAACTTTTTGACAAAGTGTGTTGCATATTTTGAGGTTCCTTTAGTGTTAAATGGTTCTTATACCTGTGATAATTACTTATATATATCAGGAACTATGTTTCTTGATGATATATGAATTTGATAACATTTATGCAATTTATTATCTCGATTAGATTCATTTATAAACCCACAAGAGTTAATGAAAAAAATGTGTAACCCTTGATTCTCACCTCTTAATACACATTGGTTGGAATATAGGGCCATCTTTATAATTATCATAAATGGGAGCCTATTCCATCTAGAGAACAAAATAAGAGATGATAATATACATATGAACCATAATACCATGAAAAATAAATAATAAATTATTATATAATATCCTAATATGATGTAATTACCACGTGTTAAATTTATGTTCAAAATGAATTAAAAAATCATTTTGAATATGAAATATCTTAATGATAATAATGATATCAAACATGAAATATTATATCTCTCTATGGTATATTAAACAAACTCTGGACAAAAAATTTCATCTATTAAACCCTACTCATCAATCTAAAACAACGTGATAACAATATTAAGAGGACCAAAAAACCTATATGAAAAATTAGGGGTGAGAACATCCATATACATTATAGGTCATCCCCAAAATGGATGAACATCCTTGGAAATATAATCCATTCATAATGTGAATTAAATATTATCATGCACATTTTTTAGATATTTTAATGATTTAAATACCATAAATGTGTCATTTTAGGGTAATTGGCACATATTTATTATATAGGATTATTTTTATTCAATTATAAATATAGATGAAAACATGTTTTTTAATTGTTTAATTTATCATTGGAACAATCAGAATAAATCCTATATTGAATCTATCATATTATTATGAATATTGAATGTGGATGGATTTTATTTTGTGGTTTTAAAGTGGTTTTGTACTACAATTTGTAATTTCTATAGTTGGAAGTAAATATGGAAGAATGAGATGTTCATAGGTTTATTTGTGGATCTTTGTTGGTATCATATTGGATTTGTCTTGGAATCTTTCTCACAAATATAGGTGTTATTTTCCTTTTTAATGTTTCATTTGGATTTATGTATGTATGGTCTATTGAGAATATGTGTCAATTTTAACCTACTTTTGTGATGTTCTACACGTGCATATTTTTTTGTATAATATTAATGTATGTGTCAATATCCACCCACGTAGGTGTGAATATGCCAATGTATTTTTCATCCACACCTTTTGAAAGATATCTAAAATAAGTCTCATAATAAATCTTTGTGAAACTCAACTAGGATTCAAGATATGGATTTAGGGTACATCTTCAACACTTATACATCTATACATGGGAGGCCTTATGGATAATAATTATAAAAATATTATTATAATTGAACTAAGGAAGGAATATATAGATTTATTTGAAGAAAATATTATTACTATATAATTCCAAGATAATGAATAAGATTTAACATCTCAACCCAAATAATCTTGTTCAAGCTAGAATTTCACATGAATTCAAGTGCACCACCCTATATTCCAGACGATGCCAACTAGGAGTGATGGTATTACATGGAACAATGGGGAGACTATACAATCCATCAGATTGGAAAATAAAAATATAAACAACTAAATATATTACAATATAAAACAAGAGTACATATATACTAATTACAGAGAAATTGTAAAATTGAATGTTGAATCAAAATATATAAAATTCATACAAATATTCAACAATTGATCACCACTAGGCCGATCACATATATAAATAATTGATAGAAAAATTTTACAACCCACTCTATAATAACTAGTATCATCTCATCTAGATCTCTTAACTCATAGAAATAAAACATACTTAATGATCAACCTCAGGTCTTATCCTAACATGTTCCTATAACAAGTAAGGGATTATAAGTTACACATGTGTCATAGATACTCAATTAGTTTGTTAATAGAAATTAGTAGGACACCACTAATGTGGTTTAGTACATGATAAGAAAATATAGTTTACATTCATGTATAATAAATTCTTAGAAGAATGTAAATATGAAATATATAAATTATTCAAGCATAGCATGTAAAAACTAGTGTGGAGTTATGAAAACAAAACTATTTTTTAAGAGAACATTCACTTACAAAAATACCATGAACCTTAGTCATACCTTCTTCAGTTCTATACAAGAATGAAGGTCAACAAACCATGTCTGACACATCAGTACCTCAAAGAGATAGTCCAAAAACACATTAAAAAATCCCACTATATAAAAATTCCATGTACCATCATCTTGAATGTTTGCTAAATTCCTCACATGAAGGATATTACTCATATCTCAATATATAACTACCATCCCGACAAAATCCAACTTAATGGAATTTTCCAAATCATATTTGAAACTTACCACTAGATGACATGGTCCACATAGATTCCAACAAGAGTCTGACACATTCCACTCAGGGGAATAGTCCATATAGATCAACATATACACTCAACTATATATGATAGAATTAAAACACACATGATACTTAATTAAAATTATAGATACATAATTATATCAAATCATGAATGTTTCATAATGATGACAAATACACATGTGAGCCAACATCCTTGGTCCAATATGGTACACACACACAACTCATGTGATCAAATATAAAAATATGATTCATGTAATTAACACACACACACTCCATGTGATCAACATCAAACATATGTATCATAGGCTAAAAAACACAGAACATGTTACAGAACATCAACACAAGCCTCATGGGCTTCACAGGCACACCATGTGATCAAACATCAAAAAAGTCTCAATAGTAAAAGAATTTAGGAAAACATAACTAGTAGAGCCTTATCAATAAATTTATGTTAAATAATCTCATAAAAAAGGTACATAAAGTCCCATATAACATAGTTGGTTTATTAAAAATATTAAGTTTTAGTAAATATAAACCATTATTCAATAACTTATGTATTAAATGATGTTATTCATTGTAATTGATTAGAGAAATTAATAATAATGTGTTACATTTCATTCATATCATAGTTATGAGTTAATGATAATTATTTAAAGGTAGATAAACTTATATTTCATTACAATAAATATGAATAATACGATTTGGCCATGTACAAAGAATCACTTACCTCAAGGGAGACAACTCCAACAAAAAAAATCACATTAGATTTGTATGATTTGTCCAGGTCCATCAGGTATCCAATGATCACTACAAGGTTCTACCACTACTGAATAATAAAAAAATAATTAATCATAGATAAATTATGATTAATTAAATATATAAAATAATAATAAACCACACATTAAAAGTATACTTAGTCAAAGGACTTATATGATGTCACATCCAAGATGAAAAATTGACTGAACACCCATGGATGTTATGTGACATTATTCTTATATAATTTTAGGAAAAGTCTCTATCATGCAAAAAAACATAAATGAATAATTTAAAATAATTAAATTATATCCAAATTAGATAATGAAAAAGTGACATAAATTATCCACAATATCCTACAATAAAGCTCATCCAGTCTTGAAACACTACTGATTATAGCATGTGAAAAATCCAAAAATAATCTCATAGTCTAAAGTTCAATTTCACTCAATTCGAACAAAAAACATAAAATAGATTACAAAGTTATAAAAAATAAATTTTAATACCCATCAAAATCATTTTTTTTTCATTTTCAATGGGAGTCCTTAAGACATGTTGATCCAAATACACATCATTCATATACAATCCACCAAGATATGGTGGAATTATCAACAGATTTTATATACAGAATCTAGAAAAAGGAAAATAAATGACCAAGATCATCAATAAGTAAAGTGATAAAAAGAGAAACATAACAAAACTTGTAAGAACACGGATCGTCATTTCATGTAAGGATCTTGTCTTCTAGCGATTTTTATAAAAATTTGAGATTTTGGAAATTTCATAAGTACACATCGTGTACTTAAGAGTACACACTATAATGCCACAACCCTAGTTACCCATAGTCGGTGCATTATTGTAAAACATTTTCATGATTACAAGGAATCATGTCCTGAAAGGCCGATTAGCTTAGCAGTCTTGGAAAGTAGATTACATACATGAATGTTACATTACACATTAGAAAATAAAAAACAACATAAGTGATCCTTTTAGAACTCCATTAATCCCCTAGCATAACCCTTCTTATAAATCATTGACACTTCTTGGAATCTTGGGAAAATTAAAACATATTAAGGGGTGATCTTAGATGCTCAGTAAGGATAACAATATAGCAAAAACATTAATAAATAAGCAAATGAATTTAAGGCAATGTATAAGACTAAAACAATATCCTTTTAAACTTAAACTTTAGCATAATATGGCAATGATTCAATAGAATAATTCCATTTACATATTCAAATGGATATTTAACTAGTCAAATAATCACATGAAATGTAAATAGACACTTTTATAATGATGGATGCATAATGCTAGACTTTAATTTATGTGGCAAGGACTTGTGCTAAGACTCATGGGCTAATTATAACCAGACCCCAACCTGAAGAGCCTTTGTAACCAGACTCCATCCCGAAGAGAATCTGTAACCGGACTCCAACCCGGAGAGCCACTGTAACCGGACTCCATCCCGAAGATCCTCTCTAACAAGACTCCATCCTGGAGGGTCTGCTGTAACCGGACCCCGACCCAGAGGGCTTACTTTTACCATTCCCCAACCCAGAACATACTTGTCCAATGCATTCCTTATATGAAATGGTTTAAACATAACATAAACATTCGTATTAAAACTAGCATAAAAAATGGCAATACGTTGAATATAAACCATGAATGGTATAAGAATAACACCTCCACAATCAAACAATTCATAAAACCTTCAATATCATATGCAAGATTTGTATCATAATATATCAACTTCAAAAAAGTATAAAATCTATCAAAGGATGTTGACATAGTTGAAATCAACACTATTTGAGAGAAATATCTCCTTCTCTTTTTGAGATCATTTAAAATTACAAAATTTAAAAAGTAAACATTTATTTTGAAAATATTCTTATAATATTTTAAGGGATGCACTGACGATGTTATAACAGTGGAGAATAACTTCAACCACCTTATAAATTAAAGAATAAATTCTTACCATAATTTTTTCGAAAAGGTTGTAAAGTACATTGTTGGGAAAATCACTGAAAAATTCATTTCAAAACATATAAGTTAAAATAAGGGTATAAATGACTTTAACCCATTTTCTAGTAAATAGTAAAAATGTTTTGAAATACATTTTTACGAAGCATACATGTGGATGATAAAGAGGTCCCAGTAGATACTTAGGTAAAAACAACCTCAGATAATAAAGAGATTGTAGAATTAACCCTTACCATTTTGGTAACTTACGAAACATACTTCCCATGAAATAAGTATCATACAATGAAGATTTAAATACAAAAAAATAAAGTGAATTAAACAATGTAAACAATTATGGTCAGTACAGACACCACACAAACGAAAATAGTTTCAATATTTCCTGAATCTCACGAGAATAAGGAGTGAGATGAAAAACCCTTACCTTTTCCTTTACCTGAGGCGAGGGTAAGTTTAACCTAATCTATAAAGACCTTAGTATGTTATTAAATTATTCAAGAACCATATTATTATTTATGATATTATACATTATTTTTTTATGACTTTATACTACCCATTTAATAATAATTTCCATGTTAAATTAAAATTTCGGGTAATAATCGCTTTCATTATCGTACATGATTTAAATTGTTATTCTTGATTGTATCCCTTAGATAATGATGTAAATAATTCTAGAATATAAAAAATAATATATATTTAGAATATAAATATGTATAATACACAGATATATGAAATGGAAAACACCGTTTATGGAGACAGTAGGCCGTATGTACGCATAAACACGGTTTCCGTTTTTTATATCATATTGAACAGAACTAAGAAGATAAGATATATGTAAGTACATATATATATATATATATATTTATATCTATAGAAGAATTATTATTTCACATATTACATACTTATTAATAATATATATTTTATAATCATCATTGAATGATGAACGTGGAAATGAATCTCATTGCGTCGTGGAGACGGTAATCTGTACTTACACACGAGCGACAATATCATTATATTGATGGTGAGATCGTATGAAATTGGATGAAATATATTATATACAGAATCATTAACATGATATATTTATTATTTACATCGTTTATACTCATTATTATTCCCATCCAAATAATGAAGTGTATGAATAACAAACTACACCACGGCGCGAAGATGGTAATCCATACGTACGTACATATGGTAACTTTGTAAATTATAGAATGGATAGAATAATGAATATGGTTATATCATTTTTATAAAAACATCATAGTATATATAAGTTATTTGAGTTATTAATTTAAAAAGGAAACAACAAAGAAAGAGGACGTGGAAGAATAAAATAACTTGAAAGAGGAGATGAAATATTTACCTCTTATTCGGGTTGTTCCTTTTGATTTGATCAAATGGGCTCATTAGGTTGGATTTTTGACTAGGGGAATGCCTCTAAAATTATGGGAAGAAAGTTGGGAGGATATTTGGGTAGGGGATGGATAAGACAAAAGAATTTGGAGGTGTGAAATTAAGAGTAGGGGATGTGACCTTTTATAAGAGAGGTGAGGGTAACTTTAGGAAAAGCTTGAAATATTATTTTATAATAGAATAATTCTTGGTATATAATGGATCCAAAATAATTTATTTAGAGGCTAAGGTGGGTATGGGTCGAAAATCTATCAACCAATAGGTTTTAGACCGGTTTTCGTCACCAGATTAACCTTATCTATTATATTTAACTCTTTGTTAAATAGTTTGACATTTACCATGTCTCTTTTTATTTTTATATTATATGATTAATAAACTTAATATAAAATTACAATAGAAACCCAAGTGGTTAATTAATAACATATATATTATTATATAAGTCTTTTGGACTAACCTTAAACTTTTAGGTCTATTATATCAATTAATAATATAATATTTGTTTTAAAAACTATTTTATATCAATTTTGACACTATTTGGTATTTGTTTTTGTTAAAATCATAACATCATTATTACATCCAAAAAAAATTTATTGAATCAACAAAAACATTTAATATTGTCCTATATAATTATTTTAAATTATTATAAGTCTCATATTACATTTATTTGGGCGTTTATATTATCAATTATTTTAATCTTTTATTAATAAAGTAATTACTGCATCATCATTGTGTCATAAATAAATTTAATTATATAATTTATAAAAATAATAAATAAACTATAATTATTTAGTAAATATTCTCATATTTGTAATTAATATTTATAGTCGAATTTATCTTATGTTTATCCATATATTAAAAATGTTTTAGTTATGGAAACTTGAATTTATCACTTTTAACTCTTCTTAAAATTAAATAATAATAAATGTCCAAATATAATCCAAGTGGACCTAAATGACCATATTTTATTACTAAGGTTGTTTTTGGTCGAATTACACTTATAGAATAGAATTAGGACATGTGATAGGATAATTATAATATCATTTGTACCCTTAATTACCCTATTTACTCATAACCATGGTAAATAAAAGTAAAAGGTTACTATTTAACAAAAATTATATTCATCTTATCGAACCAAATTTTACATAATGATATAAACCATGTCTCTTGGATTTTTTAAATTCAACTCACAGAAGTGGTAAAATTAAGTTTTATACAAATTTTTAATGCTCCTAGGAGGTGGGTAAATGACGGTAAAAAGATTGATAAAATCTTATATATCTAATATTATTATAAGATGACTCTATTGAATTTATTTGAATGTATATAGGTATTAGGTATCTATTTTTACCTTAAATAAATTTATATAAAATCACTAATTATTTAAATAAAAAGTTGGTTTTAACCAATAACATAGTGTTTTTTCACTATTCATAAAAATTGAATGCTTTCATGAAAATACAAAAAATTCACCCTAAGATAATTTCGATATTCTGAATTTAAAAATAAATTATATTTTACCAAATTAAAAACATATATTTTTCATTTATCAATTTAAAATTAATTCCCGATATCAAAACCAAAAGGCAAGTTTTTAAAAAGTAAACACTATTAAAAGATTGACATGTGTTTATGTCAAATTTAAATGTGAAATTGTTTATAATGACCTAAATTTTATTAAATTATAAAATTATAATCTAATTATACTTCCAAACCATTCAAATGCATAATTTATCACTATAAATTTTCGATTAAAAAAGATGTTTTTAATTAAAATTTAGTAATTTTCACTATTCATCAAAATATGAAAGTTATCAGAAAAGTATCAAAATTTATCCAAACTAAATTTCTATGTCCCGATTCTAAAGAATAATTTAATTTCATTAAATTGAATATATAAAAATGTCAAACATTTTTTTAAAAAGGGTTCTCCATTAAAAGACGGTAAAATTTCATTTTTTGAAAAATACTTATTTTATCCGAAACAATCAATTTGTTCTCATATTATATCTATGAAACACAAAATATGGATGTTAAAATTATATAGTGTATATAAGGTTCTAAATTCATTTAATACTATTCATAAACGCTTTTTGAATGGTTAGTTTAGTAAGTTGTGGTGACCTCAAACTCAGTGTTTCGTGTAGTGCAAGCTATTGAATTACTTTAATGAGATAACATACTATGAAATACAAGGGTGTTACATTATATCCTTCAATAAATTGCATCCTCACAAATTGAAATTGTTCTTAGAAAATAAAAAGATAAAAATATAAAAATACCTTTGTGGAAAACCCAAATCAGAATTTGGGTTAATAAAATTTAGTCTTAATAAGATGGAAAAGGGAAATGAAAAAGTAAACACCAAATTATGATCTCGATTAGGAGAAAATTGGTGGAAATCAAGGAAACATATTTGGAGGAAAATGTAAATATTTATATGGAGTGATTGAGGTCATCAATCACATATAAGTGTAAAATTTAAGTCCTGAAAGCCATCGATCTATGATGATTTAAAATATCATCAGTTCAACAAAACATAAGGTATTAAGATAACATATTTTTGGTTTTAAGATATCTTCCCTAAAGTTTAAGAATTAATTTATTCATAGAATAAGAGGGAATATATATATATAACTGTATATATATATATATACTTGACAAGTAAAGTTTCATCCTTCAAATAATTCCTTCCAAAAACTCTTATTTCACTCCAAACGATAATAAAATTCACAAATATTATATTTATACTAATAGTATAGGGTAAAAAAATGAATTTATATTCATTTGGAAGACTATTTAAAAAAAAATACATTATACAAACCAGGATATCAGGTAGGCCAGTGGTAGGTAATGCAGCCCTATCGCCCTTCGGTTGCGGGTTCAAGTATCGCAACCTTGCCGGACGCGATAGATTGTCGCCCAACCTCCGGGTTTTCCATTTTATGACAACCCAAATAAATAAATTCAAGAAATGATTTAACATTAACAATATTATCCAATGTCAAAATTAATTGATTCTAACCTTTAGACTTATCCAAAATATTTCTATCCAAACTCACAATCCAAAATTTATAAGGAAGGTAAACACAATGAAGATCCTTTTTTCCACGTAATAATATGTGAATTCCTTAATCAGGTATTCTTTTAAATCACAGTAACACCCTGAATTATCATATAACCATATCTATTAAATTGATGCTCCCTTATTTCTTATAGAATAATGGATATACTTCTTATATCAAAAAATTTTGTAAACTCCAATAATGATGGAATATACAAACCATTAAACCATTTCAAGGAAGTCAAGAATATCCAATATAATTTATCCAAATCAATCATATCTTATTCTAAAATTACTACTACATTATCAGAATCATATTAAGCTTTATCTTTCTCTCAACCATATAATTTCAAAAAAAAAATAACCTGCGTTTGAGTCACTATTCTTGGTTCTATACAATCTCAAGTCCTTAATGAAATAATAATGCAGTACAATACTTATATACTTTATAATTCTTATAACCAGTACATCATTGATACAATACTCAAATGAAATAATTCTTCAACATCAACATAAGAACAGTAGTTATTACTCTTCATCTATAGTAATATCATAACATTATTATTATCCAACATCATCATTTGTTGTATACTCTGATGATTTGTACCTTGATTCGTGTAGTGTCCCAAATCATTGAAGATGAAGAATTCTACATTTGAAACCATTTTCTTACCCTTGAAATCATGTACTCAGTGTCCTTTTCCTCCACACTTATAACAAACTCCCATTACATTAAAGCATTTACCAAGGTGATATTTTCTACAGTTGTCAAACATAGGAAAATCCTTCTTTCCCTTATTCCCCTTATCCATATTTCTCTCTACCATACTTTTCTTCTCTACCTTCCCTTCAAATAAATATGAATCAAAAAATTATTTACTTATCTTGTTTACACATGATACTATTTTTTCATATGATGATTATACACGGGAGACTATTTCCTTTCTAAATGTGGGCTTAATAACATGAAAGATATGAACCTTCTTACTCTTTAGATCATGCGTATTGCTGGAGTTCTCATTCCATCTACTGGGATCCATCTCTAAAAAATGGAATATACTATATTAGTTTATGAATCAAAATACATAATTGCACACTTGTAAAACCATTAACATAAATTGAACAGTTTATATATATAATTTATAATCATAAAAATTATTTCTATGATGAAGTATATACTCATAAATCCTTTATAATGGTTTTTAAATTAAATGAGAATTATTCTAAGCATATCCCTTGGGAGTGTCGTAACCTATACTGCACCAAGGACCATTGTCGTGCACCCGTTCTCGTTCAAGTCTAGCTCAAAGCCATGTTTTCATGTATTACCCCTATCTAAATCTGTGCCAGAGCCGCCTCAACCTGCTCATATCCAGACCGGGATGCATTACCTAGAAAACTCAGAAAATCTCTACATTACAATAATTCTCGGAAGTTATTCTATACTAATCCTCAAATTCTATCTTAGGGTAATGTTCTCTAATCAGAGTTTTTCTAAATATAGTTTCCATTGTTATTGATAAACTTTCTATGATACCAACTGTAATGCCCTGACCCCAGTTACCCAGAGTTGTGCATTATTTTAATACATTGTAATGATTACATGGAATCAAGTCCTGAAAGGCAGACCAGTTTAGAAGTCTTGGAAAATAGATTACATACATGAATGTTAAATTACACATTAGAAAATAAAACACAACATAAATTATCCATTGATAAAACCATTCATCCTCTAGCTTAACCCTACATATCAATCATAATACACTTCATAGAATCCTGGGAAAATCAAAACATAGAAAGGGGTGAGCTCAGATGCTCAGTAAGGATAATAATATAGAGGAAACTTTCATAAATAAGCATAAGAATTTAAGGAAATGTATAAGACTAAAACAAAAGTCATTCAAGCTTAATCTTCATCATAATATAGAAAATATACCATCAAATAATGCCATTTACTTATTCACATAGATATTCTACTAGTCGAATAATCACATGCAATATCAATAGCAACTTTAATAATGATGGAATGCATAATTATAGACATTAATTTCTGTGTCAAGGCCTCATAACAAGACCCAGGGGATAACTGTAACCAGAACCCAACCCGGAGAGCCTCTGTTAAGGACTCCATCCCAGAGAGCCTCTATACCCAGCCTCCAACTCGGAGAGCCTCTATTATCGGACTCCAACCTAGAGAGCCTATGTAACCAAACTCCAACCCGGAGGGTCTTCTATAACCGGAACCCATCCCAGAGGGCTTACATCTACCGGTCCTCAACCTGGAACATACAAGTCCAATGTATTCCTCATATGAAAATGTTTAAACATAACATAAACATTCATATTAAATCTAGCAAAAGGAATTTCAATACTTTAACTATACACCATGAATGGTATAAAAATAACCCATCCCCAATCAAAAATTTCACAAAACCTTGAATACCATAGGGATGATTTGTATGATAATGAATTAACTTGAAACAAGTATAAAATCCATCAAAGTATGTTTACATAGATGAAATAAAAACTATTTGAGAGAAATATATGTTTTTTTAAGATCATTTAATGTTAGAAAATTATAAAATAAAACATTTATTTTTAAAATATTATTATAATATAGTAACGCATGATTTGGAGATGTTATAATGGTGGAGAATAACTGCACTCACCATATAAGTTAAAAAAGACATTCTTAACTTAATTTTGTCAAAAAGGTCGTAAAGTACCTTGTTTGGAAAATGAATGAAAGATTATTTTCAATACATATAAGTTAAAATAAGGGTATCAATGAATTTAACACATTGTCTATTAAATAGTAAAAATTATTTGAAATAAATATTTATGAAACAAGGATATAGATGATAAAGAGGTCCCAGTAGATACTTACATAAAAACAACCTCAGATAATAAAGAGATTGTCGAATTAACTCTTACCAATTTGGCAACTTATGAAAAATACACCCCATGAAAGAACTATCATACAATGAATATGTAAATACACATAAATTAAAGTATATTAAAAAAATAATACAATTATGGTTAGTAAATACACCACACAAACTAAAATAGTGGCAATATTGCATGAATCTCACGGGAATAAGGAGTGAGATGAAAACCCCTTACCTTGTACCTTCCTTTAGTCTAGGGTATTTTAACCTCATGTATAAAGACCTTATTTTGTTATTAAATTATTCCAAAACCATATTGATATTTATGATATCATACATGATTCATTTATGACTTTATACTTCCCATTTAATAATAATTTCCATGTTAAATTAACATTTCAGATAATAATAGCTTTCTTTATCGTACATGTTTTAACTTGTTATTCTTGATTGTATCACTTACATAATGATTTAAATTCTTCTATAATATAAAACATCATATATATTTATAATATAAATATATATAATAAACATATAAATGAAATGGAAAACACCGTTTATGGAGACGGTTGGCTGTGCGTATGCATAAACGCGGTTTCCATTTTCCTATCACATTGAACGTAACTAAGTGAATAAGATATATGTAAGTAAAAAAATATATATTTATATCTCCAGTAGAATTATTATGTCATATATTACATACTTATTAATGATATATATTTTATAATCACCATTTAATGGTGAAAGTGGAAATGAATCTCATCATGTCGTGGAGACGGTAATCCGTACGTACAAACGAGCGAAAATATCATTATATTGATGGAGAGATCGTATGTAGTTGGATGGTATATAATATATATATATATAATAATTAAAATTTTATATTTATTATTTACATTAGTTATACTCATTATTATACCCATCCAAATAATGAAGTGTATGAATAAAAAACTACACCATGACGTGGAGACGGTAATCCGTACGTACGCACCTATGATGACTTAGTCATTTATAGGATGGATAGAATAATGAATACAGTTGTAAAATTTCTATAATAATATCACAGTATATAGGAGATACTAGAGGTATTATTTTAGAATAGAAACAATAAAGAAAGAGGAAGTGGAAGAAGAATATAACTTGAAAGAGGTGATGAAATATTTACCTCTTCATCGGGATCTTCCTTTTGATTTGATCAATATGGCTCCATAGGTTGGCTTTCGGTCCAGAGGAAGGACTCTAGGATTAAGGTAGGAATGTTTCAAGGATATTTTGGTAGGGGTTGGCCGATCCAAAAGTCTTTGTAGGTGTGAAATTAAGAGAAGTGGATGTGCCCTTTTATAAGAGAGGTGAGGGTCACTTTAGGAAAGCATTGAAATAGTATTTTATAATAAAATAATTTTTGGATTATAATAGCTAAAAATAATTTATTTAGAGGATAAGGTGGTGATGGGTCTAAAATCTCTCAACCAATAGGTCTTAAATAGGTTTATGTCAACACATTAACCTTATCTTTTAGATATAATTCTTAGTTAAATAGTTTGACATTTACCATGTCTCTTTGTATTTTTAAATTATATGTTTAATAAACTTACTATAAAATGCCAATAGAACCCCATGTGGTTCATTAATGTAATATATATTATTATATAAATCTTTTGGTAGAACCATATATTTTTTGGACAATTATATCAATTAATAATATAATATTTTTTTAAAAACTATTTTATGTCTATTTTGACACTATTAGGTATTTGTTTTTTTTGTTAAAATCACAATAGCATGATTAGATAGAAAACAAAATTGATTGAATCATCCCTAACATGTAATTTTAACCTATAAAAGTAGTTTAATTAATCAAAAGTCTCAAATAACATTTATTTTGGAATTTATAATATCCATTATTTTAATCTTTTATTAATATGGTAATTACCGCATCATCATTGTGTCATAAATAAATTTAATTATTTAATGTATAAAAATTATAAATAAAATAAAATTATGTAGGGAAAATGTTAATAATTCTAATAAATATTTATAGTCGAATTTATATTGTGTGTATCCCTATATTAAAAATTGTTTTGTTATTAAACTTTTAATTTAACTCTTTTAAATCATCTTTAAATAAAATAATAATAAATATCCAAATCTAATCCAAGTAATAAAAGGATAGTATTTTATTTATAATGTTGTTTTTTCTTGAATTACACTTATCCAATAGAATTGGGATGTGTGTTCAGGTAATAATGATATCATTTTTACCCTTAGTTACCCTATTTACATTAAAACATGGTAAATAAAAGTAAAACATTAGCATTCACCAAAAATTATATTCATCTTATTGAACCAAATTTTACTTTCTGATATTAACCATTTATCTTGTATTTTTAAAATTCAACTCACATAAGTAGTAAAATTAATTTTTATACAAATTTGCAAATGCTCCATTGAGGCGGGTAAAAGATGGTAAAAAGTTCAATAAAATTTTATATATCTAAACTTATTATAAAATGACACTAATGAATTACATTGAACATATATAGGTATTATGTATTTATTTTTACCTAAAATAAATTAATATAAAATAACTAATTATTTAAATAAAAATTTAGTTTTAACCAATAACACAATGTTTTTTCACTAGTCATAAAAAATTAAAAGTTTTCAAAAAAATACCAAAAATTCACCCTAAGATAATTTCGATATTAAGAATTCAAAAATGAAGTCCAATTTACAAAATTCAAAACATAGAATTTTAATTATTTAATTTAAAATTTATTCCCGTTGTCAAAACAAAAAAAGGTTTTAAAAAAATAAAAACTATCAAAAGATTGACATGTGTTTATGTCAAAATACATGGCATGTTCTCTAAGCCCCCATTTGGTCATCTGTTCTCTGAATCAAACATCGTTTATTGCGTTTGATCTTCATGATCTACTATGTTCTAGGTCGATTCAAAGATTGAGGTTCACCTATATCGATCGTAAAATGTCGAGGTAGGTGGGTTTTTCTGTTCTGTATATGTCATTGAATTTATATGTGCCAAAGTGCCCGATACCCTAGTTTATGGTATTGCGTGTTTTAGGAATTTGACCCTGTTAATTCATGCTATGTTTTTTTCATTGATTAATGGTGTTTGATTATATATAGGGTTTTTTACCTTGATATGTTTTTGTTTTCCCATGTTTGATTGATATTAGCCCTTGGGTCTAGAACTGCCTATTTGGCTGTTATGTTTTCCATGACTAGTACTGTTAGGATGGAGTTGTTCATATGAAATGATTGTGATATTCATTGTATTTGTTTAGCCAAGTAGTATTTTTATATTTACTTTGTCTTCTGGATATCATTGTTCAAAATTTATTACACAGGGATATAAGAACTTGGTGTAGTCAGACCATAAGGGGAATTGAAGTTGAGGGCTTCCTCATAGTGTCTGTTATACATTATACATTGCGAGACCACATAGAGGATGGACGGTGAGTGATCCCTAAAAGTGTCTAATGTATACCGTTACGAGACCACCGGGGGAATGTACATTTAGTGCTTCCTTAGAGAGTATATAGTTATCATTTAAAGGCCACAAGGGGAATTGATGGTGAGTGAATCTTCAGAGAGTATTTGTCTTGTGAAAATAGAGGGTTTGCGCTGTGAGAACTTTCCCTAAGGGTTTCATGTGAATGATAGGTTGATTGATTAATACATGTAAAATAATTAATTTAAACTGTAGGATAATTTACTTTTAATTATTTCCATTTTTATTACTTCTTTTTTCATATTTCCTGCTTTATAAATATTCACTGACAGTTGGGAACAAATATTTTTGTGGTTGGCTACCTAGATTCGCTTCACACACTATTTGGGTCATGCTTTTGGGCCCAAATAGATTATATTGTTGCAGGTATAGATAAGATAAATCTCCCATCTACTTTAGGTACTTGAGTGTTGTGGAGCTGGAGAGCATGAGACCAAGATGCGGCTTCCGATGCTATTGTACTTTACTTGTTTTCATTGTTCATTGGATTACATTGTATTTATAGCACAATGACTTGTTTGGCTTCTTTCCTTGACATATAGGTCATGAATCATTTATATATGTGCTCCAGTTGTTTATTTACATTATGTATTTATTGTTTACTTTTTGTGTGGTATTACTACTTCCACTGTTGTATATTATTGTTATTCAGCAGCATTACTCAACCAATGAGGGCATAGTTTCCCCACTATCACACCCAAGTATCGCGCTCCTAGTTGGTAGCCTCTGGCGTTTGAGGAAATGTGCTTGAGGCGACGTGACCAACTAGGTATTGGGCACCTTGGACAGCACTCAAATCGGGGATGTTAAAAAGTTGTATCATAGGAGTTATTTTCTTCTTTGACAAACTGTTTGGAGCCTATAGAAAATGATAGGAAAAAATAGGTAGTTGGTAATAAGTTGTGCATGGGAGTAGATAACCCGTGTATAGGGAAAAGTCAATATGCCTTGATTATTGAAATTTTTGGTTATTACAATTGTGATAGTTGATTTGATTTCACCATTGGGTGATTCATATTTTTTTTATCATTGATATTATTGCGGCCTTATTTCTATTGCTACCTGATGAGATAAGGGTATGAAATCTCATGCTTCTTATAGGAACATGTTAGAGATCACATTTCATTCCATTTAGGATGAATTACCGATTACATGTTTTTGTGATAGATTTTGTGATAGATATTCATGTTGCTGTGATAGATGCCTTGATAGAATATCTGCTATTTGATAGGGTATTGCTGATATGTAATGTTTCTTTATGATGAGTGCCTAAATTTGGTCCCAAAGGTGTTATGGGACCTCTTGTATCAGAATTTTGTGGATCATGTGATTGATTGCACTATTATACCTTATGATATACATGAAGATGATTCCAAACATTGATTCGCTGGGAGTATGGCCCCCCACAGATCAGGAAAATGGAACTTTATTATTTTTTTCAGTGTTTCTAAGGGGTACTAGAGTAGTTTATAAGGCTTACTATCTAGAAGAACCCAGAATACACAATGTGAATTGACGAATACATGCCATGTATCCTTATGATTTTAGGGAAAAACCATTCTTAAGTACATGTCGTGTATTATATGTACACGTCCTGTAGTCCTTAAAAAAGTGACAAGCTATGTGGGTAGAGACACAGGATTGGGAAATGTTTGAGGGAACACACTGTGTACATGGAGTACACACAGTGTTTTAGAGACCATGTGTCCAACCATGTGACCAAAGACATGGGTTGTTGAAATCCTTATAGTACATGTCGTGTTTGGTATAAACACTCCATGTTGTTTTTTTCTAAGATAAATATGTGCTTTAGCCATGTAAAGGAACTCGGGAAGGGGGGGGGGAGGATTCAAGTTCATGCTATGTCAAAGGAGAACAGAATGTGTGTATGGGGTGTTAAACAACAAGGGTTGGCATAAATACATGCCCATGTTATGGATTAAGGGAACACATTGTGTAGGGGTCATACACTCCATGTATCCGTGTTTTTAAGAAATTGAATGTTTCTTTCTACCATTCTTTTATTTCACTTCTATGTTTCAGTCCTTGAAAATCATGATCTAAGGTGTGTTATTGACCTTGCAGAGTCATGCCACTGAGACTTCCTTCAGTTTTACCCCAAATATATGGTGACGATCAAACAATAGAAATGGTAGATCAAGAACTACCAACCGATCCTCTGATCATGCTGGTCTTGGAACCAACTGTCATTCCCGATACAGGATCCAATGCATAGTTCTAAGAAGGCTTCATGTGCTTTAGGAAGACCTTCCATTGAGCACTGCATCCTCCCCCATCTATGGAAGAGTTGAAGAGGGTTTTTAGCAGCAACATCCTCCCACGTTCTTAGGGGATAGTGGACCTATGGCTGTAGAGTTGTGGTTAGAATCCATGTTGTCTATCTTTGAGCATCTGGAGACACCTCCAGAGATGATGGTGAAGTTCAATTCTTATATGCTTTAGGATTCTGCCAAGATATGGTGGGTTGTGATATCACAGGCAGGGCTCCAGTAGGGTATGGCAAGGTGTGAGTTCCAGCGTGCCTTCTATGATTACATATACCCAAAGACATTAAGGTCTAACCACACCTGAGGGTTCATGATTTTGGAGCATGGTACTCTATTAGTCCTGGCATATTCATCTCTCTTCATAGAGATGAAGTGCTTCGTACCCATACAGAAATAGATGAGTTATTTTAATCAAGAACAATTGAGGATGGTCTTAGGAATGACATCTGATCTCAGGTGAAAATATTCAAGTTGACTTCCATCACTTCTATCATCAACTAGACACTAATATTTGTGTGTAACCAGAGGGATTTTAGAGATGTGATCCAGGGGGGCTCAGCAACCGGAATTGGTACACCTCTAACAGAAAGAAGGAAGCACTGGAGGGACTCTATGCATGGAGATCTGAGTAGGTGAGATACTTCTTCAGGTAGCTTGGTGGTATGCTACCAGTGCAGAAGTAGAAGGCATTTGAGTCCACATTTCCCGAGATACCCAATTGTGTGTCTATCATGTGGCAAGATGGGTCATTTTTAGTGTTTTTGTCATACTTTCTCACCATGAGCTGGTGATATCGGTTCTGTTTCGACTCCTCATACTGGAGCAGGACCACCAGTCCCACATCAGTCATATAACCTTAGTTCTTCAGTCTGTTCAGGATGAGGTGGAGGTCGTGGATGAAATAGTAAAACTTAGGGTTTTTGACAACTGTAGGGTGGACCAACTTAGGGATCACAATCATCTTCACATGGGCACGGTACAAGTCACTATTTTTTGATGGAGTAGACCCAACAGATGCAGGATCTCGAAACCTCTACCCATAAAGGATCGATTTTTATTACTTCAGTTTTAGATTCTTCTCTTTTCGATACAGGGGTTTCCCATAAATTCATATTTGTTTCTATTGTGGAGAGAATTGGGACCTACATATTTACTTCTGAGGATGTTATGACACTGGACACCCCGCTGGAGATTAGAATGGCTAGTATACATCAGTTTAAGGACTTACCTCTTGTGTTTGGTGGGTGTCACTTCTTATGGGACCTTTATGTTTTTGAGATGAAAGGCTATTATTTCATTCTCATAATATACTGGTTAGTTTTCGTCTAGGATATTGTTGACTTCTATCATTATAGTGTGATTTTCACATCACCAGAGGGTGGATTGTTTATACATAATGGTGAATGGTATGTCCATGCATGTAGAGCTAGACCTAAGCATCATAGGTTGAGAGGTGTTACAGCTGAGACTACAATTCTTTATCTAGTTGACCAAAAGACTTCACAGAAGGACATTCATTTAGTGGTGGATCATTTTAGACGTGTCTTCCTAGAAGAAATTTTAGGTTTTCCTCTAGAGAGAGGGGTATATTTCTCTATTGATATTTTTCCAGGAGCAGAAACGATGTCTATTCATTCTTATAGGATGGCTATACCAATGTTTTAAGAGCAAAAAATAAATTTGGAGGAGTTGTAGGAAAAGGGTTTCATCTCACCCAGTACTTCTCTCTAGGGTTTTCCTGTCCTTTTTCTAATGAAGGTGGATATTACCCTCATACATTGTGTGGATTATCATAATCTGAACCAGTTGATGGTCAAGAACCGATATCCCTTACTGAGGACCGATGTTCTCTTTGATCAACTTCAAAGAGACCAGGTTTTCTCAAGGATTTACATGAGGTCTATTTATAATAAGTTTCACATTAGGCTATCAGATATACCACTTACAGCCTTTTTGGAGCAAGTATGTTCTATACGAGTATGTGGTTATGCCATTCAGTCTCATGAAAGCACCTGCGTTTTTTAGGGAACTGATGACCCGACTTTTCCTTCTATACTTGGGCTCCATTTTGGTTGTTTTTGTGGACGATATCTTGGTGTACTCTCACACTCGACACGACCATGAAACACATCTTGAGATCATTTTTAGTACACTAAGAGAGAATTAGTTATATAAAAATCTCTAAAAATTCCACTATTGGATTGACTAGATTCACATATTTGGCCATGTTATATCAGAGGCAGGAGTGTGAGTTGATCTATAGAAAGTGAGAGAAGTTGGATTCTGGGATCATCTGAAGAACATATTAGAGGTATAGAGTTTTCTAGGGTTGGATGGTTACTATATAAATTTTATAAATGACTATTCATGCTTAGCAGTTCTACTGAAGTGCTTGACTATGAAGGGCGAGAAGTACCTACGGACAGTTTCCAATGATTCAGCCTTCCATGAGCTAAAAGGGAGGTTGACATCAGCACCGATAATGGATTTTCAATATTCGATAAAGATATATATTGTTTACATTAATGCATCAGGTATCGGGCTGGGAGCAATGCTTCTGTCAGGGGAAGGATTTCTGGTGTACACGTCTCGATAGTTGAGGCCACATGAGAGGAATTAATTGACTCATGATCTTGAGTTGGCTATTGTTTTTCATGCCTTGAATTGTTGGATACATCATCTATTTGAATAGAATTTTTTTCTTTTCACCTACAATTTTTTTTTCAAGTATATATTCACTTAGCGCAATCTCAATTTTAGACAACAGAGGTGTGTTGAGTACGTTCAGTCCTTTGATTTTGAGCTTTCCTATAGGTCTGGGAAGGCAACAAAGCGGCTGATGCGTTGAGTAAGAGGACTCAGATACATGCAGTTTAGGAGGATATTAGTGAGTGGAAGCTTATGGATCTATTCTCTTAGATGCATTTAGAGGTTCACAACATAAAAGGGAAGATGTTTCTTTCTTCAATAGTTGTTACCTCTACTCTACGTGATTGAGTGAAAATGAGGCAGTTATCATATTCTGAAGGCCTAGTTCTATAGGAGAGTTTCCAAGGATAAGAACCTATTCCTAGATGGACCATCAGTGTGGATGAGATCTTAAACTTACATGGATGTGTATGGGTGTCAACATACATACGTGAGGAGCATTTGTTGGATTTTCATTCATCAGTTTGGGTAGTTCAACCGGGTGTCACCAACATGTATCGACATCTACACTGTCAGTATTGGTGGCCTAGAATGAAGAGGTATGTTTTTGGTTTATTCATGAGGTGTTCCACCTATCAGGAGGTAAAGGTGGAGCATTATCTACAAATAGGGAATTTGTAGTAGTTACCCATTCCTGAGTGGAAGTGCAATTATATTGTGATATAAATTGTAACTATAATACTAATATCACATCAAGGTAATGATGAAGTTCGGGTAATCATTGACAGACTCATAAAATTTTCAAACTTTTTACCGATAAAGGAGACCTTTGGTGTTGAGTATATTGGAAGGTTGTACATATGGGAGATTTTACACTTGTATGGGGGTACAAACTCCATTGTTACAGATAGGGACACCCATTTTACTTTTCAGGTCTTGAAAGGACTACCGAGGGCTCTGGGTACATAGGTACTTCTGATTACAACATAACATCCCTAGAAATATGGCCAATCTGATCATATAATTCAGGTGCTGGAGGACATGCTTTGAGCTTGCATCCTATATTTTTTAGGATCTTGGGAGAAGCACATACCTTTGGTAGTGTTTTCCTAAAATAATATTTTTTAGGAAACTATTCAGATGGCACCTTATGAAGCTTTTTATGGTAGGCCATACTGATCACCCCTATGTTTGTTGGAAGCAGGAGAGGCAGGTATACTGCGACCTCGTCTTGTCCTGGTGACCATAGAGAAGGTGGAGTTGATTCAAAAGATAATGGCTACTGCACAGTCACGATATATGTCTTATGCTAACCGACGATGAAGGCCTATGGAGTTTTAGGTCGGATATCAGGTTTTTACGTGTCACACCGTGGTTGGGAAACATGAGGATTTGGAGATAGGGATAGATTTCACAAGATATTTTGAGTCGTTTGAGGTTGTGGCTAAAGTTGGTTTGGTTTCTATTTATTTGTAGTTACCTTAGAATTACCAGGCCATGCAAGATTTCTTCCACGTTTCCTAGCTACAATGTTACTTCTTAGACCCTTCTCATGTTTTTCAACCTTAGGAGATTGAGTTAGAGGTGGAAACATCATTTGAAAAGCATGATATCCATATTTTTGATCGAAGAATGAATGTTCTATATGACCGATCTATTCCTCTGGTATGTTTGTTATAGCAGCATGGGTGAGTAAATGATGAGACTTGGGAGAGAGTGACTGATGTGCAATCGCAGCAGCAGGAGCTATGAAAGGATTCTTCTATGACTCCTTTTTAAGGAAATTTTGGGGAAATTTTCTTTAAGGGGGAAGTTGTTAATAACTCATAGCTTCATTTCAGGTATAGATCTTGATTTAGGGTGTTTTTTAGAAAAAGTCGATATTTTGGAAATTTCATAAGTACCTTCCATGTACTTAAGAGTACACACTGTATACTCAGTTACTATGGGTAGTTATTTATTGGTCACGTAATGGCCGAGTACATGGCCGTGTGAGGAAACCTGAGGATCGCCTAAAATGGGGCCCAGTAAAGGCCTATACACACCCTGTATCCTCGGAAAACACACTGTGTATTTTTTTAATTGTTTTATCAGACTTGGGCCTCGTATCATTGATAGAACCACCTTCTTCTAGTGTTGTCTCATCCAGGAGGGACAAATATCACCGATTCTTAACTTATCCCATGACTGGTTGTCTATTCCTTGAATCAAACACCGCCGATTTCATTGGAATCACTATGATCTACCATATTCTAGGTCGATTCCAAGACTGAGGTTTTACTATATCGATCATACAACGTCGAGGTAGTCGGTTTATGCCTTTCTATAGATTTCATTGAATTTATATGTTAAAAATTTTCCAATACCCTAGATTAGGGTATTGTGTTTTTTAGGAATTTAACCATGTTGATTCTTGCTATGCTCTGTTTTCTTGAGTAAGGGTGTTTCATTATGAATAGGGTTTATTACCATTCATTGGATGTTTTTACCTTGTTTGATTGATATTAGACATTGGGTCTAGAACTTCTTATTAGTCTATTATGTTTTCTATGCCTAGTATTGTTAGGATAGAGTTCTTCACATGAAATGCCTGTGATATGCATTGAAGTTGTTTATCCATGTAGTATTTTGAGATTTACATGGGCTGTTAGATATCTTTGTGCACATTGTAGTACAGAGGGATGTATAAATGAAATGTAGTTAGACCATAGGGGGAATTGACGTTGCAGGATTCTACACTGGGTCTGTTATACTTTTTATGTTGCGAGACCATAGGGGGGATGGATGATGAGTGCCACCTAAGAGTGTTTATAGTATACAGTTATGAGACCATAGGGGGACTGGATGTTGAGTGCTTCCTCAGAGAGTCTGTAGTTATCATTAAAATATCACTAGGGTAATTGACATCAAGTGCCTTCTAAGAGAGTATTTGTCTTATGAAACTAGAGGAGTTAAGTGGTGAGAACATTACCAGAGGGTTTGTTGATATTGATTGGTTTATTGATTAATAAATGTAAATTAATGTAGTTGAAAATGTAGGATAGTTTACTTTTGAGTACTTAATTTTTTATTACATCTTTGTGCATATTTCATGCATTATGTATATATTCAATGATAGTTACACACATATCTTTTGGTGTTTTTCAACTGGGATTCATCCCACACCCTATTTGGGTCATTCTTTTTGGCCCAAACATATTATATTATTACAGGTATTGATATGGGAAAGCACATTTCTACTTCTAGTACTAGAGTGATGTGGAGATGGAGAGAATGTGAGAAATTTGAGGCTTGCGATACTCTTTGAGTTTACTTGTTTTCTTCATACATTGGTTTTCACTTTATTTCCACCCTTGGGACTTGTTTGGATATTTTCCTAGACATATGTGACATGCATGTATTATATATGTACTCCAGTTTATTTACTTGCAGTCTTCTTTTGTTTACATGTTTTGTGGTATTACTTCTTTCGTTGTTGTATATTATTGTTATTCCATTGTGTTACTCTGCCAATGAGGGTATTGTTTCCCCACTATCACACTCAAGGCCCTCACTTTTAGTCATCAACCTCAGGCGTTTGGGGAAATGAACTTCAAGCCATGTGACAAATCGGGTATGGGGAACCTTTGGTGGCACCTGAAACCAGGACGTTACAACATTGGAATGTAAGTGTTTAAAAATACCCCAATGAAATTTCATGATAATATACCACTGAAGGTGGTAGTCAAATGTTATGGTAGAAGAATATTGAAGGATTATCTATAGATTCACCCACACAATGTGTCAAGATCCACCCCAAACCATAGTGTTACAAGGGAATAAAGAGAGGATAGGTTCAAAATGACATTCATTTAGGAATATAAATCCAATTTTTCTTAAAATGATTGTGAATTAGTGGATAACATGAAAATAATTACCCTTTATTAAACCAATCATATGCTCCCCATCAGTGAGACAGTGGCTCATTAGCTGGTATGTGAAACTAGCTGGGTATAATTTTCACTTCTTCCCCATTGGTAAGCTAGTATAGGATCACCAACTAATCTTTGATATCTACATGATAAAATGGCCACTTCCCACCCCATTAGCTGGATTCTGTTTCTACTTCATCGTGGATATCTAGACCATTCCTCTAATATTTATCTAAATTCCGAGTCACCCACCCTGATTCATTTCAATTCAAAAAACACTCCAAAATGATTTTCACACTTGAATCATCATAGGATGACACATATTAACCCAAATGATCCATCCACCAAATGGAAAACACACATTCCCTACAAATTTCAAACCCATAATGAAATTTTTCATTATAATATCCCCTACTATAGCAATTTTCATCCTTGAGTAGTTGTGGTAGCATGTCAATCATGCCTTATAATCCACAATGATCAAAATTTAGATGGATTTATCAAAATTATATTCATGGAAACCAAATTAATTGCTTAGAAAAACATACAATCTCAAACATACATCATGATATTCCATCATGACATCGACCGTTAACACAATAAGACAAGACAACCACACTATGACAAAATAGATTGACCGTGATAACCACATCTATTAAAATCCACACACTAATATGCTCTCAAATGATTCCTATCAAATAATCTATGTTCCACACACCTAAAGAAATATCATGTGGAAAATGATTTTAGAAGGCCAATAACCTTCCCAAAGTCGTTCAATTCCATTTAACTCAATCAATGTAATACATAAGTTAAATTTCAATACCAAAACCTTGTTCTTGGTTTTAAGACAACCCAAGTGCCACTACTATGCAAAAAAACCCGAAAGGAATAAAATTCTCAAAATTTCATGGATATTTCTCAATAAACTCAATCATAACTAATATTATGATCTCAATTCCGCTCCATCCCACTTCATAGTGGTTTACATGGAACACTAGTCATTACATTTCCTTCTAACTACCTTTATGGTTATAAAGACTAAAAAATATATTCTCCCTAAACCATCATTTATAATTCCTTAAACCTCATAGAATCATTAAATCAATCATAAATTCTTTCAAAGTCTTGAACCAACATAAACAAATTTATCTTATTGCCTCACTAACAAATAGAACCATCAACTTTTATCTCATTCATACATCAATTAACTAATTATATGACATTTTATTAATTCAAAAAAACATCTCCCAAGTCCAAAAACCATTTATGTTCTCTATATGGAGCTACATCTAAATAAAAAATCAAAAAGTCATTATAGTACTATATACTTTTGGTTGAACTACACATTGGTCTTCTAGAGTGTCCCTGATTGTTCATTGACTATTCTTATTCAAGACTATGACCCTTCCCATAATATATTCATTCCTCACATGACCATTTAAATTCTCCCTAACATATTATTATATTTATAGTAACCTGAAAATATTTACATCATCCTACTTGTCCTTCCACTAGTCCGTCATTTAATTTAATAAGTAAATGTGACATATTTTCACGCCAAATGTTAATGAAAAAACTATGCACCACACACACCTAGATTTCCTAAAATATTTTCCACTGTATTATATGATCCATGATCATTGTGAAAGATTTAATTTAGATGACTAAGAATGGGTTGTGTATTGTAATTCATATGGTTCTTGTCCCCTCACACAAGCTGTTACAATGAACCACAACATTTACATTAGATTCCAAAGTAGGGTTTGCAGTGCTATGGTACCACGACAAATTTCTGATATTTTATTCCACTATAGAGAAATTCCATACACATCCACCTCTAGTGGCTAAAGCATTCTTGTATTACCTCACATGTGTTAGTTTTTAACAAAAAGGTTGACCCTGAACCAAAATTTTTAATGATATCCTATCAACATTACCTCTGGGTTTATCCACATAACCCGAGAGATTCTAAAATTTCATCTAATAACACTGTCCTGCAATTAGATAGACATGTTGTATAATAATATAATTACAAATCACACATTATATAATGCTAATAAAAAACTAAAAGACCAATATTACACTAATATATTTATTTACCCATGATTCAGGGGCATATGGGTCTTAGACAACATTCCTCTTAATATTCACCACTCAACATGGTGCTAGTCTAATAAATTCAGGAACTCATAATATTATTCATAGATTATGAAACTCTTTGATTATATTTTTTACCATAAATCACCCATATCATATATATCTACCCATTAATTTTACATGTATTATAACATTATTAGTAAACATAAATATCCATTAATACGACATATGGATTGTTGAGTACTATGGTCTATGGAGGAGTTGGTAAAAAAATAAATCAAAGCGAGACAAAAACTAAACTGTTTTATTTTGTTCTCTATAACATGTTCCTAAATCCTTTTGATATCCAAAATTGTATCAGATAACATAGTGAATACATAGAAAAAATGGGTGATCTAAAAATCATTTTATGGTAATAAAAAAGATAAGAAAAAATAATTTGTGAGTAAAATGTGTAACATGATATCATAATGAGAAGGATCCTGAGTAATCATGTGAAAGAATAACATTAAGAACAAGGTATCATAACATCATGAAATAATAGGAAATGTCGATGAATGATAAAACATGAAATAAATATATTCTTTTATAACTACCATGAAAACATCAAATGGTTGATAAACTCTAATAATTGATTAGGTTCACTCCTAAATCCCATACATGATGTATCATAATACTAAATTATTACCCAATTCATTGGAGGCTGACATAATTATAGTCCCACCAATAAATTTCTTTTTCATGTACATGAAAATGTTTCCCATATAAGGAAATCAATCATGATGAATAAAAAAATAATTATCCATGGAAATTAATTGGTATCGTAATCTTGTCTCATAAAAAAATTAGATGAGGATTCATAAATAAGTTAGTTGAGACATGAACTTAAGGAATATATTACCATGTAAAAGGAACAGAGAGTGAGAAACATATATATGTTAGAGAAATATTTAATTATTTTAGATTAATTTCAAAATATTACAGGTTTTCGTTTTTGATGAAGTTAAATAATTTTAAAAAAGATAAAAACATTATTAAGGATGACAATATTTTCAGTTTAAAAATAAATTTTGAATCACTAAGATTTTCCAAAAATATTATTGAAAAAAAAATCAGTAAAAAAATGGAAACATATGAAGGAAGATTCAATGATTTTATTGGAATTAATGGTAGGTAATTCTATATATGTCGAGTATGTTAAAAATAATTATTCCTTTAACATTTTTGTATGAAAAGTAAAAAGTACCTTGTTTGGAAAAAAATAGAAGCATTATTTTTAAATATTTTTTTGAAAATACTATTATGTGTAAAAATTAATTTAAAATTAAATTGATAATATTAAAAATATTTTTGGTAACACTTTAAATAAAAAAATTCTCTTGGTAAATAAATGTATTTGTATTGAAAAGAGAAATAATGAAACTTTCTTTAAAAATATTTTTAATGTATTTTATGTAACACTGATAGGAAAATGTTAAAAACAATTGAAAATATAATTAGAAACTAGAAAATTGTAAAATTTAATATTTTTATTAGTTAATATGTAATTAATTTTCTTTAATGTAATTTCAAGAATAAGGATACCTAAAAACAATACGACTGAAGCATAAACACATACCATCTTTGTAATATTTTAATCAAAACCCTCATGAATAAAGTATGTGGATTGTAACATAAAATAAAATGAAATAATAAATAGTAGTTATATAATATATAGTTGGGTAGAAGATACACAATTTAATATTATTTATGTATATACTATTAGATTTGTGTCAAAGAAAAAAATTTGTAAATGAAATCCTTACTAGGAGACTTAATTGTCACATGCATCCCTTATCATCCTGAATAGTAAAATTATATTATTTATTAACATTTATAAGAACCATTTTAAATATTATAATTCATTTTATTTTATTTTCTACCATGTCATAATCTATTAGATAACCAATTAATTTCACATCACGTGTTTTAACAATAAATGACCCATAAGTACAAAATCGCATTGGTATGTTGAATAAGGTAAAAAATATTATTATTTAATTATCACCACAATGGTAATCAGGAAATAATTATCTTTATTATTCATAAATAATAATTTATAAACTAACGATTATATATGGTTATAAAAAATTAACTAAGTTATAATCATTTATTTAGTAGGCCATACAAACACATGAGTAACGTTTCAATTTATTGACGATAATTAAAAGAAGGTAACTGTTATTTTTAATTTACATAATGATATTTATATCATAAATCTCATATTATTTATTTAAATATAATCACATATATAGTCAATGTAAAGTTGTAATAATAAAAAAATCAATCGAATCACTTCGTGAGGTGGTATTTTTCCAGAAACACGAATGAAATTATCATTTTCAAATGGAAAGTAAGATATGAATGTTTATGATATCTTAATTTTAAATAATGATTAATATCTAATTAATATAATATTAAAGCATCAATGTTATTCTTATCATCTACCATGTAAACTATAATAGAAACATGAATCATAGTACTTCATGTGGAGGTAGATCGCAGTACACATGTGTGGCATTGTGTTATTCCATAAGAAATGGAAATAAATAACATATATGTTACATTTAAATTAAATGAATATAATTATTGCATAAAAATTATATATATTTATTAGATCCATCTATGATAAGTGGTTATGTAAAAATAATTAATTCAGTTCACGAGGCGATTTTCCATTGTACACACGACCAATAATCTCATTTACCATTTGAGGGTGGAGGAAATTGTTGAAGGGGATTCCTTAAAAATAGACAAATATCATTATATCAATGAAAATTAAATTATTTTATCATAATTTTTTGATATTATTTGAATGCAGTGGAAGAAGAAATAAAATAAAACGCTCAATTGAGGATATTACTTTTTTATCAAACAAATTTTTAAGTCACCAACAAAACACATTCTATGTCATATTTTGGATCAATACATGGATTATAGGAAGTATTTTAGTGAGTTATTTAAGTGAAGTGCGTTTTTATTGGATTCACCAATGGGTTTTGGAAGTGTGGAATTGAGAGTAGGGAGGTGACCTTTTCAAAGTGGGTGAGAGGATACACATAGAATTCTTAAAAATAAATAATATGACCCACTTTTTATGAGTAAAAAATGCTCCAAAATGCATAATTTATGAAAAAGTATTGATATATGGCTTTTATATTACCATTAAAAAATAATTAGACAGTTTTGTGGAATTATTTTACCCTTATATTTTTAGTTTAATGCCCTAGTAAACCAATTTTTACATAACTGCTTATTTTTTTCTAGTATTTATTATAGAAAAAATTATTTTTAACTTATTATATTATATATATTATGATTATTCAGAACATGGATTCCATTTTTCCAAATTATACTCCCATAAGAGGATGAATTCAATTTAAACCATATAGCCGTCGAAAAATTAGTTTTTCTAAGGAAAAACATTCAAAAGATTAAGATGATTTTTATATCAGAATTATAAATGAAATTAATTAAGATGACATAAATTAGTTATATAGTTAAAAAAATTTAAATAATTTAACTTTAAAAATATCTTATAATATAATTTTATGTTTCAAATTATTAAAAATAAAACATTTCTATCAATTAAAATAAGTATTTCTTATTATTTTGAAAATTTGAGTCTTTTAAAAAAATTATTAACAATTTTGAAAAATATAATATTAAATTTATATTTCATAAATTAATTTTATTTTCAAATAAATTTTCTCTAATTGATATATATTATTTTTAAATCATGTACGTAATTTATGAATAAACCCCATTTTAGAAAAATACACTTTTCAAGAAAATATTTATTTTTATTCAAATGAATATTATTTTATTTTTAATCAATAGATAAACATTTTAAACAATATTATTTCACTAAATTATCAATTCATATTAATTATTTCCATCATAGTAAATAAATTATAATTTTCATGTTTAAATGATAACATTTTAATAGAGTATCATGTTTTTTAAAACTTGATGTTGTGTGCATCACCTACTATCGAAGAGATTACATGTATTAAAAAGATAAATATCATACATCATGGGATATTAAATTCTAATTTAATATTATTTTTATATTTCATATACGCTATTGAAAATATATTTCTTTCTGTAATATCGTTGGGAATTACAATCTATCCCCTTTATATAAATTGTTTCCTCACATTTTGAACAAGTTCTCTGTAAAAAAGGGTTTGGTATTTGAGAATTCATTTATAGAAAAACCACATCACAAAAGGTCAATTAAAAATAACACAAAAATAGAGGGAAATTAAATTACAATGGTCATATTGAATAACACATAACTGGGGTTATAAGTTGGATAACATTGGGAGGAAGTGATAATATTGACATGGAATAAATGATTTAATAATTATGGAGAGTGGTATAAATAATTTATCATTCGAATATAAATGATAATGAGAATGTAAATAAACAAAAAACAATAAATATGTAATTAATTAAAAGATAATTTCTCCATCAGATATGATAGTTTTCAGATAACATTTGTGTCATGTTACTTTTATTAGAGTTGAGGTTATGTTTTTATGTCATGTTAGAGAACACCATAAAATATACTTATATAATACTTTGCTATTTAATAAACACAATTTATTCCTTTTATTTTTATTTGATCAATTAACACTTAACCTATTTCTATAAGGAAATGAATATCCAATATGAAATTTATTTGTTTCTAAAGAACTAAAATTAACATTTAACAGATCCTAAGAATCATAAAATTGTAACAAGATATTCCTCATATATTTATATAAAAAATGGTTAGAAAAGGGTAAATTAATACCCAAAATTAATATGAATATATTTTCCCCCAAAAATAAACAATGAAACCACGGTTTTAATATATACATCGTTACTTAAATAATATAACCCCATATAAAAAATGACCCCAATATCCTTAATATGCAAAAGGGTTTTAACCTTAGAGGAAAACTCATACACTCTATTATGCATATCCAAAAACATAATAGAGTTATTTAAAAAGAACCCATTATGTTAAAATTAAATGTTATATATATATAAACATAATATTTTTTTCCAAAATATAATTAATCACCACAAAATACTAAAAATTATAAAATACTAAATAATATAATATAGTTCACAAAATCAACTTAATATTTATTCACGAAAACGTTTATATTAATAAAATATCATACTATATAGTACATAACATTGGCTAGTTGTAGGTGCTTCACCCTTATCACCCTTCAGTTACGAAGCCTTTCGTAATGTGAGAGGTTTTCACCCAGTATCTAAGTTTTCCATTTTAAAAAACTATTAAAAAATGTCTCTGATAATCACAATAATAATTCATATTGAACATATAAATTTTTAAATAATATGGTTAAAATATTTAAAAATAACATTAGAAATCAATTAAACCTTACTTTTTTACCTCTATGAGTTTTTATCAGACTCATTCTCCTCTACGTAATAAAGTAATTTTATTTTCCTCAATCATTTTCCCATTGCATAACACCTTACCATTAAATCAAATTTCTAGGTTATAAATACTATTTATCATATTCATTAAAATCCTTAATGTAATACATAAGAACAAAAATACATACATTTATATATAATATTTCTTGAAATCTAGTACGTAAATATCTCAATCATTCCACATCATTATTAAACCATTAACTAGGATTTATCAACTTATTCATTAATACCTCAAAAAATTCATATTTAATTTGAAATCTCTTCATCAACAATTGAAATACATTTAATCATAAAACCCTATTGATTTTCTTGTAGATATTTTCCCCTAGAAAATTTATTTTCATAATTACGATTCGTTAACAAAAATAATCCATTGATGATTCTTTATAGAAACCATTATTATCATCCTTTTAATTAAATAAACATTTCATTTTTTCTTGAAAATTACATACTATATTACATTCTTACCTAAACATGAAACATATTCTGAATCCATTAAGACATTTCCTTGGGACATTATTTTCAAATTGTTGATATATATGAAACTGAATATTCTTTCATCTATTGTCTCCACCACCTGAACTCTCAATTATCTCCATCAGTATCTTATTTGGTTAGTTATAGAATTGTTTATGACGCAATTTATCATCCCATATAATGATAAATGATTAGTAATATTAATAATATCCATAAATCCATTTATCATATCATTATATTTCTCATCATTACATTACCTATGAAATTCAACATTAACACATTTTCTCTTATTTCATTCCATTGAGTAAATCCATAAATGATATTGTGAGATACAATATTCATAGTAGAGAACAACATAATCATGAAAAAATATTTTTAAAATTCTTAAGTCCTGAAACCTTTATTTCAATAAAATAAACCTTAGAAATATCATAGTTAATCCACAATCATCATCTTTTCAAATCCTTAATGATAGTTTTAAAAATGATTATGAATTTCCAATTAATATCCACCAAGAGTGTCAAACTAGGTGCACAATATGTTCTGTTTTGATGTACTAGGAAATGCTTGATTAATCCCATCATCTATTTTTTCAAATTACCAGACCTAGTAGAATATTTTCTAGAAACACATCCACTTGTAGTATATAGACATGTAAATAATTTCTCATAAACCACTCACATTATGCTTTAACAAAATTCCAGTATAGTTTATTATACTTATTCCTATCCTTAAACTCATCCATAGGATTCCCACAAAATTTTTATTATCCTAGTTTCCATTGGTTAACTAAAAAATTTCTTTTTTACCAACTATATAATGAAATTAATTTTAAACATATTTTAAAATAATTATTAAAGATAAATATCCATTAATACAACAAAAGGATTATAAAGGCCTAGTGTCTTTATAAGTCTGGGTTAATAATACATTAATGTGAGAGTGAAAACAATAAATTTTATTTTATTATCCCTAACAAGACACTAAATCCATTGAATCTAATAAATTGAATCGGATAACCTAGGTAATACATAGACAAAAGGGGTGATCTAAATAGACTAGTATGTTAATGTATTTGTTTAGGAATCATAACATGTTATTCCCAATTATAACATTATATCATAAAGAGAAGGATCTTGGGTATTTTCATGGAAGAATAGTATAAAGGACATTATATTATAAGACTATAGATAATTAAAAAATGTCCCAATAAACTAAGATATTACATATAACTATGTCAAGTATAAGTACCCCAACAACATCAGATGCTTCAAAGAGTTCCATAATATAATTGGTTCACTCTCTTATCCTATACACAATATCAGCTGAGGATAAAACATTACCCAAAGCGATGGATGGAAATATAATTCTTGGACTACAAAACACATTCATATCACATATATGCATATGTGTGCCACATAAAAAGTAAACTATAAGGAATATTAAATGAATTACCCAAGGAATTAAATGAGTTACATAATATTGTCTCATTTCATAATCATAATAGGTTTCTCAAAAAAAGAAAAATTGGAAGTGAATATAAGTCATGTATTAACCCATAAAAGGAAGGGATATTGAGAAAGGTATATATGTAAGAGACATATATATAGATTTTAGAAGAACTCTATAATATTTTATTTTTGTTTCATAGGGGAATTAATATATAATATAAATAAATTTAAAAACATTCTTGTGGAAAATAAACTTCACACAGTATGAATCCATTTTGAAAATTTATTTATTTAAATATAATAGAAAATTATTTTTTTGCAAATAACCATAGAAAAATATAATGTAATCTTCAAATAGTTGAGTTCTCATCGCATCAGGTAATTTTGTGCATGCAGAGTATGATTAAGTAATTTTTCCTTTAACATTTCTATATGAAACTTCAAAAGTATATTGTTTACAAAAAACTGGACAATCATTTTATTTTTTTGAAATAAAATTATGATTAAAAATAAAATAAAATAATAATTCTTTAATATTATCAAAAATTTTGACATCACATTAAATAACATATATGCATAGAATAGAAATGGATTTTCACAGAAGAGATGAATAATGTCAAATTTCATTTACAAAATTATCTCAGTGTTTTTAATAACCAAAGAGAGGAAAATTGTAACATTACATTAAATTTTCATAAATAATAAGATGAAAAAAATTTATGGTTATTATTATAATATGATCTAATAATATCTTTTAATTTAATACCAAGAAGATACAATCGTGAACTAAATGAAATTTAAGCATAAACCCATAACACCTCAAAAATATCTTAATAAAAATACTATTATTAATGAAAATAAAATTGAAACATAATAATGATGTGGTGTTAATTATTTATGATATAATATTCAATTTTTTTGTATATACACCATATAAAATAATTTGGATGCATAAAAGTATGTTTTTCATAAATAAGGATGTTTTGAGACAAAACCAAAACTTTGATCCTAAATTGTCTTGTGCATGAATTGTATTCTAGAATAATTTAAATATGTTAATTATTTACTTTATGAATAACCAATATCAATTTTATAATTAATTTGTTTTTATTTATTATCATTAATTAGTCAATTAAATAACCAATTTTATTAACATCGTACGTTTTAGCAATAAACAACTCCTATGTCAAAAAAAACATTGGTAAGTTGACTAATGTAAAAATGATTATTATTTAATTATTTTAAAATTTTTAATGAATAAATAACTATAATTTTTTAGGTAAATTTTACTTTTAAAAGATATAATTAAAAACATTTACGAATAATGAACTATGTTACAATCATTAAGATTCTAGGTCATACGTATAAATGTGAGACATTTCGATTTTTTGACGATCAAGATTTGTAGAATGTAAGTGTTATTTTGAAATTATTAAATTATAATTAAATAATAAATATTATTTTATATCTTTAAATACGGTTAAATATATAATCCTTGTGATGTGGTAATAATAAAATAAAAAATAATGAATCACACCAATTAGAGAGGCGGTAGTCAACTGTACCCATGAATAGAGTTATCATTTTCAATGGAAGGTAAGGTAAAAAATAATTTAATAAAATACATTTAAAGAATGATTTATATTTCATGAATATAGTATACAAATAAAATTAAGCCTTATTACATTCCATTTAATGTGTATGTGAAACACGAATCACATTGCTTCACATGGTGATTGTATGTCATTCAAACGTGAAATGTTATCGTATTACTTATAGAATGGAAATTAAGAACATTTATATAATATTATTGTTCAATAATTATAATTATGTCATAAATATAAAATATAATCATTATATACATCATTATATCAATCCATGAGAAGTGGAGATTGAAAAAAATATGTCGGTCTGTGATGTGGTGGTTCACCGTACACATGATCATTGATTTCCATTCTCATTTCCAGGAGAAGGATTTGTTTTTAAGTCATGAAAATAATATAAGAACATATTATTATATTTATGATACTATGGATATTATATCAGTAATATTTAATTTTATTTAAAGAAGGTGCAACATGAAAAAAAATAAACTGCTAAGTTAAGGACGTTACCACTTCATCAGAAAACTTATTTAGGTTTTCACCAGAATACATTATAGGATGGATTTCTGATAAAACCCACGATTATATGAATATTTTTAGGATTTAATGAAGTGATTTGGGAATTTATTTTTGATTCCATTGGTTTTTTCAAGTGTGTAATGTATAGGACATGCGGTGGCCTTTTTTAGTGTGGGAGAGGGTACATATTGAATTTTCGACAAAAAAGAATTAAATACACATTTTTCTCATTCGAAAATAATCAAAAAGGTAAATTATTATTCCATTAGAGAAGATATGGTCCAAATATTACTATAATATAGTAGATGGACATGTTTTATGTAATTTTTAACCCTTATTGTTTTTATTTTAACCCCCATTAAACCCTTTTTTACCTTAGTTGTAGTAAATTATAGTTTCTATTTTCATTTTTCATTATGGTAAAAAATTATGTTGGCATTATTTGAAAATAAAATTAATTATTTTTAAAAATATGGAATCTTGTTTTCTAATTTAAACTCAATGAAGTGGAATAATTAATTTAAAAATTAATTTCGAAGGCACATCAAAAAATGAGTTTTCCACAGAGACACATTGGAATGATTACAATGACATTATATTAGAATTCAATATGAAAATGGCTAAAATGAAATTAATTAGTTTAAATTTAATATATTTTATCTAGTATTAATTTATAAAAATATTAAAATATAATTTATCTTTGTAAATAATTTAATAAATAATGAAGGTTTTAATAAAATCTAGTATTTATCACTATATAAAATTACAGTTTTAAGAATGTTTTTTAAAAATACTAAATTTTTTTACATGTAGATTTCAAAAAATTAGATCATATTTTGAAATAAATTTTATGAAATTGAAAAATTTAATTAAATTATTTATGCAAATTTTGACAGAACCTCCTTTTAAAAAACAAAATTTTTTAAAAAAACATTTTATTTTTTATTCAAATGATTGTTATTTAATTTATACTCAATAGATTACCATTATAAACCATATAATTTTCATAATTAAGTTATTTCTATTCATTACATCAAAGGTAATGCCTAGGTTATAATTTTTATGTTGAAATTATTCATATTTGAATAGAGTATCATGTTTCATTTAAATCTGGTGTGCATAAATTGCAATCTATCAGAGAGATGGAATTTATTAACAATGAAATTATAGTAAAGTATTGGGGTGTTATATTATCATAAAATATTTGTGTTTTATATCATATACGTTATCAAATATCGTGTTACTATTTTATAATCTTGGGTCATGACATCATGGGTGTTGGCCCAAGATACTATGTGACCACCATACTTTGAAACCCAAATATGTATCTTATGAAAAAAAAATCAAGATAAATTATAAATTTAGGTTGTAATAAGTATTTCATGACCTTATTGTATATTTCTAAAAGGTTACTCACATCAATAGAGAATTTTTTCCAATGAAAAAGACACCCCAAAGGCATTAGCATTGACTATCCCATCATAATGAATATACTAACAAATATAACATTATCAGAATGAGATGCCAAATTTCTAGAAAACATTATCATATTTTAATGTTAACTTGGTCTTACTCAAAAAAAAAAGGAATCAATAGGATCCACAACCCCAAAATGTCTTCTAGAAATATCTCTATAGATATCTCATGATGACATGGTTCTTAGAACATCCATGTCGACACTAGAGAAATCAGGTCCAGTTATGAAGAATGATGTTGGGTTCTATATGGTCAACTGCGCAAAAAAATATCATGAACCAATATTAACATAAAAAACCTAATGGATATTCTTATGATATTATTTACAAAAGAAATAAATACCTAATAATGACTCTACAAGGTTTAGTGCAGTACCCAATCACAAAGGGGATGCATCATGATTTTTTAACATCTATGTGCACCAATTAATAGTCTGACATGACTTGATATCATATATTGACATGAATAGAGGTTGATTATAAATAATTTTTCCAAAAATTAAAAAGTGAAAAATTAATTTTTTTTAATGCTAAAGTAGTTGATTCCTCCATCATCAGTATAATAAGATAAATGTAGTATAATTTCCTTGTGAATCCTATGATTCCAATATAGTGTTTGTAATTCTTCTTGACAATATGACCAAGATTCAAATATTTATAAAAAACATCAAAATCAATGTGCATCACACGTGGTGAAATAACATACTACCACAAAATTGCAAAATAATAATAATATCAATCCCACATCATAATATCATGGAAATTCCTCATATTTGAATTTGCAAACTAACCACACCATGTTTCATAACACTATATAACACATTCATATGTTACCTTTCTACTAACTCCAAAAAATAGTAAAAAGAAAAAAACATACCTTGATATTATTTTGTGACCTCCCAAACTAAATCACATGGTTTGGGATAGAGTTCCACATGAAAACAAGTATGCCTCCCCATACAGTAGAAACTATACACTAGTAGTGAGTGTATTAATTGGAAAATAGATAGACAATACCATCAATCAGAGTTCATAATAAAAAATAAACAACTAAAAAATGAAAATATAAATTTAGAGTAAACAGATATAATAAAAATATAAATATTATGAGGGAATTCAAAAACAATATTCTCAATTTCAGACAATGATACAATAGATGATGACTCACGAGGTTGATCACATATACAAGTAATAAAATTTAAATGTATACCATTGTCTCCAAAACCCCAAGTCTAACCTCATCATGATATCTAAAATTATATCAAGCTAATTTATTAAATGATCAATCCTGATCCTCAGCCCAACATGCACCTACAACAAGTGATGGATTCTTGGGTAGCCAACTATCATATCCTTCTAAGAAGGTTTTGAGTACTATATAGTAATAACCCATCATCATGGTTTTTTATTCGACCAGTAAATGAATTTTACATGTATGAGATAATCTTAGATATTTATGAAGAAAACATGTAATATATAAACAATACAATAATAGAAAATAAAAATTAATTCACAAGTAATGAGTAAATTTTTTTTGTAGAACGTGGGATTACCGTGATACCATATACCCTAGTCATCCTTGAGGAATCTCTCTGATGGTAGGAAATTAAAACAAACATTTATGAAAAATCCATTCTTCAAGGAGATAGTTTGTAGCATCCCATATTTTTTGTAAGGATAGAATTTCTATGGGAACATGAATTTTTAGTTTGGTGGCTGGATCATTCATCAAAATGAGCTTCATAATGTAAATATGATAATTATAACACCCAAATGTGTTTTTATGTATTTTATTGAATAAGGGGTGCCACAGGTGTTATATCATGCTTTGGGAGTATCAGGCTTTGAAACTAGAAAAGTGGGAGAATATTTCAAGGGCATATGGTTTCCCTGAAACCATGCATTCCACTAAAAGAAACCATGTGGCAAGTTCATAAGGGATGAGGGTGTTATAGAGTTTTTTACCCACGTGATAGGAGTAGTAGAACCATATTTATAATTGTTGGTTCTTAATATATGGATTTTGAATGGGCTTTCCACAATAAGTCAAATATTGTGTCCAGCCCATGCAAGGGGATTCCATGGGTAGTGTCTTACGTAAAGCTAACACACTGATTGGATTACCATGTATCCAAACTGAGAACCTAAATAAATGGGGTAAATGTACCATTTTTTACCTCCATAAATTATTTATTTTCATCCTCTACATTATTTATCCTTCTTGTGCACCAGTGGTAGCTATTCAATCTCTCTATCCTCTTCTCCTCTATGGTTCCATGAATCTCTACTGTCCAGTGTTAAAATCAAGTGCATTCAGCCTTGTTTGATGTATATGGGTAGGATCTTCCTTCGTCCTGAACCTATCCAATTTTAATTCTCTCCTAGTGGATTATTTTTATGTAAGATAATTCTCCCAATTTTCTAGGTATTTATCCAATTGAATTATTTCTCTCAAAATGATACGAATCAAGCCTCAATATTGGATACATGGGTCATCTGAAGCATTAGTTTAGTGGTCTATAAATTTTTACCTCAAGTTCTATTTGTTTATAAATTACATCATTTTTATTGAGCTGATATTTTCAAGTGATTCCTCTAAAATGCGATGTTTAAATTATATACCATACTGCCTTAAATATAATAACATTTTCATATTAAATTGGAATTTCTAATGGACATGGATATAATTTTTTAACCTCTATTATGGGTGTTCAATGAGAATTAATTTAATTAATAATTATTTATTTTCTAATAAATCCCCACATTGAGGTGCGTTGTCTTATATAATGAAACACTCTTCAATGTTAGCACTTAGTTACCAGAAAATATTCTAAATGGTTATGGGATAATTATTATAGAAAAAATTGATGATTTATTATGGAATTATTGAGAGTATATCCTACCTTATACAATTATATGTATAGTGTTATCTACTATAGGGGAATCCACCAAGGATAAGTTATTTTATTCAATACGTATAATTCTGTATTAATAGAAATGATCAATTAATGAATTAAATGAAATGATATGGGTGTGGCCCTCTTTTATTGTCCTTGTTATGAGTCATGGCATGAGTAAGTATGTTTCCTTACATATTGTTTAAATTGAAACTGTAAATGGGTTTTCCCACTTTGAATACATGTGATATGTGTTTTTCCATATATATGGACACTGCCTTACATATTATTAAAAGTAAATTCATAAATTATTTCTTGAGTCATGAATGAAGAGTTGATACTTGGAATTCAAATTATAGATATATTTATACGGGATCATCCTGATTTATAATTTGAATTTTTTAATGAAGGGTAAATAATCTAATAGAGATACATGGTGTGACTTGGATGGGATCACCCTGTGTTTTCTCTACCTCATTAATAGAGATACCAGTTCTTTTGGAGAGACACTATGTATGGTATTATTGTCTAGATTGTTATAGAAGGACACATGTGAAAATAGGTCCCCTATGTGAGACACTAGGGATGATGTCATAGAATTTGATTTCACACCATAACAAGAGTGATACTTGGGATTCCATTTATGGATCTCCTTCAATAGACAATGAAAATTATGGTTATTTATAGTTCCCATAGAGAGATACATGGGATTATATTTTTTTATTTTCTTTTACAGGAATAAGTTAACTCTTATTAAATTTTAATGATGAGTAAAATATTTTGGAATACAATTACATATGTGTTATTTTGGGATGCGTCTACCAGTATAGATCATTATCTTCAAATCATTCCATTTTGTTATACTTTTTCATTATGATCCAAATAATGTTTGTAGATTTTTTATTATGTTTAAAGGCATTCTATCTTAAACTAAAATAGATATGGTTATCCCGGTGCCCTTTAGCAACCAGAGATGATTGGTTTATTTTTTTATTACCTTTATTATCATTCCTGAAGAAAAAAAATTATATTTCATATTCACATGATAGATTATGATTTATGCACCATTTTTGGGGCCTACTATGAATATCTTAGACCCTGTTCAGGATACCATTGCATAGGAGTACCTGAAAAGAACTCATTGGTTGTAGGATCAAGAATACTGGTTTTGTTGTCATTCATGTACCTGGGAATTAGGAGCATGTGACTAAGCCAAAGATCTGGATGATCATTATGATTTACCATGGAGATTTTATTCATTTATCCATGTTTTTACTATTGTGTATTGTATTTCTTGCTGTTGTATTATTTCTTAGATTATATAGAATTACATGGACATTCATGCTTGGATGGATAGTTAGAAATAGCCATTTAATTAGTTATCAAATTTTTATCCAATTTATTTTTTCCATTATATATTACTTCTATTTTAAGTTGATTATTTTTAATCTATTATATAGCTATTATACTCTTAAAAAGGTTATAGTATCCCCACCATACCATCATTGGACCCTGGATACCGGTCGATAGCCTAAGGCATATGCAGTGGATTACGTTAGTTCATGTGGTGACCAGTCCAGCTACTAGTTTCGTAGTTAGTCAGGCTTGGATTACATGAAGCGACATCAAAGGATTTGATTCCTTTTGACTTACTATTTTGTGATGGCCAAAGAAAAATTAGAAATTTTACAATGCTTGGTGGATAGTTGTGTATGGGATTAATCAACACACACATGGGTAAAATTCTACATTGCTAGGGAAGGGATAACTATTCGTACTGTTAATTTTTATAGTTGATTTTGAAATCACCTTAAGTGATTGGATTACTTTCTAATTCTTATTAATTAATGAGGTATATGGTATTTTAGTTTTGGACTGTTTTGGAAAGGGAGTGGTATTGTATACATCATTCTAGACACATAATGATTCATTTACACTTCCTATGACATTCCATGTATTTTCATTGATTGTTGTTCCTTGTGTGTTTTTTAGCATGCCAATTATATACCATTATAGGTATTTTCATAACATTCATAGTTTTATACATGCTTAGGTATTTCATTAGCATGCTTTCTTTGGTAACATTATTTTCTAATAATCTATAATTTTCACATATACATAATACTTATATGATTTTAGAATTAGAATTTGAATATTTATCTGTCTACCATGTTTAGCTTCTTCCTTGATTACATAGTTGATTTCCATGTCTATTTACAATGGATTTATGATTATAAGCGTGTTCACTTTTATCTACTTCTTGTGATTGAACAAATTATCATATTTTTAATATATAATTAGTTATTAAAGTTCCATTATCAACCTAAATGGTGTTTTCTAAAATAGATTTATGATGACACCATAGCTAACCAATAATGAAATGTTTGAGCCAAGAACCATTGGTTTCATGGGTGTAAACATATTGATTATGATTAAATGGGAGCCATTTTTTAATTTAAAAAGTGTATAGGTGCTTTAAAAATTGGGAAATGCTAAAAAAATGTAATTGATTTTTTTCTAGGATATTTATATACATATATAGTGCAGTATATATTTGAATTTATTTGAAATTTGGACTCTTAAATGAATTAGATTCGTTTATAAAGGCTTTTAACTCAATTACATGGGCATTACTACCAGAATGGATGAAATCCTAAATGCACATCTAGAACCAAGTAGTTTGGTTGGGGAATGTTCCTTATTTGTTAACCCATTTATGGTGTTTAAAAACAAGACATCGACTGACTTTATGGGACCCTTGTAGGTCACCATTATTCTTGCTTAATTGGGACCCTTGTAGTTCACCTATCTTTTGATATTCCGTAGTAATTAACCCCTTGGGGGTATACTAATTTTATATAAGGATATTTATTTAATGTGACTATAGACATCTATATGGGTTCATATATAGAAGTATATTGGAATTTTACTAGACTAATCCCCTCCATAACTAATGAAATACATGTCATATATTTTTGATCATTACCACTTTTGAAGAGTTAGTTAATTAAAATTCCAATTACAAACTAATGGGTGTATTCCTATATATAATGGGATTCCAGATTTATTTAGAAAAGAGAACTGTGAAATATTGTGATAAATATGTGAGGTTTGAAATGAGGTCTTGTGATAAATTTCGAAATTATGATAGAATGTCAGTTAAATAATTAACAATTAAAAAAAAATTTAATATAAAATCTGGGTGTGCCTTACCCCTTTAGTTAAGTAAAGAACCAAAAACTTTTTCCTTATGTATGGGATTACATATTACATAAAACCAAACCATGAAATATTTAAATAATTCAACATAAATTAGTGTAATTACTTATATGTTAAACCTTAATAGTGTTCATGTCTTGATCGTCATGTAAGGGTATTTTAACTCTTTCCTTGGGTAGTTTCCCTGAAACAAGAACACGTGTGTTACACATAGTCCCTTTTATTATATGGATAAAAATTAAATGGATGTCCCTTAAGACTAGATATTTATTCTTAGCATAACCTAAATTTAATGTATATTCAAAAAAATGTGGTATGGGTGATAGCTTGAGGTAGGTAGTGCCCTCATAACATATTCTTGTGAATCTTTTCAAGAGTGGGTTACTGATCTCATGTCGTTGTTCAATGTAGGACTTTTAGATATAAAAATACACCTCAAGCTATAATTGATGTTACTCAATTTTTGGCCTTTATGTGTATGATAATCATTTAATGTTCAGTTTCGTCTGGTTATACATTTATAAAGGATTGATGACCTCTTATAAGGTAATTCTCCACTTCCTCCTTTTTCAATCCTATATGGTTGGGTGAATTGGTAGGTCACAGGCCAGTATTAAAATAATTTTGGATAATAAAACATGATTATTTTTACTCTTATGGGCCACCAGATACAGGGATGCATTGGGTTAATAATCCTATGGATATTATCATGTATGTGTTTTCTCTCATAAATTCACGTGGTGGTAAGTGTTGAAACACATGGTACCCATCAAATTGATAAAATTATAGAATTAATAGTATAATTTAATTGATAATATTTAAAAAATAGGTATTTTTTTGTACAATATCAACACATCTCTAGAGTAGAGTGACCTAGAAATTTAAGCAAATCAGGACTATTCCCAATGCTCGAGATGATTTTACGAAAAAGGATATGGTGTTTGACACACTGGTCAGTTTTTTGGCCTTTAGGCACGACTTTATGGAATTAATTGATGTATGTTGACTTAAGTGTTATTCATACATCTAATTAAGTTTTTTTGGCTTTCTTAGAAGATGATATTTTCCCTCTCCATTAGATTAGAGACATGGTAATAGCATGTTGTCCATGTCCTAGACTGGCTGTTAGTGGTCGACCGAGCATGTTCCATGGAATGAGTCAAGTTTTCAATAATTTACTACTAGGAAACTTCTAAGGTGGGGATAATTGTATCAATACTAGTAAGATGTTTCCCTCTTAGTAGAGGGAAACAATTGAGAAGGACCTTTTGGGATTGTTCAGTACCATTATTTAATTCTATAGAGATGTAAAGTCATGGAAGCCAATTGTTTCTTACAAGGAATAACACTGATGTAATGGGTGGATTTATATGAAATCATTGAAAAAATTGTTAGTCAATGATGGAATTAGGTGGTTATACTTGAGAGATCATATGATTCCTCAGTTGGTAAATGAATTCTGATTGGTTAATGATGATTCATTGACAGATGAAAGAAATCTTATTAAAAAGTTTTGTCCTGATGGGGTTTGACTGTAAATTCATTTCATAGTTGGTTATGGTTGGTTCGAAGCCATACTAAGCACCCCGTGTAGAAGTACTAAGAGTGAATTGATTCGTTTTTATAGGTCATTTCAATCCATTTAGCATAATCATATTTCATATGATAATTTACCCTTTATTAACATCATCTTAGGTATAATGAGAGAGTTCTAGTTATACACTGAACTAAATCACTACTAAAACACACCTTTAATAGTTTTAGAATCAACCTTTATCGGTGCAAGAAAATAACTGACTACCTCATTGTGGTTAAAATTCCATGGATTTTATCAGTGCTAGAAAAGTACTGATAAATGGTAGCCTTATAAGTGTAAATAATAGCATTGATAAAGCATGATATTATCATCACTTTTAAAATTTCTCTTAAAAGAAACAATTTATCAGTGATTTTATTTAGCGCTGATAAAAAGATCTTTTATCAGTGCTTTTATGTAACGCCCCGACCCTAGTAGATAATTACATATAAACAACCTTGGATAATGAAGAGATTGTTAAATTAAACCTTAACTTGTACTTTTCCTTTTTTTTAGGGTAGGTTAACCTCTTTTATAATGGTGAAATAATTGTTATTAAATTATACAATAGCTACATACATTAATATGATATCATATATGATCTTATAATATTGCATTGTTAATGATATTTCAGTAGTATCATCATTTCAGGTGTTAACTAATTCGTTTTCTTTTATATGATTTGTTCTATAAGTAATGTTTGTTGAGGATAGGATGTATCATATTCATATTCATAATGATATTAAGTCTTTAGACATTATTTTTAATCATCAAATGAAAATTATCCTTGAATGGATATGATGGGGAATGAATATCATCGTGTTCGTGGAGACGGTAATCCGTACGTACACGCGAGCAGAAATATCATTCCTTTGATATTAAAATTGTATATAATTGGATGTTATATCACATATAAAGAATCATTATCATTTAATATTTATTAGTTTCAAAATTTATACTCATTGTTACACCCATCCAAAAGATGAAGTGTTAGAATAACAAACTACACCACGATGTGGAAACAGTAAGGTGTATGTACACACATGTGGTGACATGTCTTTAATAGGACGGATAAAATAATGAATACGGTTTTATCATTTTTATAATAACATCACTGTATATAGAAGATACCAGAGTTATTATTTTAGAACAGAAAGAACTATGAAAGACGAAGTGGAAGAAGAAAAGAACTTGAAAGATGTGATGAAATATTTACCTCTTCTTTAGGTTCTTCCTTATGATTTGGTCAAAAGGGCTATATAGGTGGGCTTTATGACTAAAGTAAATCCCATAGGATTAAGGTAAGATATGTTAGAGGATATTTGGGCAGGTATTGGATGAGCCAAATGGATTTGAAGGTGTGTATTTGAGAGAAGGAGAAGTGTCCTTTTATAAGAGGGGTGAGGGGAACCTTTGGAAAAGATTGATATATTATTTTATTATGAAATTATATTCGGTTTATAATGGCACCAAAATAATTTATTTCGATTCTAAGGTAGGGATGGGTCTAAAACCACTCAATATAATAGGTTTTAGATAGGTTTGTCTCACTATATTAACCTTATCTTCGAGATTGTCTCCTAGATAATTTGTTTGACATTTACCATGTCTCTTTGTATTTTTATATTATATGGTTAATAAATATACTATAAACATCCAAGATAACCTCAAGTTGTTCATTAATGAAATATATAATATTATTTTAGACCTTTTTCCTAACCTTAGATTTTTAGGAATAGAATATCAATTAATAATACAATATTTGTTTTAAAAACTCTTATATTTCAATTTTGACACTATTATCTATTTTGTTTTTGTTAAATTTAGAAACGCATTATTAATTTGAAAAAAAATCATTTAATAAATAATAACATGTCAAATTAACCTCTAAATTTCATGCATGACATCAAATCTTTCAAATTATATTTATTTTAACATATATAATACCATTTATTTGATTCTTTCATTAATAAGGAAAATTCCGCATCGTCATTGTGTTATAAATAAATTTTATTATTCAACGTTTAAAAATTTTAAATAAAATACCATTATTTAGGAAATATTTCTATGTTTATAATGAATATTTATATTCAAATAGTTAAAATATATAACCATATCTAAAAATTGTTTTACTAAAAGATAAATGCTTAGGACATTTTTGTATTTACATTAACTTAATTAATATAAAGTGTCATTATCACTTACAAGTGGCTCCATGGGGTCCCAAAATCGATTCATGGATGCCCATTGTTAGAAATGTATCATCTAGTAGGGTTAAAACATGTGTTAGGGTAATTTAATATTATTATAGTATAAATGTTTTACCCTTATTTACCAGATTTTATCTTTTAACTATGGTAAATAAAATATTTACCGAAGTAATTATTAAAAATTTCTAAAAATAAAAGTTAACTGTTTAAAAAATTTGGAAAACCTGATTATAAATAAGGAATCAATTTTTCTAAATTCAAAACATAGAAGTGGAAGAAAATAATTTAAAATTAATTCCCGTTGTCAAAATAAAAAGTGTGTTTTTAAGAAATAATAACTATCAAAAGAAGGACATTTGCTTGTGTTCAGTTTAAATGTGAAATTATGTCAAATGACCAAAAATAGATTAAATGGTGAAAATATAATATAATTATACTATAAAACCTCTCAATATTATAATTCATCAATATAAATTATTTTTATTAAAAAATTAGTTTTTAATTAAAATTTATTATTTTTCACTATTTATCAAAAATTGAATGTTTTCAGAAAAAAAATCACCCTAAGGTAATTTTGATATTACAAAAACAAAATTGAAGACCATTTTGAAATATAAAATTTATAAAATTTCAAAAAGTGGGTATTACTATTCATAACAGCTAGTTTGATTGGACATGATGTGTTAGAATCTTGAAGTAGTATACAACGCAAGCTATTGCATTATTCAAAGGGAAACGTACTGTGGAAGCTTGGGGTGTTACATTCTACCCTCCTTCAAATAATTCCATCCTTGAAATTTCTATAATATTAATGAATAAATTTATTTGGGTGGTTCTTCCTCATAAGTTTCTCGGGTTCCCACATTGGCTCTTCCATCATATGGTTTCTCCATAGTACTTTTACCAGACAAGTCATCCGGTTTATAAACACTTGTTCTCTTATAAAAACATGACAAGATCTTCGAAATAAGATAGATTGGTTTCCAATTTTAATTCTTCATAGGTAATTACATGCGTTGGGTCAAGCATGTATTTTTCTCAACAGTGATATGTGGAACACATCACGAACTTTGGAGAGACTTGGAATCATTGCCGAACAGTAAGCTATAGCCCCAATTCGTTAAAAGGATTTCGAAAGGTCTGATGTACCTGGTACTTGTTGTACCTCTCAAACCCCTCGAGGTTTAATTTTCATGATCACAATCACCCTCTTATGTTTCTAACATTGTTTCAAGTGTTTTTGATTGATAGGAATCAAATCAGGTGGCCAAGGAATTGGGCCAAGATAGAAAGAAGGCAGAACTGGTCTGAAATCCAGACCACCGGCCAGCCGGTGGAACACCACCGGCCAGCCGGTGGCACCTGCACTCAGAGGGAAGCCACTGCCTCCACACCGGCCAACCGGTGGCCTAGCACCGGCCAGCCGGTGTCACCCAGCCAGAACAGGATGAGCTACTGCCTCACCACCGGCCAGCCGGTGGCTCTGGCACCGGTCGACCGGTGGCCCCTGGACCAGACTTCTCCTCCACTGCCAAGGCACCGGCCAGCCGGTGGCCCTGCACCGGCCGGCCGGTAGCACTGGTCAAACTAGCCGTTGGGTTTGACCAGTCAACCTCCTTTTGGCCTCCAACGGCTCCGAAGACCTCTCCAACGGCTCCGAAGCCTCCCCAAGGGTTCCTAGCCTATAAATAAAGGCTGAGGAAGCCCCGGACACCATCCGGAACAATTGTGAAGCCACCGTACACATCTTCCATCTTTGGCGTACCTCCGGCGGACTTCCTCCAAGGAACCCATCCTGCTCCAACACACTTCCATATTCAAGGAGCACCTCAAGAAGCTTGGGAGAGCACGCTACATCAACTCCGTCAACCATTGGCGCCCAAGTCTTCCTCAATTACGGGTTTTATAGTTTTATTTATTTTGAGCTTAAAATTGGGTTTGTGCCTACAAACCCCAACCCTTTTCTCAACCTCCCTTTCTTTGGGTTCTCACACCACCACTAAGGTGTGAAGAGGTTGTCAAGCCTTACCTTGTAAAAAGGCTTGAGATCGGTGAGCTAGTCTTCACCCGTAAAAAGACTAGTGGGTTATTGCTTAACCATTAAAAGCAATTGGGTTCTTGCTAAACCACAAAAAGCAAGCTGTAATAGGTCCTAGTGCTACCTCAAAGCCTAGTGGGTTTCTTGCTAAAACCATTGAAAAGCAAGCGGTAGGAATCTCTCAACGGTTGAGTTGGGAGCGGAGACGTAGGCCGGGTTTTGGCCGAACTCCGTTATCAATTTCGTGTGTCTTGCCTTCTTTATTTCCGCTGCACTTTACTTTGATTTTTAATTTGTTAATCAATTTTTTAAAAGGCAATTCACCCCCCCTCTTGCCATCCATCTTTTCCCTCGCTTTTCTTCCGCCCAACAATTGGTATCAGAGGGAAATTTGAGTAATACCCTAACCCGGTTTCAAATTTAAGATCCATTAAGATGGCATCAACCTCTTTCGCCCCCGAGGGCCTCTCATTGGGTCGGGCTCCATTTTTTGATGGGACCGACTATAATTATTGGAAAACCTGCATGACTACCTTTCTTAGAAGTATAGGGTATCCCATATATAAAATTGTCATGCAAGGTTACACCCTCTCCTCCCCCGACGAATCCAAATGGACCCAAGCCGACATTAGAAATTTTGAGCTTGATGGCAAAGCCATGAATGCTCTTCATTGCGGCCTTGACCGAAAAGAGTTCAATCGAGTTTCCACATGCACCTCCGCACATGAAATCTGGAAACTTTTGGAGGTTACCCATGAGGGGACCAACAAAGTAAAGGATACTCGATTGGACATGTATCGTCAAGATTTTGAGTCATTTTCCATGCACCCAAATGAATCTATTTCCGATATGTTTACTCGCTTTACTGACGTGTGCAATGGAAGGAAATCTCTTGGTGATAATGTTTCAGCCGAGACGATGGTCAAGAAGATCCTATGGGTCCTTCCGAGCTCATGGGCACCAAAGGTGACGGCGATCCAAGAAGCTAAGGACGTCAAAAATATGCCGGTAGAGGAGCTCATCGGATCTCTCATGACATATGAGATCACGATGAGGAGGCAAGCTCAAAAGGAGGGCACACCAATCAAGACACCAAAGAACATTGCCCTCAAGGTACAAAAAGAAGTAAGCTCCTCCTCATCCTCATCTTCCTCATCGACTTCATCTTCAAGCGGCGATTCGGAAATGGAGAATCTCGCCCGCCAAATGCAAAAATTTATGAAGATGCACAAGAAGAAGAAGAAATCCCGCAAGCATCGAAAGCAAGAACCCACCGCAAGATCCGAGCCCAAGGTGAAATGCTACGGGTGCGGCGAAAAGGGCCATTACAAGCCCGATTGCCCACTCAACAAGAAACGGGCCACGCAAAAGGAGAAAGGAAAGAAAAAAGTCCTAAAGGCGACATGGAGTGACACATCCTCATCTTCCTCCTCCTCCTCCTCCTCGAGCGACCAAGGTACAAAATGCCTAATGGCATTCCATGAGGTAACATCTTCCGATTCCTCTTCCTCATGTTCTTCAAATTCCAATTCTTTAAATCATCTTTCTTATGAAGAACTCTGATTTTCTAGAGACCAATTAGAAAAAGGTTTTCATACTCTTTCTTCAAAATTCGTTGCTTTGAAAAAGTCTTTCAAAAAACTCTCTTCCGAAAAAGAACAACTTCTCAAAGAGAAGGAAGAGTTGACCCTTAAAATCCAAAATTTTCCAAATGTTGATTCCATGGAATCAACCATCAAAGACCTTAGAGAGACCCTAGCCAAGTTCACCCAAGGTGAACAAAATTTGTCCAATCTCCTTGGTTCTCAACGTGTTTCTAGAACCACACATGGACTTGGCTACACCAACCAAGCTTCCTCCTCCCATGCTCCAACTATTTTTGTAAGGGGGAGCTCCGATTATAAATTTTGTAATTATTGCAAGAAAACCGGGCATCTCATTTATGAGTGTAATTGTAAAAACGCTCGGTATGGCCAACCCAAGTCTATTTTCTATAGTGACGAGTTTTATTGGAGAAGACCCGCCATGAGACAAGTTTGGATTGAAAAATCCCTCCTTGCGAGTCTCTCCGGGCCTAAAATTGTTTCTTTTCAAAATCCCACTCCCCGGTGATTCTTTATTTTTATTTAGGGGGAGAACCTTCTCTTTTTCAAAATCTCAAAATTCAAAAATTACATTTGGTTTCAAATTTCAAATTTCAATTCTTTTTCAATTTAATCTAAAATTTTCAATTTTCAATTGGTTTCCAACAGTTGGTATCGAATTTGTTTTTGTTTCAAAACTTTCAATTCAAACTGTTATTCAAATTTTCATTTCAATTTCAAAAATCTCAATTGATTTTCAAATCTCCAATCTTGTTTTTAAAATCTCAACTTCCCTCAATCAAGTTTAATGCCCCATTCTATTTTGATAATCACAAAGGGGGAGAAATTTCTTGATTGATTGGGGGAGAATCCTTTTCATCTTGCTTAGCATTTCCTTTCAATTTCAGTATTTTACATTAATTGTTTTGGTGATTGTGATCATCAAAATAGGGGGAGATTGTTGTACCTCTCAAACCCCTCGAGGTTTAATTTTCATGATCACAATCACCCTCTTATGTTTCTAACATTGTTTCAAGTGTTTTTGATTGATAGGAATCAAGTCAGGTGGCCAAGGAATTGGGCCAAGATAGAAAGAAGGCAGAACTGGTCTGAAATCCAGACCACCGGCCAGCCGGTGGAACACCACCGGCCAGCCGGTGGCACCTGCACTCAGAGGGAAGCCACTGCCTCCACACCGGCCAACCGGTGGCCTAGCACCGGCCAGCCGGTGGCACCCAGCCAGAACAGGATGAGCTACTGCCTCACCACCGGCCAGCCGGTGGCTCTGGCACCGGTCGACCGGTGGCCCCTGGACCAGACTTCTCCTCCACTGCCAAGGCACCGGCCAGCCGGTGGCCCTGCACCGGCCAGCCGGTAGCACTGGTCAAACTAGCCGTTGGGTTTGACCAGTCAACCTCCTTTTGGCCTCCAACGGCTCCGAAGACCTCTCCAACGGCTCCGAAGCCTCCCCAAGGGTTCCTAGCCTATAAATAAAGGCTGAGGAAGCCCCGGACACCATCCGGAACAATTGTGAAGCCACCGTACACATCTTCCATCTTTGGCGTACCTCCGGCGGACTTCCTCCAAGGAACCCATCCTGCTCCAACACACTTCCATATTCAAGGAGCACCTCAAGAAGCTTGGGAGAGCACGCTACATCAACTCCGTCAACCATTGGCGCCCAAGTCTTCCTCAATTACGGGTTTTATAGTTTTATTTATTTTGAGCTTAAAATTGGGTTTGTGCCTACAAACCCCAACCCTTTTCTCAACCTCCCTTTCTTTGGGTTCTCACACCACCACTAAGGTGTGAAGAGGTTGTCAAGCCTTACCTTGTAAAAAGGCTTGAGATCGGTGAGCTAGTCTTCACCCGTAAAAAGACTAGTGGGTTATTGCTTAACCATTAAAAGCAATTGGGTTCTTGCTAAACCACAAAAAGCAAGCTGTAATAGGTCCTAGTGCTACCTCAAAGCCTAGTGGGTTTCTTGCTAAAACCATTGAAAAGCAATCGGTAGGAATCTCTCAACGGTTGAGTTGGGAGCGGAGACGTAGGCCGGGTTTTGGCCGAACTCCGTTATCAATTTCGTGTGTCTTGCCTTCTTTATTTCCGCTGCACTTTACTTTGATTTTTAATTTGTTAATCAATTTTTTAAAAGGCAATTCACCCCCCCTCTTGCCATCCATATTTTCCCTCGCTTTTCTTCCGCCCAACAGTACTCAATTTACCCTTTTTAACGAAATGTATAACAACATTCCATGGAGATACCTTCAGGAAATTTTTTTCTCTTACCTTAAATTCCAAATCCTTCCTTCAGTTATCGGCACAGATCTTCTGCTAACATTGAGCTGCTTTGATGTGTATTTGGATTACCTTTACCTTTTCCATCATTTCCTAAACATGTTCTGGGCCTATGTGTTTTTTTTCACAAACAACATCCTATCAAGTTGGCGTCCGACATATCTTTCCGTATAACGCTTCACATGGTGCCATCTGAATTCTTGAATGAAAGCTATTGTTATAGGAAAATTCTACCAGAGGTAAATATTGATGCCACATACCGTGAAATTCAAGTGAACAAGATCTCAACATTTCTTCTAAGGTTTTAATAGTCCGTTTTGATTTTCCATCAGTTTGAGGGTGGTAGGTAGTGCTCAAATGAAGTTCAGTATCCAGGTCTTTCTGAAGAATTTTCAAGAATCTTGATTTAAAATAGGGGTCACGATCAGAAACATTCAATAGGGGTACTCCATTAAGTCTTAAAACTTCATTAATATATAGTCTTTCTAAACATTCAAGTGTTAAATCTTCTCTTATATGAAGGAAATGTGATCACTTGGTTAGATGATAAAAAATGACCCATATTGCATCGTTCCTTCTAGGATTCTTTGTTAGTCTGATTAAAAATTCTATAGTAATGTTATCCCATTTACACTCAGGTATGGGAAGAGGTTGCATGAATGTTCCAGGCTATTGCCTTACATCTTTCACTTGTTGACAAACCATAGATCTTGACACAAAATCAGAAATCTCTCTCATCATGTTGACCAACAAAAAATGTTCCATGAAATATCTATACATTTTGGTGCTCCCAGGGTGTATATAGAAATTTTAGTTAGGAGCAGCATCCAACAATTCTCTTTTTAGATCAGTTATATCCGGAAAACAAAGACTCTTCCAAAATTTGAAAATTCCATCTTTATATATGAAGTCACTCAATCTCCCATTATACACATCTTTAATATTATTTTTAAACTCCTCATCATCAACCTGAGAACTTTTTATCCTTTCTAGTAAGGATGGTTTGTAAACCATTTGAAAAAGCATTGATGTTTCACCTTCCATGGTTATTACCATATCCATCATTACTAGATCCATGCATATTGGATCCTTGTTTACTCTCATCTTGTTCAAAACTCCATGATCCTTTCTAATCAAATCATTTTCCACCTTATTTTCCTTCCTCGTGTTGTAGTTTATAGTGCAATCATAATCCTTTAGTTGTTCAAGCCATCACCTTTGCCTCATTTTGATGTCTTTTTGTGAGAAAATATACTTCAAACACTTATGATCAGTATAAATATAACATTTTTCATCATATAGATAGTGTCTCCATGTCGTAAAATCAAATATTACAGCTGATAACTCAATATCATGTGTAGAATTGTTTTTTTCATGAATTTGTAGCTGTCGTGATGCATAAACAATAAACCTATCATTATTCATAAGGACAAAAACACGTCTATTCTTTGAAGCATCACAATAAATAACAATCTCATCATTCCCTGATGATAGATTCAATATTGAATCATTGAATAATATTCTCTTCAATTATTCAAAATATTCTTCACACTCTTTTGTCCAAAAAATTTTAAACCCTTTACATGTGAGCTTGGTTAATGGGTTTTTGAATCGGGAAAAATTATGGACGAAACATCGATAATAATCAGGTAAACCAATAAATCTATGTACCTCAGTTATACTCTTCAGTGATGGAAATTCTTATATTGCCTTCGTATTTGAAGGATAAAAACATATTCCATCCTTAGAGAAGATATGTATAAGAAAAGAAATCCCTTGAAGCCAGAATTCACACATGCTAAACTTCCCATATAATTTATTTCTTCTACGAGTCTTTAGGATAATGCGCAAGTGATTTTCCTGATTTTTATAGCTTTTAGAATATACCAAGATATAATCAATAAATACCACTATAAAATCATCAATATATTCCTTGAAAACCCTATTAATTAGATCCATGAAGACAGAGGGTGCATTAGTTAATCCAAAAGGAATTACTGTAAACTCGTAATGCCCGTACCTGGTTCGAAATACTGTCTTCATAATGTCTTCCTTCTTCACACACAACTGATGGTATCCATATCAAAGGACAATCTTGGAAAAATATTGTGCTCCATGATGTTGTCTAAATAAATCATCAATGTGAGGTTGGGGATACTTGTTCTTTATTGTTATATCATTGATCTCCTTGTAGTCAATGCACAACCTCATAGATCCATCTTTCTTATTAACAAAAAGGACAGGGGCTCTCCATAGTGAAACACTAGGGGGAATAAATACCTTATTAATGAATCTATCTAGTTGTTTCTTTAGTTACACTAATTCCCCAGTGTCCATTCTATAAGGGGTCTTCGATATGGGCCTTGAACCAGGAATTAAATCAACAGAAAACTCAATTTTTCATTCTGGAGGATGTCCAAGTAAATCTTCTGGAAACACATCAACATATTCTTTCATAATAGGTACATCATATATATGATCATTATTTTCCACACCCACAATTAATTCATTCTCTTCCCCACTAATAATTGAATTTCTTTGAGCTACTAGGGGTGGATCTATATAAGAATCAGGTGGTGACGATTCTACTCTAAAGTTAAGGTGTTATTTTTCATCTTCATAAAAAATAGCAACCTACTTATTCTTATAATAAATTTTTGCATCATGGTCTGAATGACAATCCATATGGAGGATTATATCAAATTCAGTCATGGGTATGACGATGAGATCAGCAGATAAAGAACATATATATGCTTTAATGAGGACTGATTCACAAAACTCAGTTGCTAGGATACTTCCCTTAGGAGTTTTGACTGACAACTCCCTTGTTAATTAAAATTTGAAATATCTAATTTTCCTAGAAAACTGGGAATATATGAAACAATGCAATGATCCAGAATCAAAAAAATAATTTTCTAAATATGAAGAAACCATTAAATTACCTTCCACCATGCTTTTCGGAGATTCAACCTCAATAGTAGTAATAGCATAAGCTTAGACTTGATACCTTGGAATTTTCTAAGGTAAGTTTCCTAGGATCTTAGAAAATTCATCTGCATATTTTCTCATATCTCTAAAATTGTAGAATTCAATTTTGACAGCCACTTTCTTCCCCTATTAATCACGAGCTTGGTGGCCTTTTTCACCACACTTGAAACAGACTCCCATTCCCTTCAGGGAAGTACCAGGGTGTTTATTCCCACATTTACTATAGTATAGATATTAAAATTTTCCCCTCTTCCCCTTATTTAAATTTCCATAGTGTTCAAAAGATCTCTTATTCACTATATTTTCATTAAATTCATAAGACTTAGAGAATCCCTTTTCTGTCTTGATAGTACATGAGAAAATGTCTTCCTATGGCAAGAAGGATTGTGAGACTAATACTTGACAGAGAAACGGTTTTAACCCATCAAATAAATGATCAATATTACTTATTAGGTTACTTATATAATCTATATCATGCCTCACTAACCTTGTAAAGGTTGCTTCATACTTTGTGATATTCTCATCCTCCTTTTTCCTCAAACATAGAAATTGCCTTTCCATATCTGCTCGATGGTCAGAAGAAAATTATTTTTCTAAGAAAATCTATTTAAACTCCCTCCACTCCATAATTGTTACGTCATCATCTTCCTTTCTATTTTGAATCAATGACCACCATTGATCTGAATCTCCAGTGAGGTGGTAAAATGCCACGAGAACTTCGTCTATTTCACTACACCCCAAGGCATGGAATATTTTCTCTAAGAAATTTATCCATTGCTCAGCTACTAATGGATTTGTACTCCCATTGAATGTTGGTGGTGTTTTCCTCGTGAAGCGATCTATCATTGATCCTCCACGTTGTGGATCAGGGTGCTCCATATGGGTCAGGTTATTATTTATAACCTAAGTGAGTAGTCCTAGTATGGTGATAACCTGATCAGCACTAGTTTCTTCACTAGCACCACTATGATTTTATTGAGTAGGAGGGAAATCCCTACATGAATTATGTGCATTGATACAGATTCCATTACCTCCACTAAGATCCATTTCTATGAAATTTCATAAACTAGATTAGTTTATGAATCGTAATCCGTAATTGAAAACTTGTAAAACACTTAACATAAACTGAACATTTTATGGCTATAATTCATAGTCATAAAAATGTTTTCTGTGAGGATTTATATACTCATAAACCCTTCATAATGGTTTCTAAAGAAAATAAAAATTATCCAAAGCATATCCCCTGGGAGTGTCTTATCCAAGAGTGCAACAATGACCGTTTTCGTGCACCAGATTCCATTTGAGTCTAGATCAAAGTGGTGTTTTCGGGTTTCACCCCTAGGTATATATGTGCCAGACCTGCCTCGACCTGCTCATATCCAGACAATGATGTATTTCATGGAAAACTCAAAAAATCTCTAGAATATAAAAATTCTATGATGTTCTTCTATACTAATCCACAAATTCTATCTTAGGGTAATGTTATCTAATAAGAGTTTCTCAAAATCTAGATTCCTAGGTTTGTACTAAACATCCCTTAATACCAACTGTAACGCCCCGACCACAGTATATAATTACATATAAACAATCTCAGATAATGAAGAGACTCTAAAATTAACCCTTACCTTGTACATTTCAATGGTCGAGGGTAGGTTAAAATCCTATATTATGGTGAAGTCATTGTTCTTAAATTATACAAGAACTATATACATTAATATGATATCATATATGTTCTTCTAATATTCCTTTGTTAATGATATTTCAATAGTATAATCGTTTCAGGTGTTAACTAATTCATTTTCCTTTATATAATTTGTTACGTAATTGATGGTTATTGTGAATATGATGTATCTTATAGATATTTAGAATGATATTACGTCTTTAAACATTATTTTTAATGATCAAATGAAAATTAGTCTTGCATATATATGATGGGGAATGAATCTCATCGCATTCGTGGAGACAATAATCCGTACGTATGCACGAGCGACAATATCATTCTTCTGATATTAAAATCATATATAATTGGATGGTATATCATATATAAATAATCATTATCAATTTATATTTTTTAATATCATCATTTATTCTCATTATTATACCCATCCAAATGATGATCTATTTGAATAACAAAATACACCACGATGTGGAGACAGTAAGCCATACGTACGCACGTATGGTGACATGTCATTCATAGGATGGATAAATTAATGAATAAGGTTGTACCATTATATAATAAAATAAAATTATATAGAATATACTGGATTTATTATTTTAGAATAGAAACAACAATGAAAGCGAAAGTGGAAGAAGAAAAAACATGAAAGAGGCGGTAAATATTTATCTCTTCTTCAGGTTCATCTATTTGATTTGATCAGAAAGTCTAATAAAGGGTGATTTATGAATAAAGTAAGGCTTATAGGATGAAGTTAAGATAGTTGAGAGCATATTTGGGCAGTGTTTTTTTGAGCCAAATGGCTTTGATGGTGTGGATTTGATAGAAGGGGATGTTCCCTTTTATAATATGGGTGAGGGGAACCTTTGGAAAATATTGAAATATTATTTTAAAATAAAATAATTTTCGGTTTCTAATGGCTCTAAAATGATTTATTTGGAGGATAAGGTAGGGATGGGTCGAAAACCACTCAACCAATAGGTTTTAGATAGGTATTGGTCACTATATTAACCATATCTTCTAGATTTAACTCTTTGTTAATTAGTTTGACATTTACCATGTCTCTTTGTATTGTTATATTATATGGTTAATAAACTTACCATAAACTTCCACGAGAACCTCAAGTGGTTAATTAATGACATATATAATCTTATTTAAGACGTTTGGCAAGACCTTAGATTTTTAAGTATAGAATATCAATTAATAATAAAATCTTTGTTTTAAAAAACACTTTTTTTGTCGATTTTGACAATATTTTCTATTTTGTTTTTGTTAAATTCCTAAAAGCATTTTTTCTTCTAAAAATTCATTTAATCAATCCTAACCTTCCAAATTAACCTATAAAAGTCGTGGATTGCATCAAAAAATATAAATTATATTTATTTTAACATCTATAATACCATTTATTTGATTCTTTCATTAATAAGGAAAATACTGCATCATCAATGTTTAATGGAAAAATTTAATTATTAAATGTATAAAAATTATAAATAAAATACCATTATAAATGAAATATTATTATATTTATAATTAATATTTATAGTCTAATAGATAACATATATAAACCTATGCAAATTGTTTTTTAATAAAAGATATATGCTTTTGTCATTTTTGTATTTACTTTAACTTTATGAATATAAAGTGTCATTATCACTTACAAGTAGATCAATGGGGACCCATAATTGACCCAAAGATTCCCATGGTCGGACATGTATCAGCCAATAGGGTTAGAACACATGTTAGGGTAATTTATTATTATTATAATATTATTATTTGTACCCTTATTCTCCAGATTTACCCTTTAACCATGGTAAGTAAAATATTTACCGAAGTAATTATTCAAAATGTCTAAAAATAAATTTTAAATATTTAAACATTTTGGAACTCCTCATTCTAAAAATGGAATACATTTTTCTAAATTCAAAAAACATAAGTGGCAGAAATTAATTTAAAATTAATTAGCATTTTCAAAACCAAAAGCATGTTTTTATGAAGTAATAACTATCAAAAGATTGACACTTGATTATGTCCAGTTTAAATGTGAAATTAAATAAAATGACCAAAATTGAATTAAATGATAAAAATATAATCTAATTACACTTAAAAATCACTCAATTATATAATTTGTAACAATAAATTAGTTTGATTAAAAAAGTTTTTTGTAATTAAAATTTTGTATTTTGAACTATTCATCCTAAACTGAATGTTTTCAGAAAAATACCAAAAAATCAACCTAATCTAATTTTGATATTAAGAAACAAAAAATGAAGTCAATTTTGGATGTTAAAATTGATAAAATTTCAAAAAGTGGGTATTACTATTCAAAACGGCTAGTTTGATTGGTCGCGATGTGTTAGAATCTCAAAGTTGCGTACAACGCAAGCTATTACATTATTCAAAGTGAAATATACCGTGGAAGCTTAGGGTGTTAAATTTTTATGTACGGATAAATATATCCTTTATAAGTGCATTAAAAATAACTGATAAATATACCATTATAGAACTTTAAAAATCATTGATAAAGCTACCCTTTATCAGTTATTTTATAAGCATGGATAAAGTTACCTTTATCGAAACTTTAAATAGCATTGATAGAGGATTCCTTTATCAAAACTAATACAAGTGATAATAAAGGCTAAATTATTTGAACATATAATAGAGATGATAAAGGTAAAACCTGATGTGTGATGATACACCACACTACATCACTAAAAACAAGTGTAGTGAGCTATAATAATGCACTACATCACTAGAAAATGAAATAAAATTACCAAAATAAGATAAAAATGTTGATTTTAAATGAAATAAAATTTCCAACACAAATACAAGAAAAAAAACACTATTATAGAGTATGTAAAATGTTTTTTATAAAATTAATGTAAATTTTTAATTTAATGTTTGAATTTGAATCATATTGGTCATACCGTGACTTCAATTTAGGTGTGACTTATTTCTACACATCATAAATAACTTATGGATCATTTTCTTAAAGTAAAAAAACTGTGTGAATGTGTTTTCTCTATTTTGAGTATGATAGTTGTTTTTTTAACTAATATTAAAGTTAGTTTTGAATAAAAAGATTCACCTGGAGTGATACCGATCACACTCTAAGTTGCATTGAGATTCAACTGATTCCTATATGTCAAAAAATGACGTATGTATAATTTTCCAAAAGTACAAAAAAAATCTAAAAGATTTTTCTCAGTTTTGAGTATGTAAGTTATTTTTTAACTAAAATTAATGTCAATTCTTAATAAAAAGACTCACTTAGAGTCAAAATAGTCACACCATGTGTTGGACTAAGGTGCAGTTGATTTTTACCGATCCTAAATTACTCATGGATCATTTTTATAAAATATAAAAAAATAAGAATACATTTAGTATATTTTGAGTATGCCTCTTATTTTTTACTAAAATGTCATTTTAAAGAAGAAACACGAACATTGAGCAATACAGGTGGCATCGTGTATGGGGTTGAAATTATTTTGATTCATACATTTCAAAAATGAATTATTAATTAGTTTCAAAAATTAAAAAGAAAATCCAACCAGATTTTCTTAGTTTTATGTATGAGAAAATTTTATATTAAAATGTCTATTTTAAAGTAATAAAAGATGTTTGGAGCCATACCGGTCATATTATGTGTCATACTGAGGTCAGATGATTTCTAAATGTCACATATTACTTATTGATCATTTTCCTAAAGTACCAAAACAATCCAAATGTGTTTTCCCAGTTTTTATTATGTATGTTTTATTTTTCACTAAAATTAATGTCAAATTTTAATAAAAAGATGCACATGGAGTCATACCTATCACACCATGTAACATATTGAGGTGCAACTGATTTATACACATCCCAAATAAATTATGGATCAATTTTCTAAAGTTTAAAAACAATATTAATGTTTTTCCTCATTTTTGTGTATTCCACTAGTGTTTTTTTTACTAAAATATCATTTTAAACTGGAAAGACACACTTTGAGCGATTCAGGTGGCAGTTTTTATAGGATTTACAAGAGACTAATTCATAAATCCCAAAAATGAATTATGAATTGTATATTAAAATTATTAAGACAATATGAGAACATTTTATTGGTTTTTGGTGAGTTACATTTATTTGTATTAAATTTTAAATTTTAAACTAATAATGAACACTTTAACCCCAACCATCCTTGATGACAATGACATATAAACTGTGTTTTTCCTCCAATAGTTATCTCACACACCTGATAACTTCAGTGGATGATTACACACATATTTATTATGACATTTCAGTTGGATTATATTCCTTTTTTATGCTTTAGAGTTTTACATATGTTTCTTAAATAAAACTGGTAGGGAAATTAGAACTTCTAACATATAATGATCTTACAAGTAGATTAATACCCTATATAAAATCACTTAAACAAGTGGTGGAAAAATTATTTCAATAATTCACATGAAAAAATAGAATAATGGATCTAATATTAAGTGAAATGTGTTGTGTGTACTTTTAAAAAATTGTTTTCTAACACAATCATGGCATGACCCTTTTTATAATATATTTCCTAACAATATTACTTTTTTCAAGACAATGCTTCTTATCCTCATCCTCCTGAGTATATAACTCATTATTCAACTCTTCCTCCTCCTCAAAATCAATACCTGACTCTAACTCTACCTCTGAACCTTCCTCCTCCTTCACCTCCAACTCTTACTTCACCTCAACCTTCACCTCCAACTCCACCACTGTGATTTTATGAAAATTTTATTATCTTCAAGTAACCACATCTAAAAAAAAAATTTCCTCCATTATTCATATCCATGAGAAAGAGATCAAACGTAATATATAATCATTCTAACACTAATTCCTTAAACCCCAAATATATTTTGAAATTCATAACTCATACTAGATTAAAAAATAGTTGGTAATCACCTAAATTTGTTACTGACATACATTATGACAAAAAGTTTGCTGCCCACTCATCTATAAACTAATTAATTTTTTATTTTGAGAAACTAGGTTGTTTGACATATTGATAGTACTAATAAACTATATACAAACAAATTATTTTGAATAATATTTAATTAAATATTAATTACCTTCAGAAATTACCTATTAAGGGATGATGAACTTTTCTTGATTTTTTATTTCTATCATAAATTTGAAAATATAATATCCATAATCAATGCCATTATCTTGTTCCAAAATCAATAAAAATATCATCAAAAATAAATAAATTATTTTGAAAGTTTTTTATAATTAAATATTTCTATATATACCTTAATTTGTGTCTATTTGTAGTAATCTAAGAGCTTAATTTATTTACTCACTGACATCATGCCCTGATCCGGCTTGTATTGAGCGACCACCATATCATATTTTTTTTTTATAAAACACATATTGAACATGTAATTCAATGTTTAACTATAAAATATTGATTTTAGTGTATTATATATTCACAATACACATCACATGTGGTTGTTTTCATATCCATGAATTTGATCCATGAAATACATATTTGGGGTGTTTATATTGACTGTTATCATCATATAGTGAATTCTAAAAAAATAATTAAGCAATTAATAAATAAAAATTATATTTTATGTGATTATATTGTAGACTATTACCTTTTCATTATATGCATCAAAAATATTCCACCATATAATGAATTTTTATTATATTCTTCGAGTTATTCATATTTTTTATTCTTAATTGCTTCCTCATTCACAGTATGTTCTAGTGTTGAAATGGTACAAGGATTAAATAATTAAAATGGTGCATCATAAGATCTTCCCATTATATATTTGTGATATAAGTACATTTAAAAAATATAAATAGTTATTAACTTTAATAAATATATTATCTCACTAATTGAAGAGATATATTATGAAAATAAACCTTATGTATGTATTCACAACTCAGAAGCCCAACCATTCATTCTTGAGAATCTCTGTTAGAGGCTCGAGACCAATGAGGTTTTTGAAGGAATATCCATATAATTTTTATTCATATTTAATGTAAGAAATTGTTTAATATTTAAATTTCTTCTCTAAATGATGTTGTAATGATTATAAATGTTTCCCGGGAACTGGTGTGGAGAAGGAACTCTCAGAAGGTTATATTGTTTTCATGATCGATTAACTAGATTTTCTTGATTTGACCTTCCATATCTCTACTGCTTTATCAATCTGTAATATCATACTTCACTTAAGAACTTTTATCATCAACAGTTACATTTTTTCATATGAAATAATTTTTTAATGAAATAGCCCACGTTTCTTTATAACATTAGACATCCATGCTATGAATACTCCAATATCAGCTTCTACCATTATAATAAGAAGATCATCAAGTGGAATAGACAACTCAGTAGTTGGATCGTATGATACCTCAATCCCTAATATCATGTGATCTTTTATGAGGTCTTGATTATGTTCCTGGTCTCTTGGGATATTATACATTGCACCCATCACAACACAGTGGTATGCAGATCTTGATAGAAAAAGTAATATTCAACTGTACCCAATAGAATTTTAGTCGTACAAAGTTATCATAAGTTGTTTAATTCTAATTTAATAGAAATATTAATGAAAACATTTATTACCCTGGGTAGGGTATTCAGTTGGGGGAATGACTAGCCACAAATCTGGGGGGGATCATTTGGTTTATTTGGGGATATTTTCTCCACTGCTAGTTCACTTTGATCCCTTATTATACATTGGTCTTCCAAACATGTCCAAAAAATAATATCTTATAGTGAGTCTATTTGTGTCTGAAATTGACTTTCCATATTATATGTATCTTCATGTGGTTTTATATTCTTAAAATATGTTCCAGGATAGACTCAATAACCTAATCATCTAATGTGACCATATTGTTCAGGCAGCTTCAAATCTATTGTAGTAGATTTTCTTCTGGCATGGTTATTACCGATTCTTGTGTCTAAACCATATATAAAATATGAACATAAATAGTTATTTGTTTTTAATATTGTTTCAAATGATAATGAATTAATATTATGTTGTACATACACAGGCTTCCCATATTTTTTTTTGTTTTCGTCATCCAATTTACCAACTTTATTTACATGAGCCACCTTCCATAGCACATGATGTGAGGTGGAAGTGGATTCATATTTTTAATGATGAATCTCTATATAAACAAAACTAACACATGTTGTTTAATTTTACATAATTAAAAATATATTTTGAAATTAAAATAGATACCTATTTCTTCTCTAATGAAGCGTACCCCAAACATCCTTTGTGATAGGGGTACGTTGGTTTTGATGCATGTTATTTATTTTTAGAACTCCTTTTCTATTTCATAAAATAAATTTTTTGAATCAAGTTTGTTAAAATAAATAATTTCAAATAAAATATTATCGACAAAAATGAACCCGAAATGATTTTTCATTACAAATATTGATGAATGTAGTCCATGTTTCCTTTTTATAATGTGTGCATTACAAATTCATGTGTGGGGATTTATTTTCTCATCAGCATCCCTATGTTGTAACTTTGTTATATTTTTCAAAAATCCTCTATGGGGTTTTAAAGTGTCCATTAAGACAAATTTCGTATGGAAATATTCTAAAATAAATAAAGTCTGTAAGGAATAATGAAGATTAAATCAGTGGTTCATTATATGATTTTTGAGTAAAATAGATAAAGATTATTGTAACATTTCCATTATATTTTTCCAAAGTATTTCCGTCATTTCAGGTTGGATGCAACACCATGAGTCAATATCAATTGAAAAATTAATCCATTCGGTGATCCCAAGATAACTAAATAACATTGAATTTTTTTGGGGTTAATTGGTTGGTTCTGTTGAATAAAACTAACCTCAAATTTTATACCCTGATTGTTTTCATTGATAATTTTCATCAAATATGTGATTATGTGTTGTTGTTTTTTTCATCAACATGTTGTTGATCCGCTAATAATTTTGTAGTTTCATCATTAACAGTCTATTCTTCCTTGAGATTGGTAACATCATCATGTTCAGATAACATTTTCTTCATGAGTAGTCAAACATTTATTTATTTTGGAATAAAAACAATACAATACACTCCATGAATAAAATTCTACAATAGCATGCATCTTCAATAAAAATTGTTACTATCTTGGATAGAGATATAATACTTTAATACTACCGTAAAACTAACCTCCACAACCTTTATTAAATCCATCCTTAAACGCTTGACTACCTTCCATCTCTTGACTGCAGATTAGACTCCCTATTTCAAACTATACATCCACCCAACATTGTGGTTCCAAAGTTCATTGATGAAATACCACCCAAATATTTAATAATTCAATTTTTTTATACATATCATTCATCTTTTTTGGACATCCACCATTTCTTCTTCAACTATTATAACCAAAATTCATCCCATAATGTGTACTTGTGATAATTTTGGATGAATACTACACAGTGTAGTTCAAAAAACATAGAGGAGATTGGGAATGTGTCTCAAGAAACAAAATAGAATAATAACTATTCATGGGATGAAAGTTGATATTACACTAAAGTTCATAAATAAATTAAATAAAATTATATTTATGGATTACAACATATTATATTACAAAATAAATAGAATAGGAATTAAATTCCATATAAATTCCACTCATACTCATTTTATTCCACTTATAAACATTTATTGTTTGCTAATTACTTTGAAATATTTCTTTTTTTGGAAGTTCTTATAGAAGATACAAGCTTTTGGTGGTATTGGTGTTAGTAGGATGGGTGTACTTGACAACCAACCATTTTTCCAAGATTCCAAGAGAAAGTACCCTGAAGATGAATTTGAAAACAGGGATGGAGAGCTTTGCTCATTATGGGAGGAATACCTTTGAGAGTCAGAATGCAACCATTTTAAATTTGATAAGGGTGAAGGGGAAGAGAATAAAAATGCATTTTTGGCATGTTTTTATTCACAAAAAATGAGCAACACAATTATTTTCAAGAGGTCACTCATTGTATTATTATTCTTGTCCAAGTATGCTAAACTACGGAGTTCTGATAGGACCAAATGTGACCACACTCAAAATAAAACTATGTTTTGATGAAGTGTTGTCAAAAGTAACCAAGTGAGTCATATAAAATAATGCATATCAATAAACCCAAAAAATTCATTCTTTATGGGTTGATCAATTTTTTGGTGTCATTTTTTGTGTTCTTAGGAAGTAGTAAATCTGAAGGATGAAAGACTAAAAGACTTGAAGAATGATTTGGGAGATTTAGTATTCAAAGCCATGGAAACTAATTTGATAGAAATTAATGTATATAATTTTGTGAGAGGTATCTAATCAAGGATATTTAAAGACACAATGATAAGAGGAAGGATAAATTGAAAGTGGGTGTCCAATCCATCATCAAGATATTGAAGTAAATAAAGAATATGAGGATATATTAAATAATCACAGTGATGGTAAGTTTTACTGTAGTATTTAATTATTATATATCTATTTAATATAGTAACAATTTTCAAGTTAGATGCATGAAATTGTGGAATTTTATGCATGGAGTGTATTTTATTGTATATCAATATTACTAAAATTAATCCTTATTTACAGAACCTTATTTTCAAATCCCATGGTCCTTTTTTATGAAAAGTTATTTATGTTTGTTTTTACTATTATGTTTTGTATGTATCTTTCACAATAGTATATGAAGATGCAGTTCATGTGGTCTCTTATGAAAAATAAAACTAAAATACATCATATTAATTATATAAATATCTTTAAAATGACTATATACATCTAATATAATATCTCAGTGTTTAAATCTACCACATATTACATCTATCATATCTAGGTGTATCAATACATATTAACTTTTAGGAAACCTTCACTTTTAATTTAGGAATATATGCCCACTTGTACCTACCACTATTGTATAAAATTGGCACTGATTACTATTTTACCATATGTTTACTGATAGAGAATATTGAGTTTAATAACATTATGTATTAGTTATAATACCAATACGAGATGAAATATATGATACTCATAAATAATGAATCAGAAACTTCTGTATCCTAAGACCATCAACAAAGAGTATAATATACTAGGATTATACATATCACTATAGAAGAACACTATCTAAAATAATCCATAGACTAATCATCAATAAATAATCAACCAATCATATTTAATTACCCATTATAAAAGAAATTTCTCAAAATTACCATTGGAGGTTCCCCAAATAACAACATCGATAGAAACATTTCACATCAAAGAGGCAATAATGATTAAAGTGTTATAAGAACCTATACGGATGGAATCCCTCAAAAAGTCTCATAAATTGAGGAGGAATTGGAATAACTACACTCTAATGGTCTGGAATAAATGTATCTCACCCCACCTACATTCTACATAACTTCAATCTACTTAATGACTCCTCACCTTACAATTTTTGACATTTTTTATTCCACCATATGATCCCTCCAATAACTTACATCCCTTTAAAGGGTGATTTTTTGACCTTTTTATCAGTATTCCACTTGTATTTTTTACTTTTATAAATGAAAAGAATATATTCAATAAATATATTCAATGAAATATTAAATGTATTATTGTGTTATATTATCCAAAAAACATAGAAGAACCATTGATACTATATGTTCCCATCATTGAAAATTACACAACATAGCTTGAAGTTGATCTTCAATTACCTCTAGGATATGATGATCTATATAATTTATAACATAAAAAGGATGTTCATTGGATCCTTACTATGGAGATATAGGGGTCATAGTGGTGACATATTCTATACTAATGAAGAGATTCATATAATTATATCCCTCCCAAAAATAGTATTTTTTTTCACAAATAGGCACAAAATAGTATATATTAAACATGAACTTCCTACCCCTCTCACTCATTAATATCATTTTTAATAAGTATTTTCATAATTTATATATAATTTTAAATATGTTAGAAGAATTTTTTAATATATAATTATGAAAAAACTAACAAATAGTATCAAAAAATGAGGTTACTAAATAACCTCAATCAATTAATTAGTTATATAAACATAATCATCACTAATAAGTAAATAAAAATGAAATATTTATTTATTATTCATGTTTCAATTAATAAAAATTTATTATTGATTATAGAAAAGAAATTAACAAAGACCCATAAGAACTTGAAATTTCATACATTCTTACCGATTCCAATCTATCAACTCCTAAATACGAGGCATGAGACTCTAGAAGATAGGTTAAGAAAAAAAACTAAACATCATATAGTAACTAAAGTATGAAACATAATTATGTTTTCTAGAAATATTTATAGAATAATTCATATGTCATGAAAATTTTTTGTTCTGGAAATAATAAATAACAATATCCCTAGTTTCATTGTGATTCCATTTTGTAACATTTTTGACCTAATATACCCAAATAGATTCCAATTCATGTCAACACATCCCCTCAAACACACTTCCCAATCAATAAAGTCATGTGTAAATGCTAAGGGGTATAGATAAAAATTTTGAGAAATGGGTTAACCTCTTCAAGGATTAACTAAGAAAAAATAGATCATACCATAAATCTAGCATTAGCTTTGTTGTGTCATGTGGTGACAATTCGATTTTATTTATCTATATAGGCCCATACACATATATTGGCTGACCTTACCATATGAAAACATCATTCCCTTTCTTGGAAACCGTTTTTATGGAGGAAAAAGATTAAATATCACCTCTTGTTGTATTTTAGGGGTCAGGAGATGAGTTTTAAGGTTCGGCATGGTTATGAACAGTGAAATAACACAAAATGCGTAACCCAAAAAATCAAACAACGATACAGGTAAAGTAGAATATAGAATACATTTTATTCTACCCTTGATAAATATGAGGGAACATAGTGGAGTTTCACCAGTACCATAGATGTTCTGTGAGAGGTTTAGAATCATGAGTGACTCAGTCCTAGTTAGGGGTCTTTTATGTAGATCTTGGACACTTCTAATAGTGATTTTCAAAGAAGCACGAATAACGATCCATTTTATCTATGCTAAATCGATAAGTGTGGATAGAATAGATATTTACTGGTGCTTTTTACCAATGATAAAGATCGATCATAATCTATGATAAAAATGTACTGATAAATATTCCTTTTACCTATGTTAAAACATTAATGATAATAATGTTTTTATAATTATAATTATTTAAATAAATTTGTTATCATTTTCTATTTATTTACAAACATATAATTATTTATTTATAATTATATAAATTCTAATTAAAAAATAATTATTTATTTCTAATAATTAATAATATATAAATTTATAGATATATTAAATATAAATTTTTAGATTTATTTATTTGTAAATATATTTTTAACATTATTATTTGATATATAATCTTAAATACATGTATTTTAAAAATGAGTGAAATTGAATAATTAAAAATTATTCGCACCTTAAAAATATTTAAAAAATGGATATGTATTATTAATTAAATATAAATTACTATGAAAATCTAGATATATATATATATTTAATTGGATGAATACATATTGAAAATTCTAAAACATAGTAAATAAATAAATAAATATAAATAAATAATACAAAATGAATAAATTCAAAAATAAAATAAAAAATAATTTTTTTTTAAAATTTAATACCCTAACTGTAATAGTATTTTAAAAAAAATTTACCTATTAAAAATATAATATATTAAATTTCTTATATAGTAATTAAATTCTAAAATATACTAAATGTTGAATAAATTACCGCAATATTAAAAGTTTGTGTTTCTATATATTCTGTAAATATATTTGTCGGTGCATTTAAATATATAAATGAATTAATTAAATATATATACATATATATATTTGTGTGTGTGTGAAATCAATACAACACCCAATATTTTATATATGTTATATTGAAAAATAAGACAACATTAAAAATTAATACAACATTAATATGTGGGTAATTAAAATTTTATTCATTTTATATATATTTATATTTAATATATATTATTTAATACTATTTATAATTAATATACATATATATATTATAATTATTCATATTTATTATTAAATTTTTCATTAATAAATGTTTGAATATTTATGTAATTTATTAATTTTTATATTTTTTTGTTTCATTATTACAATTTATTCATTTTATATATCAATATTTAAAATATAATATTTATTAATATTTATAAATATTTATAACCAATTTATATGTATATCATTTTTATTCATTTTTATCAATTAATATTTAATTTATAAAATGTTTCATATTTTTTTTAATTTACTCTATCTAAATGTTTATTTGTTTAATTATTTCATTATATATATATATATATTTAATATATACTATTTAATAATTTTAATAATTTATATATATGTATATTCAATTTATTCATTTTTAATAATAATTATTTAGTTTATTAAATTGTTAATTTTTGTATTTGTTTAGTTATATAATTTTATTCTAGACCATTATTAGTTGACAAAAAAAGTATTAATAAAGGATACCCTTAATCAGTGCTATAAAAAGCATTGATAAAGTATATCCTTCATTAGTGGTAAAAATAATGCGCTGATAAAGAGTAATATTTATGAGATCGGATAATGATTAACATTAATATCACATTGTACTAGTGTTGAAAAAATCCAGTGATATTAAAGGCGTGTTTTTTAGTAGTGAATGATTAAAACACCTTCTATTTGAAAAATAAAATATATAGAATTTATTGTCCAGAAGCATGGTTGTTTATTTAGGAATATTCATTCATTATTGATACGTGGGTTCTCAAGTAGAAACACATTGGATGGCCATAAAGAAAGTAGTTTTTTTTTCACTTTTCCATGAATTCTATTAGGCTCAACAAGTGTTCTTGATATGAGAACGTCTTAGCTTGTACTGACATATCACATGTAAAAAACAGAGTATGGATAACATTGGAAGATATCATTGGACCCTAGTTGATAATTTCAATGTTACCCTAGTCATTTGTTGGGATCATTTGTTCAGTTAAAGGGGTGATAATTTAAATACATTGTATCAGGTATACACCTACGTTTGTGATGATGTACAACAACACAACTGGCTGTTTGGGTAAAGACATTATCAGAAGCCAATTTAATATTTTTGTGACGTCCCTCTGAGAAATTATTATGGTACATTAGTTTATAGGTATCATGATATTGTTCATGAAATACACCATCCATCTTTGATGATTATTTTGAAAAATGTTGGCCATAAGTGGATCGACCTACATCTTTCCTGTTTGGATGATTGTGGCTGGGAAATTTTTTTTCTAGGAACACTATTATGATAATAAAGGTTGGAGGTGAATGTCAGAAGTACATTTTAGGGAAATATTTCATTGTAAGTTTCATCTTGGTTAATCAGAATTTAACCGTTTCACTCAATGGAGGGTTCTGTTATGTCCACTAATGTAATTGGGATTCTTAGTTCTGGAAATCATACTGGGAAACCTGTTAGAATTTTTAGTCTATGCGTTGAAGGGATATTACTATAGTGTGGAGTAATATAACTTGGAGTTGGATGTTAAGTACTCGAACCCATATGCATTATGTTTATGGGATTTTAATCCGTAGGATTATGAGTAAATATTTTCTTATGTAAGACAGAATCAGGTAATCTTTGTCTTAGGGTTTTATCTTGGAGTATGAGTGTTTTATAAGGTTTCTATTACTGATGTACCATAGGTATAAATTGATTCATGGTTGTGCATTTAATATTTGGAAAAGAAATTCGACCATTGGGATGACACTTCATGACCCAAGAATATTTGGTGTTGTATTTAGGGTTTCCCCAATGCTTCTTGGGGATGAGAATTTCTAGCGTGGGGAGATTGTAGTGTCCCATGTTTTTTGACTAGAGGGAATTTCCTAGGGAATATGACTATTCAGTTTGGTGGATGGTCCATTCCTTAAACTGAGAAACATAATATAAATAAGATACTTGTAAGACATAAATGTGTTTTTTATACATGGTTTAAGGCCCAATGGGTGGTTCATGTGTTCTGTTGTGTTTCAGGAGAATTAGGCTATGAAACCCAAAAATTGGGAGATGCTACAAATGGTGCATGACTTGACCAAAAAATGTAAGGCAGACCCAAGTTAACCATGTGGGTAGTGAAAAGGGGCTGAAGGTGTCAAGCGATTTTTGATAACCCTGTGATTGGAGTTTCAGGTACATTCCCATTATTGATAGTTCTTGATATTTGGATTTTGTAAGGGCTACCCATGGTTAGCCAAACTGTGTGGCCAGCCTATTTGAGGGGGTTCCTTGGGTTTTGAATTAAACATGGTTGGTTCAAAATTTGGAAAACCATGAAGCCAAAAATGTTTCTTAATTAATGGGGATAAATTTACCATTTTACCTCCTATCCTTATTTATTTTACCCACCTACTGTCTTTCTCCTTCGTATAGAGTATGAGAAACCGCTTGAGCTCCCTCTCCCCCCTAGGCTTCCATGTATCACCTCAGTCTGTTTTCATAATCGACCATCATTGATATCCTTGTATATGTATGAGTATGATACTTTTTAATATTTAATCTATAATTTTTTAATCCTTTATTGGTGGAGTTATTTTTGTGTAAGATAATTCTCCCAATTTTCATGGTGTTTGTCTGTTTCATCTATTTCTCTTAAACAAGGCCAAGTCAAGCAACAATATTGGATGTGTTGGTAATCCTAGGCTTGAGGTAGGTGTCATATAGATTTTCCCTTAAATTATTACCACTTATAAATTATGCCATTATGGTGTGTGCAAATATTTTTATGTGATTCCTCTTAAATGAGATAATTAAATTAGAGAACCCAACACCTTATATCTAGTAGCCTTTGTATATTAAATGGGAAGTACTATTGGACATGAACCTCAATTTTGAATCTCCCTCAAAGGTGTGCTACTAGAATTACTTTAATTAATTAATGTTTTCTAATAAAACCCCTCATTTATGTGTGTTGTCTTAAAAAATGTAACCCTAAACTATGTTACTACTTTGTTGGAAAACCATATCCTAAATGGTTATGGACTACTTATTATGGAACAACATGATGATTCTGAATGGAATTCATGTTAGCATGGCCCATATTATACAAATTCATGTATGATATTATCTTTATTGGGTAGTCCACCTGGCCATAATACTATAATCTAATTCATGGAATTCCTTAATAATTGAATGGACCAGTTAATGTATTAAATGACATGTTTTGGGTGTTTTCATATTTTAGTGTCCTTTTTATGAGTTATAGAATGCATAAGTACTTAGAATTTTATACTCGATAAATTGAAATGGTAAAAGGATGTACCCACTTTGAATAGAAGTGATATGTGTTATGCCTTAGTTATAGACATGACCATCACTGTTTATAAAAGTAAATGTTTAAATAATTATTAAATTCATGAATGTCAAGATAGATACATGGGATTTCATATACAGATCACCATGGATGGGGTCATCATGATTTTTAATATGAATTCTTTAATGAATAATACATATGTTTGGAGTGATACATGGTGTTCCATGCACGATCTCACCATGTGCTTTTCTTAACTCCTTATGATTGATACTATTTTCTTAGGGGAGGTGATTTGGATAGGCTTAGTGAATAGATAGTTATACCAGGACACGAGTGATATTTTTTCCTCTTTTTGAGATGCTAGGCATGGGCACAGAGGATTAATTTCTACACTATAATGAGAGTAATACTTCAGATCCCATCTATGTATCTCCTTAGATAGACTCTGATAGTGATGGGTATTTATAGTTCCCCTCGAGATATAGTTGGGATTCTGTTTGTGGATAACTTTAGATGGTATCAATGTTCTTCTTATTAAATTATAATGATGGCTTAAATATTAAATAATTTTATTACATAGCTATTATGCTAGAATAGGTCTTCCAAGACAAATAACATGCTAGGATTGGTCCATTTATTGCTAATTTTTCAAGATTATCCATACCATGTTTTTACAGGTTCACTTATGATCTAATGAACTTTGATTTAGGAAAAAGAAGGAATATTTATTCAAGTGTCCATTATAAATACGTTTCAAATTGTTTTTTGTTAATTATTTATTTTTATATCATACTTGAACATTGATACATTTTATATTCACGGTCCATATTATGATGTAGACACTTTTTTTAATGTCCAACTTAGTATATCTCACACCATACTCAGGCGTCCATTGCACTGGGGAACCTGAGGACACCTCATTAGTTGAAGGATTGGGGTCCTTAGTTGTGATTTCAAGCTTGTACCTATGATTTTGGCACATGGGACTGAGCCAGATCAAATGATGATCATGGAGATGTCCATCAGTGTTTTTATTATTAAATCCAAATTATTAAATTTATATATTTTCTCTCATTCAATATTCTTATTTCTTAAATTATGTATCATTACATGGAAATGCATACATAGAAAGAATTTTTTAATTTTATATTTTATCAATTGTTAAACTTATCTTCCATAACATTTCATTTCATTTATACTGGTTCTGCATTTGGTTGATTACTTATTTTCTCTTATACCATTGTGATACATTGATATTGAGGGTATAGTCTCCCCATCATAGCATCATTGTACCCTCACTGCTACTCGACAACCTCTGGAATACAAGGAGTCACACTTGACACCCTATGGTGATTGGTCCAACTATTAGTTTAGTATTCAGCCAGGCCAGGATGTTACATAGTCAAAAAAACACATTTGACTCATAAAAATGGATGATATAGTCCATTTAATTTCTAAATAAATGTTAGATAATTCCATATCAAGAGGTATAATATCTATGCATTAACACATAAAAACCCTCCTAATATATTCCCCTATGATGGAATAGTCCAAAACATTATTGAAACATCCCATGGGATGGGATAGTCTATTTACAAATCGACCAATGTCTAAAAAATTCCACTATAGAAATTGTTTGTCTAGATCAACCGAGACACACAGCTATAGAAGATATAATAATAACATAGTTGATATATAATAAAATTGAATGATCAAAAATCATTTCAAATTTTGAATGTATCATAATCATCACAAATCTAATTGATAGAAAACATAAATAAGTGATCCATAGGGCTACTTATGAACTCATCATTTAATCAAACAATGAAATATACCTCATAGGAGTCACACACACACACACACACACACACACCATATTTTCAACATAAAAAATTGTCCTTATAGTATAAAAAAGAAACACCATGTGTTGAATAAAAAAAAAATATATGCGATTCACACAAACACACAAACAACATGTAATCAAAATTTAGACACTAGATGACCTGTAAATGAAGATAGAAAAAACAAGACCTATAAAGAGCTAGCCACAAATGGCTAAGTAACAATCCAAAACAGAAGGTCTAGTATTCACAATGGAACCTTTTCATTTTATTTTTCATATTCGTTTTATTTTTTAATATTGGGAATTAAATAAAAAATTATTCATGAAATTAGGTCTCTCATTTTATGTGACTCGATCAATCAATTTTGAAGTTTTAAATTTATATCATATCATAGTTATGAATTAAGGGAAACTTTCCCAAGGAGTTGAACATTATATGGCATGTAAATGATGATAATACCATATGTTCCTATAGATATAACTTCCTACCTAAAAAGATAGTTCTCTATCCAAGAATGCTTCAAAACTATATCCAAGTCACACAAGTCCATTCAGCCTCCAATAATAAGCAAAAGTTTCTAACCAAGTAAAAAAGTCTTAATTATATAATTTTGTAATTAATTAAAATAATAAAATATTCTTAAAACAATTTTAAAAATTATACATATATGATGGTGTTACTAAATGTCCCTTCCAATATTGAACATCACTAAAAACCTAATGATGTTTCATAACATTCATTCCATATCATTCCGAATAAATCCCTATTACGTGGAAAAAACATTGACAAATTTAATATAATTAAATTTGATCCTTAGAGGAAACAAACCAAGAAATATTCCTTATTATAAATTTTTTTCCAATGGAGATTGGCCACACCCCACACACTTTCACTTCTAATATGAGAAAAATTACTAAAATAATTTCATTGACAAATGGCCAATTTCACTCATGTTAAAAAAAACCAAAAAAAATATTTCCATGAGACATACATAAATTTAAACACCAATATAAAATATTAATTCCTCATCATAGGACATAATATATCAATTTGGATCTAAATACAAACCATTCTCATACAATAATACCCAGACACATTGGCATTGTCATCCGATTCTCTATCCAGAATCTTAACGGATAAAAATAAATGAATGAGAATATAAAGAAGGGGGCAGATTCATTTATAAAAATAAAAATGAAGGATTTAAATATTTTAAACATACAATAGAAACCATATTTGATAAAAGAAATGATGATCCACTATCATAGAAGGAATATGGATTCCATGGTCAAATAAAGTCAATTAATATCACAGGTATTCACAAAAAAATTGAGTCTAGATCTGCCTTAGAACATGGAGATCCCATATAGGAAGGATATGTGAAGTGAGAAATTGGATTTCATGGAAAAAATTGAGTAATGGAAGGTTAAATTTAGGGGGCCAAAATTACTAAAAAGTATATAATTCCTCTCACATAAAACCATTTAGCACATCGCATAAGCAAGATGATCAAAATCCATCAGCTATTTAGTGAGAATTATTTTCTAGTTGGATTACTACCTACCCCATTGACTAGCCATTACTGTCTCATCAACTAATTGGAGATTTTTTATCGGTATCATGGCCTCTTCCCATCAAAGTTTCTAGCCAAAATTAAAAATATAACAAAACTAATACATCATCCTTCATTCAGGTTCTGAGTCTCCCACCACGATTCCCTTTATTTCCAAAACACTCTTCATGGGAGGTCGTAATTAATGAATATCTTGTCGACACACTATTTTCCGAATGATCAACCCCCCAATGTGAAGAAATATAATTTCCTCCAAAATTCAATGATAATAATGACATGTATCTGTAAAAAATGAATGATAAAAAATTTTGGAAGGGAAATGGATATTAGATATTTTACTAGCTGAATAAATAGAAAATTCAATCCTTGATGAAGAGAATGAATTTTATATTACTATGTGGTGGTCTCTACAATTTAAAAAAATTATCCACTACACTATGAAACATAGTTGTAGGTTATGATGTTTTTTTATTTCATTCTTGTAATCAAATAATACACATTTTAAATATATTATTTTTTTCTTCCTTCTCTCTCATTTTATCCCCTTGTTGTCTTATTCATTTTGATCCCATTTGATTAGGGGAATGATTCACTATCATGGGGACTATCCTAGGAGAGTAATCGAGTTTTCAAAACATTTTTTCATGTTTTGATGTTTTTTATTTATTCCCATCATTGGGTTGATTCTAGGATTACCGGTAGTGATAAAGGTTACCCTAATTATGATTATCTAAGGATTTAATTATTATTCAATATATATTTTCCCATTAATGAATGAGGTCTGTTGTTTACATTACTACATTGATTTCATTTTACATAAAAACCCATGTAATAAGAACATGATCACAAATACTATGGATTGAATTCATTAAGAAGATATTAAACAAATAAAGACAATTAAGGATCTCTCTGTGTGATTCATTTGGGGGGAATTTACATTATTTCTAATAATTCATTTTGTCTATATTAATTATATTGTAATTTAATATTTAATTTTAGGATATATTTAAATTTTAAAACACTCATAATTTCATTGAATTCAAAAAACATAGAACACAAAAAATATATAATAATTAACAAGAAAAAAAATTGATTGACTTTGAACAATCCTCAAGTGAGATAAACATAGTCAGACATTATGATATATTAAAAAAATTGTATCATTTTGAAGTGTTATTTTTCAATTTTTCATAAAATTTGAATCCTTTTTAGGGATCAAATCATCCCTTATTTCATGAGTACATTTCCATTTTGTAATTTTTTTTCAATTTATAAAAACTAGTTTGTATGTTTTTACTAATTCAATGGATAAACAAACCTACACATTGATGAAACAATTTATTTATTTCATATTAATTAGAGGATATCTCAAATGTATAGTTTTTCCAAGGACTAGTTGATAAAAATAACCTATTACCTTAAACATTACCCTAAGCACACAATATTTAAAGTGTTAGAACATGAATTAACTAATCGTTAAAATTTCATACAAGAGTTACATGAAGTAGAATTTAAGGTGTAAGAATTTAATCTCTTATTTCCTCAATTTTTTTCCATTAAATTCTAGAGGTTTATGACATACTTGAAGATCATACCTAATGAAATTCTCATGATTCCAATTTGGAACATTAATGAATATCTATAGGGGAATCAAGAAGATGATTATAAAGATAGTAATCTTATGGGATATGAATTATATTTTGATGAATTTTTGAAATAAATTTTAAATCTTGAAATATGACATTAATTAACATCATTAAGGAAGAAATATCAAAACCCTGAAATCATTATATAAAATTGGATAAATAAACCTTCCTAGATTTTTAATTTGTTGAAATACTTGAGGATCTTTAAAAACATCCTATACAAATTACCACTCCATTCCATGGTTCACTAATCATTGAAGAATAAATTTAAGTCAAACCATATAAGATATTAAATCCTTTCTATCACCCAATTTCAAATTATAAAAAATGTATAATAACATCATGACACAAGTAAACAAGACACAGTGGTTAATTTACCACATGTTGAGAAAATTAAATAAATATCATCAATAAGTATCAAATAGTTTAGTATTATTAGAATCTAGTGACTTACATGATTCATAAATTACATTTAATAATAAGAAATAAAATTTAACATTCTAGTATGGAAATTATGATTTCATCTATTATGTCACTAAAGTCAATATTATATCCTATAATAGTATCCTATAGAAATGAAAACATAATAAATGGTGAGATAATATACTTAGTAATTGAAGGAACAAAATATAATCTATCAAAGAATAATTAAAGAATGAGTAATAATGTAGTGAAAATAATTAATCAATTATGTTGAATACAAAATATCCGAATAGGGGAATATATCCTTGGATGAGATAAAAACAGAAATAAACACATGGATAGAAGTTACTAGTTTTATAATAATGGAGTACATAATGTCAAAAATTATAATATTACCATCAAGGACTTGGGCCATGAAATCATGCATAAATGTTTAGGGAATATGGAAAATAACCAAAATAAGTTATCTTATGAGACCCACTCATGAATTAAGTGTTTAAAATTGGTCCCTTACTATTAAATACTAAGTCCAATGAAGTAATAATTTGAATAAAATAGATTAAAACTCAATAAATTATCAAAATAAACATTTATATTAAACAAGAAGCATACACAATATTAATTTTTTCATCACTCAATTACAAGATAAAATTGATCATTTGACATCAAGAGTAATATGTTAGATGATATCATTAGAGTATTTCCCAATTATATGAGGAAATTAATTTAACGATGTTAACATATTTATAAATACAACTAAAATAATATTTGGACACTTCCTGAGGAAAAACATTATCATACGAGAATCATTTATTTATATTATAAAAATTGTATTTTAAAAAACTAATGGAAACATGTAAATAAAACTTCATGGAAAAATATTCTCATAATATTGGACAAATTTATTCATGTGTTAAATGATAAAAAATGTTTTATTGACAACATTTATAAAAAGTAACTCATTCAGATAAATAAAATAATTTTTTTAATAAAATGTTTTATAGAATTCCAAACATAGGTTAAAATAAATTTAATATATCATTGGGGGAAAACAAAAAATTCATGAAACCATTTTATGGAAAATATGTACATGGAATAAAAAGATTATTGATTGATTAGAAATATGTAGTTAGTTTTCTATAAAATTATCATTTTCAAACTTTGGAGTTCTATGATAAAAAGAATTATTACTAAAACATGTAATTTATAAAAATATCTACTGAATAATAAAATAAATATTATTTTGGAGATATATATAAGATTTCATCATCATAAAATATGAATGTATGAAAAATCTAGGTAAAATTAAATATTATAAAATAAAATCCCAACATGAAGGCTAACTTGCATCATATGTGCATTTATCCACCTATATAATATATTGGAATTTGTTATATTTAAATGAAAAATCATATTAACAACTATAATAGTATTTATTTTTTACTTATAATATCTTAAAATTTGTTCATTAATAATCTATCATTTACATCTTCATTTCATATGTTAACCGAATCCTTTATCTAGCATGTTTGGATTCTACAGTTATAGTATTTAAATCGTGATTATGGTTAAATAATCCGAAAAAAATTAATCATGATACAATTATCATATTTATTAATTGAATATATATTTATAAAAATCCATAAAATTAATAGATTGAAAAAATTTACTACACCGTTAATGGATATGTTTATCTGAATGTAGGAATGAATATTGTTTTTTCTAATAAAAAAAATTAAACAAAGAAAAGTAATATTTTATGATTAAAAAATAATAATTATATATTATATTTAATATATATTTATTAAATCCATAAATATATCTATAAATTTGATGTGGTGGAGGAAAATGAATCATATCACTACATGGAGGTTGTAGTCCACACGTACAAACAAGTGATACATTAATTTCTTATTTGATATAAATGAGTTGGAAAATGGGTTTCCCAAAATCATAATATAATATTAGTAAATTTTTTAAAGTATATTCATGTTTTTAGGATGCATATAATGGATTTATATTATTTACAAGATGAAATATTCTTTGAATTAGTTAGGTAAGATAATTACAAATCATTTGACAGACTATAATTAGATTACAATTTAAGCCACATTATTTTCATAGGATAAGGAAAGTAGATCCTGAATTAAGTCAAGGGTTAAAATATAGTTTTTGGGTTATTATTGGGTAATCTATATGGCCAAATTTTTGAGGATAAGGGTGGATAATTGGTTCCCATTTATAAGTGAGGGGTGAGACACACATAGAAATACAGATTTGCCTTAAACAATATGAAGTCATTTTCAAGTGGATTTGGCACCAATTGGAAATTAATTCAATGTTAATGTTTTAGGAGGTTGATATATTCTCATCCAATAATATTTAGACATGTATAAATTGAATATTACTTATCTATTAGTTTTACACCCCTGTAAAAACATGTTAACTATAACCATCATGATAAATTTTTATTGTTGTAATCTAAATTATGAAAAAAATATGTCGAATATTTTATAAAATATTAATTATTCTTATTCAATATATGGATTCCATTTTATATTATTTTATGTACATAATTTTTAATAATTAAACTGAATATATGATCATAAAATTCCATGAAACCCATATTTATAAAAATAATAGTATTAAACAGAAAAAATATTTTAGATAAAAATAAACTATAATTTTGAATCAAGTGGAATAAATTTTATTATTTTCTAAAAAATAATATTAATTTATAATTCAATAAATTTTTTAATATTTAATGAAACTTTTAAAGCCCTGAATAAAAGAGATTAACTATCATTTTTTTTATTTGAACAAATACATTGCATAGATTTCAAAATATTACAAAGATATTTCAATGTGAAAAATTACATTTCTACATAAATAATATTAATGCATAAATTTATATTATTTCTATAAAAACGGTTTCAAAAATATTAATTTTATTCATATAAAAATATAATTCAATAACAGTGGTAGTATATTTTAAAATTGTTTTTGTTAACTATTCACTAAATATATATTATATCTGAAAAATATCAAGAATTAAAACTAAGATATTTTTGACATGATGAATTAAAAAGTAAAATTAATTAAATTAAAAATAATTTAAAATTTTTTATAATTAATATTTTAATCACATTATTGAGTAAATCAATGTCTAATTTTATACATATCATTTGAATGAAAAATATTATTTACCAAATTTGAACCTCTAATGTGACATTTACTCTCTGAAAAAATACTTATTCTTTAGAATTTACATATTATCATCTCATTAACATATTTTCTAAGTTATTTATAACTACCTAATTAGGTTCCTAATATTCTTCTTTAATTTTTGGATTTATCTAAAGTATTTTCATGAAACAAATCGTTCAATTTTGTAATACTTGTTCTATAGTTTTATGATTAACACCCCAAGACTCCATGTTATTATTTTTGGAATATTTTTTTATAATGTAAAATATGAAACATAAATTTAATATTATAGAACATGGAACAGTAATATTGGATTATGATACATGAAACAATATGTTGGCATGCATTACACACAACACAAGGAAATAATAAAAGTATGTACTATGCACAATAAGGAGTTGTAAGAAAATAAAATATATTATTAATATTATTAATTAAAATGATATCTATCATCTAGAATTTTTAATGAAATTTATAAAAAGTATAAAAAAATTTAGGGAATAGCTTTTACATATTATTATTTAATTTTTTGGTGACCAATTAATTATAAATGAATATAGAAATCAATTATAATGGAAATGCATTAAAAAAAATTTATGCACAAAATGAATTTTCTATTAACAAATTAAATTAATTACTATTAGACGATGATAAAAGTTAAATTTTTATATTATATATTCTATAATTTTTTTTCATTCGTCACATATACTTTATATGCCTAAGATAGTAACAAATCTAATTTTATGTATAAAAAGATGTATTTTTATTAAGTTAAATTTTCCATCTTTTAATAGTGAACCAATATTACAAGTAAAGTTTTTAATTTTTTTAAATGTTATACGTAAAAATAAAAATCAGTTTTTAAATAAAAAATTTAAAATTAGATTAAGGTGACCTTTTGGTATTTTATGTGAAGTTTCCATTTTTTTGATGAATAGTGAAAAATAGTATGATTTAATTAAAAAATAATTTTTTTATAAAAAATATATAGTGTTAAATTATATTTTTAATTATTTTTCTATCATGATTAGATAAATTTTAAATCTCTTAAGAAAATTTAATTCATTGGAATAATTTTTATATGGAATTTATATATAAAAACATAATGAACTTTTGAACATTCTAACTTTAAAAATCCGATTTCCCATCCCATTTGCGTGATTAATTTTAAATTAATCTCTCCCACATATGTCATTGGAATTTGGAAAAATGGATTACATATTTGGAATAAATATTAGTTATAATCCCTATCATTGTAAATGTATTTTTTTACCAAAAATATTAATGAATGTAATTAAAATGAATTATAGTGTTTGAACTAAAAATAAATTTACTTGGTTGTTAAAATTTAATCTTATGGGGCCAAATGTCAGAGAAAATATTAAAAAAACATTTATTTATAAACATGTTTTCGCTATACCCAATATTATTGATTTTTTTATTCTTGGAGTCCCATGGTGTAAGGGAGACCTCCCAATGATGTTATCCTTTTTAAATATAAAAGATTTTCACTCCTCCTCCAATATAAAACTGTAGTCACCCCCACTTAATGACTTGTCTATAACACATTAAATTTTTCAGAATGATTCCAAAATAATCTCCCAACATCCATAACCTAGTACTAGAATCTTGACATTGGGAAGGAAGGGAAAAAATTAATGCTTTTGGTATAAACCAAAAAAGGGTTACCCAAATAAGAGGTAACATTGTTCAATGAGAAATTTTGTTTTCTTTCATTATATAATACTTAAATTAATCTTATATCATGATAATTTAATTTAATCCTTATATTAAAAATAATGATATTTTTTATTATAATTTCACCACCTAAAACTTCACACACTTCTATCAAATGAGACACACAATCATCTTTCGTGTATACGAAGGACTAACACCACAAGAATCGATATCATTAATTCTTCCATTTCAACCATTAAAGGTAGGGAATAAAGATGTATTTATAGTTTTTATATTATATATATGATATTTATAATGAATATAGTCTTTTTTAATTATTATATCACACATACATTCACACTATCCAATTTATGAGAACAAGATAACTTCATTTGTGGACATGTGAACTACCTCCTCCTCAAAGCTATGTGATTCATTCATGATTTACATTGAATGTATTAAAAAAGGTGTTAATAAATATATGTTATGATTATGAGAAAAATATTATATTTTAATTATAATATAATTATATATCATTTACTTTTCATTCTTTTAATATGAAAATAAAATGGAAACAACATTTATGTGTATGTATGGGCCACCATATCCATAAACAATGTATTTCATTTTCTATCACCAATTATTTATGGATTTCTAGAAATATATATATAATTAATATATAGGATATTTAAATAATTTTTTACATTATGGATAGGATTAAAAAATAATATAAGTAATAAGAAAAAAAAGTAACACGTCAAAACATACTCCAGAAATAAAGTAAACAATACCTAAGAAGTGAAAATAATGATAGATTGTTATGAAATGAGTGATAAGATGTTATGAAAGGATCATATATGAATTATAAATATTTATATGGTTCTATTAAATGTTACTATAAATATTAAATCCTTTATAAATGAGGTTAAATGGAGTTCAACCAAATTGGAGTGTAAGGTAAGGGGATTTCCAGTCCTAGTTTTATTTATGCGAGATTTATGCCATATTCATCACTCATTTATTTTTTATGGTGAATATAATAACCTCTGAAATGTTCAATAAATAATTTAATTAATTTAATGTAATTTAAATTTTCAATTTATGTTTTTATTTAATGGGGATCTCAATTCAAATGATACTTAATTAATAAGGGATTTCATCTCAATTTAAATTCCATTAAAAATTATTTGTTATTTTGAACCAATTAAATTTTATTTTGGGAATATTCTACTAATTTGAAATTTAAAATAATGAATAATATATTATTCATTGCATTTAATGGTTTTAATTAACATTATTTCATCGAAGGGTATTTTTTTTTGAAAAATGATAAAAGTTTTGTTAAATACCACTTTATTTTATGATTGTTAATTTTCTCTTGAAAAAAATCAATTTATTATAGTCATTTTCATTGGAAATTTCATTTACAAGAATCATTCACATTATTGGGTGATGTATATTATAATTTCCTAAAACTTATACCATTGTTTTATATACAATGTTTTTTTTATAGTTATTTGGTTATCTGAGGATTTATGATAAATACATATTCTTTATTCAAAATAGATATTTGATAAGTCTTTTTTTCCATTATTTAAATAATTTATTAAATATATGAGGAATTATATGTATTGGAAGTGATTAGCGGGGTATTATATTTATATATCCCCTCAATCCATTGATAGGTTCTCATGAGACAAATTATTTTTACATATTAAATGGGTTCTTACATGTTGTTTTAAACAGTCTTGTGAAAGTTCTTGATGGTATTGGAATTCAGTCCATTCAGTCTATGTTCTTGATGGTATAGGTTTTCATGTTCCTCATACGTAGGTCCAATAATTAGTAATTTACTACATTTATAATTAAGTAATTATTATTATTATTTATCCAGGATATTTTTTCCTTAATATTATGAGTGGATGTATTTCAATCTCAGTTCATTGATTAAATGTAACATGTTTCAGTTATTTATCATTCCAATTTAGTTATTCTTATTGATTCGATATTACTTCCACTATACATTAAACTTACTGAAAATATGATCTCACATATTTTCCATTTCACCAGGATATGAAGATGAATTTTTGGAATGATTTTCAAGGATACTAATCTCTTATTTTTGTTATGATTTATTTTATTTTCCCAATGTAATACTAATGTCAGGTATGTAATCTGATTTTCCTAAATTGGCATAATATTTTCTCAGTTTGGATTTTAATACCACATCGTTGGAAATGTAATAAATTAGGGAACCAACAATGGGTTTCTGGGGTCATGTTGTTATAGTTGGTATTAAAGAAAGATTATTAGAAACCATTGAAACTTTATTTAAGAAAACATAGAATAGGGAACTTACCCGTATGATATAATTTCAGGATAATTATAAAATAAAAATCCAAAGAAACCATTTTTATGATTATGATTTTATCTATGCATAAATATTTCAATTTAAAATAAATATTTCAATTGTTTTGGGATTAAACATTATGTTACATAATTTCATGATCTAATATAGTTTATGCCATTATTTAGAAATGGAACCTGGAAGGAAGAAGAGTATCAATATTCAAAGATAGTTTAGATGTTTCATTATTGAGAAAGTTGATATAAATTTTACTAGATCTAAGAAAGTTATATATATGTTAGGGAATGTAAATCAGGCTGTGACACAAAAAATTGCCTAGATAGAGAAACCTATCCCACAATAAGAATCTGCTATATTGAATCAATTTATATGACATAAGTCCCCGTTATTGAGTGGGATTACTGATCCAATGGAAACTGAGAAGTGGATTATGTCTTTGAATAAGACATTTATTGAATTAAGATTTCATGAAAAGGAAGGGGTTTGCATTTTTTTTTGTATAAATGGTGATATAGATCAATGGGGGTCGTTGATCCAGAATAATTGAGAGGAAAATGATGTTAAACTCAATTAATCAAAAGATTTTAAGGACACAATCATTGACATATATTTTCTTCATGAGAAAGAAAATGAGATGAATATAGTGTTCCATATTTTGAATAAAAACAGGGAAGAATGTTTTGATAGGTATGAAGCTACGTTGAAAAGGATATAAATGTATGATAAAGACTTCATATACAACATGGAATTAATTATTTCGCATTTATTAAGAGGTCCTAATCCAATAATCTAAATGGATATGGTGTCTCATAATTATTCTTCATATTATGAAATTTTTTAATGTGATATCAAGATTGGGAAATAATTCTCCATGTTTTATGGTCTCAACATGATTTAAAGGAAGAAGGAGAAGACATATAAAAATATGGATAACAGAAAGAAGAGAAATAGGGATTTTCAACATGTGATAATTCTGGAATAAATCACCCTTGGAAATGCCTGAAGGAATTGGATATTGAAACAAAAATGCTGTCATATTATCGTCATTTTTGTAATATCAATGACATTTTTCACACATGTGGTTTAAGGATTTTTTATGAACAACTTTATCATGAACTTGATCTATATCACTCTCCATCACAACTTAATAGAAACATTTCTCTTCCATGTCCATGTTTTCACTAATTTTATCATATTCAAAATATTAGTTTTGTGGTGAAATTTCCATTTAATTTTCCCTCTTATAAATATTATTTGTTATTAAATATACTTTGGAATTGTGTTTTTGAACAATACTATTTTCAAATATCAATAACTCTATTACTGAGATGAATTTTTAATTTTAAGGACACAATTTATTTAAGGTGTGAAGAATGTGATACCCTAAGACATTATAATATTTCTATTTTAGAATAAATTAAATTTTTGATAGCATGATTTATACACAAAAACAAGTTAATATATCACTACATGAATCACTGATATTTTCTAACAATATAGGAAACACCACGTTTCCTTGTGTTATACACACAGCCAAGATTCTTCAAAAAAACTAATTACATGCAAGACATAGTTTTACCAATGTACAATATACTATTAATATTATTATTTAATATAATAGTTATCATATAAAAATTTTAATGAAATTTATGAAATGAATTAATAAGAATTTTATAATATTTTTTACATATTTTTATATAATTATTTGGTGACCAATTAATTATAAATTAATATAGAAACCAATTATAAATTATATGTTCTTGTAAAAACAATTATTTTTACGCACTATAGGAATTTTGTATTTATAAATTAAATTAATTAATATTAGTGGATAAAAACAATTAAATTTTTATATTATAAAATTAGTAAAATGTTTTTACATTAATTTAATAGATTTGGTAGGCATTAGAAAAGAACAAATCATATTTTAAGAATAAAAAGTTATATTTTCTAAAGGATGTTTTGGAACCATTTATAGAAAACCTATTTTAATGATTTATTACAATTTTATAAATTTTATATTATAGAAATAATTACTTTTTGAAATAGTAATTAAAAAAATAAATTAGAGTGAACATTTGGAAAATTTCTCGAAAGTTTCATTTTTTCATGAATAGTAAAAAATTATGAATTTTAATTGAAAACTGAATTTTTTTCTATATAATTTATAGTGATAAAATATATTTATATCCTCCTTTAAAGTGTTATTAGATAAATTTTACATATATTTAGATAATTTGGGTCATTGGAATATGTTTTATATTGAATATATATATAAAAACATAGTGATCTTTTGAACATTTTCACATTAAAAACCTACTTTCCTACCCTGTTTACAGGATTATTTTTAAATTAAATTCTCACACTTCAATGATTGGAATTTCAAAAAATGTATTCCATATTTAGAATAACAATAATTTATAATTTATAGTTAGAGCAATTTATTTTTTTACAAATAATATTAGTTAATGTAATTAAAACTAATTACACTAATTAAATTTAAACATAGTTCACATTGTGTATAAACATAAATTTTAAGAGTTAAAATGCCCTAGAAAATTATCCAAAACCCATTTATATCCTTATTTCCACCATATCCCCACTTATAGATATAAATTTTTAAATTATTTGAGGAAAATAATTTTAGGGAAACCCTTGAATAGTTTTTACCTTATTATATTTACAAGAATGCTGCTCATACTCCACCATAAAACAGAACTCACCCTCATAACTTATTAACATCACTAATTCCATTTTTTTATAAAAAAAACTTAAAAATAATAACCAGAAATCCATAAACTATTTCTTCAAGCCTCACTTTGTGAATAAATCCAACCAATTAAGGCTTTTCGTATAAACCAAAAGGAGTTACCCATAAATAAGATAACACTCATCAATGAGAAATTATGTTTTACTTCATTCTTCAATCCATAAATTATTCATATATCATTATTATAAAATAAATTAGTATTTAAAAATATTTATATGTTGTTAAAATATTATATTAACTTAAAACATCACACACTTCCATCAAATGGAATACACAACCATCATTCATGTGTATGACAGACTGCCGCCTCGCGAACCGACATCATGTTTTCTTCGATTACTACCTTTAAAGTTGGAAAATAATGATGGGTTTATAGTTTTAAAATTATATATATATATATATTATATTTATCATTTATTTATTCTTCTATAATTATTATATTACACATACCTTCATTATTTCCATTTTTTGTAATATGATAGAATCGTTTGTGTACGTGTAGACTACTGCCTACTCAAAGTGATATGATCCGTTCACACATTACATAGAATATATTATGTATAAATTTAATAAAAATATATTATTATTATGAAATAAATATTATACTGTAACAATAATATACATATATATCTTATAATTTTCATTCTTTTAAGATAAAAAGAAAATGAACACATTATTCATGTGTACATATGACCTACCCTCTCCATGAACGGTGTATTTCATTTCCTATATACATTTTTATAGATTTATATAAATACTTATATAAAAAATATATATGTTATTTAAATCATTATTTACTTTCTGGATATGATGAAATAATAATCTTTGTAATCAGAACACAAAATAACATGTCAAAATATTCACGATAAATAAGGTAATTAACACCCGAAACATGAAAATAAAGAATAATGTTATCAAATACCTGATATGATATTATAAAAGAATAATATATGACATTATAAATATAAATATGTTTATGTTATAAGTTAATAACATGATTAAAACTATTTTATAGGATGTTGATGTGTGTTCAATCAAAAGGGGGTGTAAGGTAAGGGTTTTTTAGTCTCACTTTTATTTCTGTGAGACTTATTCCATATTCACCACTAATTTATTTTTTGTGGTTGATATACCTCCCTATTACATGATATATCTCTAATTTATTTCATTTCATGTTATTTACTGTTTCAATTTATTTAATTAATTTACAGGACTCTCAATTCAAATGTAACTCAACTAGTAATGAATTTTATCTCAATTTAAATTCCATTGGAAATTATATGTATTTATGAACGAATTAAATTAAATTTAATGTAAATACTTCTACATTAATATGAAATATCATCAATAAATTCGTATTCATGGTATTTGAAATTTTCAATTTTAATTATTTCATCCAAATTGATTTTATTTGAAATTTAATAAAAGTTATTGTGAAATCTCAATTTATTCTATGGTTGTTAACATTATCCTGAAAGAATCACTTTATTGTAATTATTTTTCATTGGAAATAAAATATAACTTAAATATCCCTATTTTTAGGTGATTTATATTATTTTTTCCTAAAATTTATTCAATTATTTAAATATGTTTTATATATTTCAAATTATTTCATTATTTGGGGAAAAGATGATAAATATGTATTCCTTACACAATATAGATATTTGATATAAAATGTTGTTTAATAATTAAATAGATTATTTGATATATGAGGAATGATTTAGAGTACAAGATATGGGTTTATCCCAGAATTTATATATTTCTTATTTCATCTACAAGTTCCCATAGGACAAATCAGTTACACCAATTAAATGGGGTTCTAGGATTAGTTTTAAAATTTCTTAGGAATAGTCTGGATAGTATAGGTTTTCATGTGTCTTGGACATGGCGTCTAATAATTAATAATTTCCTTTATTCATAATTTAGTTATTGTTATTATTATTTATCCATGATAAATTCACTTTGAAATTATATGTGGACACATTTTATTCATAGATCATTGATTACATGGAATGTGTTTCAGTTATTTATCTCTTCCATATTGATTATTATAATTGATTAACTATTGTTTCTAATGTACAATAACCTTGTTAAGCTTATGATATTTTCCTTAACATATATACTTTCCCCAAGATATGATAATGAATTATTGGAATGAGTTTCTAGGATGTTGAGGTTTTATTTTTTTTCTTTATTTTTTTCCAATGTAATATGGGTATCAGGTATATAATAGGGCATTAAAAAATTGAAAAAAATTTCTGGTTCATTGGGATTTTAATATTGTACCTACTCTAATGTAATAAATTAACGTACTAGCTCTTGGATTCTGGGGTCGTTTATTACATTATGAATCTAGATTGGAACACTATAGTATAATAAATCAGATTGTAATTATATTTCAACAAATATGAGAACATTCATCTCATCTGAAATATACATCATATATAATGATATATGAAACACATTATGATAATTGGGTAGGATAAGTGGAATTGAAAAATGTTATAAGAGAAGTAATATTCATTCTAGAATATCTAAATCCTCAATTTTCCTTGTATATAATTTCAATTTCTTTTCAATCCTTACAACACCCTTATATGGTGACACCCTTAAGAAAACTTGACCTCCCACAATATATTCAAATTCATTCATTTGTTTATAGATATTTTTTTACTTTATTTATCGATATTATGATTATATATTTTATTCACTATCACTATTTTCCCCTCTGTAATGACCTGGAATTTCTGTGGAATTTTTTCTTAAATAAAAGGGAATTTTTCGAGTCCATAAAAATTTACGGCGCATGATTCTGTGGCCCAGTGTTCCCAAAATCAATTTCTGATGTTTTTCTCAAGTTTGTTCTATAAACGTATAAGAGGGTTTTAATAACTTTTGAACTGGTGCTCAGAATTGAAATCTGAGGTCACCGTTGAACTCACAGTGCAAGTATTCACTTAAGAAGACTTTCACCTTGATGGCAGTTAGTCGAGAATAAAAGTTAGTTTTTGGGTTTTTAGAGAATGATTTAAATAAAAATAATGTTTGTGGCTTTATTTTTATTTGTTGTTTAAAACCACCACATGGAAGTTGGAGGTGGGACCACCACACCTTAACCTCTCATGAGAGGTTACAGTGGGGGGGGGGAACAACCTATCTTAACCTCCTCTTAATGATTATTATGGTGGGGACCAACCGAGGTTGAAACCTCTTGAACTCCCCATTATGTGGGGAGAAACCTTTTGAGCTCCCCACTTAATAGTGCCACCACCCCTCCACATTAATTGTTTTCCATATCCTCTATATTTATTAATGGCAACGATGTTAATTAATCCTCTATTTTGAATTTTGTGCCTAACAATTAAAGAATAGATTAACCTAAGCTATTATTTGGCTTGGAATAATCATTTTTGTGGAAACTCAAGAGAAGAGAGAAAAGCTCCTGCCATTGAAGAACAAAGAATGCGTTCTTAGAATATAGAACACCGGAAATGATATCCTTCGACCTTCATCCTTGGATCCTTCCAATGGGGAACATCATCAACTGGCCTTCCCTCCGCATCATCGTCAATGAGCTGACTCACAAGATTAGGATTGGATGTGTGTGGCAGACGCGACGAATGACGATCACCTTCGTCTTCTTCCCGTGACTTCATCGATGATCAACGAACAAAGGTAGAGGTGTGTTTTGATTTCAGAAATGTTGAATCTTACTACCGTGATTGTTTCTGTTGAATCGTTTTCTAACAAACTAATGCGGTTGGACCGGGCCAAATGAAAGATGCCCGATCCCTCTGCCGTTCTTGTGAATGTTTGTTTTGTTCTTTGCATTCTTTATGGGCGACGAACAACAGATTGTTGTGAGGTCCTTGTGCGACACAACCATCCCAAATTGAATACCCAACATCACGATTACCTAGAAGAGGTGAGGAGACGATAGAGGGAGATGGATCAAACCTGAATGGGAAGGACCGTTCCTCGACCGTTATTTGAGTGGGTGAATCAAATCATGTTTTCGGACCCGATCAAAGGCCCGAAAACACCAGAGAGGGCTACGGGACATCGGGGTGACCATGTGTCTGAGGTTTCGTAAAGAACAGATCATCAGAACAAAGAACAGACATTATGGGAGGCGTGATGACTGAAGACGACGTTTCTAGAAAATTCCAGAACACACGGCTGGTATTTCTGACGAACCCGTCGTGTAGTGTGGGTGTTCTGCGGCTTGAGTTTCAGAAGTTAGAAAAGTAACACATAGTGTGTGACCCCTGTCACATGGTGTGTATTCTATGTGCATAGTGGTAGAAGCGGCTATGCGAGACATGGCATGTATTCTGGGAAATACACGGACACTGGCAGAATTACAAGTCCAAGAGGCACGACGTGTACCATCTACGCAGAGTGGCAGAAGCAGCTACGTGAGACATGGCATGTATTCTGGGAAATACATGGACACAGGAAGAATTACATGGCCAAGAGGCATGAATTGTACCATCTATGAAGAGTGGTAGATGCGGCTTTGCGAGACTCAGTGTGTATCCCATGGATACACAAACACGAGGTGGTGTACACGGGGATCTACTCCACCACATAGCCAGGCATGGCCAGTGACATGGGCTACCCTGTGTACCAGTTACACAAGTTAGTGAACACGGGTTGAGGCCATGTATGTGCACATGGCCAACGTACCCCGGGCCGACCCCAGTTGCTTGGGAATGGTGTGTAACCATACAACACACTGTGTATTTTCTTTTCTACACGACCATAATTACGACACGTGCCATTGTACATGGGCAGTACACAAGGTCTGATGACACGGTAGGTTCCTCATTCCTACGATCCGAGTACTTTTTGGGAAATGGCTTGGTCATCATGTCCTCAATATCTTGGACACATTTGGTTTGGGTTAACCACATATTACATGGAAGATATTTTGTATACATCATCACGGGACTTTGTGTAAGTTTATGAATCGACACTTTGCTTGAGGAGAGGACCCTCCCAGAATCAAGAATGCTTTAGATAGAACCCTGTGTCTGGCTATGAACTGATGACTATTCTTGGATTCTGTGTGGGTTCGATAGCTCTGACTACTGTTCTTGGATCCTGTGTGGGTTTGACAGTTTTGGCCGCTGTTCTGGGATCCAGTGTTGGTTCGACAGCACTGACGACTATTCCTGGATCATGTGTGGGTTCGACAGTTCTGACCACTGTTCCTGGATCCTGTGTGGGTTCGACAGCATTAACTACTATTCCTAGATCCTTTGTGGGTTTGACAGCTCTGATTTTTCTTCCTGGATCATTTTTGTTTTCGACACAATAAATGATTAGTTGCTACATCTAATCATCTCTAACTCTATACAAAATATTATATACCTGTGTGAGCTAGGTCAGTGAATTCTGTGTTTTCCTAATGATTTATATGGGTTACTTGATAACATAGGTATATGTATGGGCATATACCTAAGTAATGGATATACGTTGACTTCATACTCTATGGTTTAACCTTGGTGGATTTTGACATACCATGGTGGTCTCAGTGTCTCTACTAAGTATCGTTATACACACCCCTGCACGGGCTATGCCCGCATATCGTTTTGTTGGTTGCAGACAACAGACAATGCTGACGGAGGCTGAGAGTACTAGGACTAGACGATACCTAGAGGTGGACAATACGATGTGTCAATACATTGAGGAGACTGACAGATTTGGAGTGCTGAGGAGGCTACATGTACCTACCCTCCAGGTAGGATCTGTGGTGGACGATCGAGGTGATGTTTTTCATCTTTCAATTGTTTTTTCCTTTTCAGTTGTACATGTACTTTATAGTAGGGATTGTATTTCTGACCACTTTACTTTTCAGCACTCTCTTGTTAAAAAGTTTTACATAGTGTTTTGTATCCAGCTGTGTGCTCTGTTGTGTGTGTTTACAGTTATAAAGGCAATGCCTTCCTAGATTTAGGGAATTTCGCCTTTGGAACTAGTCGCCAACCCCTGGCCTATGGAAGGCGGTCTTGGGGTAGTCACGAGATGGGTCTCGGTGGACGGGTTGTGACACATTGGTATCAGAGGAGACGGTTCTACTGCAGAACATAGGACTCTAATCTTTTCTGTGAAGCAATATTGTTAAGGGTACTAAGTTTGGTTTTCTGTTCAGGGAGTCTAGTGTTGGTGCGACGACCGACGTATCCATACACTAGGACCCTGACTTATGATTTCCATCTTAGTGCACGAAAAAACTAATTGCGTGTGTTTTTTTAAAGATTTTTCATTGTAATGAATTTGAGTCATCTCACCAGGTATATCTTTTAGACCATAGTACACCTGTTTCTTTACAGGATGCCTCGATGTAGATAGCCATCCAGGGTTCCCGACATTGTATGAGATGTCATCCCACCGAGCGATGAGGGTTCGGCGTAGGGCCCTATTACAGCAGAGGCACCAGTGGTACCACTAACTATTCAGACACCCATGCCACCAGCCCCACCAGTAGATGATGCACACCACTTGAGTGTGTTGCAGGAGTTCCAACGCCGGAGGCCGCCCAGGTTTAGGGGTGAGATGGACCCGCATGAAGCTGAGGATTGGTTAGAGGCTATAGCGATAGTGTTTGTAATGGTAGGGACACTAGTTGACCTTATGGTGATCCTTGTCGCGAGTCTTCCTCTGGAAGTATCAGGCAGATGGTGGTGCCTGATGCTGCATGTGCATGATGAGGCAACACTACTCTGGGCAGACTTTAAGAGATTATTTCGGGTAGAGTTTGTCCCAGCCACACTACATGCAGTGTGGACATAGGAGCTACTTCATCTGTAGTAGGGAAGCATTACGGTGTCATAATACACAGTGAGGCTCACCAAACTCTCCCACTACTCCACAGATAGGGTATGCGACCCATTTTTTAGGGCCCGAACATTTGAGCAGGGGATCAAATTAGAGAATAGGGCTTCACTGATATCCCTCAGAATCCCAATGCAGCCAGGGCTGTTTGAGAGATCCCTCTTAGTGGAGAGTTTCCTTGCTGAGTAGTCACCAGCAGCAAGACCCGCCACCAGGCGTCACATAGTGGAGTCTTCTACAGCAGGTAGTAGAAATATATCATAGAGATCCAAGTAGACCAGACCTTTCGGTGGACGACCTCATGACACGGGTTCGGTTGTGCAAGTCACATAAGACAGAGCCATTCATTCAAGGAATATGCACTGTTTCACATCTGACGGGCAGGGTCACATGGCTCATGACTGTCTGACCCACTGTTCATATGATCAACATACTATTTAGGGACCTTCTAGGCAGAGGCTGATGTTAAATCGAGGTGATCTGCAGGGCACAGTCAGACGTGGTAGAGGAGTTGGTCATGTAGCTGGTGGTGGACAACGTTATGAGGTGTTACCACCATCACCACCAGGAGGTCCACCCCGACCATAGGGAGCAGGTGGATGGGGGAGAGCTCATCTTCAGGTAGCTAAGGCCTATGATCATGGCACTCCAGAGATGATTTGAGGTACGCTATGTGTCTACTCCACCATAGTCACAGTACTTATGGACATAGGTGCCACTCACTTTTTCATTGCCACCACCCTCGTTCAAAGCTCGAAGATTCTGACGGAGCCATTAGATCAATCCTTACGACTATAGACTCATAGGAGAGTAGATTTGACGATTACTCCCTAGTACCGGCAGTGTGAGCTTACTCTAGAAGGTGAGAGCTTTGGTTGGGATCTCCTAGTAGCAGCGTCGAGGCCTTATGACGTCATCTTGGGTATGGACTGGTTATCTACAGTCCATGCTTAGATCAACTGTATTAGGTGAAAATTGCGGTGTGTTCACATGGGTGGCACTAGGTTTACCTTCACTAGTGATAAGGTAACATTTGTAGAACAGAACAGACTTACTCGGAGGAGGGTGCAACTGATCACTCATCAGTTGGCCTGCCATACCCTATGAACAGTTGATGTGGAGAGTCCGACTTATCCAGTAGTGGTGGACCAGTATGAGGATTTTTTCCCTGATGATGTCCCAATACTATATATTTACAGAGAGGTGTAATTTTACATTTACCTGTACCCCAGGACGACACCTATCTTTACACCACCATATCGGATGGCTCCCACTGAGCTTCGTGAGCTGTGGGTATAGCTGGAGGACTTTCATGGGAAGGGATTCATCTGGACCGGTGTTTCTACATGGGAATCCCTGATTCTGTTCGCCAAGAAGGCGTATAGGAGCTTGAGTCTATGTACAGACTACCATTGCCTAAACTAGGTGATTGTGAAGAACAAGTACCCACTCCCGAGGATTGACAACGTATTTGATCAGCTGAAGGGAGCATAGTGGCTCTCATAGGTAGACCTCAGATCAGGCTATCAATAGCTTAGAGTTCGAGATGATGATGTGTATAAGACGGCCTTCATATCCCAGTACGGTAACTACGAGTTCTTGGTTATGTCATTCGGCATAACCAACACTGCAGTAGTGTTTACGTGACTCATTAACAGGATTTTCGAGCCATTCCTCTATCGCTTTGTTGTAGTCTTCATCGACGACATTCTGATCTACTCAACTAGTCAAGTGGATCATTTCTTACCATTTGCGGGAAGTACTGGACACACTCCGAGAGCTCCAACATTATTGTAAGCTTTCTATGTGCCAGTTTTGGATCCGAGAGGTTCACTTATTCGGATATGTCATCTCGGAGGCTGGAGTTGCAGTAGATCAAGTGAAAATGGAGGTGATACTTTCTTGGGAGCCACCCAGGAGTGTGACGGAGGTACGTAGTATCTTGGGATTGGCTGGATATTACCATAGGATCATACTAGACTTCTTTGGAGTTGCAGCACCACTATCAGCCTTGAAGAAGAATGGGGAACCCATTGTGTGGTTGGAGAGATGCCAGTGGATCTTTAAGCAGTAGAGGCAGAGAAGGAGAAGTGCTCACATATTGAGGCTTCCAGAGGAGGGAATTGGGTACGTAGTCTACTGCGATGTATCAGGGACCTGACTCAGATGTGTCCTGATGATGTAGTGAGTATTAATTGATTATGGTTCTCGTTAGCTGAGACAATGTGAACGTAACTATGCCACCCATGACCTAGAGTTAGTAGAGGTGGTCTTCACCTTGAATATGTGGTGGCACTATCTGATGGGTGATCGTTTCACGGTCTACTCTAACCACTAGAGTCTCAGGTATATCTTCTCTCAAAAAGACATGAACCTGAGACAATGGTGATGGCTTGAGTCCTCCAAGACTATGAATTTGAGATAGTCTATACTCATGGGAAGTGGAATGTTGTAGCAGATTATCTCAGCAAGAGATCACGTATTTAACTGCTAAGAGAGGTGACATAGGAGCTGGTTGCTTTGCAAATATCTTTTTTGGACTGAGATGAGGTATCTTTTCTTCAGTCTCTTACAGTCACTCCCCACTTCTACAGAAATTCTATGACAACCCCTCTTTTATTACAAACTTAAACATGATTTATTACATAAAACTTCACATGATACAATAAAGAATATCGAGAAGATTAGTGTCTTTGGGGCATAGGATCATTACATAAAAACTTGAAACATGAAATACAAAATCTTTATTGAAAAATTCATTTACATGACCACTACATTCCCTCGTACGTAGAATTGCATGGGATAACCTGAGGACATGCATAAGAAAAGGGAGAGTTATAAAGCCCATTAAGGGAGTACACATGGAATAACATGAGGAGTAAAATGAATGTTAGAAAATAGGCATGTCAATAGACCATAAAAGAAAAATGAGCATAAAGGAATGATAACACATGATAATTATAACATGGGAATGTGGCAACAACACTTAACATGGAATTAGCATGATCCAAGGCTCATTGCACATAGAACATGAGTAAATAATCATTGCACATGAAGCATGAGTAAACCCTCGTTGCACTTCAATTAGCATGAGTCAACACTCGTTGCACATGACGTATCATGATACTATACTTTACCCAATGCATGGGAGCGCTATAAGGGCGCACCCTTCTTAAACATTTCATTTCATGCCTATGTGTGCCAAATGGATCATAAAACATGGATTCATAAAACAGAATCATTTATTCCAAGATGAAGTAATGTGTAATTCGTAAATAAAACATTATAATCAACAAGTAAATGTGCATAATGGTGAATACACTTGATGGAGAAATGGGCATGTTATTCACTACACAATGGCATTGGCTTAGAAAATCATTGCGATGTCGGTAGCGTAACGGTGTGACATAAGAATTCCAAAAAAAAATGGTTGATGAAAGAGAAAGGGGTTCCTCATCATATATAAATGTAATGGAAAGTAATTAGGTCATATAGGTACATGTCTCAACAATTGTAATGGAATTTAGATTCATGATACAAAAGTATTTCATGAATGTTAAAGAGGAGAGAGAAGTCCCTTTCAGAATTTCGGCATAGTAATGGGTGTACATGGGAGGAATTTAATGAGAGAGAAATGGTGTCCCATAATTCAAACATAAATAGGGAAGTATGAGGAAGGTGTGAAACCATACCCCACATTCATAATTGAAATTAAAATGGCAATACAACTAAAATAAAATTGGAAAAAAATGAGAAATGAAGAAAAAACCCTTACTTGGAAGTGTGCTTCCAAAGGCTAGAGAGACGCTTGTGAGAGGCTTATTGGGAACTTGGGGCACCTTGGGGTGATTATAAAGAGAGTAGGATAGAGTTTGGACGAACTACAAAGGCTTTGAGTGAGGACGAAGTGGGATATTGGGTGGGTTTATATAGGAAAGGTGAGGGAATTCTTTATTATCTAGGTTTGGGACCCGTTATATTAAATTAATCCAAACCACAAACCATCCCATGGTTTTTGCCGATGGTTTTTGGAAAAGGAAATAGTAAAACAATATATTATATTTCCATATTCCGAAATTCTTAAAATAGTAAGGTTTCTTATGTGGAGGTAAGTCACACTCCCATGGAAATTAATTTAAAATGACAAGGTGTTTAATAAGTCTTGAGGGGTCCATTAATGCTTTGAAAAGTAAGCCAAACAAACCAAAAATCACATTATTTTAATGGTAAGACATATATTGACCGAACATAAAGAATATAGTATTTTATTACATAACTATTGGGTCATTATGATGTCATAAAACACATTATATATTTTAACGATATTTATTTTTTACCCAAAAATTTGACTATCTCAGAGAATTATGAAAAATTCACCATTGGATAATTTCGACATCATGATTCCATAAATAACATTTATTTAATCTAAGTAATTTTATAAATATGTTAATATTCACTTTTAAAATAAAAACTTCTATTTATCGAAAATTCACGGGTTTTGACCAAAATGGCTTTCAAACCATAATAAAAATTATAATTGCATTCATAAAATTATAAGATCATTTATATTTAATAAAAAATAATTTAATAATATTAATAATATTTTATTAAAATTTTATTTAATTCAAAAAATCCCTTAGTATAATTCTTAATTAAATAATAACTAAAAACACGTTTTGTACTTTAAAAACTATTTACAATGTATCAATAATGGCAAGAAATTATATTCATTATTATATACAAAAATAATGTACATGAACATAGTACTATTTATTTGTTACATAACCCATTAAAATAGCCGCATAAGACCTAAGGGTAAGGTGTGCGATGGTGACAGACTCTGGGGGGGCTTGGATAACATTTCTTGAGTGGTAATTTCAATCAACTTACACATTTCCTATATACGGTCACATTCGATCTTGACATCATGATGCTCAGCTTGGGATGGTTTAAGGGCGAAGCCCAAAGACGCCAGGTCTTTTCCGAGCTCCTAATAATGGGCTTCGTATCGGGCAATTCTACTGGATGAGGCCATCACGTCCTTTGTCTTAGTAAGTTGGATTGGTTAAAGTTCTATAATTATACTAATCATGTTATCACTGATCAATGGATATATTATCCACAGTCAAAATTCATAACATAAAACCAAATATGTTAACACATTATATACACATAAAGAGACATTTAATTAGATCAAGAGGGATTTACATTAATGAATCTTTGGGTCATTACGATATTACCCCCTTAAGAAATATCACACTTGAAATTTTCCTTTTCCCACAATAAAACAGATGTGGGTAACTCAGCTTCATCACTTTCTCTGATTCCCATGTTGCTTCTTCAAACTTATGGTTTCTCCACAACACCTTGACAAGGGGAATTGTCTTATTTCGTATAACTATTTCTCTATGATCGACGATCCTCACTGGTTGTTCCTCATAAGAAAGATCATTTTCCAATTGTACCACCTAAGAAGAGAGTACCTGTGAAGGGTCCAATATGTACTTCCTTAAGAGGGATACATGAAAGACATCATGTACTTTGTCCATGGTATGTGTAAGTTCTAGTCGATAGGCCACAACCCCGACACGATCAAGAATCTCAAAGGGGTCGATGTACCTTGGAATTAACTTCCCTTTCTTTCCAAACCTCCTGAACTTCTTCCACGGATATATGTGTAGAAAAACCATATCCCCAACATTAAACTCAAGGTCTCGTCGACTATTACCTGCATAACTCTTCTGTTGACTCTGGGCTGCCTTGATATGCAACTGAATGGGTTTCACCTTCTCCACCATTTCCTCGACCATTTTTGGTCCAAGAATCTTACATTCACTGACCTCATCCCAACATGCCGGTTTTCTACACCTTTTCCCATACAGGGCTTTATATGGTTCCATTTAGATGCTTGAGTGGAAACTGTTATTATAAGATAACTCAACCAGAGGAAGATATTGATCCCATCCTCCTTTAAATTCCATTGAGAACGCTCTCAACATATCCTCAAGTGTTTGGATTGTCTGATCAGATTGGACATCAGTTTGAGGAAGATAGGTCGTACTTAAGTTCATTTTAGTAGTCAGAGCATGTTGAAGACTCTTCCAAAACATAGAGGTGAATCTTGGATCTCGGTCAGAACAATAGATTCTGGTACTCCATGCAACCTTACCACTTCCCTAATATATATCTGTGCCATTTGATCCAATGATAAATCCTCATGAATAGAAATGAAGTGTGCAGTCTTTGTAAGACGATCCACAACAACCCATATTGAATTGTTGCCTTTGGATTTCCTCAGAAGTCTGGTGAAAAATGCCATGGTGATGTTTTCCCATTTCCATTCTAGTATGGGAAATGGCTGCATCATCCCCTTAGACTTCTGCCTCTCTGCCTTCACTTGCTGACACACCAGACACTTTGATATATATTCAGCAATCTCCTTCTTCATATTATCCCACCAAAAGTTTTCTCGGAGATCTCGTTACACCTTTGTACTCCCTGGGTGAATAGAGATATTTGAACTATGTGCATCATCCAAAATTTCCTTCGTTAGCTCCAATCTTGATTGAACACATAGTATTTTCCCTAACCACACAATTCCTTCTTCATTAACATTAAACTCAGAGGATTTACCTTTTTCGATAGCTTCCACTTTTTCTTGAATTCCCACATCATCATTTTGAGCATCCTTTAACCTTTAAAAAAGAGATGGTTGAGAAATAATTTGTGAAAAGATTCATGATTTTCCATTCTCTATGATTCCCATATCCATCTTCATCAAGTCTAAGAATATTGGATCCTTATCAATTCACATAATTGTTAGAATCGTTAGATCCTTTCTACTTAGGGTATCTGCCACCCTGTTCGCTTTCCCACGGTGGTAATGGATTGAATAGTCATAATCCATGATGAGATCTATCCATATTCTCTGGAGCATATTAAGCTCTTTATGTGTGAATATTTATTTAAGACTCTCGTGGTTAGTATATATCTCACATTTCTCTCCATAGAGATAATGCCTCCAGATTTTCATGGAAAATATCACCACCACCAAATCCAGATCATGCGTTGGATTGTTTCGCTCATTGATTTTCAACTGCCTTAAGGCATAGGAAAGAACTTTATCATTCTGCATCAGCACACAGCCTAAGACCTTCATTGAAGCATCACTGAATACCCCAAAAAGTTCCCCACCTGTCGGTGAAGTGAGCACGAGCGCAGTGATAAGCCTCATTTTCAACTCCTTGAAGCCTTCTTCACATTCATCACTCTAAGAAAACATTACTCCCTTTAAAGTTATCTTGTTAAGACAGTTAGAAAATCGTGAGAAATTTCTCACAAATCGTCGATAATATCCAGCTAACCCCAAGAAGCTACAGATATATGTTACCAATGTTGGACTCGGTCATCCCGCAATTGCATCTGTTTTGGAGGGATTCACAGATATCCCATTGATTTTGATGATATGTCCCAAGAATGAGACCTCCTTCAACTAGAACGCACAATTTATGTACTTTGCATAGAGCTTCTCCTTATGAGAATTCTCTATTACAGTTTTTAAATTCTATTAATGATCCTCGTTGGTTTTGGAGTATATTAGAATATCATCTATAAAGACTACCTAAAATTTGTCAAGGTAATCTCTAAAGACTCTATTCATCAATTCCATGAATATTTCTGGAGCGTTGGTGAGTCCTAAAGAAATTACTTTGAATTCATAGTTCCTGTATCTTGTACGAAAAGCAGTCTTGGGGACATCTTCCTTTTTCACCCTTACTTGATAATATCCCTTCCACAAATCTACCTTGGAGAAAAATTGTGATCCACAGAACTGATCGAACAAGTCATCACTTCATGGGAGAGGATACTTGTTCTTTATCGGGATTTTTTTAAGTTCACGATAATTGATGCAAATCCGCATTGACCCATCCTTATTCTTGACGAAGAGGGCTGGTGCACCCCATGGTGAAGCACTTGGGCGTATAAACCCTTTATCTAGATTCTCATGTAGTTGTTTCTTCAGCTATTCAAGCTCTACAATGACCATTCTATATGGAGTCTTGGATATTAGTAAAGCCCTGGGTATAAGTTCAATTGGGAACTCAACATCTCTTCTAGGAGGAAGACCTGGCAGTTCCTTGGGAAACACTTTAGTGAATTCCCTCACAATAGACATTTTTTCAAGGATGGTTTCTTCCGTGGACTCAATCATCGAAGCCAGATACATGTGCTCATAAGGCAGTAATATCCATTCTTGAGATGATGGAGCTAACATAGATTCATATTCTTCCTAACACTTGTAAAGAATCGGGGGTCGATTCTCCACATGGAGTGTCATTTCCCTCTCTCAAAAATATATGTTGGATATATATAAGGAAAGCCAATCCATGACTTGAATTGCATCAAATTCCACCAGAGGGAGTATGAAAAGGTTTTCCAGGAAATTAAATCCACAGATTATAATAGGGGAGGACTTATATTCATGGGATGCAATGATTGCCCCATTTTCCATACTCACCAACATCTTCACTTCCATGATTTTTGGTGGTGATGGGATTGTTCTACGAAACATTCGAGATATAAAAGAATGCATGGAACCGGAATCAAAAAGTATGTTCCCTATTATTGAATTAATAACTAGCGTACCTATCACCACTTAGTTGTCGGGCTTCACTTCGGAAGAAGTGATGGGAAAAGCTCTTCTTTGCTGCCTAGGAGGTTGTTGGTTGTCTCTAAAAACCCTTGGATTAGGGAACTGATTTTCAAAATGACCCGGTTCTTTGCATTTGTAGCATTGAACAACACGTTGAGGTTCAAATGGAGCGTTCCTATCCTCTTTCATAGCCGCGGGTCTTTCTTGATGACAGTTAATAGCTTGGTTCCCTTCTCTTCCACACCTGAAGCATTTCCTCGTCCCCTTAAGCCAATTTCCCGGGTGCTTCTTTCCACACTTTTGGCAAGTGGGGTGCTGGATCTTCTTAGCACCATTTAATTTATCCATTGGACCGCTAGAATTGAATTCCACCTTACGCTTTTCCCCATGATACCCCTGTGATTCCCCAATCTCCATTTCGACCTTGAGGGCACATTGAACAATTTCCTCATAGCTCTCCAAGTCACGGATTGCCAATGCTTTCTGCAGGCTAGGCTTCAGCCCACCAAAGAAGTGGTCAACTTTGCATTCGGGAGTAACGTCAAAGCCGAAAGCGTAACATACAAGCCTTGTGAAGTTTTCCTCGTACGCTCCAATATATTATTCATCTTTTTTCTTGAGGGAAAGGAAGTCCCATTCCATCTTAATCCGGACGGTGCGCAGAAAATAATTATCGAAAAACATTTTCCGGAAATCCTTCCATTCCAACGCCTCGATCTCCCTCTCAGGCATCATATTTTTGATCAACGTCCACCCTTGATCTTATTCACCCTCCATATGATAAGCCGCCAGGAGAACCTTCTCTTGTTCAGAACATTGGAGGATGGAGAATATCTTTTCAATGGAGTTGATCCATTGTTCAGTGATCGTGGGATCAGATGATCCAATAAAAGTAGGAGGCCTTTGTCTCATGAAGCTCTCGATAGTTATTTGTTCTTTCTTAGGGGGGGTTGAACGTTCCTCATGACCCGTGTTTCTATTCAAAACCTGAGATACTTGAGAGAGAAGCATGACATAGTTCGTGATTCCCTCTCCCATTGGATTGGGCATCTCATTAGTACAATCATCACACCGATCTTCACAACGGTTTTTAGCCCGAGTCCTCCTATTACCAGCCATTGGCTAGAATAAAAGGAATGTTCGGGGTAACACATAAAGGGTAATCCAAAGAAAAATGTTGATGACTTATAAATAATCTTTTATTTCCTTACTCAAGAGTCTAAAGGATTCAATCTAGGATTTTCCTAATCTACTTTCTAACATATATCCGTAGGGGCATTTTTTTAATTCCCTTAATAAGGGTTCATACTCACCTTTTGAATTTATCATCACATATACCCCAGGAGTGTCGTAACGAAGAGTGCAGCAGGGCCCGTTGTCGTGCACCAGTTCCCGTTCAAGTCTAGATCAAGGCGGTGTTTTCGGGTTTTACCCCTAGGATACATCTATGCTAGAGACGCCTCTACCTTCTCATATCCAGACAGGGATGTATTTGTTTGATAAACCACTTACTCTGTACATAACAAAAATTAGGGATGTTTTTATTATACTTAGTCTTGTATCTAAGGCTTTACTAGGGTTTCCTAATCCTAATCCCAAAAATAACCAAACCTATCCTCTGATACCAACTATGACAACCCTACTTTTATTAAAAACTTAAACATGATTTATTACATAAAACTTCACTTGATAAAACAAAGAAGATCAATTGGTTTAGTGTATTTGGGGCTTAGTATCATTACATAAAAACATGAAACATGAAATACAACATCTTTATTGAAAACTTTCTTTACATGACCACTACATTCCCACGTACTTAGCATTGCATGGGATAACCTGAGGACATGCATAATAAAAGGGTGAGATATAAAGCCCAATAAAGGAGTACAATGGAATAAAATGAAGAGTACAATACAAGTTAGACAATAGTCATAACAATAGATCATAAAGGAAACATGAACATAAAGGCATGATAACGAATGATAATCATAACATTGGAATGTGGCAACAACATTTAACATGGAATTAGAATGAGCCAAGGCTCATTGCACATAGAGCATGAGTAAATCCTCATTGCACATGAAGCACGAGTAAACCCTAATTTCACTTGAATTAGCATGAGTAAACACTCATTGCACATGACGTATCACGATACTATACTTTACCCAATGCATTGGAGCGCTATAAGGTCACACCCTTCTTAAACATTTCATTTCATGCATAAGTGTGCCCCATGGATCCTAAAACATGGATTCATAAAACACAATAATTAATTTCACGATGATGGAATGTGGAATTCATACATGAAAATTTATAATCAATAAGTAAATGTGGATAAAGGTGAATACCCTTGATGGAGAAATGAGCATGGTATTCACTACACAATGGGATTGGCTTAGAAAATCGGTGCGATTTCGGCAGCGTAACGGCGTGACATAAGAATTCATAAAAAAATGGTTGATGAGAGATAAAGGGGTTACTCATCATAACTATATTTAATGGACAGTAAGGAGGTCATATAGCTACATGTACCAACAATTTTAATGGAATTTAGATTCATGATACAAAAGTATTGCTCGAATGTAAAAGAGGAGAGAGAAGTTCCTTTCAGAATTTCTGTATAGTAACAGGTGTACATGGGAAGAATTTAATGAGAGATAAAGGGTATACCATCATTCAAACATAAAGAGGGAATTATGAGGGAGGTGCGAAACCATACCCCAACACTCATAATATAAATTAAAAGGGCAAAACAACTAAAAGAAAATTGGACAAAAATTAGAAAGGAAGAAAAAACCCTTACTTGGAAGTGTGCTTCCAAAGGATAGAGAGAGGCTTGTGAGAGGATTCTTGGGAACTTGGGTCACCTTGGGAGGATTATAGGGAGAGTATGGCAGAGGTTGGACGAACTCCAAAGGCTTTGAGTGAGGAGTAAGTTGTTTCATGGGTGGGTTTATATAGGAAAGGTGATGGAATTCTTTATTATTTAGGTTTGGGACCCCTTATATTCAATTAATCCAAACCAAAAACCATACCATGGATTTTGCCCATGTTTTTTGGAAAAGGGAAGAGGAAAAAAATATTTTATAATTCCAAATTCCAAACTTCTTAAATTAATAAGGCTGCTTATGTGGAGGTGAGTCACACTCCCATGGAAATTAATTTAAAAAGACAAGGTGTTTAATAAGTCTTGAGGGGTCCATTAATGCTTTGAAAAGTAATCCAAACAAACCCAAAATCACATTATTTTAATGTTAAATCATATATTGGCCAAACATATAGATTATAGTATTTTATTACATCACTATTGGGTCATTATGATGTCATAAAACACATTATTTATTTAAACGATATTTAATTTTTACCAAAACATTTGACTCTCAGAAAATTATGAAAAATTAACCATTGGATAATTTTGACATCCTGATTCAAAAAATAACATTTATTTTATTGAAATAATTTTCTAAATATGTTAATTTTTACTTTTAAAATAAAAACCGCTTCTTATAAAAAATTCACGGGTTTTGACAAAAAAATGTCTTTCAAACATTAATAAAAATTATAATTTCATTCATAAAATTATACGATCATTTATATTTAATAAAAATTAATTAAATAATAATAACAATATTTTATTAAAATATTATTTAGATAAAAAAATTCCTTAATAGAATTATTAATTAAATAATAACTAAAAACACTATTTGTACTATAAAAACTATTTACAATGTATCAATAATGACTAGAAATTATATTCATTATTATATACAAAAATAATGTACATGAACATAGTACTATTTATTTGTTACATAACCCCTTAAAACAACCACATAATACCTAAGGGTAAGGTGTTCAATGGTGACAGACTCTTGGGGGGCTTGGATAACATTGCTCGAGTGGTAATTTCAATCTACTTCCACTTTTCCCGTAGACGGTCACGTTCAAGATTGAAATGATGAAGATCGGCTTGGGCTTGGTCAAGGATGAATCCCAAAGACGCCACCTCTTTTCCGAGCTCCGAAAAATGGGATTCATATGGTTCAATTCTACTGGATGAGGTGATCACTTCCTTTGTCTGAGTAAATTGGATTTGTTAAAGTCCTATATTTATACTAATCATGTCATCACTGTTCAATGACTATATTAGCAACGATCAAAATTCTTAACATAAAACCAAAGAAGTTAACACTTTATATAAACATAAATAGACATTTAATTAGATCAAGAGGGATTTAAATTAATGAATCTTTGGGTCGTTACAAAGTCAGGGAGGTGCATCATAGAGACACTGACTGCGAGACACGGCGTGCTCAGATATCCATAGGGCAGGCAATTGATGTATTTATTTGAAGGTGGGGAGCCTGTAATTCTCTTACAGGACATACTATGGTGCCAGTGTCACTTCAAGAGGATGTGTTGAGGGAGATCCACACATCCCCTCTAGCGGTACATAAAGGTGTGGTGATGATGTACTAGGATCTCCGACGATAGCACTGGTTGCCAGAGATGAAGAGGTTAGTTGTAGAGTTTTTCTCTAGATTCCTCACTTGTTAGAAATTGAAGGCATGGAACTAGTACCAGCAGGCTTGGTTTAGCCTTTATAGGTCCCAGAGTGGAAGTAGGATGTGATATCCATGGACTTCATGATAGGACTTGGACTTACATCCAGGGGTCACGAGTCGATCAGGGTGATCGTCGACTGAATCACCAAGTCAGCCCACATTCTGCCCATCAGAGAGAGGGGTTCAGTAGAGAGCTTACTACACCTCTATATGTAAGATATTTTGTGGCTACATGGAGTAACTTCTTCTATTATCTCCAATAGTGATCCATGGTTTACTTCCCGGCTATGGAAGGGGTTCCAGGAGGCTTTCGGGACGTAGGTTCGTCTGAGCACTGCCTTCTATCCTCAGACAGATGGCCAAACCGAGAAGACCATTCAGACCCTTGAGGACATTCTGCATGCTTGTGTCATCGACTTCGGTCACAGATGCATGGTTCACTTACCTTGGGTGGAGTTTTCATACTACAATATCTATCACTCCACCATCGGGATGGTACCGTTTGAGGCCTTGTATGATCGACCTTGCAGATCTCCACTATTATGGATAGACCCGGGGGAGTTTTCACTAGTGGGAACAGAGATGGTATGAGCTATGAATGAGAAGGTGAAGATCATCCAAGAGTGGATGAAGACTGCACAGAGTAGACATAAGTCATATACCGACATACGACAAAGACCTCTAGAGTTTGAGGCTGGTGACCACGTCATTCTACGAGTCTCTCCTTGACCTATTTTACGGATATTTGGCTGAGGCGGTCAGTTATCTCCGAGATTCATCATACCTTTATAGGTCCTCAGTAGAGTAGGTGAGGTGTAATACCGCCTGGCTCTTCCACGTTAATTGCACCAGGCGCATGACGTGTTCCACGTATCTCAGCTGAGCAGATACGTGCACGACACTTCTCACATCATCGACCATGGAGTGTTGTACATCGACGATGGGGAGACTTTTACGGAGGTTCTAGTGGAGAATTTGGATTTACATGAGTGGGTCCTTAATGGACAGTCGATACCTCTGGTGCACATTAGTTGGTAGCATGGGAACCTCCAGGAGATCAAATGGGACTGGGAGGCTCAGATGTGTGCTTAGTACCCCCATTATTTCTCTTAGTTTTAGTTGTAGCTTACGGGGATGTAAAGCCCTGAGGTGAGGAGAATTTAATGACCTAGAATTTCGATGGAAAATTTTCTCTTAAATACATGGGAATTTTATGAGTCCGCAAAAATTTACGGCGCATGATTCCGAGGCACGGTGTGCCCAGAATCTCTTTCTGAAATTTTGTTCTGGTACGTTTAGTAAATGTATGAGTGGGTTTTTATAACTTTTTAACCGATGCTCGAAATTGAAATGTAAGGGAACTGTTGAACTCGCAGCGCTGGTATTATCTAAAGAATACTTTCACCTCTACGACAGTTGGTCGTGAATAAAAGATAGTTTTTTGGTTTTTAGAGAATGATTTAAATAAAAATAAAGTATGTGGCTGTATTTTTATTTGTTGGTTAAAACCTCCACAAGGAAGTTGGATGTGGGACCAGAACAACATAACCTCCCATGAGAGGTTATGGTGTTGGGGACCACCTAAATATAACCTCTTCTTGATGCTTAATATGTTGGGGACCACCCGAGGTTAAAACCTCTTGAACTCCCAATTAAGTGGGGAGAAACCTCTGGAGCTGCCCAATTAATGGTGCCACCACCCCTCCACATTAATTTTTTTCCCAAATCCTCCATATTAATTAAGTGGAAAGAAGTTAATTAATCCTAAATTTCTAATTTTGTGACAAAAAATTAAATAATAGATGATCTTAATCTATTATTTTTCTTGGCATATTTATTTTGGTGGAAACATGGGAGAAGATAGAAAAACACTAACCATTGAAGAATGAAGAACGCGTTCTTCCAATGAAGAATGCCGACAATGATCTCCTTTGACGTTTATCCTTGGATCCTACTGACATAGAACGTCATCAACCAGCCTTCCCTCCGCGTCGTCTTCAATGAGCCGACGAACGAGATCGTGATTGGAAGTGTGCGACAGACACGACGAGTGATGATCACCTTTGTCTTCTTACCCCGAATTCATCGATGATAAATGAAAAAAGTTAGGGGTGTGATTTGATTTAAGAAATTTCGATTCGTCCTTCCATGATTGTTTCTCTTGACCTTCTTGTTACCAAACTAATGTTAACGTACCGGGTGAAACGAAGACAGCTCAATCCCTCCTCCGTTCTTGTGAATGTTTGGTGTGTTATTCGTGTTCTTCATGGGTGAAGAATAATGACTCGTTGCGAGTTCGTTGTTTGAGGAAATAATCCCAAATTTAAGACCCAACATCATGAAGACCTAGTGGAGGTGCGACGACGATAGTGGGTGAGAGATCGAACCGGAATGAGAAGGAATATTCCTCAACTGTTCTTTGAATGGGTGAATCAAATCGTGTATTCAGAGCTGATCGGAGGCTCGAAAACATAGGAGATGAGTACAAGACATTGGGGAGACCTACTGTCTAATGTTTCGTGATGAACGGACCCTCAGAACTAAGAACATTCTATAAGGGAGGCGTACTATCCGGAGGCATCGTTTCTAGAAAATTCCAGAATACACGGTGTGTACTTATGATGAAGACGCCGTGTAGTGTTTTCAAGGTAGAGTTTCAGATGATAGACAAGTAACACATAGCGTGTGACCCCAGTCACATGGAGTGTATTCCCTGCACCGAGTGGCAGAAGGGACTTCGCAAGACATGGCATGTATTCTAGGAAATACATAGACTGAGGCATAATTACACAGCCAAGAGTCACGACATGTATCATTCACGCAAAGTGGAAGAAGAGGCTTCATGAGACATGGCGTGTATTCTGGGAAATACATAGACACAGACAGAATTACACAGACAAGAGGCACAGTGTGTACCATCTACACATAATGGAAGAAGCGGCATCATGAGACTCGGCATGTATCCTAGGGATACATTGACAGGGGGTGGAGTACACGAGAATGTACTCCACCACACGGCTAGGAATAACTAGTGGCACTGGCTACCCGTTGCACTAGTTACATGGGTTGGTGAACATGGGTTGAGGCCATGTACGGGACCATGGCCAGCGTACACGGAGATGACCCCAGTTGTTTGGAAACGGTGTGTAACCATACGACACATCATGTAATTTCTTTTCTTCATGACCAGCCTTATGACACGAGCTATTGTACATGGGAAATACCCGAGGTCTGAATACAAGACATGTTCCTCCTTCATACAGACCGTGTGCTTTTTGGGAAATGGGTTGGTCATCTTGTCCTCCGTATCTTGGACATTGTTTTTTGGGTTATCCCCCTTATGACATAGGGGAACCTTTGGATTCATCAACATGGGACTTCGTGGAAGTTGATGTATTGACACATGGCTTGAGGAGCGGACCCTACCAGAATAAATCATACATGGTGCGGAACCCTGTGGCTGGCTGAGCATTGATGATGGTTCCTGGATCCTGTGTGGGTTTGAAAGCTATGACTACTATTCCTGGATCATATGTGGGTTCGACAGTTCTGACCGCTGTTCCAGGATCCTGTGTGGGTTCGATATCACTGATGACTGTTCTTATATCCTATGTGGGTTCGACAGTTATGACCGTTGTTCCAGGATCCTGTGTGGGTTCGACAGCTTTTACAACATTCCTGGATCCTATGTGGGTTCGAAAATTCTGATGTCTATTCCTGGATCCTTTGTGGGTTCGACAGAATAGATGATTAGTGGCTACATCTAATCATCTCTAACTGTCTACAAAATATGTATACCTGTGTGAGCTGGGTCAGTGACATCTGTGTTTTCCTCATGATTGAGATGGGTTACCTAATAAATTAGGTATGTGTATGGGAATAAACATAAGTAATGGCTATCCATTGATTTAATACTCTGTGGGTTATCCTTGGTTGATTTTTAGAGACCGTGGTGGTATTGGGTTCACTAATGAGTATCATTATACTCACCCCTGCATGGGCTATGCCCGCACCTCATAGTGTGGGATGCATACGACAGAAAATTCTGAATAAGGATGGGTGTACATGGACTGGATGATACCCGTAGGTGGACCATATGATGTGTTCATACACAAAGGATACTGAAATATGTGGAGTTCTGGGGAGGCTACCTGTACCTACCCTTCCGGTATGATCCATGATGGACGATCCATGCGCTTCTTTTCTCCTTTATACTATTTTGTCCTTTTCAGTTGTACTTGTACTTTATAGTTGGGCTTGTATTTCTAGCCCCTTAACTTTTCAAAACTCTCTTGTTATACAGTTTTTCTTAGTGTTTTGTATCCATATATGTTCTGTGTTGTGTGTGTTTACAGTTATAAAGGCAATTTCTTCCCATATTTAGGGAATTTCACCTTTGGTGCTAGTCGCTAGCCCCTAGCCTATGGAAGGAGGTCTTGGGGTAGTCACAACATGGGTCCTGGGGGACAGGTAGTGACAACCTACATAATATCTAGGCATCTATGTTTACATTCACTAACTTTATCCCAACAATTTGGAGTATGAAACCAATGACAGAAAATACTTCATATGGTTCTATTTGAATTCCTGGATAGAATCTTTTATTATATGGAAATTTAGCTAATGGAAAATGATGGTCCCACATACCTTCAAATTCATGTGATCATGACCTCAACATGTCTTCTATCCCATCAATGGTCCTTTCATACTACCCTTCAATTTAAGGATGATAAGGGACTCCCAAATATAGCTCAGTAATAAGATCATTTTGAACAAAACTCCATAATTTAGATATAAACCGCATGTCATGTTCTAATAAAATTTATAGTGGTCCATTATGATTTTCCAAAAATATCCTTAATGTAGAGCCCTATGAGGTGATAAAGATTTTGAGAGTCCACTATGGTGAGGAAATATGTTGAATTGGAAAAGATATCAATAATAAAACAAATAGAATCATCCTTTCTATGAGTCTTTGGAAGTTCAATTGCAATTTAAATAATAATATAGTGCTTTTTCCTCACATGAATAAGTAGAGTTAGAATTATTCAATTATTATAATTTCTTTCATCATTTACCTATTAAAAAAATGAATCTTAAAACATAGTCTGCAATTTTCTTTTTCATATTATTCAATAAAAAATGTTCCATCATATCCCTATTCATTTTCGTGCTACGAGGGTGTGTAGGGATATTTAATAAACGAACTTATTATAATAATTATAACATTATCTAAGGTATTGATTTTATGAATATTCATTTTTAAAATATTAATAAACCTCATTAATAGTTTAATTATATCAATATCCCATCATCCACTACATTAATTTTACTCTATATATTATTATCACTAGTTTAGGATTTTTTTTTCTGTTCAAATAAGTATTTTTTATAAATAATTATGAATATATGAGACATTTATTATTAGGTAATAATTCCCATGTACAAAATTACCAAATACATGAATATAAGATCTTTGTCAATCCTTATTTTTTTCCAAACTCCATTATCTTTCCTACTCAATACACAATCCATGTTATTTTCCTTCCCATGGTGTAGTATATTAAGAAATCAAAATCCATGACTGATAAGATGAATTTGATACATGTATGATATGTTTAAATTTCAAATATTTAACAATAAAGGTAATGCCTCCATGTATTCAATGAATAGATTATTGATTCCAAATCATGATAATGGGTTGGGTAATTCTATTCTTGAAACCTTATCTCCATTGATACATGGTAAAAAAATATATCATACTAAAAAAGGAAACATCCATATTTTATTTTGATACATCAATATTAAAAAAATATACATCCCTCACTGGTGTTAAATTTAGGATTTGTACATTGACCAATTGACACATTAATTCTTCAAAACATTCATTAAATTATTCAGACTATATGATCTTAGCCACTTTATATGTCAACATGTTTAATGGGATCGATAATATAATTTTTTTTAAATTGTCTCAAGTAACATGCTAATACAAGGAATTAATGTACCTATGTTATATATTTTTTCATTTCCCATTCAATCACTACCTTTATCATTAAAGAATAAATTGATATTCAATATGTAGAGAAAAAATATTAATGAAAAGAAACAAAATAATATATATTTCATGTTTTCTAAATTTTCTAAAAGAATAATTTTCCCAACTAGTCTTAATAATGATTTATAGATGAATTTTATGGTCATTAGAGCCATTATATTATTCCAAAATATTATCAGTAAATACAAAAATGAAATTTTCAATTTTACATTTTAATACATTTTTCATTATATCCATAAAAATAATGGTTTTTTTAGTTAACAAAAAGAGATTTTTTATATATTTATATTGCCTACACCTAATAAAAATTTTCATCTTTGCAATATCCTACATCATTTATCGTAGTAGATATTAACTAGAATAAATACCATTTATTAGATAATATTGATATATTTGGTTTTAATAAAAGATGTTATCAATGGGGTAGAAATAGATACCTTTTCATTAAATTAATTGCATTGATTTTATTGTAATTGATTCATAATATTGTAGACCAATATTTTATGATAACAAAAACAACACGGACCTCCCATGATGAATCATAGGGGAGTATAACTAAATTATAAATAAATATAATAGTATTTTCTTCATTTGAACTACATCTACTATCACCATATTATATAGAGATTTTTATATAGACTTTTTGTCAGGGATGATAATAAGGGAAAACTCATCCTCATGCTCATGTTGATGACTTAGTAGTTATTTAGGAAACACATAAATGTATTCTGGAAGAAAATGTTTATACTCCATATAAGGATACCATTTTCATTCATATGTTATGATTGATTTTATTCTCTTAAAATTTCATTAAGGATAATAACATGAGGTGTATCTAGGAATGATTCAAATGACGTATTCCCCCTTATAAAGACTCAAGATTCCATATCTCAATAATAATTCATAATCGCATTATCTTTGTAAAAAAAAAATTCATTATACATTAAGTATATATTGTTACCAAGGATTATATAAAATTATACCATATGTATACAAAGAAATACCTCAAATGGAGAATTCATATGTATCATAATGGGAACTAACTAAAATATCCTTATTGTAATGTGATTTCCACCTGGAGTCCTGAATGAAAAATATTTTCTTAATGATATAGTTAAATATGTAATTTTACGATAACAAATACAAGATATATAATAATTTAAAAATACATAATTAAATAATTTATTAGATAAATTTAAGGTTACTATCAAAGTACATACAACAACAACTTTATAAAATTAAACCATAAGTGTTGTGATTTCATAATATTGGATATTGTTCCATGGGCTTTTCTGAGAAAATTATCCTTGACTCTTGGATTATTACATTAAATAGTTCCCAATATCCTTACTATTAAATCATTGGTAATTATTGGATTCCTTCTTCACCATAGAATCATAAGAATAATATTATTTGTTTCCACACATCGAGAAAACTATCTTTCCCATCAAGTAAGTTCCATTATGTTTCATCACACAATCATTACATGTTAGAAACTCCTACATTTCTTTCATACCAATTTTTTATATATTTTTTGAGATTTATTATTCAAACACTTATTTTCTTATTTTCCTCAGCTATCATAACAAATATGCAATGTTTTTGTCTTTATGAATCATAAGACTATATATATCCTTGTACACTGATAATGTAAAATCAACTAATACCCTTTAATGTAAGGGATTTATCTCATAAATAAAGAAACATCATATAATTATTGGATTATTTTAATAATTCATAACATTAGTTTCAATCATTTTAATGATGGAATAATATTTGAAAACTTTTTCACTTTTCTTTTTCAAGTGTTTTTAGAATTACTCTCTATGTCTTCGTGTTTCTCATGAGGAATATATTTTTGAAATAATATATCCTTGACCATATTACATATAAAAGAATTATTTTTATATGTATCACTAGTGTTATTTATTGAAAAAAACCATTGATCATCATGTCCATTAATACTATAAATGGATGTGATAACATTCTCCCTTTTAATTCCCCACAAAAGTGTAACAACTTCCCCAGATACATGATCAATTTATCCACACAAAATGGATTAGTATACCCCTTGAAAGATGAATTTTTTCCAAAATTGTTTCACCATGTTCAGAATCATTGGGATTCTATATTATGGAATAGTTATTAGTTATAACCAAATTTTTCTTTCCCAATATACATATCCTTTTTTTTATCCCTAAATCTAGATCATGCTCCAGATCAAGATTCAATTTCAAACCTATTAAGGAAATCTATATATATATATATTATGTTTATTGAATAAATTTTCATCCCTTTCACTATGATACATTTATTAAAAATTTAATGTACTAAATTATGTAATAAAAATTATTAATTTGAATTCATATAATATAATTATTGTTCTTTTATAACACTCTTCATAAATTTACAATGGATTCTTGACTATTATTAGAATCCAAATATTTGTATCATTGAAAAAATCACAATATCATTAAAATATTTTATAATTTGTTATAATAGATCGTAATAAGTTTTTAAATCAACCAAATCACATCCACTATGAGTTTTTAGCCAGGTGTGCTGTCTTAGGATGGCTGATCTTTCCCTAAGTGATGATCTTGTGTTCTAATGTTTTTGTAGGTGTATACCCTTATGATATTATGTGATAAAAATGTATTTATATGACTATATATAATTATGAATGTAATTACTAGTAATACACACATTATATGACTAAAAAAAATTATTTTATTATTTTTATACATAGGCTTTTACTCATATTATAACATAAGGTTTAGTTTTCAAATCATTATATTCCTAAGTCATGTTCCAATAGATAATACTATGTATCCACTGATAGCAAATATAGCTCCTCAATTCTAGTAACTTATAGCCCATTGTTATCATGAAATATTGGCATAATATACAAGGAATCACATCCCAAAGGTTTGAATATTTAAATTGTTTTATAGAGAATATATACATACATGATTCTCACACCACATTAAAAAAACATGAATTACAAAACTAATTATTATGATAACATTTTAATTTTTATAATATATCCCTATAATAAATATTATTCCACTTCTTATTATCTAGGGGAAATGAAAATATTATAATTGTTGAGATCAGATTCCCTGTAAGGGAAAGTGTAAAATAGATGATGTATTGGAATAATTAATGCATAGATACCACTTCCGAGAGAAAAAATAATTAGATATTACAATTAACTAATATAATAAATGGGGAATATATACATCAGTGAAAAAAAACATAAATAACCACCTTGAGAATAATAAATTGTTTCATAATGATGGATTTAATAATTTCAGACTTCATAATCAAACCATAAAGTCCTTGATACTTGACATCATATATTAAATTTTATAGACTATACAAAATACAAAAACTAATTTTCCTCTAGAAACCTTAAAATGAATCAAGGGTGAATAATGGGCCCCAAAAATATCTTAATATGAATAATGAATTTACTATATAAAATATATTAATAAAAATTCAATACACAATCTACATAAAAATACATATTGAAATACTATAATATAAAATATTATTATTCCCCTAGTAAATAAAAAATAAAATACGGTCAGTGGCCATCCATAGTATAATGGTCATTAGTGGAAACTGGTACTATACTCACATGCCTATAACAACTGTTTTCAAAACAATTTGTATGAGTAGTTTATATATATGTTATACCAAATGATCTATAATTTTTTTTGTATATAAACCAAAAACATACCCATTTCCCATTTTTTCAATGAAACATTTATTTTATGTAAAGGCTAAACCAACGGTTTCCTTTAACCATTACAATATAACATCTCACACTATAGCTATAACAATGGTTTTTTAAAACCTTTATTATAGATTTTGTTAATAAAATAGGTTTTAATAACAATTGGTATATCCCTCAACCCAAAAGCTAGTGCCCAACCCCCACCTTCTCGCATCTGAATCTCATACAGAACCATATGAGAAACATTCAATTTTCATCACTATATACATACATATGTCCTCAATTTATGTTTTATTTCCCTTTTTATACAACATCAAAATGGTGAGTTACAAATTTATCATATATTTTTTGAAGATTAATTTTCATTTTTGATAGTATAAAACACTAACGTAGATTTTTTATAACATTATACTTCTAAATTAATTGAGGAAGGGATATTTTCGATTATATTAGTCAATGTAGTGCAGAATTATTTTTTTAATTGTTTTAATATTTTTTTAATTAATTTAGTCCCTATTTATATATAAATAACTATCTCTCTCATGTAGTTTAATGATATTGGATTTTTAGTTTCTTTAAAAAAATATGGATCCGGAAATTAATTAGTCATGTTACTCATGGATTGTGTTGCTGGACATGCTAATTATATTCATGGGTTATAGAAAATGATTCTCTTGGATTTTTTTATAAAATATAGGGATATTTATATTCTATGAAATTAAATCATGACACCCTTATTAAAAAATAAAAATTTCATGATTATCATATGTTTTTATTATTTTGCTACACATTAAGATATATCATACTCAAAGCGAGACATCAGATAAAGAAGGTGTTGTTTGATCACTTTGAGCCTACTAGGATATATTGAACTATTAGATATGCCTGAAAATATTATTCCCATATATAGTATTTTATTGGTAATATGTTTAGCCGGGTTTTATAATTGAATTGATATAATATCTTACTTTTAATGAGTTACAAATCAGATATATATACGATTTACATAAAATGAATATATTTTTTTAGATACAAATTATATTCAAGAATTAATATATGAAAAGATAATTCATTGAGTTTTTCTATGAGTTAAATATCTTAAAATAGTGATGAAAATTTAATAAAAAATAGAAAATAAAATATTCATTAAAAGATAAATATTAGTTTGTTCTCAAAACCTGACCACCATCGTTCATATTGTTGGGTCAGGACAATATTGAACAATAATGATCTATCTTATGTAAAGAATGCTGGTGAAATATTATTCATAGTGAAAATTTGGTGAGCAATTCAACTATTTGAATTTTATTAATTGATATAATATATAATATATTTCTGCCATATGACATAAGGATATGTAGTTCTATTAATAAATGTGTGAGGCACAAATATGTTTTTTAAATGTTTCCTAAAAATGAATTTTTTCTCAAGTATGACTAATCGCTTCACAAAATTTTATCTTTTAATCTATTATTTGAGGTGTATACATACATAGAAATTATATTAAAAATATTTATTATCTATGAATAATAATTGTTCTTCGACCTATTGTGGAAGAAATACTATGCTATAAAAAAATTAAAATTCAAAGTCTATGATTTAAAAAATAACAAATAACTCATTCAAAATTTTAAAATATTTTAATTAAATAAAACAATATATTTCAGCCAATATAAAAAATAATTTTTAAATAAATATTAAAACTAATTGATTCAATTTTATTTTATTTTTTATGCATCTAAATTTTTCAAAAGCATTCCTATTTTCAATGTAATTTCCCTATTCATTATTTAAATTTGATTCAAATTATTATTTTTTAAATTTATTTTTTGGAAATAATATATTTTAAAAGCCATATAAAGAGCCTCACAAATATATTTAGCAAATAATCAAGTAATAAATGTTAAATTTAATATTAAATTTGATAATAATCATTATTAGTACTGAATATACCTGAAAATTCTAACTCGAATACAATCAATTCAACTTCTAATAAGACGTAATTGTTATGATAAAATGATCTCAATCATGTTCATTATATCCTTCTCCATTTTCCTCTTTATTATTCTCTCAAAATTCATTTGAAATTATTTCTAGAAGGTGGTTTTCATCACTATCATTTTTATTTATTAATAAAATAAATATTTACAATTGAATTAATCAAATATATGATTTTTCAAAAGATTATTATTTTTTAATAATATTATAAGGATTTATCAAATTATGTGTCCCATAAAATCTCATTTTTTGTAAAACTTTTATGTGTTTTATAATTTTGTATTCTTGAATAATCTTCAAAATCATCTAAATTATACACACAAATGAACTCTAATGTGTTGTGGGTTGGTTTAATATGTCATTTTTAACTTAAAAATATTTAATTTAATTCTCATTTCTATAACACACTAATGATGGTGAAATTTGGTTGTTAAAATATGATTAATTATTAAAAATTTCATCTTTAGAAAGAGTTAATAATTAAAAGTGAAAATATTATTCCACTCCATTACTTATATTAGTATGTAATTATAACATGTCATATTACTTTATAATGAAGATAAGATATTGAGGAAATGGATAAGATTTAATATATTCATAATATTCTAGTGAAATCCATTCTTCATATGTTTCTGAAGATTCTTTAACTACAGATGACATGGCTTCTGTTTCCTTTAAATTTTCCCCATTATGCAATGGAATGTACTGATTTATTTCACTACATTCATAGATCTATGGCTCACTGATTTGAACCATCAATATTTCATTATTAAATTTCATTACATATGTCAAAATACTCATCTTTGAACCTGAATAAAAAAACTTATAATGATTTTAGGATAAATTCTAACTACTTCCTACACATGGAACTCTTATTCCTCATCATAATCCCACGACATATTCAAATCCATTGGAAAATAAAAAAAATTGATGATTCAAAAAAATTAATGAAAATAATGATGAAATACTCCCAATTATTTATTATAGCATGTATGAACAAGGATTGATTAAAAATATCACCAAAATAATGTTACCAATATTGAAATAATATTCTTTATATCAACTAAAAATAGCTTTTAATTACATAATTTTTGTGAATGATATCTAAATAATGATTTATTTTCTAGTTTTAATATTTTTTATAAAATATTGTATAAAATAGTTTTTTTCTCCATAGTTTAGGTTCTATGTTATAGTAGATATTGTTTTTCCAAAATATCTAATCAAACTATTTTTTATTCTCTAAGGATTAATGATAATAATACATAATGAACATGGGTCAATCTCAAAAGCATACCACTAAATAATGATGAGTTATTATTATTATTATTATTTATTTATATAAAATAATGTTATGTACATGTAATTTTTGTGGGATTCATGTAACGACGAGGACACAGATAACCACCCGAACAGTGCCAGACGGGTCGGGTGTCACTACCTTAGGCACACCTTCCCCGAATGAAAAATGCTGCCGACTAGCTATGGGGGTCTGATTAGGTATCGTGGGAAGGCTATACCCTCTCAGAGGAAATAAAGGTACTGGTCTAAGTATAATGTCTATAAGAAGCGTAAATTAAATGACTCAGTAGACTCAAACCAGACCCGCAGAGCAGAAGCATATCCAAAATCTAATAAATAGCGAAAGCTACATAGATACAATAGCATCAGAAAGTAAACAGAACAACATGATGAATATAACAACAACTACTACTGTAAACAAACAAACATGAATCTATAAAAAGGAATACATATAATTATATAATGACGCCAATGTCTAACCAACAGTCACTACATAATAAGGTAAGCATGCTGATAAAAAAAGGAAACTAAACAAAGTAACTCCAACAAGGAATGACCTAAAGGTCCATACCAATATCCATGCCAACAGCACTGACGTACAGCTCTTGAGGCTGAACCTCTACTAGCATGAAAGTTCATAAAGCCTATACGCATCCCGAAGGGCCTATGTAGGGTGTGAGATGAGTCTCAGTAGGAAACCACCCAATGGTGTGTACATAATATAAGTGTTTCTGCAGACATGCTTATATAAGATAAATAGTAACAATACAATGCCCAAAAGTAAACACAACCTTCACTGGTGCTCAGCAGCCATCGGGAAGTGTCACCTGCTTCATCCAACGCCAGAATCTCTAGTGTGTAACCCGGCACCACGTGCCACCTGACACCATGTGTCTCATATACCTACGTCCTGATGGTACGACCAATAATCATAACCCATCTCAAAAGCTCAACCTTCCCTGGAAAAGAATCCGAAGGAGAAATGATAACTTTCGTCAAATAATAACTGGAGGGACGTCGACGTCTCCCCTCAAATAATACTCGGAGGGACATCGATATCTGCCCTCAAATAATAGCGAGCCTCGGCCCCCAAACAGGCATCCTTGACACTATCTCCCGAAGGTTCCTCACCTCCCACGTGGCTTCCTATGGTAAGAACCCCCAAACCAATAACACGTAACCACATCTATTGTGGGCCTCCACCTAGCGAGTGGTCGTACCACCTCATCATAGAGTATATCTGTGTGCACACTACTCAAAAATACCCAGTGTGTGGTAATCACCTCAATACATTCCCAAGCCACAACACTTCTAACACCTCGTGTCCTTGCAAACCTATAGCTCAAGTTTGATGATCTCACCATCCATGTAGGCCAGACCAAGCAAAACCAGACAGTCCAACTACCTGAACCAACATCCATGATTACCAATCTTGTGGTAGGATCCACCCAAGTAACCCGGGAAAAGCACCATCCTGTGATCAACTTCACCCAAAAAAATATCTGGGCCACACCCAACATAGCTAAACAGTTAAACACATACAATATCAATCATTTCATATTTATACTGGAAAACATCACTTTGAATATGCAATTACTAAATAGTCAAGTTTCACAACATGTGTGTTGTCCCATACTAGAACCTAAGGTCTCGAATTTCTTAAGCAAATTCAATCATGCTTTATCAAATTAAACTCAACAGTTTAAACTAAGTAGTTAAATTTATAACCATTTCAGCACCCCCATCCAAAAATCTCTAAACGAGCAACGGAATCTAACCCAGCCTCACTTGATCAAAAATAGGTCAGGGAATTCCTAGATGCATCCCACATTGAAGATAAATAATTAAAATCAATTAAACAGGGTTTCACTCAATACTCGATGTCGTGCCCGAAGGTCGCAACCCCCAAAAGTCATTGAAAACATGAATGAATGTATGCACCACCCACCTCATACTCGTACGATGATACTCCTCCGATATCATCCTCTGAATCAGTCTAAATCGTGGTAGATCTGTGTTTCTATCAAATTCCGAAAATTCTGCTTGGTTGGATACTCTGAAAAAAATAGGCAAGGAATCAAGGATGAAGAGGGATGTGTTGGGTTAGCGTTTCTGATGCGGTCCCACTTCCACTGTCGGATCGAAGAACGAAGGTTGTAGGAAGAATCTAGGAGGTTTTCTATTTTTTGGAGGTTCTCGGATGCACTGTTTGTCCAACAGGAAGGAAGAAGACAGTTCTGCAAATAAGATATGATGACCTCCCACTCGCCCAATAAAAAAATTAAACGGAGTGTATTTCAAGACTACATGCCGTGTAGATAACCATTCTGTACTCCGACTTAAGCATAGTCCAGTGCACATCTTGGACCTTGTACACGGTAAACACACAACCAGGGACTCAACCATTGCATAGAATGAAAATTACACGACATATCATGGAAGACTAAATTCCATGTAGAGGGAAATTTACATAGGGGAACCACATGATATGTACTTGGTATTATACGGGTTTACACATGCCTAGTTGATACACGGCCTGTACTTGGGAGTACATGGCATGTAGTCTGGAAATTTCCAGCAACTTCCCAGATTTTCCAGACTTCTCAAAATTCAGCCAAAAAAATATATAGAAATGAAAAAAATTCAAACAAGGTCGGAAAAATTACCCCGCTCTAAAAAACCAAGGATCTTACAAACTCCCCTCCTTAATATAGCTCATCTTCGAGCTATCAGATGAAACCCTGAGATGGTACCAAACATACCACCCCGATCAACGTAACCTGGACTTCCCCGGTCTCAATGGTCCAGACTAAATTTCTCAAGGGGCTCCCCACCTTAGGAATTTCCTACTAGATCTAAACCCAAAAAAAAGTTCAAAGAAATCAAAATAAACAAACAAGGCCCAACGGTTTATTTTTCGGACCCATGGTCCTCTAGTGACACATCTCCACTCTTGCACCTCCTCGGTGCTCACATGTCGCTTCAGAAATCGAACGTAACCCTCAATGCATTGGTGTCCACCTCCAAGAGGTCCAGAATCTCATAGATGCTCCAATCAAAACCTGGTGCCTTGCACCTCAAGTAACCCGCATCCACGATTCCCCGATGCCCATGACACCTCAAGTAACATGCATCCTAGATACTCAGGATGCTACACATCTCAAATATATAATATCATATATAACGCATTCGATATGATGCCAATCCCACTAACTAGCATCTAGTACGTCCACAAGTATCCTATGCAACTCATGCACTCAACCAGACATTCCTCAAGAGGCCATGCCAAAAGAACTCAAAGAAAAATCACAGCCTCACCGGTGGTGTACCTGCCACTGTCATCAGCTCCCCAGCCTGCTCAGTCCCTAGCAGCTCCACAGCGTGCACCTGGACTAAAGTACGACTTCCGGATGCCTGACTTCCATTTAGTGCTGCTCCAGTCACCAGCCACTGACCCATCAACTGCGTCCCACCTTCTCTGTCATGTCCTCCACGCATTGCTGAACCTCAACTACCATCTCTTGGTACAGAACCTGAACCAACACCTAACACCACAGTCTGTCCTGTTCCCTGCCTGCCAGCTGTCTGAGAAGGATCTCTGAAAAACCTCTTCAGATGATCGACCTGTCCACATGCGCAACACTCCTTCGAAGGCCTATCACACTGAGCGCAAACATGTCCCGGATACCCACACTGAAAGCAAACCACTGCTGAACTGCCCTGAGGTGGTCTAACTGAGTCCTTGGCCTGCTTGCCCTGATGGAACTCATCTCGACCTCGCTTCCTACTGTCTGAACCATCACCTGAAGCAATCGACGTGCCAATCTGGGGTCCATCCCTCTGGTTGAACTCATATATAAGCACCTAGTTCACCACCTCGGAGAAGGAACCCAGCCTGAAGATGTTCACCTGGACCCGAATGGCGTTTCATAAGCCATCCTTGAAGAGCCTCACCCTAGCTGCATCATTGCTTACCATACCAGGTGTAAATAGAGACAAATCTGTGAAGGTTGTTGTGAAGTCCATGACATACATATCTCCCTGATGAAGACTCAAGAACTCTCGACCACTCTCTGCCCTCAGTGTCTCTAGATAGAGGTTCTCAAAGAACCTGTCCTTAATGTCCTTCCAAGAAAGTTCCTCGTGCCTAAGAGCTTGTATCTGTACATCCCACCAATGCTTCACCATACCTCTCAGAATGTACATCTCTAGATTGACCCTCCACCCTGGAGGCTTCTCGAGCTGCTCAAAGATCATCTGCATGATTTCTATCCAGTTATCTGCCGCCTGACGACCACCCTCACCCTAAAAAAGTGGCGGGTGTTGCGACTGGAAATCCTGCGTGAGATACGCCATAGATGGCTCTGTAACCTGTGTGCCTCTTTTAATCCCATATAAGACACGTACCATGCTAGCTCATAGCTGCTCGTCAATCCATGGTCCGAACGCTGCCAAACCCAGCTACTGCCCTGCCTGCACTGGATCCTGAACCTGATCCTATCCCTGGGACTATACCTGCGGCTCATGCTCTGACTGCACTGGATTCTGAACCTGATCCTACGGCAATGTATCATCTCCTGCCTGAATCTCCATCGATTCTTGAATGAGTAACCCGCTAAATACCATATATAATCATAAAACCCATATATATTTATTTAGAAATGTATTCTATGCAGATAAGGAAAGCAGTAAAGGGGAGGTGTACAACAACTACCCTTACTCTCCCCTATCGAAACCCATACCCTTAGAATCCCAACGTAAGGGCCTCCTTACCCACCCTCAAAATATCCAAGTATCAATAGTACCTCGGGCCAGGCCCGTCCTGAAAACTCATGTTTCCTCAAACAGATGACTGATTCGCCCAATCCTGACAGTTACACTGCCTCAGCCATAGTACCTTCCTGCTCTAATAAGATCCAGACCCAAATATCCTGCAACTTACAATTCTAAAAATATATAAATCATGACACATCACATTAAAACAACAAGAAATTTTATCAGGAATTTCACCTATTCACATTTCAGAGCATATAAAGCATGTCAATTGAATTTTTTTCTCCACATTTTATTATCACTTCACAAAGCATACATGAAATTATGAAATTGAAAGATCCTAAAATGTGCATATCAAAAGACAAACAAACAATATTTTTCATATCGGTCCATGGTCCAATTCTCCATTACGACACCGGGTCAAGGGTCACATATCCCAATCAACAAAATCACCATCAAGTGAGCCACTGAGGTGGAAATAACATAAACTATAATCTGAGAAAAAGCAAATATTCAATTCCCACTGATGGAATCTTGGTCCATCCCTCGTACCTGGGGATGTAGGCACCCAAGAACAAGCTAGGAACCCAGTTCCAGTATCAGCCTATCTCCAGTATACCATATCCCAAAAAGTAAAACCATCATTAATAAAAAGAGAAGTCTCAAACTCATTAGTAGTCAGCTGCTACTAAATCCCTGTTAAGAACTCCTTTGATACCACGTTATGACAACCCAGACCTAGCCAGCCACCCAAACAGTGCCAAATGGGTCGGGTGTCAATACCTTATGCGCACCATCCCTGAACTCCAAAGGCTGCCGACTAGCAGCGAGGGTCTGAATAGGTATAGTGGGAAGGCAATAACCTCTCAAAGGAAAGAATGGTACTAGTCCGAGTATAATGTCTATAAGCAGCAGAAATTGAATGACTCAACAGACTCAAACCAGACCCGCAGAGTGGAAGCATGTCCAAAATCTAATAAACAGCTGAAGCAACATAGAAACAATAACAGCAAATAATAAACAGAACAATTTGCGGAATATAACAAAAACAACTACTGTAAACAAAAAAAATGAATCCATAGCAAGGCATACATATCAATATAAAATGATTCTAATGGATAACCAACTATCAATACATAATAAGTTAAGCATGATGATTCAAAAAATAAACTATACAAAGTAAATCTAGCAAGGCACGAACTCAAGGTCCATACCAATCTTCATGCCGACAGTACTAAGGTCTAGCTATTGAGGATGATCCTCTACCTCCACGCATGTTCATAAAGTCTACATGCATCCAGAAAGGTACATGTAGGGTGTGAGACGAGTTTCATTAGGATATCACCCAATGGTTCATACCTAATATAAGTGTTTCGGAAGACATGCTTATATAAGAAAAAAAATAATAGTACAATGCCCAAAAGCAAAAAAAAACCTTCACTAGTGCTTAGAAGCCACTAGGAAGTGTCACCTGCTTCGGCCAATGCCAGAATCTCTGGTCTGAAACCCATCACCACATGCCACCGGACAGCATGTGTCTCAAGTACCGACATCCCGAAGGTACACCCAATAATCGTAACCCAGCTCGAAAGCTCAACCTTACCCTGGCACAACATCCAGAGGAGCAGCAATACTTATCCTCAAATAATAACTGGCGGGACAATGATGTCTACCCTCATATAATAGCCCGAGTGACATCGATATATGCCTTCAAATCACAGCATGCCTCGTCCCCCAACCGGACAGCCTCAAAACAATCTCCCGAAGTCTCCTCACCTCCCACATGGCTTCTTATGGCAAGCACCCCCAAACCAATAACACCTAACCGCATCTATCAAGGGCCTCTACCCAGTGAGTGGCCGTACCACCACATCAGGTAGTCTTTCTAGGTGCACACTTCTCAAAATTACCCAGTGAGTGGTAATCACCTCAATAAATTCCCAAGCCACAACACTTCTTACACCTCGTATCCCTGTGAACCTGTTGCTCAAGTCATATGGTCTCGCCATCCATGTAGCCCAGGCCATGCCCAACCTGACAGTCTAAATGCCTCAACCGATGTCCATGACACCCAATCCTATGGTACAAACCACCCAAGTAACCCGAGAAAAGCCCCAACCTGTGATCAACATCACTCAACAAAATATCTAGGCCACACCCAACATAGATAAATAGTTCAACATAGAAAATATCACACATTGCATATATATATTGGAAATACTCACATTGAACTGGAAATTACTAAATAATCATGTTTCACCACATGTGTGTCATCCCATACTAGCACCTAAGGTCTCAAATTCCTTAAGAAAATTCAGTCTTGCATTAACAAATTAAACTCAAAAGTATAAACTAAGCTGTTAAATTAATACCCATTTTGGAACCCCTGGACGAAATGCCCCAAACAAGAAATGACCTCTAACCCAGCCTCGCTCGATCACAACTAGTGCCTAGAATACCTAGAGGCATCCCACATTACAGATAAATAATTAAACACAATTACACAGGGTTTCTCTCAATACCTGACATCGCACCTGAAGGTTGCAACCCCCAAAAGTCTACAAAATCACGAAAGAAGGTATTCACCAACCAACTCATACTCTTATGATGATACTCCTCCGATATTAGCCTCTGAATCGGCCTAAATCTTGGTAGATCTGCGTTTACATCAAATTCTGGAAATTCCTCTCGGATGGAAACTATGGAGAAATAGGAAAGGAATCAAGGACGAAGAGGGGTGCATGGAGTTAACCTTTCTGATGTGGTCCCGCTGCCACTGACGGATCGAAGAATGGAGGTCGGATGAAGAATCTAAGAGGGTTTCTATTTTTCATAGGTTCTCGGATGCACGGTTCATCCAATGGGGAAGAAGAAGGCAATTCTAGAAATAAGACGCGATGGCCTCCCACTCGCACAAATAAAAAAAATTACACGACATGTAATTAAATCTACATGCTATTTAGATGACCTTTCCATACTCCAACTTAAGCAAAGTCTAGTGCACGGCTTGGACCGTGTACACGGTCAACACACGACTAGGGACTCGGCCATTGCACAGAATGAAAGGTACACAACGTGTCAAGGAAGACTACATGCAGTGTAGATGGAAATTTACACAGGGGCACCACATGACATGTACTTGGTCTTAGATGGGTTGTCACATGCCTAGCTAACACACAGCATGTACTTGGTAGTACACGGTGTGTAGTCTAGAAATTTCCCGAAACATCCCATATTTTCCAGACTTCTCAAAAAGTAGCCAAAATTTCTTATAGAAAAGTGGAAAATTCAAAACAGGTCGAAAAAATTAATCCTCTCTAAAAAACCCGGGTTCTTACAATTCAATTGAAAAAATATCATAAATTTATTAAGATGAATAAATAATTAGTGAAAGGGATCATAATGAATAATGATGAAAAATATAATTTTTTACTTACAAAACTACTTATTATTTGTGTGTTTAGTGATATTAGTCATTATAATGATAATTTTAATCAACCACAATATATTTCATCACTATAATGTACAATAAAAATATAAAAAAAAATATTATCCAACAATAGTTAACTAAAACTCAATACATGAATATAATTTAGAATTCTTATAATATGTGTATCAATAACCATTCTATCACATACAATAGATTCTAAAATAATTTCTATCACATGTTGGATTACCTAACCAAAGGAAAGTTAAATGTTTGATCAAGATTAAAATAAATATAATAAAAGAGAAATTATGGAGGAAGCCATATAATATCACTTTAACATCCAAGAAAATTCTTAAATTAATCTTAATAGGAATTTAATGAAGATTATAATATCTCAAAACATATACTATTATGATATTTGGAACATGTGGTTAAATTATAAATCCTTGGGTGATAAGAGATCACAAACATAAGATAAGAAGATGCACTTCAATTATTAAATGTGATAATTTTTTTGAGAGGGATAACAATGAAATTACAAAATCATCCGACAAGTGGGAATTTATATACAAAATAACAAACCACTTATTAAAATGAAATGAATGATCATTTGAAATTATAATTTTTTAAAAACTGATTATACATGGTAGTAACTCCCATAGATCTTCAAATTGAATCAATTATAGTAGATTCAATGTTCCTAATAATATAAAAAACTCATCCTATTTGATTTTTTTTCCCCCATAACTAAGGTGAATTTTGATGTATTTCTAGTCCTTGATCACTTCAAAAAATTATAATGTTTCAATATATTCTAGATTTAACATTTGGAAATACACACTTCTACTATGGATTATGTCTACATTTATAAGAAATATCCTTAAAATTTCTCTTTTTATGACTTGATCATGAAATATGTTACTCAAACCTATGATAAAAAACTAATAATACCTTGGATCGAAAAATGAAATTTTTATTAAATTGGTTGAACACATCATTCTCATAAAACTCATGTGCCACATTGGCAATAAAAAAAATCAATTCCTAAATTAAACAATTATTTTTTATACTTATGTCGCACCATTCAACTTAAACATATTCATACATATATCGTAAACTATTTAAATAATATTTTGTATAGTGGTCCCTTTAAAATTTATTTTTCTGTAAAAATATAAATATACAACAAACTCTAATCAAGGCAGGTATAAAATATTACACTTCTCTAGAATTATTCAATTTATTCTGACTCACCTTGAAAAATTCATACCTTAATCTTATATGTAAATAGCATATATTAATGCATTAATGACTTTCCTAGAATATGTTTTATCATATATTACTCATAAACCATTTTACAATAAGTATTTCATTATGAAAAATAAAAACTAATTTTAAATTTAATCACCCATGACCAAATTGAAATTTCAGTATCCCGATGTTGAAAATCCCTACCCAATATATCCAAGACAACATATTGGAATTATGTTCATAATAATTGATGTGGATGTCATAAATACTTTCACCAGCATGAACCTCATAGACTCTTTATAGATTTAGTAATATCAATAATGAAATCATAAAATCCAAATATATTGAATTTTACCAATATCATCCTTACTTCCGTCCAATGGAATCCCAATTTACTCACTAAAGTTCAAATCATGTTTAATCACTATGAATCATCTTAGTAATATGTAGACATAATCATCCCTTATTATGACATATATAGAGACTAAATGTACAAAATATCCTTAATAATACATAGTATAGACTACCCCTATAAATACATACATGTTCTTATCCCTAAATTGATTCTATCTATAAGATACAAATTTTCAATGTATAAGAATTTAGTTAGGTAAACAGCGAAATCCCTTCACCAGATTATTAAGGGATAAAAACAAACATTGAGTTATCCATATTTTTTGGGGTAAATCACCTCTAATAAAACCAATAATTCACTATCAAAATAAAAATGCACCATAAAATGCATGAATCATGAACTAAAGGGGAAATAGAAAATAATATATATACTACATTACTCTATTATATTATTTGGAATGACATAAATGAATCACCAAACAAAAAAAATCCTAAATAGATATGAGCTCACTATTGACTGGTTGGTATATATTAAACGGAGATATCTAATCTTCCATCTATCCAAATCATCCTTCCATCTCTAGTTTTGATAATAGTAAATTATTCTTATTTCTCAATTTTCAACAGCACAATTTATATAATGGACGTTTGTGAATGTAGTGGAAATTAAAATAGCACTCAAGATATTCATCAAAGTAGTGACCCAAGAAAATAAAAACAAAAATCATACTCTTATCAATATAGAATCAAAATGATGCATTATGATTCAATGTGATGTAATATAAATGATGTTTATTATAAATGCTTCAATGTGTTAATTAGTTTTTCAAATTCATTTTATTGGGTGATAATTTTTAGGGGTCTGGGTGTGTAATTATTTTGGGAAAGGATGGAAGGTTCCACTGGTTGGAATGGGAGGTTTTTTTTTCTGGAATCGGAAATTATGGCTATCTCAATGGTTTTCAAAAACATTGGTATATGCCAATAAAAAATAATGGTCTTTTATTAACAGTTACATAGAATAGTTGTTATATGCTACATCTAGTCATCATCCTATACCAATGGTTTCTAGAGACCATTATCACAGAATAAATAAATGGTGATATTAGAACTAATAGAATAGTATAAACCAAGATATTTGTATAATGCATTAAAATCAATTTTTCAATAAATAATTATTTCAAGAAATAACACAATTTGACAAAAAAATTATAATATTAATTCAAATTTATTATTTGTATTTTATTAAATAAAAAAGATAATTTCTATTATTTAAATAATAAAAAAATTAAAAAATGATATACATTATTAAAAAAGAATAACAAAAAATGTATGTAATTCAACAAAAAACTATAATTTGATTTCTGAAAAGTTAATATTATATTTATATGTTCAACATTATATTTTTATATGATTTATATTACATTGTATATAATTTTAAAATTTAAATTTTATTATATGTATTCATGTTTGTCTTATGTGAATTTATTTTCATAAAAGTGACACTTTCCAGTATTCACCAAAATATCACATGTTTCAGAAAAATATAAAAAATCAATCTAAGATAATTCCACATCATTAGTTTAAAAAATAATATTATTTTCTTCAAATTTAATTTATAAAATTCCAAAATTTATGTTCCAATCACATTAATTAACAAAATCTATGTATATTAGGATTTTTTACGCCATAAATAAAAGCTAACATAATAAAATTAAACGATGAGTGGTATATAAATTGATAATTTTCTACCATATCATAATTTTTAAATATTTTTATATTTTTAATTGTAGGATAAATAAAATGTGGTATATATTAACATTCCCTTGGATGTCAAATAAAAGGTCAAGGATTTCATGGTTGAACCAATTGTGGGGGAATCATTCATTATATTTTCCCACTAATAATTTTTTAGCATATATTTTTGGGGATTAAACTAAAACACACAATATATGAGATTAACAATAAAAAATACTAAGAGAAGAACATTTGTGGAATCAATAAATAGTGGTTCAATTTTAATAATATCAAACTACATTGTAAAAATGGATATAAAATGGTACTACTCATTTAGGGGAATACAAAACCAATGGCCCACATAGAGGTTAAACCAAGGATTATATATTTTTTAGATTACCATTTTCATTGTATTTTTATTCAATTGTTTTTAAAATAAACTTTCTTCTATTTAGATTTACTCATATATTTTTAGTGAGAAATAATTATGAGATTAAATAAATTCTTCTATTATAAAAATCTAGTATTATCAATTCATTCTTTCCTATAACATTTACTAACTAGAAAATTCTAAATAAAATGAGGAAATAAATTATTCATACATAAATCCAGTAGTAACTTTCTCTGTGTGTGGGATTGGAAGAAATATATTTTTAATTTGCATGTATTTTTTTTCTATTGTATATTTTTTCTTTTTAGGATATTTAGAGATTCATTGAATACAATAAGAAAAGTGACACCATATTGATGATTTTTATTGAATTTATTGACTTAAATTATCACAAAAATGAAATTATTATCTATATTTTCAATCTATGTGTTTAAGAATGTTTGGAAAAATATTAAACTCTATGTAAACTATTTATGTTTATAATGTAAAAATTTCCCCAATAGTGGGATTAGATTTTATATACGATTTGTAGATGTGAATTTCATGATCCTTGTTTAACTCTTGATAGATGGGGGGGATTATGATACATTAAAAAAACCACAACAATTTTTTTGAAAATGATGTATAAATTTACTACTTTAGTTTTGGGAAGAAATACATGTTGGGAACATCTAAGGATAACTAAAATTTACATTCAAATCTAGGTTAGGAGTTCCCCACTACAAAAAGTTAAATATTATAAATCTACTAGTAAGTAAAAGATCGTTTTATGGAGAAATTAAATATATTAATCCAAGTGGAAACAATATAAAATAGTGGGAATGTGTTATGAAATATATCATTGATGCTTAATATTCCGTAGTGTGGACTAAACAATAAAATAAAAATCTGTTTTGGGGTCTTGATTTCAAAAAATGGGAGTGAGAAATGGTATATTCATGATTAAAACTATCTTATTCATTTTACTTCTTTTTAAATCCATCCCACATTATTTTTCCTCAATATTTTTTACATTTAAATTTCTACGAGACATTTTGTTTATGACTGTCTATTGTTGTGTTTTGTTTGATATAAAAAATGATTATTTTCATTTCTTAATATTAGGTTTGTTATTCTTCATCACAATCATTACCTTATGCTTTTTAAATATAATTTTATTTAATGTTATCACATAATGATTTACATCACCTGTGTTACATTCATTCAAACAATGTAATTTATGTAATCTTATCTTCTTCTTATTGTTTTATTCACATACATAAATTAATTAAATTGATCACAATGTAAAATTATATTAAATAATGTTTATCATTTTACTTATTTTAACTCATTAACTTTTGTAAAATTATTTTATATTTTAAATTGTATAAATTTTAATACCATGGATTATTTTATTATATCACATATTATCAATAATTTTTTTTTTAATTTTTTTATACATATTTATCAATATATAGTGTACTATATACATATATTTTTTTGTAGAGTTCCTTATTTATCTCTCAATCTCACTAAAATATTTACATATTTCCACTTGATTCACATTGATTGGTTTTCCTTCACTACCATCATGCCAGGAATGACATAAAAGTCACACCTCTATTTTTGGACTTCAGAATTTGTACCATGACAACGGTAGTGAGAACTACTCCTCCTCATATTGTTGTACAATAGTTCACATATAAGCACTTCATCGACGTCACTTCTTATTAAAGGAGGATTACATTCAACTCATGCATGGGTTCTATTCGGATTGAATATTTTTAACATCTTCAGAGTCATTGGAAGTTGCGTTCATCCATTAGTCAACTTATTTATTCTAGTAGTAGCATGCCTCCATACCTCATCTATTTCAACAGGTGGAAAAAGAATCTCTATAGAATGTCAGAAAATTTTTTTTTATATATAATAATAAGTGTAGTTTCATGTTAGAATAGTAGGTGTGATAGTCATAGATGTCAATATCACTTCATAATTATAGCACCTCTATTCAATGATAGTAGTAATGACGCCTCTAATAGTGGTAGATCTACTTCAATGGTTGTGGAACAAAATTGTTATAGTATCTTTCTTTCAATGGTTGTGGTGAAAGACTTAGGCTATTTTTTGTAATTTTTTTCTACAACATCTAATTTAAAATATTCTTTAACTATCAATTATATTTTTTCTACAACTGCATGAGTTAATTTTTCTCCAAATAGAATTATAAATCCGTGAACATTATCTGTGACAATCAATATCAATGTTCTTTGATATATATAGTCATTCTTGTTATAAAATGTTTCCATTTTTATATTTATTAATTTTTAATCAAATTTATGGTCTGATTTTCGTTATTTTATAATTTTATTTTTTCATTATCACCTTTACTATATTATTGAGTTATTTGTTCTATAATCATTTTTTGTTATCTTATATATTGGAAATATTTTTAAATATTTAAAACAAGTTATAAATATTATTTTAATTGATTATTCATGTTTCATATAATCATAAATTTTATGTTCTTTATATTAATGAATTATTTATTATTGATTATATTCTCTACCTTAATTATTAATAAATAATTTATTAATATGGTTAAATGGTTTCAATATTTTTTAATATGTGAAATTTATATTAATAATATATTTATATATTAATCATTTTGAGGTTTTTATTTATAGTCAAACTGAATTCTATTTTCATTGAAACCATCAACTATATATAATAGAGATAGTTTGAATAAATTATTTAATATGTTTTGGTAATTTATTCTTATTTAAAAATTGTATTTAAATTTGTTTATATTCTATAATATATTTGGAAATTAATTTATCTCTAATAGATTTCTCATTAACTATGTTTTTAATATAGTTATTTTCTTTATTTATTTTCTCATTTGTGTTACCATAATAGCATTGTATTTAAATGAATTGAAGAGTATTGGAAGTGATAAATGATTATGATTATTATATATATTTAACTCGAATAAATACAAATCCATCATTATCATACAACAATCATGTCATCCATTGATAAAATTTAAACATGACTTACGATGAACTCACAAGGAGTGAAAAAATATTATTTTAATTCATAACACCTTATAGATTTGATCTATACCTTTGCTGGAATGCCCGATGTAAAATACCTACATCATTTAAATGGGAATTCATTTATTGTTTCATCACAAATAATATTTTTCTTTTATAAAATTCTAATCATTCCTATATATATATTTATTGTTAAAAGTCTACAAAAAATTTATTCTCACATTATTTATAATAAATATTAAAATTCATCAAATAGTAATTCTTACTTGGAAAAAAACTAATACACTTAGGTTTGGTCTTATCCTTGTAAAAAAGGTTTGGTTTCTATCTTCTAACATAAAGGACATGATTTTATTTTTTGGTAATCTCATCGTAATGTACTGGGATGGGATGCATCCTATTGTAATTTATGGGGGTAAGATTCAGTAATTGTAAAAGTTTCTATATTTCATGAATGGTTTCATATTCCATTGGTTGAGGTGTGAAGAGATTACTTGGAGGATTAGACCTTCCAACTATATTATTAAATCTATTATCTTTAATTTTATTTTTCAATGTTTTATCATGCGTAATTATAATAATAATGAAAACATTAATTAATATTTATTCACCCACCTCTATACCATCCAATATCACCTCATGCAACAAGACATTTGTTATTAGAGGGTGATTCATCTTAATGTTTTATTTTATTTCATATTTTTTAGTAGGTTACTAAATTTGTTAACAACATGATACCCATTTAGTAACCTTAGTTCATCTCTATGGTATTTTTATTTATACAATATGTTGATAGTAAAGGGCTTTCCTAAAGTTTTTTTAAAGTTAATTATATTTATCAGATTAATTATGCTAAATTGTATCCTAATCCATTAAAAGACTAAGGAATGCCCATTTTTAAATAATGGAAAGTTGAGAGGTTGAATTCAAGAATCTATTGAGACCTCATTATTCTAATTTAAGTGATTATAAATATTGGAAATATTTAATAGAGGTATTATTAAAAAATACAGTTATTGAATATTGGATTACAATGGATATTTCAAATAAAATACTTGAGGTTTAACATGATAATATATCACTAAATAGTGCTAAAAATATGTCTTTGTTACTATAATTTATAGAAATATTTATCACCATATATATTCCTCTAAAACTATTTTTTATATTTGGAGGAATTTAAATGGAACTCTTTATGTAATTGAAAAATGTTTAGGATTAGTGAATTTTTTTTCATATGGTTGAATTTTGATAATTTTAAATTTGTATTATTGAATGTGACAAGTTGATTTTCAGTAAATTCACCTTTATTTTCAATAGAAAGAATATTATTTGTGAAATTATGAATAATGATGTACTGATTGAAAGGATACATTGATACCTAACAGATAAGTGGTATTCATTGAATTTATAAATTAAAGAAATAAATGATGTCTCATGATACTCTATAGATGTTCTGATTGGATATATTTTAAAATAATATCTTGAATTGATGAATAATGACCTTTCTTCTTATGAAAAAGGAGGGGATTTCATTTAAAATATAATTATATTTATGATATTCCTTCAATTGATTCCATAGAGTATTCTAGATCAGATATAGACAATGATATAAATATTTTTTCAAAATGGAATAATTGAATAATAATAAAAAATTATACTTCCACAAAGGATGATAGGAATAGAATATAAAGGAATAATTTCCAAAATAAATTCATGGTAGGTAAATACACAACTATTTTCTATGAATGATGTAAACTATGCCTTACTTAAAAGTAGTTTTAAATGTTTCCAAAATAATGGAGGGATAAAAAATACAAGAAAGAAATGAAACCTTATTATCCTGCAAGTTGGAATTACAATAAAAAACCAAAATCTATTAAAGAATATGGAAGTGAAAAGGAGATTGGTAAACATTATTTTTTGGAAACATATCCTTAATTAACAGATACCATTTATGATATGTTAAAATCTTCTAGTTTTTTTATGGGTGCTCTATGTATGGTAATTTATTATTCTAAAAATATTCTAACCTCAAATCATTCTCTATAATTATTTTTAAAAATCTCTTAATAATACATTTTTTGAATTATGTGATGATTTTCAAGAGGAAATTTAATAGCATAGTAAAAATTATGAATACTCGACTAAGGATCATAAGAACATATAATATAAATAAAAACAATAATTTGGAAAATGAAATGATGAAAAACTCCATTCATAGGATTGATAATTAAATAGTGAAAATTATGATTATAGAGAAAAATAATTCTATGCTTGTAATGAATAATGACATTTTGAGTTATTTTGATTCATATACTATAGGTAAATTATGTTCTAATCTTGATATTGTTTTTAAGAAAACTGATAACCTAAAAAGGTAAATTATCATTTTGAACTAATTTTTATCTACCTTTTGAAGAGGAAAATATAAATATTATTAGATTTTGTCTATGATGGAACAAAAAAGAGATAAAATGATATTTTCTTATAAACATCAAGTTTGTATTATGTAAATGAATTATTTTGTTAAAATTATTACAAATATGATTTCAATATATATTTATAATTTATACAGTTTCATTCTATATTTTTGAAAATTAAAATACATCCTTAAAAACAATTTTTTTACAAAACTAAAATTTCCTATGTATTTTAGAATGTTTGTGGTGAAAAATTGTATTCTAATAAAGAGTATAAATTTTTATAATATAACAAGTATATCATTTCCCATACTAATATCAAGTTCATATGGTGGAATAATGTCTATTCCTTCAGACTGACTAAAGTCTAATCTATATGATTGACTAATGTCTAGTCCATTGGACTGACTAATGTCTTGCCCTTATGAATGACTAAAGCCTCATCTATCAGACTGACTAAATTCTGTTCCATAATAATTACAAAATATAGTATATTAGAGTGTTCAAGTTAGGTCTATTGGTGTTTATGAGTTTATTTTATTAGTGCGACAGAGTTTAATATCACAGTGTGACTAGTTTTATCTTATCTGGATGATAATATTTTTTTGACTCAGTTCACCATTATTGACCACCATAACACCAACACCAAGATCTGGTAGAGTTCTAACACTATCGTCAATTCCGCCATATTTTGTCACTATTGAGAGTTGGCTGATCCCATAGTTGCTGAAGAACCATGGTTTGATCGATCTTTTGAAGATTAAATTTCATCCAATTAGCATAGATTTTTTAATCATGTTTTCATCTGACTTAGTTTGAGAATTTGAGTTATGAGATGAATTTACCTTATATGGAAGAGTGTATTTGTTTTTATTTATTTTCTGGAATGTACCAATGAAAGAGAAGGGATTTTGAAGGAGAAAAGAGGGCCCACATATAGATTTTTTGGGTTTATAGGATTCAAAGATAAATTTTTTGTTTGATAATGAAGATGATATTATTTCATCTACAGTTGAAGTCAGGATCATTTGGGTGTTTAAAGTTTGTGTTTGAATGAAGGCGATTGGATAATATTTTCTCGATTGACCTATGTTGTATGTGTTCTATTTTTTATTTTATGAATATTTGTTCAAATATTTTAAGTTTATGATATTGATTGTTAGTCGGTTTACAAAGATGATGGGGTTTCTTACCCCACATTTCTATGACTATGAAAATATATAAGATTTCATTTGAGATGTTTGAATGAATTTATCAGTGGAGGTTTTGGTCAATTTGAGTGGATGATCAATTTGGTTGAAGGGGAAACCCGAGCTTAAGATAAAGAATAGAAAGGATATTCCGTGTAATTTTTTTTGGAAATATGATTATCAGAATGTTTAATTATTATTTTGATTCATCATAATTATATATGTTTCCTGGTACATGAAAATATTGATTTATGTTAATAGTATGTCTTTTTTAAGAGGGACTGGGATATCACATTCTATTCAGACAAGAATTTAATTCATGCCCACTAGGTGTTGCCACCTTAAAAAAAGTCATTGGTATTCTAGGAGATGAATAAAGAAAAATAAAAATAAATATATTATGCACAGATAGTGGATTGATATATTTATTTATTTAGGAGTTTTCATTTTATTAATTTCTAAATTTTAATTACCTCCATAATTTTGGTACCCAAAATGTTACCAGTGTCTGATGTTTTATTTTGCTGTCATTTTGTTTAAAACAAATCTCCCATTCTATTTAAATCAAATTTTATAGTTGGAGTGTGATGATCTCTAAATGTTTCATGATATTCCAAGATGATTATTAGTTATAAGATGACCCTCATTGTTTTTATTTCTCAATAATCGATCATATAATGTGAGTACAATGAGTGTTTTCAATATATTAGTTTTTAGTGATCATTTGGAATATCGATAAAATACATTGTAAGTGAATTATTATTCAGAATTATTATACGTGGACTCAATTTTATAATCCAAATGATATTAGTGTTTAGATATTTTAGTCTTAGCATTGAGATAGTTACACTTTTAAATCCATTAAACATGATGAAGGGAGACCGATCTATAAGAATCACTTTTTAGTTTATAAATTATTTTTCCAATGAATTTTGATGATTTTTTAGTTTATATTTAGTGGTTTTTATTTTAGTTTAAATCATAATTTATTTTTAAAATTTTATTTTATTTTGTTTTACATCAGTTTTAATCAACAAATAAACTATTAAAAAAATATAAAATTAGAAAATTAAATAAATAAAGACATCATAACTCTTATAGAGAATTCTATCTTAGTGAAAACCTTGATCGCTACATGATTGCAGTCCTTAGTTTTTAAAATTTTAGATATGAGTAAAATAACTAAAAATTAACTGATTCACCCTTTAGATTATCATAGTTACTGTTAAATAGTTGTCCCATATTTCTGAACATTCTCAAAAAATATGATATCATATTCCACCAGAAACTATGTAATCACCATGGAGGGATCCAAATTTTAAGGTCGATGAAAACACTACACAATCCTATTTATGGACGATGATCCAACATTAGTCACTCGGTTGAGAATATCTACATGTAAGGTTAAAAATTTTAAATATTAAATCCATGATAATTTCTATTCCCCTATAGATTCTAATATTCCTAAGGCATGTTGAAAATTTTCAGTAGTGGTCCAAGTATCTACCTGGTCATCATTGATAGAATATGGAAGTTATGAATTAAATGTACTTCTAATAAAACCTTGACTAGAAAATTGGGTGTCCCTCCCTATGGTACCCACTATAAAGGTTCTCCCTATGTAATCTAAAGAGTAGTCATGAATGTCCTCCTCATGATGCTAGTTTCAGTGGGTCCCCTTCTAGCATGAAGACTAATCAGAAATAATTCCATTTACTTCACAACACATAAATAAATTATAAAAGAAGAGGAACCAACTATGATAAAGATGAAAATAACTATTGAGTTCCCACCTCGGGAATACATTAATGAGTTCTTCCATTAAACAAAATAAGAAATCATTATTGATATCCTCTCTAAGATGGTAAATCTAAAATCAATAACTATTGAGATCCCCCATGCTACACACTATAAAGGAACTCATAACAATTATTAAACAGATTAACATTATTTTTAAGCATGTATAAAATCTAGTATTATATTTCCCTCATTATATGAGTAACTTGAGATAATGATCCCAGCTATAGAAATCATCTCATCACCGTCCAAAAAAATTTCATCTAATTCAATAGATATTCTGAGGTAACACACATCACCTAGGGCTCTCTCAGATCACATGCCCTTTAATTCAATAAAAAATATGTTTAATTTTCCTCCTCTCCTTTTGAAATAAGTAGGGAAACTTCTCTAATGGATGGATTAGGTTTAATAACCTGTCCCCAAAGAGGAGAAAATTTCTATGGTTATACTAGAAGAGTTGGATGAGGAATTAATATTGATCAAAATTTTCCAATATACACTCACCAATATTAAATTTACAAGGAATTAAATGATTATTTCATATATAATATTAAATAAATTTTTTTGGAGACTCTCCATCATCTCATGATTTAATATTTGTCTAACATGGAGATAATAAACTACATTAATATGTTTGATGATAATTTTATAATTTTAACATAGATGACTTCATTGTTGATGAGAAACCTAAATCAAGTAAGTAATGTGAGTGCCTATATCATGAATTTATTATATGTATAAATTCACAAATCAATAATATCACTAACACTACACATGATGTGTATAATAATGGGTTGGATGAACATGGAGCATTGAATTTCACACCATATAGGAGCTAAAAAGTTATATTTATGAATGAAAATTACAATTTTCATTTTTCAAGACATGTATCAAGGCCTTAATCTAACAATTATATTTCTCACATGTAACTAAATTTTGATATTCATTAATCAAATAAGTGATTCACTGGGTAAGAGTAATCCATTAACTGAATACTATATTAAACCAAAAAAAGTTCCAACTGGATACTATTCCAAGGATAAAAAATCCAACAAATTAGTAAAATATATTAATGAAAATAATTTCATAACATAAAAATGTACTGTATCCTACCCATGAAAAAACAAGGATAGAAAAGTTAAGAATGTCATAATAACATCTACCTTGATTTCAATATTAGAAAGACTTCATCCGATAGGGTAAGGGAATATTTACTACTACCTCTACTAGTTGGACTATCATGTCTATAGTGTATCAAGGATTTCATTTTCAGAGAAAATACCCAACCAATAACAAAGGGATTAGTTAAATATTTTCTCTCCATCCTTAGGGTATTTGAGTCCTATCTTGGTTTGGAGGAATATTATAGGAAACACCAACTTCTCTCACTTATCTCTTCACAGTTTCTCCCTCTTAGAATCCAATCTCCTACATTTGGATCATAGTGAATGGAATCCACAAACTTATTTCTCTAGGTCACCCAACATAAATAAATTCATTGAGATAATTGTAAATGAATGTTGAATCCTCATAGTGGTAAAATTCCAAAATGACAATCTATAAAAAAGATTTCAATGAGAGTTTTAATTTTTATCTTTATAGATATTTAGGGTATAATAAGTCCCTTATAGCTCAGACTAGTATTTAAAACCTTTTAGGTAATTTATTTCCATAAATTTCATTATTGATATCCTTATAGATGGTGAATAAAATAAATAAACCAAATAACATGGTGAGGAGGAATTTCTACAAAACATAGTCCACCCTGAAGTACACAAGGAAGGTGTGCATAAATGACATCAAAAGAAAACCCAATATCTTGGGGGTCCATGAAATATTTCATTAAAAACTACTCAGTGATCCTTTGTTAAATATAAAGCTGATTTCATGGATATATTCCACCCACCAAATGAAAAATTTAAGCCCCTCTATACAATATAGAGGATAATAATATATGTAATCGATTTGTAAAATATAATTACAATGATGATAGAACTATATAGAGAAAATTTCCCCAATGAGTAAAACACTTAGGTTGAGACTAATAAAACTTATTTCATGAATTCCCATTAATAAAATTGAACTGCTCAACCCATGCGAATTTAATCCAATCACAATTCTAACACCAGGAATAGATAACCAGTTTACCTAACAACGATTCCTAATAACTACCAGTAATATCATCCATTTGTAAATAAAAATCATATAATTTTTGTGAGATACTATAGGATGATAAAAAATTGATATTAACAGTAGGTATAAGTGATCCAAATATTTTCAATTTCCATGTTCTCTAAGTGGTTTATTTTCATTTTATGGTACTAAAATTCACAGGATGGTGGTCACTGAGACATACTTGCAACTCCATGAATAAAAATGATAAGATGGTTGGGTAGTCTCACCCACACAATTAGGGTGGGGAATTAATACCTATATTGTGACTCTCTTATATATTTAATACATTTTGACGAATCTTATCCAGTAATATTAATGACAATACTAGTTACCCTCATGAAGGATGATAAATTATTTATGAGTTTAAGTGGATGAGAAAACATTTCTATGTATCAAGAGATTATCTATATCCTCACTTTTTGGGTTAAGGGATTCTATTTTAGTTTAAAGCCTCATTATTGGTAAATCAATAATTTAATATAATCCTAGGAGACATTTTTTTGGTGTGGGGATCAGTCATATTAAATATTCTTGTTATGTATCCTTGTAAAAGGAATTTGAACACATATTGTTCAGTGAGATAAATTGATACACAGTATACATTTTATATTAATTTGATAATGAATAATAGCAATTAGTATAAAATTAGAAGGAATGAAATTTCTTAATTAAGAGTTGGACATAGATGATTAGTGCGTGATTTACACACATGTGATCCTTGTTAGTTGTATTGGATGGGTATATAATTCAATGAGGATGAATTAGTTTCACAAAGAACTAGGCCCAACGAGGCATTTGGATGGTTTTGATAGCAAAAATCTATCCCACTATATAGAATATTGTATCATCAAAACTATTTCCTAATGCAATAATTATGGTGATACCAATAGGGAATGTGCCCCTCCGGGTGGGGAATTTATAATATTAATGATATTTCTCAATGAATTAACACGTCCATGCTGGGAATATTTCATCGGTAGGGAACATAAAAATAAATGGATACATGGTGATATAAGGTTCAACCATTTAAGAGGAATTCTATGTATCACGTTGGAGAAAGGAATAAAATCAAGTATTTAATTGCTGTCATAGTGTAAGGTCCCATAATGTGAATATACCATTCAGTTTAACGCCATACAATACAGAAATTATCTAAATAGTTTTACATTATTTTGTGGGGAAATATGTAACGTGAAAGGATAAATTATATTGAATATTGAGGGATTACAGATGTGTGGGTTTCCCTGATATTCATCATTAAAATTATATCCCCTTAAATGAATGTATCATGAGGAATATGGCCCTTTGAGATGAAGAAGATATTGTTGGTGGGGATTTCACCTAAAATGATACCCAATTTGGAATGATGTTTTGTGGTTGAAACTTATAAAGGGGGTTGTGGTGAATGTTTTAATTATTTCCAAATGTGTAATAAATTCATATATATAATCCCACATGGGTCTTTCTTGGTGTTAGAAACAATATATTATATTATATTAATCACATTACACAGTTATATTTGGATGGAACTTATACCTGAAGAGGATATCAATTAGGATATATATGGGCCTACACTTCAGGAGGAGTCCCTTGATGAATGATTGAGTTATGATAATGTAATAATAAACTCATATCTCTAGGTCCACATGAGTCATTATCAGGGTGAGAAATAAGAGATGACATAATAGTAAGAATAATACCTAATTATATTTGTATGGGACATATACCTAAAGTGGAATACAATTATAATGATTATACTCATTTCATTATCATGACAGAGGGAGGGGATATATAAGACTAGAGTGTTACTAAAACATATAAATTTTTTTGGCATTACACCAAGATGGATTACATGTTTTACCTATATTGATGGACATAGAAGAAGTCCACAATTGAGCAAAGAGATACATCTCTAAACCCCCTGGATAAATAACCATGTTATAAAGGGATTCGGTAATCATTGTTAGCAATAATGTACTACCTATATTGTATTGTTATAATAAAGCCTCCATTTTTCAAGAAATTAAAAGATTTTTGGGGTCTATGATTTTGTGCAATACCTGATTTAGTACAACTAGTGGCCATAGGGGAGGCCTAATGTGATCTTCTTCAAAGTTTTAACCTTGGATAAATGAAAACATTTAGGTATTTTTGGTTTGAATGGACTATTTAGATAGATCCGAAAAACCCATAGCATCATCCTCTATCATGTTCTCATATTGAAATTTATGGAAGAACTGGTATTAGAGGATGTAGAATATTTTATGGAAACCATAATTTTTGGGAGGATGGACCATGAAAAACATGAACGACATATGATTAGAAACCACATAATATTGGACCACCTAATAGAAAGGAAATCACATGATATGAGACCATGTAAGATTATCGAATGAGTTGACCCAAAAACGGTGATACACATTTTTTGATTCATATAAATTATTCCATGAAATATTCTAATCACAAAATCATGGAAGCGAATTTGTAAGTGGTGATACATGTGAGGGGATTCACATGAGGTGGTTATGTAAATGATTAAGGTGGCTATTTGAGCTTTATAGCTTCTAACTACCAAATAATTAGAATATCAAGTGACCATTATAATAAGGTCACATGTAATTTCATCATGGAATTAATCATGTTGTTTTATAATAAATTTATATTAATTCTTAAATTTTTTTATTTTTAAGCATTGGTTTTACGTTGGGAATTTATTGATGTATTAAAATGGTGAAGAAAAGCCCAATGTTATCCCATTTCCACATTCATTTAGTCTCTTGGCCTCTTCCTATTCCTCTATATGTCATCCCAAAATTGAAAATGGGTTATTTAACGATAGACAGAGTTATCAGGTACTATTTCTAAATAGTTAACCATCAATAGACACATTTCTCAAATTAGTGTTCCATGAAATAGGGATTCATCATTATGTAAGGGGTCATGTGACCATATTTTCCATCCACCAACAAGCCATGTAAGATTTAGGTTATCACTTGATATGGGATCATTAGACTACATAACTGATACACCCTTAAACCTCAAATGTATGGGATATCATACGGTCTTTATGAAAACCACAAGGTCTATATGAAAATTGTAAATTAATTTTACTTTTCCAAATTTAATTTATCTGAAAATTAAACCTGACCTAAAACTGTCATGTTTTTTTGATATGTAATTTTTGACTCAACTACTAGCCAAACCAAAACCTTATAGGAAACTGAACAGAAAGATATTGTTTTTAAAACCTAGTATGATGATTTATAAGGCCAAAATAAGCTCAGAATAACCCATAAAATAGTATTTAAGGCTCTGAAACCCTTTTAATCAACAATTTAGAAATATATATCATAGTTTCTAGGGAACATTCCCACCACAACATCACCGTATTGGGAAATAATTTTTAATGATATATATCCCTTGATGATATGTGATTCATATCATGGAAACTCATTTCACATCTTCTCTGGGATTCATAATAGTTTTTTACATGAACTCAATTTATATTTTCCTAAGTGTGGATGATGTTATAAATTATGAGTTATTATATGTGGCTTGAATTTATTAGGACTGACAATGACATAGATAGGAGTTTCCTTCTATATCCACTCAAGTATTTTCATAATAGATAATTCAATAAGAACACTTTAACAAAATAAGTTATACTACCCCTAAAATGAAATAAATGAAAGGGAGATATGTTCTAGAATAGTCGGAGAGTAAATCATAACCTGAGTGGGTTGACATGACTCCTCCTATACCTAATTTTTATAATCCCACATTACTGATATTCAATTTTTTTGATATTTGGAGAAACTTATCATGCATTTTATATCATGATACATCATTGTGATAGTAACACAGGAGTAATAGAAAGGAGAATATATAATATTCTAAATTGATAAATTAGGGGGATCCATATTCATTTTTTATTACAATCTACAAGATAATTCTATCACTATCTCTTAATATCTTCACTGATTGTTTCTTTTATCAATTCAGATATAAGAAAGGGTTATGGAAATCATTGACCTCTAAAATTTAATTAAATGTTCAAATGAGTTACTCTTAAATATCATTTCTAGGTTGAATGTCCCAACTTAATCTCTAAATATGTATAATACCAAAGTAGTTTGAGTTTTTTATTGATTATAATGATGATGAGTTACAGAAACCCCTCATTCCCTTGAAGTACCATAGTGGTTATCATGACTTTTAGGCAGTCATTACGTGAATATAATATGAATTTTGGATATCCAATGACAGTCCCAGACAACACCATTAAAAAAATTTAAGAAACCTAGTGGATAAAAATGTGTGACTTTCATGGTTAAATTAACATCAATTTTAGATCTAATACCCAAAACCAGATATTATCATGAAGTGAACCTCTCTAATAAAATTTGAAAAAAAATCCTGAAACATGTTTTCAAAAAGGTGTAGAGTCACATAAAATTAAAATAAGGAAATTGTACACCTTATTACATATGAAAGTAATAATTTTTGGGCTTCTTCATCACTCTCCTAGAGGAAAATATGATCATATTACCCGAATTCATAATTCCCAATGATATTGGGATAAATTATTTCCATGATTATTACCACTTATTCTATATGATAGAGTAATTTTTTTTGGAAAACATCATCAATAATGATATACTCTACAATAATGATGAATTTGGATAGATAAATCTTTGTTTACCTCCAACACATGTTTCACGTGCTTCTAGTACTAAAACGGAAGATGAGGATGATTATTAATAAGTATAAATATATTGGGATATAATTTTATTGACTAATAGAAATGTAAATTAATTATCTGGGAAAATGGAATACTCTAGGTTTAACTAAATTATCTAGATGGGACCCCAACTCCCTTAGTGAAGTTGGATAATACATCTTCATCACTGTAGTCTTCTAAAGGCAAATTCAATCACATTTGGAATAAGATGATATAGTTATACGAGACACAAAATTTTCACAACATATTATATACCCTTCTATATTTCCTACCCCCATAAATTAGAGGATGTGAACCATCCCAATAAATAATATAGTAGGAACTTCCACACTAAACAATATTTTTAATGGATGAGGATTCACAATATAGCTTTTAAATGTTATCCACATAAAAGATCCCATAACTAATTAAGAATATTCATAGGATCTAGAGATCCCTTTCAATAATTGGGGAGGATGGTGAACAGGATGAGGAGGTTGGGGAATATGTGGTCACCTTAAACACATGTGTTTTGGAACCATTTCTATTGAAGTAATATAATGATCTAAAACATAAAGGAAAGCACTCTGATAATATTGATAAGAATATAAATATGGTATTTAATTCTACCATACATGTTCAATACTAATAATATTTTAATACTTACTAGAAAACACACAACATTATAGTTGAAAAATAGGTGTGGGAGGCCCTTTTTTCCTAACCCATGGTGGACAAGGATGTCCCAAATTCCAGTCAAGGTAAGGGTTCTTTGACATAGTCAATTTTTGTTTTTGAACCCATCCAAGGACCAACATAAATGTCTAAATAATGATCCATTGTCTTTAATGTATGATATCTTGAATCATCTTGTTATCATTCTAGTAAAGAGCACTATATTAGATGCACTTTACCTATTATTGGTGCTAATTTAATCCTTCATTGAGTTCCTTTCATGCTCATAAATATTCATGAATAATGATTATGAATCTAGGATGTATCAAATAGATACTTGGTCTATAGATTAACATATGTTTATCCATTTTACAAATTACGAACACGATGTTTCGATATAAGGGTTGATTAGTAACTTTCATATATTTTGAACTCTTAATGATATCATGATTTTTTGACCTCATTTATTAATTTATTTGGGATCAACGTAATTTTGATCATGATCTATCGTCTCTTATGTTATAACAAAGATTACTATTTCCCCCCAACCACACAATCTGGAGATATAAAAAGAGTGATCAGAGGCCAATCGAAAAAATAAATATTCTAGTGTGGTGATTTTAGACTTAAATCCTAATTAATGGTATCCTATGTATATATGATATTGAATATCATTCCGGGAAGTTCCTATTTTTATATACATGAAACAATGAAATCATTATATCACAAATTCTTGAAATATTTTATTAATGCAAATGTTTTTGTAGTGTAAAATAAAAGTTCTTCATTATAGTCTAGGTAAAATAATTATATTGAAGAATTTTTTATCAAAAGAAAGGGAACCAACTATTGGTAATTAACTCCATTAATACTGATTCTCCCAATATCTTGGAAACCAATCATATCATTACATGGCTATAACATAGTAAATATTTTTTTGTTTCCCTAAAATAGAATTTAGGGGAAATACCAAGATTCTGGAAGTTATCATGTCACATTGGTCATATTATACATTTAATTAAAACAAAAAGGAACAACTCCTTATCATATAATAGTTATTCATACATTTCGATTAAAAAGATTCCCCCAATACAGAAGAAGGAAACCACATCATACATTTTAATCAAAATTTATTTTTCAGTGTCTCTATCATATTACTGTTTTTATTGATATTTAGATGTCACAACCCATGAAATATAATTGGCCACATTATAATCCTAAAATAAGAATAAGAGAATAAGGTTTATAAATGTTTACACTTGTACTTTTTCTATATTTTTCATCAAAAAAACCTTGCCACATGGAAGTAGTATGTGATACTAAATAAATTAATAATTTCATGATATAATATCATAGGATTAATATGATAATCCATATTTTTTATCCCAATAATAATAATGCACAATAATAAGATAGAAAATATCTCCACGATTACCCTATGGTCTTCATGAATGGCATCTTGATAACCAATTTTGATTTCATGAACATAGAACCGATGTATGTAGGAAGAACCAAAACCAATTATTATTTGTTGTATTATGAACCCTAAATATCATGAAAAATTTGTCTTATTATTAATGTAACATTGATATGTCATTGCATGGAACTTCCTGAAAATTATCATTATTGATTACCACGTGGACACCCATAATTTGGGTCTTCTAGGTAACCACCATGGTTTTAAATAGGTGTGAATAATTTTATGTTAGAAATATTATTCAAAATTGGAATCTATATTTTATAATATTATCAATGAAAACTACATTCAAGATGTTAAATACCAAAAATATCTCACAAAATATTTTCCCATTCAGAAGCAATATGAGAAACTATAGTTTTATATTGATTTTGGGGAAATAAATCATCATTATCTAAATGATGAATTCACTATCTTAATCACATAATTTATGTTCAACAAATCATTTATCATTCAAGAAAATTTCCCTATGGACTAATATTATAGTTATAAATAGATACCAATATCATGTATTGATTATCATCTCAATAAATTTTGGGAATCACAGGTTGTATATTTTTATCAAGTATTTCCCATTGTCTTGAATAAATTTGACACAAACTATCAATGTGCCATGCACCATATTTTCATTCCTATTCAAGAGAACACTATGTAGTTTTATGAGGACGATCTAGGAGAATTTTATTAAAATATGTTGTTATCATATTTATGATCATGAGTAAGTATTCAAAAATAGTGTAGCAACAGAACTACCATATATATCATAAAAAATCACCAATCACTGTAACATAATAAAATTTCTCAACATTATATAATCATAACATCAAGGTACACCCGAAAATAGAAATGGAAATAATTGATATGAAAATACCTCAAAACATAAAGTAATTGGGAGAACAATAGAGAAATATTTATTATATAATAAATTACATAGTCAAAATTTCTAGAAATTTATTCCCTTTAAAAAAAAATTTAAGAAGGAAGTTACCTATCCATGAGTTTATGAATTTAAATAATCATTTAATAATAGAAATTAGTATATTATAAATTTATCAATAAATATATTTTAATGAAATATAAAATTAATATTGTCTATGGAGAAAATTAGAACTATTTTAAGGATACTTTACTGCTTATAAGAATTATATGAGAAAGGAAACATCTTTTATTATCTCAATAAGGAAATATTGGATGCTAAAATCAGATATAAAAAATATAAGATGAAATTTTATTCATAGACCATTGAATTAATGTAATTAATAATCTAATTAACAAACCATATTTTTTATATAATATATTATTTCAATTCACTAAATTATATCTTTAGTCTTACCAAGATAAATATTCTTATAGTGTAGTGGGTGGTTATTCAATTTTTTTTGAAATCGACTTCATATCTCAGAAGTTAATTAAGGTAAAATCATTGTCAAATTTCCTCACATGACATCCTATATATAGGAATTTATTGTTAGACACATAATTTATCAATGTGGAGGCTATATCGATATATGAATATTAATTAATATGCGTTATCAACATTTACGATAGGACTAGGTGTTCAATAGGTTTAGGATATGAAATATAAATCCCAATAGGTTTGACTTGGGGATTGTATTTGTCTCTATTGTTAAAAAAGTTCTGTCGTACTCCTTCATATTTTCTAAAAGATTTCCTAATTTTTTTAAAGAATACCAAGACATTATTTTTGTCTTGATACTATATTTTTGAATTCCAGTGGCCTGATTTAATATCAATGGTGTCTTAGAGTTGGTAATAAATAAAATAAATGGTTATAATTCAATCAAAAAGGAAGAGTTGATTCATTTTTGATGATTATTAATGAGGGTTGATGTTATAATTTTTTTTGAGACAACAATATCTCATGTCACACATCCACAAAAAAACCAATACGATTTACTCACCAATTTATCTAAGACCCTAATAGATATAGACCAGGTTGTTGTGTTGTTGTAAATATTACACAAGATTAAAAATGTCTTAGAGAGACATGGAGAATATTTGTAAATAATAATTTAATTACCATATTACTAAAACTGGAAAATAACATGTGGTAATAATATACTAAGGTAGGGTATATATTGTACGACCTTGTGACTACAATATATAAAAAATCATTTAAATTTTTTTGATAAGAAAAGTGTAATATAAGATCCATGGTAGAAATACTACTAAATGAAGAAGTGTTTTTTTAGGATTTGATAAGGAGTTCAATCCCAATGAAAATTAATTAATTTAAGATACAACCATAACTAAATAAAATATCAAAATGGAATCCAAATTTAAGGATAATGGAAAATATAGTAGTCCATAATGTCACAATAATATCCTTAACTTTATAAAAGTGTAATTTAACCTTCTACCCATTTGATTTAAATATTTCTAAATATTGAATAGGTTTTGGATTTTGGGGATATAAGATCCACATTGAGGATTTTTAACAAATGATATGACATTGAACTGAAGGAATATATAATCAATATAGATATAATTGCATCTAATAAATTGAGTAGGGGGTGATATAATTTTATTTTTGAATATTAATGCTGGATGATGTGATGAATATTCCATGTTAAAATCCAAAATGATACAATGTAGTTTATTATTGGGGAATATTGATAGAAACAATGGATGGTGACAAAGAGATATTTGATGAAATTTGATTTTTCAATATAGATATTATGAAACCAATTTAATCAGGTGTAATTTAGATTATAAAGATTGATTTCAGGCCCTCAAGATAGTAGAATAAGATCACTGAACTAGAGAATGCTTTTAAGTATTATACACCTAATTTTTTAATCTCATGTCTATTTATTGTATATAATTAGAAGAGGTGTAATTTTTTTTATTCACATGATACCAAAAACATATAAATATGAGGAGTTACTATTAACAAGTGTTATTCAAAATTTCATTTATATATCAATGTTTTGGTGATAAAATCTAGGGAGAGCTTTGTGATGAGCACAAAAATGTTTTTATTATCTTATAAATATAATCGATAACTTTAATAAAAAAATAAAATAGTAATCCTATTGTATCACTATTATCAAGTGGTATCGACTGGTGGTATGTCTCTTACTCTTATACTTTAATGATTATGCTCTAATTGTTTTTTGATAATGTGATTGATATTACTGTTCGTGTTTTCTTAAACGAATTTACTTGGATGTATGGGATTTAAGAAAAATTAAAATATTTAATAAAAACTTTTAGTATGTTATCATAAACTCCTGTCTCCGAAACTATTCCCCGAATCAATTTGATTATATCATTTATTACGAGCTTAAATGTTGTGTAGAAATTTCAATTATTGGAATTAATTTAGTTAATGAAACTGAAATGAATAGTGTGACCTAGTGATATAATAGTAGTAACTTCTAGAGTTTAATAATGTCACAATATATATTGGAAAATAGTTAATCCAAATATATATGAAATTATGTATTTCTACATTAAAATTGTTCAATGATATTATTAATAAACGTGGATTTGATAATCTAATGGTTTTTTCTCAATAGAATTCAAAATCAAGGGGAGTAGAAGCAGATAAATAATCCCATCTTATAATATTTTAAAAAATGGGGAGACTAGCCGATGGTATTTTCCCCATAAAAATAAAAAAAAGAGGCCTAAAATTTAATAGTAATCATATATAGAGTTGGACCAATGTATTTCATTATCATAGGGGGATATAGATGTCACCTTAAATCCAATACCAATTTTGGACATCATTCTTGATTGGTGATGTATATTTAAATGTAAAATTATCAACAAAATACAATGTTATATATATATAATACAATGAAACATTATTTATTTTATTTTTTGAATATATATGATCAAATAATAAATTGGTTTCCTGTATCAAACCTGTAATCCAAAATAGTTTTTTATTGAGTATTTTGGAATATGATTATTTCATGTTCATTAAAAGAACCTGAATAAGAATTTTGGAGATTTAGTTTAATTTCATGAGTTTCTTAGAGTTTTTATATAGATTTCAATGAGTTGTTTATAAGATAGAAAATATAATCCAATATCTGTTAGGATAATTAGAAAATAAAGATTTTGGATATTTATAAATCTTGGAAATTATAAAGGATAAAAAATATTCTAGCCCATGAAATATGTAGGAGAAGATATGATAAAATAATCCAACAACCAAAATCAACCTAAAAAACATAAGAATCTATGGAGGTATCAAGATCCTATGTGGGTTGATGAAAACCTAAATAGTTCAATGTAAAACTAGGGGGAAATATGTTGTGGGTAGACATAGTTGTTATGTAGTTATACAACAAGAGGTTGCAAATTACTATGAAATTCTCAGGGTAATTAATTAGTACCATCCCAAGTTATTTTATATGTGAGAAACAAAATTTATGTAAGAACTATTAATGATTTTAATGAAGTGTGCATATTTTAAAATAAAAAAAAATCTTGTTTTCATCGTCATAATCAGGTGAAATTATTGCTTTTAAAATGAATATTTCAAAATAAATTCCTATGGAAATATTATCATTTACAAATAGGAAACCATGGAGTGTCAATATGGTGTTGATATGAAAATGTGATGGAACCCACATCAAGAGATTAATGGTTGGCTATAAAATAAGTCTTGTAAATTTAGAGGGCTTCTTGAAGTTTAGTGAGAGTTGTTCACTAAAAAAATATTGTTCTCTAACTTATTAAGAATAATGAAATTGACCATTTAAAATAAAATTAGAAGGTAAATTTCAATATTAAAATATTATTTAATTTAATATTAGTAGGATTAAAATATTTTAAGTGGTTGTTCCATAAACTATGGTTACGACACATTGTCTCAAAATTCTACCATAAATGAAAATGCATCGGGATACTTTCTGTGATTATTATTTTTAAAGATAATTCAATGAAAATTGAGCATTAAATATATGGATTAAGATATAAATTTTTGAATCCCTAAGTTGACTCCAATAATACTATAGTAAAATATTTCATTATAAGAAAACCAAAAAATGAACTAGTTTATGAAAAATATTATATTTTAAGAAGAAAGTATCATAGAGAAATAATTACATTATTTATTTGAATTTAATATGTTCATTTGAACACAATAAAATCCCATGAAAATTTAGAAACATTGGAAATATTACAGATGTTAGGAGTGATTCATACCATTGATGGAGGCACATATAGATATCTAAATTTGTAAATTTTGGTTATGGTAGTTGTATAAGTGGTGATCCAATTATAATTATCTTATTTAGAATGAATAAAAGGTATAGGATGCATTGACACATCCATTCTATAATAATAGGAATAAACGTGTTACTCTAGTTAAAAAGGGGGTTAACATTATTGTTACACAACTATAAGGTTTTAATGTTTATATGATCACACTATAATGGATAAAAATAAGGGAATACTTTGAATAACTTGAAAATTATTAAAAAAAAGGTGAATTCGTGATGAAACCATATATAAATGTGATGATTTATACATAATCGATACTTAATCTTGTCTATAAAGGAGATAAAAGGGTATCAAAAGCACTTATCTATATATGGTGTTGAAAAATAATGGCTAAAAATATAATATTTGATTGTATGATATTGTGGTAATCCTTTTTTATTTATGTGTGTGAGGGAAATTAATTGAGGGTACTGACCATAGGGGGATAATGAATCATCTTTAAAAAATTTAAGGGGAGTAACCCAAGGGAGGGGTGAATGAGTTTGAACCCACCATTAATCAGTGAGTTTAATTGATTTTGCTGCATATCAATATTATTGATTAAATTATCCTTGGATTTGCATAGTGTTTTTTAAACAAGTAAAATAATTTTTTCATGTGTTCTAAAATTCCATTATATTTTTCATGACACAAATTGGTTATAGAGGGTCAACTAATATGAAAATAAAAAATATAATAATTAATGTACAGGTGAATTAATAATCATCTAAAAATATAAAGAAGATAAAAATAGTAACCCTAAAAACAATGAGGTTAAGGTCAACATAAAGTAGCGATGCATAAATGAATTTTTATTAATTATAATAAGTTTACACACCCGAATTCATCCGTCTTAGCATATCTCTCACATAAACCCCTTATGGGACAACTAATTATTATCAAATAAGAGGTCCATTTTGATATATTTTTTTCAAATGAATATATTGGATTAGATAATTAGATTATTTTTATTATTTTTCTCATATATTTTACTTTTTTCATGGAAAATAAAAAAAATTTAGAAGTAGGACTCCCAAGGAATGACTTATTATAGAACAATTAATAGTGACAGTGAGATTCAATTGAAATAAACTAGTTTATCTAAAAAGGAAGGTATAAATGAATCATATTTTATATTTATTAATTTATTGAATTATTTCGCAACATTTTATGTGGATCCTGATATACCATTTTATGTTGGATTTATTGATAATAAAAAGATCTTGAGGTATCCAAAGGCAGAATCTAAGCAAATATCAAAGGATCTTGGTCAGAGGTTATAAGAGTTGAACATATCTTTGAAAGTTGAAAATGGTTCCAATGTGATCCATGTAAAAGTGGAAAAGATTGATTTATAAAAAATAATAATAGTGAAGAAGATAATAGTTGATGTGGCTATTGATCCAAAATAGAATAATGAATCTGAAGACAAAGAATTTATAGAGATGTCTTACAATGTGTTGAATCATCATAATGATTTCAAAAATAAATAATTTTTTAAATTAAATTTTAATACACAAGTCCAAGAAGAAATATCTTATTGTACAACTATCTTAATTAGTCTAGGAGAATAAAAATATACAATTACAAAGGGAAATCTGTAAAGACTACATTTCATTAAAGAACAATTGGATGAAGGAAAAAGCTGGCATGCTAGATAACCATACCCATAAATTGAATTCATATATTTATAATAAAAGTACACATAAAATGATATGGATACTCATCCAGAAATAAATTTCCAGAGTTTACAAAAAATATAAGAGTAGTTGATAACAATCATGAAAAAATAGGACAATATGATTCCATGGATTATCTAGAACTGAAATATTCTTTACACTTATCCTTTTATTTCACATCAAAATATGTTAATTATATGAAGAGAAATATTTATATTTCTTAGGGGAAAAATAAAATATTTTCATTTAAAAAATACCATATTATATTTTAGAGTATGGTCTCGACTCTTATGAAACCTCTCTAAAGCATGATAAGAAGAGAAACATAGAAATTCCCTAGAAAAATGAATATTTTGGAGGAGATGAGAATACAGTTAATAAGGTTGCTATAAAGTTAAATGAAAATTAGGTGCGTTCTAGAGGTATGTATGAGGATATTTTCTTTTATTACAATATGTTTTTTCTTATTTCTTATTTTTTATGACATGTTAAACTACTTTACCTACCTAGAAGTTGGAGGAATATCCAAAAATAGTAGTTACCATTCAATTTAAAAAATGAATGGTTATTGATATAATAATTATTAACATTATAAATGTGAATTTCATGGATATTTTATGAGAATATTAGTTTTAATGGTTTGGATAAACTAGTGTATATTAAGTTACAAATATATTCCAATTAGAAATAGGTTTTAGTGGCTAATGGAAGAATAATTTCATGCTAAAAATAACATGAGAAGGATTTATAAGACTATTACTAGACTAAATATGACCTGGGAAAAAAATTAAGAGTTTTATATTCAATAAATTAATTCACTAATTACTAACATGGGAAAATATCAAGTGAAAGGAGAGTTCCAAGGTAGGGTAAATGTTAAAAAATCTAATAACATATTCAGGGAGAAACCAAAAAACAAAATGGTTTAGGGATGAATTTGAACAGTTAAATATTATTGTTGGGAAGTCTATCAAAGGGAAAATGATCTTGTATTTGAAGAATTTATCATGCCTAAAAAAATTAAATAAAGTTATCTTCCATCGAAACAACATCAAATTTTAAAAATGAGTCTAAATTGAAGGATAAATAAAAATGTTGGTCTATAGTGACTCAAAATCATTATCAACATGATTAGTGTGGAAGAGGAAGATCTACCCATGTTATTTAAATGTTTATAACTATTTAATATGTTTATAATTTGAGTAAAGATATGATCTATGGGGAGGATTTGACAAAAAGTAACATAATATTTCAATGAAATTGGTTGAATCTGAAAACTAAAAATAGGAATGATTGAGAATTGGAGGCATCGACAAGATTGAATATGATTTCTTATTTTATTATAAACTAACATGAGGTATCAACTCTCTACATTTATAGTATACTAAAATATTCTTAATATGAGGAGCTACTATAAATACGTGGTGTCCTAAAATTGAATAACATTTCAGTATTTTGGGGCTAAAATATTGGTGAGATGGTGAAGAGATCAAAAAGGATTTGGATGTAAATGAATATGGAAGAGACATATGATGAAAAATTTATGTAAGATTCATCTTATGGAATCACTATTATCATGTGGTATCATCTGATTTTATACCTCACAATAATGATCTTTGAATTACGTACAAATATATTTTGGATAATATGATTGAGTTTATAAGTTTGATTTTATTAAAAGAATGTGGTTGGCCATAATATATTTTTGAAAAACTAGTGAGTGACATGGTAAAAATTGAAGGTGTTATGTAAACAATATTTCTTCCTATAATGATCCCTAACATTACAGGATTACCATATTTAATGAAGACACTAATTGTAAGTTGTAATTTCACTCACTTTAAATCTTTGAGTTAATGTACCAATTGTTAAGAATGTGACTAAAATATAGAATGTTAATCACTTCTTGAGATAGATAGTCAACTATAAATTTTAACTATTTTGTACATAAAAAATTATAATTTGAATTAGTGTTTCACAAAAATAGTGTATTGAAATTAATATTAAAAGTAGAGATTCCAAACTAATAGTGATTTCCATATAGAATTAAAAAATCAAGAGAGAGTGGAAGATAATGAAGAAACCACCATATAATCTATTAAAAAAGTGAGAGTAAGATCAATGGTATTTCCCTAAAAAATGAAAAATAAAGAGGGAGATAATATTAAGATCAATAAGGATGGAGTTGACCCATTTTATGTCATTAAAAAGGGTGGATAAAGAAGTTTCCATAAATCCAATATAGTTCTTGGATATCATTCATCATTATAATGGTAATGAAAAAAGTGTATATCCCAAGTCAGCCATAGGAGAAGAATTTCCTCTATTAGAATATGGATAACTCATCCTTGACCAACTTATATAGAAATAGAGATGCATAAATAATGAATGTGACGGACCAGACATTAAAAGAGTCAGGTGATTCTTGGGTAGAACCATGGTACATGGTGGAACCTTAATTAATGTATTTTTTGACAACTAAGCCACAGTGACAACACATACTCCCCACCTTTAACATGGTCGTCGGGTCCTGGCCTTCCAGGTACCACCAGTTGCCCAGTAGTCACACGGTCCCCACCATGGAGCCCACCCACATTATTGTACAGGTCATCTAACTAATGAATGTATACACATGCCAAAACACTCCCTTTCTAGTGTGATTTTCCATCACTCACACACACTCTTGAGAAACTTTACTGAAGGTCACCCATCCTAATCACTACTCTAGGAAAAGAATGCTTAATAGTGATGTTCTAATCAGATAGACTCCCGAAAAGGAAGGTTCAAGTATTTACATGAGTCATATCATTTATTCATTTAACTCTTTTATCATTATGGGGTGTTACATCCCCCCCAACTTTAGAGCACAACATCCTCATTGTGGACCCTACATCTAAACCCAGGCGGTGCACCACATTTAAGGTTGGGTTCCTTCTATGATACAAAATGTGACAACTTTGACTCAATGACCAAATATACACCCTGACATTAATATGGTCATATGGTCTTGGCCTTCCACATACCACCAGCTACCCCACAGACATATGGTCCCCACAATAGGGTTCACCCACATGCCTAAACATGTCATATGACTTATAAAATTCCCCACATACCAATGGATGTCCTTTCTAGTGTTCTTTGTCCTCACTAACACACACCCTTCGAAACTTTCCAGAAGGTCACCCATCCTAATCACTACTCTAGGAAAATTACACTTAACTTTGGAAATCTAATCAGGTAGGCTCCCGAAAAATAAGGTTCACCTTTTTGACATGTGTCATATCAATTAGTCATTTAACCCTTTTATCTTTCTGGGGGTGTTAGATACGTGGTACGTGGTACCACTATGAGAGGAAATTGTTTGAAGTAATGTGTTAAAATAATTAAAAATTTCCATCCAATTAAAATTAATAACATGAAACCTTCAAATTAGGGAATAGATATTCATAATTTAAGTCAACTGCACACTAGTTTAAACAAAATTATTTAATTTGTATCAACATTATTGTATGTTCCCTAGGTTTCCAATTATGGATGATCAAATAGAAACAACCATGGTATTATCACCATGAAACAAGAGGAAACTATTATGTGTGAAAATGTTTTTAAAATGGTATTATGATATAAAACATGCTATATGACTCAAGGTTTTTCAAAAAAGAATATTTGGTTGATTGTATGTGCTTATAGAATCTCAATGACACCAACACTATAAAAATATACTTCATTGGAAATTTTTAATAACAGGTTAAGAGGTAATTTTAAAACTAGTCAAAAATTATATATTTTTAAAAAAATATAATTAATGTGAATAATAAATGTTCAAGAGGATTCAATATTATTTTAAGATAAGATTCAGTTTCATTAGAGTATCTGAGTAGTCTAATGAAAATTAAAAGGCATTGATAAATAGTTTATGATAGTTTTGGAAAAATTAATATATGTTTTTAATATAATTAAACATAAGAGATAAAATATTATTTTTGTACACCATAATCGATATATATATATATATTATACTATATTAAACCATTTAATTCTTGTGAAACAAGATTCTAATGATGTTTAAGTGACCTATTTTATTTTTGAAATAGAGTACCATAGATAAATATTCCATGTTTTTATTTAAATTTAATAGGTTCATTTAACCAAACAAATATAATTTGGATACGTAGAAAAATAATAGAGACTATACATATGGTGTGTTGTCTACACCATTCATTTAATTAAATTTAATTGAATGAATGTGTAAATATTGATGATAATAGATCATTAAGTACTAATTCAAATTGAGGTAGAATATTGGGAAAGAAAAAAATATAAAGTCTAGATTGAAACATTTGAAACAAATAAAAAATAATAAGAATGGGTTTTTAGTTTATGAAGGATTATAAAATTATAATTCAACACTTTAAGGTTGGAGGGATCCTAGAGTCTTTCTAAAAATAAGATTGAAGAGGATATTAGTTTTAACATCATGAATATTTTTCTAATAAAGGAGGAGTTTCCATGAAATCTCATTATAGTGTAATGATTTTTTCCAAAATGGATTTGACATATTATATGTAATGAAACAAAAATGAGATTAAATGAACCTATGTACATCTTGTAAATAAAAAATTGTGAAACTGTTAATATTAGATTATATTTCAGAGTGGAAATACTTCTGTGTAGTTGTGAGTGAAGGATAAGAATTAATGGATGTGATCTTAGGGTGATATTGAATCATCCCTAAATATTTCAATGTGAGTTACCCCTTATAGGAGCGACCTTTCAAAAAAAAACCACAATTAATTAGCAAAGTTAATGGGTTCTGGTGCATCGAGACAATTTTTATTATTCACATTGGATAATATTTGTTTGGGTGAAATCATTATAATATATATGTCTTGTGTACTTACATTCCTTTATATTTTACATTTTATAAACTAATAATACTGGGGAAGAAACTATTGAAATATCTAATTAAAGGGATACAGATAAGTGATGTTATAATCATATCAATAAATAAATATGGGAAAATAAGTAAACCTAGAGACTATGAAATCATGTTTAAGATTGGGTAGTGATAGTCTAAATAAATTTGATTAATTAGAACATGATTAGACACATTGATTCACCTCCCACAGAGTGTATCTATCACCTAAGCCGCTTATGTGGCTAAGAATGTCCTTACTATATACATATGGTGTAGTCTAACTAAACTTATTCTTTTATTACATAATATTTGGAGAGTATCATAATTTTCACTAATACATTTTTCCTCTAGAGGTAAGTATCCTATTTTCCAAGAATATATATAATGGTGCTTGTCATACATCCTTAAACATCATGGTATTTAATGGTCCGTCTCAAATGAACATAAAACACTTAAAAATAGAATTTTTTTTCTTGTATGAATTTGAATCCCATATATAATGATAATATATATACAAATCCTTGTGACAAGATGTTAAAATATATGAAATATGAATCATCCTATAATATTATAGACCACTTATAGTTGTCTCTCTTATATGAACTAAATTTCCTCACATGAGAGACATACCCAAGTGGGAGTCCTAGATGTATTGATCTATTCTTATAAAACTATTATATGATAAAATTCACCAAGTAATAAAAATTGTTTCCATGTTTTTAGACTTACCATATTTATATTGGGTCTCCTAACAAGAACATAGACTAATAAAAAATATACATAAACACATACCCCATATCAGGTGTACCACCATAGAGCATCTTCTAATTCTGATCCTACAACATAATTAAAAAATTTACCATATATGAACTACATGTGACCTGATTTTTATCTCCAAAAGTTATATAGTGATGAATATATTTATTATTTTGGGCCAAACTATAAACTCTTAAAACATTAAAACTATATCTGTGTATATTCCATTCATTCATGTAATGTACCTTTTTATTAAACTCTATGATGGTATGATATATAATTCATATGAATTTATTATGGGTTGATTTCTATTATCTCATGTTATGTTGTGATTTCTAAACCATATATTTCTAACCCTACTTTTAATAATCAACCACCTATATTTCACCCTCGACATCACATAACATCCTAACTATTGTTATTTTAACACTACAGTGTTCCAATGATGGTTGAATATCTGCTTCCCATAAACCATACTTCATACAATGACTATTTTAACCATCATTAATCTTTTATCTATATTTTCAAAGAGATAATTTAATTAAAAATTTTAACATATTATTTGTATCAATATATATGCTTCCATATCTATCCTTCCATCCATGGTTATATTTCACCCAACATATAAGGTACTCTGACAACATGTTCCCTTAACAACAATACAAAAGAATGCATCATTTGAATTTGGTCGACAGTAATCCTAAAGTTTCATTTTAAATTTATAACTTCCTAACTAAAATTACATAGGTTATGATTTACATAATTTTGAATCATAGTTCAAATGTGTTATATAATTACTAACTCTTGAGCCCCATTACAGTTATCACACCACCTTTATAATAAACTAGACTCTATATCCTTAAACTAAGTGTGTCACTTTTCTAGATGATTGTACTTATATATCACCCCTCCCATGAATGTCAAGAAAAACATGAATTTATATCAGGAACACACCCTTACCCACCATATAATTAATCAAACTAATAAAACCATAAATATAAAAAACTTTTTATTTAAACACTATGTATATATACTACATGATCTAGTCCCTGAGACTGTCTATAATACCATTAGTCACATCATTAATTTCATATTTGTCCTTGTCACTTCCCCAAGTGGTATGTTGATAGACCATGTGATGCAACATATGAGAAGGCCCACTGAAGACCCTCAGTGACACATAGCCTCGATGTTTAGCACATGGATCTTCTTATGCACTCAGATGAGGAAATGGTGTAGGAAGTTCTGGAGTTGGAAACATCAAATAATATGGGCATAATTATTTTTTTGAACATCACTAAAGAGCAAGGTGAGTGGTTTGATAAGTGGACCCTCATTTTTCTGAGGTGCATCAATATGGAGAAGATCAAGAAGGAGAAATACATGAATGTTTGGGACGACATGGAACATCAATATGATGGAATAGTAAAGGACCACCCCATCTCTAAGGTAAATTCTATCCCTTGGATATTGTTTAGGGATATTGATTGAAATCAGCTCATAATATTTTTCAACAAATCTGTAGTTTCTTTGGATGTTTAATCTGAAAGCTGTGAGGGTTTTCACTTCCCCATTAAAAGTGTTTGGAAAATAAGAATGTTACACTGGATGGATGAACATAATCCATAATATTTCTCATCATTTATACCTTAAAATATATTCACCTTAATATGGGTTGGTCTATACTAGTGTGAAATGATGTATTTATATAAGATTAACAATTCTATGGTAGTTAGGTAGACAACTTCTATTTTTGTCAATGTTTTCCAGACATAAACACCAAATTCATTGGTCTAACATGTGAGATCATAAACTACAAAATAATAAATATATTTTACCCACCATTATGAAAATCATTAAAGAGTACCCTAGAAAAATGATAACTGTCATATTTCAAGGGATTCACCTCAAACAGGTTAGGAAATATTTTGGAATCAAAAAAAGGGAAAGACCCAAAACATGTAAATTTTAAAATTAAAAGAGTGTACAATTTTAAAGTTTAGTTCCTTCCCACTAATCAATTCCCCATAAATATATTTTGAAAAAATTATGGAGGAAATAAAATGAAAATGGTTAAATCTTGGGGTTTCAATATTGAAACCTAGAAAATGACATGCTATAATACCTAAGTATATCAACCAAGGAAAAATATAGAGAATCCTTATATTCGTTTAATATTTGTTCTAATGAGTTTAAAAAATGAATAAAGGTATAATTATATGGTATATTATCCCTTTTGTACATTAAAATCCAAATTCCAAAATCAATCATAATAATTATCATTATATTGATTCATCAAAAACTGTAATATTCATGATTTTTATGCATGGATTATGGGGAGAGTAAATTTAATTTCATATTATTCCAACCTATATCTATATAAGTTCACAAGATCTTGTGGAAACTATTACTCAAAATTCTTTAACCTGTATTCACATAGTCTTCTAGTGATGCTATATGGGTTATGCTATTCATCCCATCTATATCATTGAAAGGGAAAATAAAATAAAAATAGTTGATGGATTGGTTTATTTGTTCCATAACTCTAGTGTTTAGAAGTAATTATTTACTTGATATATTCCAATGCAATGTCTGATGGATTCATTTATTATGATATTACAGTTTATGAGTTCCATGGAATATCATGATTTAAAAACTAAGGTGACACTGAATTCTAGAGATTAGTAACAAATCAACATAGAATATTTTTTCATTCTATAATCAAAAATGGGATTGACATAAACTATTAAAAGTATCTATATTTTATAATACATGTATAGAACCATGTATGGTAATTTTATCAAAAGGAACATTATATTGAATCATTAACCCGGGTTATTGGTTGCTCTGAGTTGTTGATGGGCTGATGAATAGAAGATAATATAAAAGCCTCTACCAATGTATCTACTCACAATTCCATTACCCTTTAAATAAAATCCATCTCCATGTTTTCTTCATCCTTAATTATATTTTACTAATCATATAAATCATCGTCAATTATTCCCAGTGATATGGTAAATTTATATATATATTGGATACATTTACTATGGAATTATTCAGGATTTATTAGATAATTCCTTGGATTTTTTATTTTTGGTAGGAAATAATAATTCATTTCTCAAAATAGGTGTTTCTATTATTTTGGAATTTTATATTTTACATCATAAGACATGTTCACAATGTGTATATTTTGAGCACAACACCCCCATATGATGAAGGCCAACCAAATAATTTAGTATAAGTCATGAATTCTCCTAGCCAAATAAATAAATGAAATTAATCCATTACATGATTTAAATCCATTACATGATGTTAATTTTAATTGAACGTCGTGAATATTTTTATGAAGAAATGATTTAAAATAGCTTCAGAATTTGAAGATTTTACAAATCATGAGAAATATAGTCTTCTCTATATGCAACTCACAGTAATGGAACAAGTTGATTACCAGATATTTCTTCTTTCTTTTACACATTATGATTTTCACCTTCCCAGATCATGTTTTATTCCATTTTATTTCCTGATTCCCTAATCTTTTCAGATTTTTTCATTATTCAAAATTCATACAGATTACTTATTCTTATTTTGACTACTATTTCAATTCCAATTGTCTCTTTTAACCTCAATTTCGGCCTGCCATTTATTGTTATTTAATTCAATTAAGTGTGTTGATTTATTTTAAATCGATCTAATCATGGATTTCATTAATCATAATATTTTCTATAATATTTCCATCATGTTGAAAATTTAACATTCCTATAATACCGTTGTTATCCTTTGTGGTTATTCCTTTTAGGTTATGGGTCAAGAGTAGGGGTGGCTTAAACCTAATAAATCCTTAAATCAAAACACGGGTAAACCATTGTCTAGTAATTTGGTTAATAATACTTGTTAATAATTTTTTTTAATAAAATGAATTGGGTAACTTACTTAGAAGGACCCTATCCCATTTGAAGTTGAGGATGTTAGGAACAACAACTTGTAATGCTTTATACGTTTAATTATTAGACTTATATACCAGTGTTTTATCAACCTATTGACCAAAGAGTAGTTTGTAGCTTAGGTTGATCCAATTTTTATTTTTGACTAAAACTAATCGGTGACCTCCTCGCTACTTTTCATTAGAATACATAAGAAATTCCCAATATATATTTTTGAATACATTTTTCCTAACCCCTAAAATTGAATCTGACCACTCTATTTATTTTAAAGTGAAATCAAGCTACATATGTCTAATAAATAAAAACTATGATGTTTCTTTCATAATGATTATAGTTAAATGGAAGGTTATACAAAACCATTTAATGTATTTTGAAGATAATGATCATAAAATATTCATTGTCATCTAGGTAAAAGTCTGAGATAGAAATACTTTTTTAATTTCATTCTTACTGAAAAAATAAATAATTTATTGGTAATATTAATTTTCCCTTGGGAGATGGTCCATTGACATGTGATCTTAATATCTTAGGACCTAGAGTATCTACATATATTTAAAATTTATTGACTGGTTCATGATCAAAATACCATGGAGAATACCCTAGTGAGGTTCTCCATGATCTTTTATTTTAAAATATATCTTGATACATTGATTTATTGATGAATACTCTTCTTGAAGCCTCCAAATTTTTTGATGATATCCAAAACTCCATCATAAATTTATGCCTATAAGATGCATTGGGTCTTGATGTTTTTACAATTGATTTATTTAAATAATATTTTGACATAATTAAGGATCACATGTGAGGATTTTTAAAATATTATTTTTCAAGCAGTTATTTTATTAGAGATACTTGTGCCACATATCTTGTCCCCATTCTGAAATTGAATCATCCTATATATTTTTTGAAATTAATTCCAATTATACAATTGTACTTTATATAAAAAATTATAGATAAAATAATAATCAACATATTATCCCCAATTTAATGAAACATTATATTAGATGAACAACATGTCATTGTTAAAAATAGGAACATTTATGAATTCATTATTTTATCACAAGAAATTATCAATGATTTGAATCGATAAGCGATTGGATCTAATATCATGATTACAGTTGAAATATTGACGTCTTATGACATGGATGAGTAGAATTCCATTATTAATGTGATGTGTGATAAGATCTTTTCATAATGTTTTTATGATATGTGCTTCCAGATTTTTTCCTCCCCATAGTTCTCAATACATTTATTAAGAAGGAAATTTAGGTTCATTAAATATACTAGAGGTCTCAGACAAAGATATACCCAATATCCCACCATATATTTCAGTTCAAAATATTCTCTTAGTAAAAATATGGCCACTGATATTTCATACAGAATCATTCACCCTTATAAATGTGTGTATGGCACTACAAGAATCTAACAATATTATTTTAATTGTGATATTTTTTATTTTATAAATCAAATGTTGAAATTGATTACAATATTCATGGAAATTTTTGATAATTTATGAAATATTCAATGAAAAATGAGTAAGTGTTCTAATAGAAATGTTTATATCGCAAACAATTTCTTTTCCACTTCGTATTATTATATTGATAATAAGTTAGGTTTTTATTGTAAATAGTTTTACTGGATTATGTAGGATCTTCTCTCTACTGAAAAAAATTATAATTCCCCACTTTGAAAACATGGTTCATATAATTTCGGGTATAATTATCTAATAAATGTGTAATATATTTTAATATTGTGAGTTTTTCACCTTTATTAACTCTATTCTTACTTCAATTATATTATATGTCCTTTCCTCAATCTCTATCCCCTATTATGTAATCCACCGTATAGATAAATACATAATGAACATCTTATGGTGGTCCATAGTAGAAAAATTCATCAATGTTTCCATCTTTAATAAAATATAAAAACCCATAAAAAGGGTTACATTGATTTATGATATCTATTTAAAACAATGCATGCATTACAAGCCCAATATATGCGGGTAATGATTTTATGGGAATCAATATTTGATATATTTACTTGTAACTTTTACATAACTACTAAACATTGCATTCTCCATATCACACCTTCATTTTATCTATTATAGAGTATCCTTTAAGGGACTATACACATTTAAATGAAACATTTGAGGTGGCATACTAGTCCAGTGGAAATATTTTTCTAGAAGGATAATTATGCTAGGAGATCTCTCTTATTACTATTTGTCCCTATAATGATATTACCTACAAAAGGTTTAACATACCTCCCTCCTTATTTGGTCTTGTTCGTTTAGTCCAGAAAAAAACCTCTTTGATAGTATTAATTTATATAATAATGATGTTTGGTGTTTCTTCACCCAATCATCCATAGGGATCTCCAATGATAGATACTACTATAATATATTCCTTTTTTTCTAATGGATTTAATACATGTGGTTATTTTTACCGAGATTAAAGCATCCCATGTAAATTTAACCTTTTCAATAGGTGATTTTTCCTTGATACCACATAAATGGAAAATATAGTCCAATATAGTGGTGTCTATTCTTTACGGAAATTCTCATATCTGACCCATATATTTAGATTTATGCGTACCTATTTTTTATTGGTCAATGGGATTATTTCCTATTTAAAATTTCGGATTAATTTCAAGGAATTTACCCCAATTTGACTCCTTTGTACTATTACCGTCTTCATGGTTTTATGTAGTTGGAATCAATGTGGATATTGGTATAGTGTGCAAGGTTCTATAGTTGTTGGATGTTGTGTTCTTTAGGAGGCTTAAAATTCATACATGCACACTAGATGGTGTTGAAACAACAAAATTATAAATTTCAAGGTTATATTATTGATTATATACTATTAATTTATTTAGTTACTACTAATTTGGGAAAAAATAACATTTTATATATTGGGTCTTCTTCGGACATTGGCCTTTTAGGTCACTCAGTCTGTTGGTCTCCTCGAGTTCATTGATTGATACACAACATATAGGATTTATACTATAATGTCACTGTGTATGGTAGGGGAATAATTCATGAAATATTTTATTTAGTTATTATATATAATTGGACATACTATGGTGAAGGTATTCCTCTTAAAGAATATTGAAAATATTTTGGAAGTGGTATCTATTCTATTTATACAAAAGTATCATTATTTCAATAGAATAATGTGATTATAATTCATTATTGAGTAATTGAAATAATATTGGTCATTCCATTTTCAAATTACATATACTATTTGGGAATATTTAAATCTTCTCAATCAAAATGTATAATTTTAAAATGCCTCCCATTAGGGAAACAAAGATGTATACTCTCCAGTGTCTATAATAAATGAACCTTCTCTTTTCATTATTTTTTCTCATTAGGGTTATTTGATCTATATTAAAATATCATGTTGTCTATGGATGTTCCAAAACTCTACACATCATATCCCCTTAAACCTCTCCATCCCCTTTTTTTACTTTTATTTATAAAAACTCACATTTAGATTTGAATATTCTAGATATTAATAAGTGTTCCACCACATAAAAATTATTGATAAAAGGAACATCAATTAGTGTTTCTCAAACACCACTCTGGGTTTTTTCCCAAACGTTGAGTTATCTACACAATCCTATGGTATTATAGGATCGAAATAAAATTCTATTAAAAGAGAATCCTAAATGACGCCAAGGTGATCTCTTCATATGACTGATCATATATTATTGTGATTTATATATAAATCAAAAATATTAAGACATTAATTATTATTATAGTGGTTTCTAAAATGATTTGGTCCCTAATTCAAGTCAAATTACTTGGTCTTTATTATTCATATGGTCATCCACTAATCCCAAACCATCCAGGATGTTGGATGAATCATTAGGGTAAATGTTTGACTATAGATATTCATGAGGATCACCAATCTTTACTTATGTTTGATAACTTTCTAGGAATTTAAAAATATTGACTCTCGACTCAACATCTAAATAATCTGAAAATGTGGGAGATTTTTTGAAATCTACTAGGGAAGTATGTGTACAAATATGAAATTTAACTTTTAATCTCTGTTAGAGTTAGATATCTAACATAAATTCCTATTCCTACCGATGAATTTAATGATAAGAAATATCTATGGAAGGTACCACTTGTGGTGGAACCATAAATACCCATACATTATTAGAGGACAACACTTTGAGCAACCACATTAGGGGAAACTTCTTCTTTGGAAATGTTTCCTGAGTTTGTCCCCTTGATGATAATCATTACTATTACAAAATACTTCCATGATATGTTGGTTAAAAAATAAACTCCAAAATCTTAAGATTCCAAAATAAAGATATAATTATTATGTTTCTAAAAAATCGTTATTTTTATATGGTAACATATCTTGCCACTTTCCAAGAAGATCTATTGGGTTCCTCTTCATCATTGGTTTTATCCTATGCATATTTAGGACCTTCATCTTTAATGTCTCCCTCTATAATCATCCTTGGAATTATTGGTATAATAATTTATTCCAAGTAAATAGTTTCACTCTTGGTAATGTGAATCACAATTAAAATCTTCTAAATGTAAGTTTCCACCCCTTAAAAATGATTCTTTTCAGAGTTTTCTAATGGTGTGGTCATCTACCTAAACATAATCAGGACAATTTAATAATCATGTAGAACATAGTAGAGATTGTTGATAGATGATATAATATTAAAAGAATCCAAATACATCTAATAATCACTTAATAAGATTTCTACAGGGATGAGTTATTGATGAGAAACCCTACTTTTTGAAAAAGAAGGATCAATATACCTAAATTGTTTCCTAGGATCATGAACATTGAAATATTTATTTTTATATGATGAGTATGAGGAATTATAGACTCAATTGGTTTATATTGATCTTATCTACCTCTAGTTACAAGTATACCATGGAATTGTGGAACCAGGTCATCTAACTACCCATCGATGTATGACCCCATCATAGTTTCAACATAGTTGGGTGACATCCCAACAAAAAAATTGGCTGATGAAAGAGTCAAATGTATACAAAAATATTCTATTTTGAGAATCAATTAGAATTATAATTTCTTGATGGTATTATTTTAAAATCATTCACTTTGATGGGGATGATAAATCTTTTTCTATAGGTAAAATAATTACATCCTTAACTTACAGGCTACGTACCCCTAAAATATATAACCCATTTCAATTCTGGATACTAGTATGTATTTTATAAAATATATTAAGTATGGATACTATTATAGGATACCTGAATTTTTATCAGTAATGATACATTTTTAGGATAGGAATAAAATGAAATAAATTAGTTGTAGTATTATAACATATTGTTAATATCCTGGACATCAAGTGGGAGTCACTTGACTCCACCTATGGTCTGGAGGAAGGGTATAAACCGAGAATCCATTATTATTTGGTCATTAATAAATGATTGAACTTCCATATATATTATGATCCTACCACATAATACCAATACGTTCTCAATGATTCTTAAGGGGGCCATCCCATATAGATATTTCAAAAATATTGATATATATTAGAGAAAGTTATCACAAACTAATTAATTTTATATTGAATTCCAATTAATATGTCATCATGAAGTTCTATCATTAATCCTGGTGCGTGACTACCACACTTCACTTTGATAGGTGATTTTGAACAGAACTATAATGGATTATCAGAGAACCAGTTGATGGATCTTAGAGTTAACCCCCCGAGTTACATTCCATTCATTGAATATATTCTAATAAAATTTTTAGTCCCTTCAGATCATATAAGTCTCTCATGTCCAGAAAATATGAGGAATTATTTTCCTTTTATCTTGACTATTTTACAAGATTATTTTCTCCTAGAATATTTTGAGGGGAATGAAGATTCTGGGGATAAGGTCTTTTCCCACGGAATTACACACTAGCCTGATAAAATCCCTTGTTTGTGTGGGGGTGGGGGATCCTCTATACATCATTCCATATGGATGTTAGTTGAATGAGATAATCATAGATATACCCTAGAATTAGAGCCTCACTAATCATTTGTATAACCTAGATGATTATATCAATCAATACATTCATCAAATGGAATGTGTTTGTGAGAGGGATTTATCTTTGGATGAAATCTAGAATTATTTTTCTATTATGTTGTGAGAAAAACTACAACACATAGTCTTCTTCAAATAGTCATACTTATAGTAGTTCATTACAGCAATCTATTTAGATTTTCTATACCCAAAATATAAAACCTTAATAAACTCTAAAGACACCTCATGAAGGATGATTTAGCATGACTGCTAACCAAATATCTTGTGAAAAATGGAGTAATGTCAAATAGATGAATACTTTTGAACTAAAGGTTCATGAATGTGCTTTTATGATTTGAAGATAATGCTAATTAATGAATCAAATTGCATTATAAACCTCTCAAATAAAGTTATCCTTCACTATAATATTGGGTCAGCCAATTTAATATTTTCACTGATAAAACAAATCTATTAATATTCTGGTTTAAGTGCATGAATGGGTACTCCATTCAATATACTGAAACCCTAAAAAGGAATCCTCTCTAATATTGAGAAGTCTAACAGTCTTTCCACCATTTTATTTATGAGTAATGAGTCTGTTGGGAGGTTGTAATTGAATTTTTTAGATTCAATGTTGTTGATAATACATTTTCCTCCTTTTATTATATCAAACATCTTATTATAATGTTACTTATTTTAAAAATGAATGATTTTTCAAATCATGGGAATCATATCAGAGGGGTCAAGAAAAAAGGAAAAGAAAAAAATATAGCATAAAATCTTTAATAAATGAACATTATATAAAATATATATGGTTGGTAAGATATAACATAGAAATATCTTTAAGAAGGGTAATTTTCACAAAAATTTTATACTACTACATAAAATTAATTATAAAAGGGATCCATTAAAGAAATAGTTATTTCATATAGAATTTTCTTCTTAAATATGTTTGCATCATGAGTTGTTTCATTATTTAATTTGTTTTTTATATATTTCAAAGGAAGTGATTCCTCCAAAAAATAGAATAATCATTTACATATTTAAAATTATGGTAGAGGTCACCCCCTTTACCAATATATCATGGTGTGGATTTTTTTTCATTGCATAAAATTTATATTTTATAACTTGTTCTCCTCTTAATTTAATCCTCTTTCTAGTCAGTTTTAATACTGAGGCATGTACTTTTTTGAAACATATAATGGAAACAACACCCAAAAATTTATTAGTAGGAAATGTATCAAAAAGGAAATTAACCATTCGTAAATTAAAATTTCCCACAAAGTAGAAAAAAATTTGAAGTAATTTCATCAATTATAGATTTGATGCACAACACTTTTTTCATTTATAATCGCACCATAGATTGGAAGTGTTTATAGTGGAATGGTGAACATATATACAATTATATAACAAACTTGACAATGAAAATAATTTTTGATATCAGCTTGATGATAATTCATTAAAATTTATGTTTCTAGAACCACAAATCACATTGCTCCATCATGATGACAACTATCCACATACTTACAGAATTCTCACCTTGTAGAAATGAAGTGGTCATCCTTCTTGATGGTATACATATTATGGGGACAAAAATTACAGGAGGGATATTATGCAGAACTTACTATAAATGTCATGAAAATTACTTAAAATGATTAGATATGATAAAATATGATACGAGCATTTCATCTATGAAATGAATCATAAGAGTGAATTTTTTTCATTTCTGATGTGTTTCATTTATATGCTCCTCCAAAGAAACCCATCGAGTAACTTCTATGTTCAAATATGAGGGATTGTGTGTGTGTGTGGGAGGGGGTACATCATATAATGTTTTCAAAATTATTCTTCTATAATATAAGACATTTAATGGGCCACCCATATAGAGTCTTTCCTGAAGGACTCCATTGAATTTTCTTCAAAAAGGTTGTTCATTTAGGGTCATTTGGGTAATAATTTCACTAACTAGAATCTATAAATTAAATTGATTTTGATGAATTCAATAATTCACATAAAACCATAACATTATGTAAAAATAGTGTTTTGTGAAGTAAAAATTGGCCTCTTCTAATCATATATAGTAATGAAATAGTATACCCTTAGATGTTCACATCTTGAAGGAACCATATTATTAGAATATAAGCATCATTTACTTCATATCTCCCCCATATCATTTATATGGGCTAAATTAACCCAATTAAACTTATTGGATTTAATTTAATGGAGTCAAATCCTTATGAATCCTTTACCAGATAATTCTCCTCCATATAATTTTATGATAAATGATTGGGATGTGCACACTAGAGTAATACACTTTGATCACGAATCCAATTGATCATGGAGATCTAAAACCCCTAGAGAAATACTCCATGAGTTTTTAAACCTAATTAATAGGACCCTCAGGGATTAAATAGGGTTTTATTCCTTTTAAAAAGGATATATAAGACACTGCCTAGATGTTTATCAAAATCACATCAGAGTTCATAGACGCTTGATCTTAAACGGACCTTCATTTATTCTTGGTTTCATGATAATGAGTGGCAAAAAATTTTCATTTTTACTGAATCCCAATATATAAATATATAGAAGTCTATTATCATGGGATGGATTCTAGATATAGAAGACCTACTACATCCCAAGATAAAAATAAATTCTAGCCTTCCAACCTATGTGTCATTAAACCATGGTATAACCTCTTGTAAAATAAATATGGATAACCTAATATACATATATATGTTCACAATGATAGATGATTTTTATTTATCACTATCATGGTTGTAACCACAAGTAATGTTAATAATAAGAAGGATATTGAATAATGTATTAAATATTTATGAGAGTCTTGGACTATGTTCTAACCCATTTGGTGGATGAAAAACCACATTATTCTTAACCAATATGAAACCCAATAAAACACTGGTATTTCACAAAAACCAAATTCATTTAGAAATCATTCCTATGATAACTTGTAATTCGTGTTCTTATGGTGTGTTAGAAATAAAATTATGATTGAAACAAAATATAATACCCATATCCAATAGATAATATAGCTTCATTTTTAATTTTTATAATAATATATTCAATAAATAATTTAACACACTCCCATATATCAATGTATAATATATCAAAATCAACCGTTTAGTAATCCTTATATAAATTGATCATATATTCACAATTATCCCAAGTATTACCTCTTACATATTTATATTTTATTACATGTTGAAACCAAGAAGTTTGTTCATGGATATTGGTGAACTATGGGAGAATAATGGAAATTAATGTTTTTTATTGGTAATCATATAATGCAATTAGTTATTTAATACTTTATTTGGATTGATATAAGTCTTAAAAAAATTTAGAAAAACATTGACCGAGCTTGAAAAATATTTTGGTGAAATATGATCAGACCATTCTATATATAGGTTTCACATTCCATAGTGTTGATTTATATGGGGAGGTTATAATGACCATGATAATTTTTTTCTTAATGTTGTGAAATTGGAATATATACACAAAAATATATATATTTATATACCACAACATAGGTACTTTTACAAGATTAAAATGAGTATAATTTATTTTTGAGAAAGAATATATTATTATGGTCCTTTTTATGGGAGTTTAAATGATATTCTAAAGTTTTCCACAACATAGAAAACACTATGGGGTATTAAATAATATCTATTAGAAATAAAATGTGGCATTATAGGAGTAAATAAAGATATAGTATAATTCATGTGTGGATATCTAACCCAAGTACTTCATGAATTCTATACTAATATTAATGGTATTATTCATATAAAGTTTTGATAAAATCAATGGGAAATAGGAAACATACTATAAACTAGGTTGTGGAACAAATAGAATTACCTATAACTTATATATAACATGTATATTCGATATTTTTGACATGTAGATAAGTGATATGGTAAAATGTAAAATTCAAATTGATAATATTAATGAGATATAGGTAATTTATATGTTGGGTTCATCAAAGGTTGAGTGTTGACATGGACTACAACCTATAGTGGTGATGAAAAATATATTGGGGTGAATAGATTTTCTAGGAAATTTTTAGATTTAAGCGGATTTAGATATCAGAGGGAAAATGACATTAATTAATTACTATCACTAATATATTATGATTAAATTTAAGATAAAATAAATAGGTGACACATAGAATACCGAAGGTGGACAACTTTGGATATTTAAAGTTATGGTATTTAAAGTTTAAATTATGAGAATATGTGGTTATCAAAATTTTAGATGGAGATATATTACTTATTAATTTATATAGAGTAGAAATAACTATTAAGGATCGATTTTGAAAATAGGATCCTCATAAATGAAATTAAATAATATTGATAACACAATCACTGATTTGGTGCTGTAAATTTATATATATCCTAGAGAGTGTCCTATGTGTTGTATATTTTCATCACTTCATTAAAGAAATTTGGTAATGGGGAGAATGTGGGAGTGAACATAGAAGAAATATTGTGTCCTTAATATATATTTTATCATTTATAATGTATAGTTATATCCCTTGGTACATTTAAAGAACATCTACATTTTCTCTATGGATTTTCCTTTAGGAGTGGAATAAGTAAAATCTCTTTGTCAACCTATTTTATTTTCATTATTAGATATTGTTTCATGTTGATCATTTATGATTGGCACAAACTATTATTTTAAAATAGTAACATGATCTATCATAAATTGAGAAATATTCACACCCAAACTCTCCCTTACTTTTAGTGCATGTTTGAGGCACTATGGTTGTAATAAGAGGTATCAGATCCACATGGTTTATCATGAATAATATTCTTGTAGAAACATAATATGATGTAGTATAGAAAAAATACTGAAGGACTACTATTGTTTAATTGTGTTAATTAAAAGATAAAGGGTATTATAATAACATCACCTCTATGGTGTATTATACTTCATGTTTATTATGGTTTAATTCATAAAATATATGTGAGATATATTAAAAAGTTATTAATGACTAAATTGGATATTAAATTTCTCAATATTGATGCAAAATCATAAAAATCCTTATATAAATTTGTTTAGGAACAAATATACAAGATATGATGGGTATTAAATCTATGAATTAAATTTTTGAAAAACATATAAAAATATATAAGGGTGATGAAAAAGTGAATGGGGTAATGTTACATGTTCTACACAACATATTTTACATTTTGATGACAATTTAAAAATGTAAGGATAGTTTCCTCGCCTATATCATTGATTTTGTTATAATTATTTATAGAATTTGAGAAGACATAAAAACCATCATAATTAAAATTAAAAGAATATTTATACTATTATATAATCCAAAGTTATCATTTTAATAAAAATGAATTCTCATTTCTTTAAACCTTAAAGACTTATATAACAAGTAGGTGGATTATAAAAAATAATTGAATTCATAATTCATCTAGGGAATTTTATTACAAAAAGGTAATTTAAATATTAGAAGAATATTGAGACTAATAAATCTATAAATAAATAAAAAATATAATAGATTAATTCTAATCACTCTTAGAATTTGAATTCAACAAGTGAAAGAATGTTTTGGGGGAAACCTACTATTGAATTATTTTCAATAGAAGAATGAAATTCATGTACCAAAAAATAGCTGATGAGATAATAAAGTGAATATTATGTGTCTCAGTACATATAAAAAAATGGAAGATTCATCTTATAAAGATATCTAATAAAAAAACTCAATCAAAAATGTTATTAAAGGATTTTCTTTGTGAGTAATGAAGGGGAAAATGATGAGGTGTGATTTAACAAATGATAAAAAAAATTTAAATTATATTTTGAAGGTTATATGATGAAAACTATTAAAATTGATAAAGAAGAATAGAAGGAAGAAAAACATATTAATCTATTTTCGACCCAAAGATAGAACCAGATAAAGATCTTGTAGAACACGACCAGTAACAACAGAATATCAAGAATAATATTTTATAGTAAAATGATTCATTAGATTTCAGTAAGAAAAATCAAAACAAAAATTACTAGGTCATGTGTTTGATGAAAAAAAGGATTAGATAGAGAATCACTAATAAAAAATGACTAACACGAATAGTTTTTAGTTATTATTTTGATAATCCTTTGTTATAGGTATGTTATATGGAAACTAATACCAATGGATTATAAAACCCATTTGTGTAGTAATTTCATAAGGTCATAAATAGCAATGGAATAGTTAAATTGTCAGTATTAATTATACTATTATTTATGTGACACGTAAATTTCATACAGAAATAGTACATTCTATTTGATGAATATTCAATATATTTCACAATTATACACACATGAGAACTATAAAAGATTTTTATATTTTGCGTCTAAGTACATAATCAAGATATGTTTTATATATATGAAAATTTTCCACAAATATCTTCATATTAATACAATTATATATATAACCATTAAATCCTTCGAATATAACTGAAGGTAAAAAATTAAAAATGGTTTTCTATGATGCTCGGTAAGGGGAGATATAAATCATAAGACCATAAGTTGACCATAAGTGTCTGATAACATATTCAAGCTTATGTTATCAGAGTAAAATATTACATATTAGAAAATATTAGATCATAAACCATAAAATTATATCATATATAGAAGCATGATTAGAAAAGGTATCAATGAAATAATTATCATTCATGAGTCATAACATAAAAATGTCAAATCATAATAAAAAATAGTAATATTTTAAACACATATAATTGAAATCATTTCCATGCACTATGTTGAGATAAAATATTGAATAAATCATACTCATACCTCAAAATGTGAACATATACATTTGATATAATGACCATGAAAAATCAAAATGTGAATTTATCCATTTACAATCATGTAAAAACATAATTCTTTCAACATAGCTAGAATAAATATTTATCATGCATTAATATTTGAACAAATATATTCACAATAATTTTGATTATTATCATTATTATCTCATGAGATATCTATAACACAATAACTAATGAATGTGGGGGGTTATAATATACCCTACCATGATATAATAATAATACAATCATATGAAATCTACAATGTCATGAAAAAATTATCATTTCATCATAGGTTAAACTGTGGAAAATAGAGAGAGTTTAATCAAGATTTTATGATCATAATCAAAAACCATCCAGAGAAATATAATTATTGTACAATTGGATCATCTCCCAAATGAATAATATATGACACTAATTTATGTTTCCAAAAATGAAAATACCATTAAAATATCTCTGAATCATTGCTTCAAGAAAGAATCCTTTTCATTACAAAATCACTAATTTACGATCTAAGAGTTTATAGAATATTTGAAAAAATTATTGTTTTCAAAGAACCAGTTTATATTGTAATGGATACTTAAAATTAGTGAGAATTCAAAATAGTGGGGAAATTCATTTCCAAGGTATATGTTAAAACAATAACCACATTCACTCCTTTGGTAAAAAGTATTACCTCCAAAAAATTTAAAGAATGTTATTTAAAAAAAACAAAAATTGAAATATGGGTTAAAATGAATTTAATAAATAAATTAATAATATATATAATATTATAGAAATCATTTTAAAGAAAATATGGACCTGGTATAATGGGATTCAAAACCAATGAGAAAATAAAGTTCATTTTTTCTTAAAAATAATTTATGGATCATTTTAATAAAAAAATCAATGGAAAATGGTATAATTACCATAAAATTACGTTAATATCTTGAGGAGAAGTAAATATATAAGATATAAAGGATAATGTCTATATAAATTTATTCAATGTAAACTTATAATTGGAAATCCAGAAAATAAATGTGATTGTAACATTAATTAATTTATGCTTTGTTATTTTTGGAATCCAACCCTCATGAAAGAGATAAAAATTGAATTATTTTCAAATATACATAATTTTAACTAGGAGAATCATAATAAAAATTAATTGTATTTTTATACACCAAAAAATATCAATAAGTGGTAAATATGAAATATGTCCCAATGAAATAAAAGTGGGATAAGAAACCCATACCTCACAAACAACATTCTTCGTAAGTGCTAGAACCTCATGTTGAATAAAAATAGATTTATAATAAATATATTACCAAATGATAATAATATAAATCAAAACAAATATTATTTACATTTAAAAACTTATCACCCATTTATTATGAATTATTTTCAAAATCACTGTGGAAGATGCTAACTTTTTCTTTTTTTCATGATGCTTTTCATCTGCATTCCTAGTCCCTGCAAATTGATCATGGTTAAATCATATCATAAATAATAATAATAAGTATAATATTTATTTATAATATAATTTTTTATAATCAATCATATAAATATTTTATGAAAAATAAATTAAATCACTTCATGGAGACGGTAGACCTTATGTACGTGCGAGTGACGTTTCCACTTTATGATGGATGGAAAAAAAAAGTTTAATATAAATTATCGATTATAAAATTATTATTATGTAATATATATAATATATAATCATTAAATATATGATCATTATCATCCATGTAAATATTAAATGAAAAATGATCACATAACTTTATGAAGATGGTTTTCTACACATATGTATGAGCAGTATTATCATTTTCTAACTAATAGAATGGTTAAAATGTAGATATTATATTAAAATTAAATAAGTTTAATTATTTAATAAATATTTTATATAAACATTAAATCAATCATAATAACAATCTATAAGTTATGGTTATGGGAAAGGAATCATATCTCTATGTGGAGGTGGTAGTCTACTAATACACATAGGTGATACATTCAATTCCCATTTGATGGAAATGAAATGGATAAATGTTGGACCATAAACCTAATAAAATATTATTATATTGTATATACTGATTTAATTGTGTTGTAATTGTTATAATTAATTTTATGTGGTAAATGAAGAAGTAATTTGAAGGAGACTTGTTACAATGACTACCTCTTCTTTGAGAGACTTCCTTTATATTTCTTATTAAGGAACCAAGGGATGATATTTTGAGGGAAGGGGACTACATAGAAATCATAAGGTTGTTTATAAGTGATTTTTAGGGCTTTTTGAGCTATGTGGATAAAGGTGGTTTGAGTAATATAAGAGTTTTCGTTCCCATTAATAGTGAAGGATATGACACAACTGGAATTATTCAAAATATTTTAGAAGATTAAATTCATTTGTATGTGGATTTTACAAAAATATGAAGCTATAAAAGGAAAGGATTGAATATATTGCAGATTTTTTTATAGAATTATATGGATAGTTAAAATTTATATTTTTTTATCCCTTTGTTTAACCAATTTTAACCTTAATCATGGTAACAACTATTTCAATATTAGAGAGATTTTAATTTTACTATAAGTTAAAAATTAGCAAAAAACATTCTTGGAATAAAATTTTAGATGATTTTACATACCCCTTGTCTTATTTCAATGTTTTTTATGATTTTAATATCATTTAGTAGTATATTATTTATCATATAATACCATATTGTACATTTTAAGAACTATTCAAAAATTTTGAGTATGAAGATATGAAGAAAATTACAGAATTCAGATATAAAATATTGAACATTAATTATAAATTATTATTCAAAAAATTCTTTCTATACCACAAATAATCCAAAATATTTTACATTTTATTTTTTTTAAATCATTTACTTTTAATATTTTACATCATTCACAAGTATTGTGTTGGTGTTCAATAAGAATTAGTGGCTATTATTACTAAACTAAAAATTAGAAATTAATAACCACGATGTCAGGAGTTAATTCATATTTGAATGAAATAATTATAACCAACCGTAGCCCCTTTTTATTCATTTCCAAAAAAATTAGATATATCAGTACAAAAAGAGTGATATTTTCTACATTTTCTATACATAAAATAATATTAAGTATACTATTAAAAAAAGGAACAATGTTTTTAAATATATTAATATTGAATGATAATGGTTGAAAAAACTCATAAAATTGAAATAATTTTGTTGTTAGATAGATTTTTAAATCCACATCACAATATTTTTTATCAATAATTGACTAATTTAACTTTACTATGGTGAAACAAATTAAGAATGGTTACTATTTATAATTCCCCAAAATAAGATTGAAATATTTTTTTTAAAAATATGATTAAAATATTGTAATCCATTTTATCGAATTCAATACCTATAATTGGAAGGAATTTCATTTAATACAACCTCGAAAAACATGATGTAAATAGGTTTTTACAGAAAAATGGATTTTTATGTATAATAATGTCTTCATACTAAAATATTACATAATAACAGTTTCAATGAAATTAATTGAATTATTTTTAATTAAAAGAATATAGTGAAATTTCAAAATTATTTAAATAAAAATGGTACTTTTTAAATACATGAATGGAAAAGAGAGTTTTCTATAAAATTTTATTTTTTACTATTCATTGAAATATTATTCTTTTTCAGAAAATTATGAAAAATAAACATTAAAATAATTTTGATATGATATATTTAGAAATGATATATTTTTTATAAAAAATTAATTTCAGAATGATTTATAAAATTATTATAATACTGAATAAAAAATAAAAAAAAACATTCTTTGGACGAAAACATATTATTGAAGAATAAAAGGACTTCACTAAAAATTGATTTCTCATTTCCAAATAATTAATCAATACATTTTTATTAAGCTTGATTATTATATATATTTAATATTTCGTTGACTCATATTTATACCCACAAAAACAATTATTTTGTAAAGTAGTCATAGTAAAATAATAATACTTCAATAGTATATCATAATTTGATTAATTCTTAATGTTTCATATTAAAAAATTCAAAGAGATTTTTATTATTTTAAAATATATTTTATGGAGATAAATTATACATCAAAAATAATTTATATCCTTGAAATCTTGTCATAGTCATCCAAGGTTAAATATTTGAGAATTCCTTTGAAGAAAACCGTTAATATATAGAGGGACAAAAAACAACGTTTGAAAAGGTGATGTGAGAAACATGAGGGTTACCAAAAATAAAACATAAATAGGTTCCCAGATGTGAAATCCTTGAGAGCGTACACTGAGATTTGGTGCTAAAAAATTATTCATTTTATTTATAATTCGACAATGATAAAAGTGACAAAATTTTATCCATATAATACATGTAACATAAAAATAAAATATTGGATCACTTATATACCCAATGACCCTTTAGGATTATTGATTTATATAACTAGGATAAATCCTTTAAAAGTGATCATTTACAAATTGTTTTATTTTATCCACAAAACAAATTATTTATAAATTCATGATTTATTCATTGAAGGTAACTTCCATACGTGGGAAAATAACTTGTTTCACTTACCTACTCATTCATAAACCCTATGAAAAAACATTTGGAAAAGTGGGATGAGAAAACAAAATATTATTAAGAAATATTTAAAATAAATAAATAAATAATGTAGTTAGTCCATTTCATAACCATAATATTATAAAAGTGAGATTTCCCTTTACCAAAATACTCCTTGAACCTAAATAATCATTTACTTACACATGAAATCATTTTTACTGTATATGTTCTTCATAAAACTCTTTACAATTAAATATTAGGAATTATTATTATTATTATTTCTTGAAAAATATTATAACCCTTGAAAAATATTTTATTAAAAACATACCATTTTCCTTAAAAGCTAACGTTCAATACATTAAATAAAAATATTATTATATTATCTTTTAAAATTCAATGATGTTTGTGGAAAAACATTTGCACGAATACAAATTTGATGTCGATAACTTGGGAAATCAATTTGATATCAATCATATAATTACTCTTATAAATTAAATATCCTTCCTAAGGAATCGTAATATTTTATTAGCTGAAACCTAGAACTGATTAACTAAATATGTTTACCCAATTCATAGGAGTGATTTATCAGACTGACTCATAATCATGAACTTTATTAGGCTCACCCATATTCAAGAGTTATATCAGGGTCACCCATCATCATAAATAATTACTATGAAACATAAAATATATATATATATATATCATATTTGTATTAAGAGAACAGAGGAAAAATACACAGAAGAACCCCAAAGCACCGCCACCCCCTCGCCCCGCCCCCGTCCATGTCCCCGCCCCCTGTGTTGGGAGCTATGGAGGCCTGAAATAGTGAAGGCCGAGGGCATCCCCTCTAATCAATTTGACCCCCTTGGGTTTCAATCTAGCCATAGTATGAAAGCATATGCCATCTAAGCCTGAGATATCATGTGCAGCCAGGTGATCAACAACCTTGTTACCTTCCCTCCATGTGTGAACCACTTTAATTTTGTTGCCATGTAAATGACAGATTTTCCTGATTGCATAGGTGATCGACCAGGGAGGCGTGACCTAATCTAGTAGGGACTTGTGCACCAGGATGGAATATTTTTCCGCTTCAGTGATGATCATATCCCTCTGAGAACAAAGGGTGAGACCAAAGAGCATCGCCAGGGCCTCTGCCTGTAAGGAGGAAACTTGGCCCAACCTGACTGTGAAATCCATGAACACCGAACCACTGGCATCGCGCACCACCCCCCCTCCCCGCATAAGTCCCAGGGCATAGGATCCATCTGTATTTTGTTTTAACCCTTTATTTGGAGGGCTCCAGTGGACCCAATTTCCTTTAGTACTACTGGCCTGGGGCCCCTCCTAGGCCCTTTCTTGAAACCCGATGAGAGATGGATCTTCCCTCCAGTTGTGGACAGCCGTAGCCAAGTCGCTTAAGAGGTTTTTTATCCTGACAATAATAAGGTGAGCCTTCATGGCCATCCCTTCATGTCTCCCCTTTTTTATCGCCATCCAGAGGCACCAGAGTCCTGCATGCAAAACCACTATTCGAGCCTTTCATTATGGGCCACTGCCTCCCGCACCGTGGTACCAAATTTCCAGGAAAGAAAGCCCTTCCATACTAGAATTAAAGATAGCGGTAAACCCCCCAAAACAAGTCCATACCACATGCGCCCATTCACTTTCAAAAACAATGATCTGTGCTTTCCTCGCTATACATCTTGCAACACACACATCTTGATGCCATGCTAACCCCACACCTCTTGACACTCTCATAAGTCGAGAAAGCTTTGTTCCGGATTCTCCAGGTGAGAAAATTAAACTTGGTCGGAATATCTTTAACCCACAGAATCTCATTCAATATGTCCGAATTTTCTTGGACCTGCTCCCTGGTGATCTTCCGAAAGTCCTTTGACGTGAAATACACGGAGGGGGAAGGGGTGATGGCACATATATCCGGATCGGAATTCAGTTCAATGAGGTTGAAGAGAGCTTGTTGATCCCTATCCAGAACCACTCTGATAAAGGTCAGCAAGAGGCTGGCCTCTCGGAAGGTGATATTTGTGGCAGGGCATCCTGGAAAACCGATAATGGATCCACACAAGTTCTGGTGCCCAACGGAAAAATCCCCTCTTCCCACTAGCCAACGGGATTGCCGACGGAGAATAGAAATTATGGGACCAATCATCGAGGAAATAGACAAAGTGTGGCCCTCCGCTGGAGCCTAGCTTCCCATAGAGTAGTTATGGATGGTCTTCCCCCACATAGTGTGTTGCTCCAGAACACCCCATGCTAGTCGACCATGCATGTAGTATACGGTGTCTTCCCGGATGCGGACGTCAATTCCTCCTTCACTGACTGGCCTCGCCATCTTGCTCTAGGAGGCCCAGTTCCTTTTTCCTACGGAGAAGGGATCCGAAATGAAATTAACGAGGATCCTGTCGATGTTTTTAATGACCCCTTTCGGGAATTTAATAGATGAGAGAGCGTGCACCGGGGTTTCCAGGAGTACACTATTAACCAGCGTGGTCCGTCCCCCAAAAGAGAGGTATTTGTTCGTCCAGTTCAGCACCTGGTCGGTGATCTTGGTGAGAAGATAGTTGAAGTCACAAATACAAAGTCTACTCGATGAAATTGGGGCGCCCAGGTATTCCATGGGGAGAGATCCTCTCTACATGTCCAGTTTGAGACTCACGGAGGAAACTCGCATGGAGGAGCAACTGTTCTAAATATAGAAGTTGCTCTTGTTGTTGTAAATGACCTGCCCACTCCAGTGACTATACTCCTCCAGCACCTTTCCCAGGTTTCACAGGGATCTTCTCGAGGCGTTCGTGAAAATGATGGTATCGTCTGCAAACATAAGGTGAGACACTACATGGAGGCTCCATTTTCTACGATACGATAGAATCACACAATTGTTGATACTCCGATGGATGAGACGGCTAAGAACGTCTTGGACTAGAATGAACAGACTCGGAGAGAGCAGATCCCCTACCTTAAGCCGCAGGTAGCCTTGAAGAAACCGTAGGATTTTCCCACAAATGTAACTGATATCTAGGAGGAGCTGAAACATCGAAAGAAGATACCATTGTTCCCATTAGAAAAACCCATACCTGCGAGCACCTTATTGATGAAGCTCCACTCCACACGATCATATGCTCTGTTCATGTCAAGTTTGATAGCGATATTCGACCCCCAGGCATTGATGTTAATATCTGGAAACATTTCATGAGCCAGAGCAATGGCTTCCTGAATTGAGAGCCCCTTGATAAAGCCATGTTTCTCCAATGAAACCCCCTGATGCAAATGTGTGGTCAACCTGAAGTTAATTATTCTAGCCTATATTTTATAGGGAAAGTTACACATGCTTATCAGTATATAATGTATAATAGAGGAGGGGTTCTTTGATTTAGGGAGAAGCACCAGTTTGGTGGCACTGGAAACTCGAGGCAAGCTCCCTCCTCGGAAGAAATCTTGTATGGCCTTTACTAGATGCTTCTTCACTATGTCCCAAGAAGATCTATTGAAAGAACCTGGAACACCATCTGGACCCGCCGCACTCTCAGGGTTCAAATGCATCTCGGAAGCTCAGATATCTTCCTCCATTGGGATTGCACCCAGTCATTCATTGTCCCTGGCAGAGACTACAGAAGGAATGACATCGAACAGATCAGTATCCTCTATAGGGTAGCCATTTGGCATGTCGTTGTTTGGGCCAGTGAGCAGATTGGTGAAAAAGGAGATGGACAGGACTCCCACCACATCCCTGTCATCTGTATATGAGCCGTCCTCTATGAGAATATTTGGTTTGATCAACCATCTTCTTTCCTTAATACAAGCATGAAAGAAGTCATTATTTTTATCCCCCTCTTTGAGCCATTTAATCCCCGCCCCTCCCTGGCCAAACTTTTTTTGTTTCAGAAGCATGCCCACTAGAAAGTCCTTTTTCCCCAGGATCTCCTCAAAGACACAGTCATCCCACAAGTCCTCCAGACCCCTCTCCATGACTTCAACTGCCCTTGAGATTGACTCCAATTCACCATCCAAGGGTTGAATATCTTTCGACCAAGTTTGAAGACTCGATTTTAACCTCCTCAGTTTGTTGTGAAACGCTGTCCATGTGTGCTCCTGGATGGGCATATTCCAAGATTTGCGAACTAGGTCCTGGTATCCCTGAGTTCTGGTCCAGAGTTGGATAAAGAGGAAGAGTTCATTGCAGATTTTCACAAGATCTAGAGAGATTAGGAGAGGGGAGTGATCCGAAATTCCACGTACCAAATGCTCCACCTTTGAGCTGGAGAAGGTGGAGATTGCCTACAAGTAGCACAAACATCTATCCAAATGGCTCCACGAGCGATGGTTCCCCATTTGGTTGTTACATCATGTGAAATGGTCCCCCACGTAGCTGAGGTCTGAGAGGCCCTTTCCCGCCATGAAGGTGTTAAAGTCAAGGCTGGCCTTTCTGTGAAATGTACCCCTGGCCTGCCGATCCGCTGGATCCGCAACTACATTAAAATCACCTCCTACTATCCACGCATCTTTCCCAGGATCAAAATTGTTGAGATCATTCCACAGGACCTCTCTTCGAACATGGTCGCAGCTCCTTTAAACAATGGAAAGAAAAAAATAGTACTGGTCGCAAGACACCTTGGTAGTGATGAGCTGGTCTCCGACCTGGATCAAGTCCACCTGATAGTTCCTATGCCAAAAAATCCAAATATGATGATTAACACGGTCAGCGTTCATGTACCCATGCATCCTAATCTTCCTGGAGAACTCCCCAAACCTTTGAGTATGCTTCTTGTGTTCAAGAATGGCGACGACAACGACTTTGTTCTTGGAAATTGCTGATACAAAGAAGTCGGAATTAACCTGGGCACATACCCCCCAGGAATTCCATATAAAGATGGAAATAATTTATGGAAGAGTGTCCTGGGTTTAGCTCCAGAACTCATGGCCTTGATGAAGAGAGAAGCAGAGCCCTCTTTCTGATTCCTTGATTTGGATCTTGTGCACACTCCATAAGCATTGGCCGAACCACCTTCTAGAGAAGATGGGCTCTCAGGATGTAAGTCACTAAATTCCCTTCGAATTCCTAGGCGGGATAAGCCACCTTTCCTACTGGAAGTCACCTCACGTGGAGGAGGGGAAACCAGCCCCAAGGGAGGGATCGATGTAGGGGGAGGGGGAGGATGAATCCAAGTAGAGCTCGGAGGTCTAGAATTTGGGACTAGAGCCCTCTCATTGGCCCCGGGATCGCTACCAGGGAGAGTTGCGATAGGGAAAGATAAAGCCAGGGGACCCAAGGAACGAGGGTCCAAAGATTGCACCACTAGCTGTTGGCCTGCTTTAGGGGACAACATGAAGAGAAAGAAAAACTGATGGATAGAAAAAACCAGGGTAGGGGAAAACACCTTGGAACACAAGGGCCTATGATCCGGCAAACCTCTGGTTCATCCCTAACCGGAGGGCTTGGGGAGATGATTCGATCTATCACCAGAGGAGGGGATGCAAGGACAACACTGCAGAGTAGATACACAGCAGGGACCGCTGCAATAGGAAGGGACGATGAGGGCGGACAGGACTGAACCCTCTCCTCCATAGAAGTCCCACTCCTCCCACATTGCCTCCAGCGACGAAAGATCTGGAATGAGTGACCCTGTAGAAGGCAGTGCTGGAAGTAACTAGGGAAGACTAGGTAAGAGATATCCTGGATCCAACTGGGTGAGTCCGCCACATTGAGTTCAAGCTGGTCGGGTACTGGGTGAGAAAGGTCGAGTTCCATGCAGAGCTGACCCACCGAGGTAGACGAGCCACTCCTTGTATTTGAATCCGAATAGAGGTAGCCCCTGAGAGACTCCCCAATAGCCTTTAGGAAGCCTTCATTCTGAAAGGGTAGGGGCAACCCAGGGAGGCAGATCCAGACTACAGCACCTGGACTCTCTTTACCTATGTGGGCTTCTATAGACCAGCGGGATAAACTAAAGCTCCAACGCCCGAAGGAACGCGGGGCCTTTCACCAAGAATGAATAAAAGCCTCCTCCAAAGGGAACACCAGGCCGAAGGAGTGTCTGTGAAGATGTGAAATCTGAATTTGGGGACCGAGCCCCCAGGAATGGAAAAAATGCTGGAAGACAGCCAGCGGTGGCTTGGAGGCACCAAACCGAGCAACTAAGGTCCAACGCAAGCACGCCTTCGCCTCCTCGAAAGTCGTCGCAGGGAATTCCAGACATACCCGCCGGCCCTCCCGGGACGACCGAGCCTCCACCGAAACAGCCGAGAAACAAGGGGGTGGGCTGGGAGAACCGCATATGATGGCCTTAAACGAGGGGCAGGGAGGGAGAAGGGGAAGAGAAGGACCATTAGGATCGGCTGCTACTGGGGAGCCCTACTTGGAAGCTGGGAGCCGTGGCAAATCAGAGGAAACGCACCCCAGGAGAGCTGGAGCTGGCAACGACCTGGGGTCGGGATCCCCTGATTTGAGAGGTGGGAGCTGCGAGGAAGTGGTGAGTAGCGAACCTGGTGGGAAATGATGTTGATACTGTATATTTTAAAATAAAAAAGACTTTTTTTTTGTTTTGTATATAACTTCCAAACACTCTGTATAAAATATGTAGAATGATTCCTTTTGAAAATAAAAATCAATCAATGTTAAAAATGGATATAAAATTTATCATATAAATCATTTCTTTATATGTAAATATTTACATAATTTAATTTTTAAAATATGTACATCGATGAAAAGAATTTGGAAAATAAATCTTTAAAATATTTAAAATTATGTTTTATATTAAAGTGTCCCTAATGAGATTCATAACTTTTGAAAACGGATGTTGAAGGAGTCAAAATTAAATCTATTTTAAAACATCAATTTTGTATAATATAATTATTAATTGTTTCCAAAAGGTATTTAATACTCCTCAAAAAATGTTTTTAAAATGTCATAAGTCTCAATGGATTCAAATTGAGATGATAAATATTTTACCTTGAGTTAATATATTCCTTGAATATCATTTGAATCCAACATAATCAATATATGTCAATTATTTACTTGTTTTAAAACTATTTATTTTATATAAAATTATCATTAAACCATTTATTTAATTTATTTTTGTTACATATTAAATTCCATATTAAATTATGTCCAAATTGGGTGTTTTGATGACGCCAGGTTCATAATCTCAAAACAATTTCGGTATGTTTACCATTGACCAACTTGTAATTCTTTTCTCTAATAAAAAAATGAAAATTTCATAATTATCATTTTAAAACATTAATTATAAATTTATAACCATATATGTATGGTTGTTATGAAAATTGAATTATGTTATAACATAGAGATGATAGTCCTTATGTGTGCTTCAGTATGATTCCCACATTTTAATAAAGACTATGGTAAAAATTAATTGTAATTTTATCTTTAAAAAATTAGAATTATATCATTTATATCTTATTAAAATTTCAAATATTGATATTTAAACCATCCACATGACATAGTGATGAGAAACAAATCACATTGCTTTATGGATGCGGAAATCCACACATACACGCGAACAATGTTATCAGTTCTTGATGGATGGAAATGTATAAAAATAATTGATATATTATCTTCAAATAAATATAATAATTTAATTAATATTATATATATTAAATAAATTCATCATTACATTCATCCATGAGAGGCGATGAGAAGAAATTAATTACATCAATTAACGAGGAGGTAGTCTTCCGTATTAACAAACTGTGGTTTTGTTTCCCATTTAATAAAAAAAGAGATGTATTATGACTAATAAATACACATAATAAAATATAAATTTAGTTTAAATACATATTTCATTAAATCATAATGGTTGTAAGTGTTTTAAAGAATGTATAAGAATAAATAAAACCAAAACATTGGGTTATAATTTATACATCTACTTCATAAAAACACGTTTTATTTAGACATTAAGACCCACATGGTTGGAATTCTACCAAAAATAAGGACTCTAATACATGTGGTGGTATTTTAGGAAGTTATTTCAGGAGATATTTCCTTGAATATAGTTATAAAAATATGTGAGGACGATATGAGGGGACATGCCTATTTGTATGTGAAGGGAATTCCACTCTTTAACTTTCATAAATTATTAAATTAATAAAAATTAATTTCTATTGAAATATTAAAAATAGATATATTAACAATATTGTGTGATTATTAAGATAAAAACCCAAATCTAATAAAATTATGACACGTTTATGTCATTTTTCACAATTATCTGTATTTTTACACCTATTTAAAAATTTGATGATTACCACAATATCATAGTTTATTACTCAACAAGGGTCATTAAGTTTACTATAAATTTTTTATTAACACATAAATAAAAAATGGTTGATAATATCAACCATAAAGAATTAACGTGGACAAAGACACAATTTCAATGATTTGTAAATGATTTAATAAAATATTTTATTATTATAAAATATCATTATTGTCATTTTTGGAAGTATTCATTTAATTTGAAATTAAAATCATGAATATAACATTTTATTTCACATATAATTTTTTTCAAAGAAAAATTAAATATATTCTTAACTTTACAATTTGTATAGCACCAGCCAAAATACTCTACTATTAATCTATTTAAAAGCAATTTAATTTCATTTCTCCACAGCTTCAGAAGCTCTTTTTTAGTGTTTTATAAGTTCTTAAGGTAGTTATATAATACATAAAAATATAAATAAAAAATATTTTTATTGATTCACAACTTCTTTTTATCTTTATATGAACATATATAAGAAATTTAAAACCAATATGGTGAAATGTTTTATTTTTATTTACCTAGTATATTATATCGGATATTATCAAATGAAAAATGTATCCAAGAAATTAGAAGTTGAAAAATTGAATTAGTATATACAAACTACTCCAACCAAATTGGTTAAATTGAATTCTTTGGTCGATTTTAGATCATTTTCACATTAGTTTTATGAAAAATTAACTTGATTTTCCCTTTACAATGGTTATAACTTATTAATATAGTTACTATTTACAATGAACAAAAAATAAAATGAAAAAATTGAAAAAATATTAAATAATATGATTCTATATGTAATCCATTGTTTCCAATTCAATTCATAGATGTGTTTTTTAAATTAAACATGAAAATGTGATGCAATGAATATTTATAGAATAAATATATTCTTAAGAATAATGGTTTCCATTCTAAAATGAAACATAAAATTAATAATAATATATTTAAATGGGTTATCAATAAAAACATATATTGTTTGACTAGTATATAGAAAACAAAGATTCTAAAAAATCCCAAAATATCGTCCAAATATATTATCTGATAATATATTTTAAAAATGATATAGTTTTTTTATAATACTATTTATAAAAGTGAAAAAACCTAATTAAATTATTCACTCACAAAAAATAGTTAAAACCCATTTTTTAAGATAATGTATTTTTGATGAAAAAAATTAAATTACATAAAATTAAATTTTATTTAAAAATAATTTATTAATACACTTTCATTGACTGATGAATTTATTTATATATAATAATTTTTTATATTCATTCCCAAAATTTGAATAAATATTTTAAAATTTTCATATTTAAATAATAATATTTAACAGCTTGTTTATGTATTATGTTGTGTATCATAAACACTATCATAAATAACGCTATTTTCAAATATTCGGGTGTTACATTTTACCCCAAAAATTTCATCATATTAATTTCAAATTGGGTTCAGTAATTATGGTTTATGAAAATCATAGTAAATTCCAATGAGTGGAAGATAAATCATATGATCATGAAAGGAAACCCTTTATAATATTTAAATATATCTTTTTTTAAAACCATCATTTTAAAAATAGATAATAAAACATCCATTTGAAAAGAGGGAAAAGTCATCTACAATAACACATAACTAGGGTTCAAAATAGCACATCATTAATGCTAATTGAAAATATTAACATAGATGAAGAATGTAAATTTAAAGATAAATATAAACAATGAGAGAGAACATTGATCACATGATAGTTAGTGACTAGGATAATGTAAATGACCCAAAAACCCTAAAACCAAGTGGTGTGTAAAATACAACAAATTCATTAAAAAAATAAGGTAATAGGAGAACATAATAATTTTTATAATGTTTCCCTAGAGTTGTGGAAGTAATTTACAATCGTGACTAAAAAAATATAATTACATGATTTTTTTCAGTTCCATAAAAAACTAATAAATTAATATGAAAAAAATATTTTTTTCATTAATAATGAAATAAATTAAACTTTTAACAGATTACAAGACCCAAAAAAGGGTAAGAATATATTCCCCTTATCATTAGACCATAATAGTAATGAGAATGGTTATTATATGTTAAGATAATATCCATTATGAATTAACCTTTATATAAAGATATAAAAAATTAATCTACCAAGACTCAATAAAAAAACAAAAAGTTCAACATAATTCACTTTATAAATAAAAATCCATAAAATTATTCAAATTATTCTTGAATAATATTTGAAACCCCAAAATTAGAATTATTTTTCACATATTCTTAAAAGATACAAAAAATTATCTTAAAATAACATAAATCACTATTAATGTTTCGTAACAAAAATGTATATACCATATTGATATATTCTATAAAATAAAATAATCATTTCCCAATTAATGTCACAATAAAATCATATATGATTCCAAATGGAAAATGAAACATTATTTCTTAAATAGAACATTATCTTAGCCAGCAATGTTTCTATATACCATAATCATATATTCTCACCAAAATAGTAAAATTATTAAGAAATAATATTATATACACAGTAAAAAAATAACCTTTCATTCCCTTGGTTATCTATTGGATAAATCATATGTTACCAACTTTTAATGACACTTTAATCACATAAAAAAATTACCACTACACCAAAGATAATCTCAATCCTAATGGTTATTGTTTCCTTTATAATTATGTCCATAAAATATAAAATAATTAATTCTCAAATGAAATTTTTAATGAAACTTATACTCAACACAAGGTTTTTTTAACAATAGATATCTACCAAAATAATCATAATCATCTAAAACCCTTATCTCTCAAAACATAATAGGTATATCCTGGCCACAAAGCTTATAGTCGTTCATAAATTTATAAGGCCATGATGGTATACAATTAATTTTGTTAAAATACCATATAGAGATCAAAATATATAGAGTTATCAATACCCTTCATTGATTCCAACTGGGAGATCCCTGAACCTGTCTCCCATATCTGGTGCTAAAAACATAATTTTTGCATTCGGGCCTTTAATACTGGTAAAAATTAACCAATTTATTCATTAAAAAAACATGAAACTAAAATATTGGATCACTTACATACCCAATGAAATTGTAGGTTTATATTTTTAATAAATTGGGAAAACCCCTTTGAAACAGACATTTCATAGTGCATCCTTTTTTTCACATAACAACTTCATTAGAAAAACATTTTTGTTTCATTAAATGTAACTTACCTATTTCCAATAATAACTTTATTGAAATTTCTAATAATTATTTAGCCCTTTGAATATTATTTTGAAAATGTTGAAACAGAAAAAATTCTCAATAAGTGATATATAAAAATGAATAAATAGAATTCCCTTTCCATTTTAAAGCCATAAGATCAAAAAATAAATTTTTTCCTGTAAAATAATAATACATAAGAACATTTAATTAAATTTTTGACAGTGTAATCAGTTTTACTTATAAATTTTTTAAATAAAAAACATTATAAATAAAAATAAATTCAAATACATAATCATGAGGGTTTCTTATATAATGTGAGAACTCGTGAATTTTTTAAAATATAATTTTCCCCAAAGAGAGAAAAATAATTTTTTTATATAAAAATATCTTTACCCTACCATATTAAAAAAATATATAAAAACAAACTACTTAAAAATCATATAAATGTTATGTAGGTAACTTTGGTCATCACTTTGATATCTCTCTTACAATGACACATACAAATAGAAAACTCGATTTGTCAATTCATGTCCATAATATCATTGAATGTATTTCCAAATAGGTACAATATAATTATACCAAAAATTTATATTTCTAAGAAACTTTTTAAGGTTTATTATTTTATCCTTAAACCATTTAATTTAATGAAATAGTAAATTACATCATCAGTATTGTCCATGTCACCTGTTTTGCGGATATTCTATTCATAATTTCAAAAACAATTTGCTGTGTTGATCTTGGTCAAAGTGATCATTATTAAATTTTATAAAAAATAATAGTCAATTTGTAAATATGATTTTTAGACATTAATTATACTATTATAACCACCTATATAAGGCTCTTATTAAAAAATTAATTACATTATAAATTAATGATGATAGCTTGTACGTACACTTGAGTAACATTTTCATTTTTCAAATAGAATTAAGGAAAGAAGGAATGTATCATTTTATATTTTAATAATTATGATTATTTAATCAATATATAATTCTCTATTGAAATATACTTATATATATCACTCACCTGAGGCAGTGCAGAAAAACAGATCACATCGCTTTATGTAGTTGGGGATCCACAAATATATATGAGCACATGTATCATTTTTATATGTATGGAAAGGTAAGAAAATAGATGATATGTTATATTTAAAAAAAATAAAATTTGGTAATTTATATATTATAGCAAGATTAAATCCTTTATTAAATCCATCCATGAGAGGTGATGAAGGAAACCGATTTATATCATTTTGTGAGGCGGTAGACCTCCAAAAACATAAAAAATGTTTTCATTTACCATTATATTATGAAGGGTATGGATTAAAGATAATATATAAATTTTATTAAATTTTATTATCTGTTAGATACTTATTTTTTTGTATTAGAAATCTTGGAAGTGCTTTGAAGGGGGTATAATACTAAATAATACTAAAACATTCAGTCAAAAGCTATACCTCTTCCTTAGACAATCTCCTTTGCATTCATTCATAATCCCTAATATAATATTATTCCTACAAATATATGACATCAATGATGTGTTTATGACCTCCATAAATTAATTTTTGGATGTATTGGATGAACTAAATTACTTAAAAGGTTTTTGGAAAAGAGGAGAGGTGGTTCCCTTTTATATATGTGAGGAGGGGCACTCATGGAATTTCATAAAGTATTAAATGAAAATAAAATATTTTTTAAGAAAAATTAATAAATAATTGATATAAATATATATAATATTATGTGAGAAATACTATAAATCCTTTCATACAATAAAATTTGTACTTGTTTAAGGGATATTTTAACACATATCTATTTTGATTAAGAATTTGTTTGCCATTTAAATGATTACCATGATATCAATATTATTTACACTCTACGGGCCATGAAATTTAATGTAAAATTAAATAAGACCTATAAAAAGATATTTGTTATTATTATAGACCATATCATATTAATAAGGAAAATATTGAAGATTTATGTTTTTTTAATCATTTTATAACATATTTGTTATTAAAAAAATATCAATAATGTAATTTTTGGAATTATTCATTTAACTTTCAATTAAATTCATCAAGATAACAATAGAATTATAATTTAGTATTTTTTTCATCAATAATAAAATATTTTATTGTACAAACATCATGTGGAACCATAATCCTTCCAAAATGCATCCCTTTTTATATTTTTATAACGTATTTTCTTAGATTATTCCACTTATTGTAAAATCACTGTGTCAAAATTTTATGGTCAAATTAATGTTATTACATAATAAAAAAGTATATTACCAAAAAAAATTCATTAATCAATATAAAAATAACCCTTAGGACTGATTCACAACAGTTATTTATCCCTATTTAATATCTGAAGATGATATTTAAAGTATGAGAGTGAAATTTTGTATTTTTCATTACTATAATTATTATATTGGTCATTATCAAAGAAAAATGGATCCATGTATCCATAATTTTGAAACATATATGATTATGGAAATACCAAAATTATCCAATAGGGTAAAAATAAGTGTTAGGTAGATTTTAATTCTTGTTCACATTTGTTTTACCCATAATTAACTCGATTTAACCTTTTTTGGTTTTAACTATTTTACATTTTTATAACTCATAATAACCAATATAAAAGGGAGTTATTTATCATATATTAATTATTCATATTTAAAATATGGAATAATTTTTTTAAATTAATTTCATCTTTTTTGATATTTTTAATTTAAAATTAAAACGTTAAAATAGGACGAGAATCTGTTTTATAGTGAAAGTGTAATCTTAAGTATAAAAGATTATATACCATAATAAAAAAAATTAAAATTAGAAAAAACATAATTTAAATATTAATAATATAAAAGAGTTAAATTTAATTTTAAAATATTTTAAAATAGAATATTACGTTATAAATTCTTCAAACAAAAATACATATTTTTAAAAAAATAATAAATTATCAATATTCATTGATAAATGAAAATTCTCTAAAAATCAAAAAATATAATTCTTTGATAATTTTTATTTGATGAATTAATAAATGATATATTTTTTAATTATCAAATACTATTTCAAAAAGTTATTGAAATTTGTTAAAATATTTTCAAATAAGAAAAAAACTAAACCATTTTTGAAGAATAAAATGGATTTACTAAAAATTTAGTGCCTTTTAATAATCATTGATCAAACAAAATATATTTATTTCTATCTTTAAATATATTTTATAGTTTTATACCTCTATTCATACCTACCAATTCAATGACTATGTTATAATATTCTTATTAAAGTAATAATATTTCTTGGATTGTTTAAGTTTAGTGTTGCGTGTCATGTACGCTATAAAAAATTTTGTTATTTTAAAATATCAGGGTGATACAATAGATAAGGATAACATTATAAGGATATAAAAATAAGTACATATAGAATAAATATAATGTATAAATTATAATAATGTGTGATATAGAATAATGTCAGGGAAATGTTAATGACGAAAAAACCATAAATCATCGATGGATAAAGAAGACCATCAATTAATAAAAAATTACTGAAAAGTATTTTTTTATTTTAAGATCATTTTACTAGACTTGATATATTCGATTACAATAAAGATTGTGTATATGTAAAAATATACATTCTTGATTTCTATCCTTTTCATAAATATCAATCCCCTTATTTGTTGTCCCTTAATGAATTTCTACTTCTATCTCATTCCAAACTCCATGAAATTAATATTCGAGGTGAATTTTTTTCATTCCTAATGAACTAAAAATAACTTTTAACAAATTGTAAAATTGATAAAATAATGTAAATTCAATCATTATATGTATAAATATTTACCAAACCCAAAATAATTGTTACATGGTATAAAATATGGACAAATCCTTATATAAAGAAATAAAACACAGATCTCTAATATCAAAATAACAATACCTAAAGTTAAGATTAAATCATTACATAAATAATTAACCATATTAATTCTCTAGAATATTTTTGACCAAAATGAAACCCCCAAACTTCTGAAAAAATTGATCATGTAATTTTTTTCCAAAATAAACATTAGCATTTATAAGCAGAAAACATAAGTTAGTTTATAATGTTATATACAAGACACATAAATACCATGATGATATTTTCCTTTAAAACAAGCTAATAAAAGGTGAGGTACAATAGTGTAAGCGGCACACACACTCAAAATATCATGAATCACTATATTACCCCCATGAAAACATAAATTCATTGAAAAATTAACTATAAACAAACTACCCAGAATATTCCATTAATCTAATAAAAGTAATAATCATAAATACAAATAAATTTGTCATGAAATCTATAGTCAATTTAAATATCACCAATTTTTTACACATTACTTTATAAATATTATGAAACTATTAATCTAAATTAAATATTAGTAACCCAACATAAAATATATATTAATGGTTATCCATCCTTCAATCATGCTCTTTCTAATAATATAAACTTACCACTAAATAAATTTTCTATTTTATCATTACCAATGGATATATGCATGAATATTATTAATTAAAAATAACTATATAATATTCCTTATATGGATCATGTTTCTTATAACAAGAATAACATTAATGAAACACTTAAAAAACAATTTTTTTGAATCCAAATAAATAATAACTTCTATCATTCCACTTCATTTCTAAATAATTTATTTGGATTTATCATCATATAACAAAATAATTTATTCCTTTCAAATTTCACGAGTAGTCTCTGAAACATAAATAGTAAAAAACATACTCATACAAAATTTATAACCCCATTTTTAGGAATTCAACCTCAGACATCAATTTTTATAAATCCATTATTTTCCACATTCAAAATATTCAACCATATATGGTACATTATTAAGGCCATTATTCCCATCCACCGTATTAGACAAAATATTCATTTTTCCTCATATATTAACCAATTAATGGAATTTTTTAATCATATAATACATTCCTAGGTTCATTTGGTATATTACATTGAGTTATTATTTCCATATTTTAGAGAAAAGGGAAGTTAAATAAATATTTCTCTATGGTCATTATCACATGAACATTAAAAAAATTCATTTTTTTTGTCTTATTAGGTGTGTCATGAAACCGAACATGGTTCATATTTTTGATCATATATTGAGAATTATGCATATTTCTGATAATAATATATAGAATTCCATTCTCTTTTAAATTTGGTTTTTCTTGAGGACTATCAATACATCATTTACCACGTTTAGATTTGACAAATTTCGTTTTGGTTCCATCAATTGTGTAATTCAGTAATTCATAGTGTGAGAAAAAATTCATAGTATGTAATCCTAAAAAATCATTCATATTATATAAAAATCATGAAAATATATTTACAATCTATAAAATATCAATTCTAACCTAGGTCATTTATTATTATCATAAATTAAAATCCTATAAAATTATTTATATGGAAGACACTAATTAAACGGGGCATATCCCGCTATATTGTCTATCAAGGTGTAAAGTAATAGGATAACACATCATGAATCTTTGATGATTATGTTAATACCAAATTCACCCATTTCAGAGTTATTACCCCGAGGTGTAATTATTAAACAACAATATCCACATTCCAGTGTGCAGACATGGATTTAATTAATAAGAAAACAACACAAACACTACTTTAATAAAACATTAGGACGTTATCCTTTAAAAAGACTTATCCCCATTGTTTAAACAAAAGTTTACTAATCATAATATATTTAAATAACTAGATGTTTTTTTGATACAATCTGATTAAACCTAATAACTTCATAAATAAATACTATATATTATTATATGAAGATTCAATATGTATCACAAATATACACACTAGGATGCTATAATAATTTAGTGTATTTGGAAACTATATACATAATAAATGTATTTCATAAATTTTTTTCGACATATCCCATAATGATATTTATATTTGTAACCTTATAAAAATATCATACTTAAAAACATCCATGAAAACCCATGGAAGGAAAAAATAATAAAGGGTTGCCTTAAATGATCAGTAAGGGAGAACATGAGATATATTAGTCATAAGAGAATAATATGTTCATATGGGATGGAAGCATATTATATCACATATTAAAAACATAAAATATTTATACTCAAAAAAATTTATATCATAATCCAAAAAATCAATTCATATCTAGAGGAATGATTAATAAGGTTGTAAATGCAATAATTATACTTCATTAGTCATAACATATGGATGTGACATAATGTGAATAATAAATCATAATCTTGTGAACATTGATAATGAAAAATATTTCCATACATAATCATTTCAATGTAACTAAAATAAATCGAACTCACACATCAATATTGGAATGTAACTACAATAAATAATGTCCACACATAATCAAAATGTGTAAAAATTCATTTACAATAATCTATACAAATAATATTGTTGAAATAGATATAAGAATTATTCTAATGAAAAAAAATGTAAAAAATATATTCCAAATCATTTCCACACTTGTCATCACCATCTCTTGAGATAAATATATCACATTACCCAGTGAAGTTTAGGTCTATAATAGACACAAACATCACATAATCATAATCCATTCATATTTAATCCAAAAGTTCATAAAAACATTTATCATTTTTTATAGCTTATAACATCGAGAAGAAAATTGGTTTCATCAATATTTTGTTATCACAATCCATAAGGATGATATCCATATATCAAATAACTGGTTAAAAATAAGTAAAATAAATGATTTTTTATGGATGAAAATTTCATTAAAATGATATTTTAACATTTAATTAGGTAAATACCATTTTTATTTTGAAATTGCATTTTTAAAATCTAAAAATTTCAATAATAATAGGAAAAATAATTATCTGAAAATATACATGGAACATTTTAAAGGTAAATACAAATATAATAGTAGCCATAGTGTCTAGAAAAGTCATTTGTGTTTTATATGTTAAAATAAAAATTGCATTCACATAATATTAAAATACACCACATACAAAAAATAACAAGAATATTTTTTTTCAATCTCTTTCATAGAAAGATTAATATGAGAAAAAATGACATTAATAATTCATTTTTAAAAGATAATATATATTTTAAAACCTTTTAATAAAAATATGGACAAGATAGAAAAATATTCTCAACCAATGAGAAAATAAAGTCATTTTTTCCCAACAAAAGTTTTCTCAATCATTTAAAGTACCAAAGAGAGGAAAATTGTACAATAAAATGAATGTTACTTAAATAAAAATAAAATAATAAAATATATGATATTTAAATGATTAAATACACATAATTTACCTCAATGGGAATTTATAGTAGACAACACCTAAAATAAATGATATTGAAACATAAATACCTAACCACTTTTGTAATCTCCAAATAAAAACCACATTAATCACATATCATTAAATGGATTTATAAATGCCCATAATTTTTAAGAAAATAATAATAAATTAAATTAATGTATATTATATACACAACAAAAAATAAATAATTGGTAAATATGAATTAAGTCTTATATAAATGAAATTGAAATGACAAACTCTTACCATACATATGATGTTCTTCACAAGTTATACAAACTATTTTATAATAAATTTATTTTTTTATAAATACCTTACAAAACCAAATACATATATATCATACCTTATTTTTTTGAAATATTACATATTAACAGCGATTTCTTAATAAATTGTTTTTAAATCACTATTTTGGGTGATAAATACTTCTATTTTGATGCGTGTTGCAGTATAATTTTCTCGGTCCTTGAACATTGATAGTGGTTCCGTAAACTAAATAATGTTAACAATACCATAACTATAATCTTTATTCATCATATTCACATTTACATTCATTCATAAAATATTTTTATGAAAAATGATTTATATCTCTTTATGAAAATGGTAGTCTGTACGTACACATTACTGGTATTTCCAATTGATAAAAAAATAAAAGTAAATAATAATTTATATGCAATGAATAATTATTATATCTTAAATATTATATATAATAATATATATTTATATCCATCTATGTAAATAATAATTGAAAATTAATCACGTCGCTTCAATGAGACGATAATCATCACATACACACAATCAAAATTATTGATTTCCAATATTCAAAAAGGATAAAAAGGTAGATAAGATTTTATAATTAATGAATAATTATAATGGAAATGTATAAAGGTTAAAAAATAAGAGAATAATATATTATTATATGGTATATAATGATGATATTATATTTGAATGGTAAAGATTTATTTTAATTTTATAAAATAATAATTAAAATGAAATAGGTTGATTAAAATGATAACATCTTCATTGAGAGGAATCCTTTAAATTTATTTTTAAAGACCCTAGGGATAGAATTTTGAGGGGAAAATCACCTCTAAAACATATTTACGAATTTTTTTAATATGTTATGTTGAAGAGTTTTTTTATAATAGTGGATAAATATTATTTGAATAATATAGGAGATTAGGTTCCATTTTATAGTGAATGAAAATACATAATAGGAATTAGTTAAGATATTTAAATATAATAAATCCATTTTCAGGTGAAAGTGCCATAATGTGGAAAAAAATATCAATGTTATGAGATGTTAAAGAATGAATAAGATCCATAAATAAAAAATTTATAGGTTAATGTTTAATTTTGAACCATAAAACTTTGTTTCACCTCTTTGTTAACCAATTTTAATCGTAACCATAGTGATAATTTTTTCGAAATAGAATGGTAAATGATTTACTTCTAACATAAAAAATTTAACAAAAATAGTAATTTAATGAAATTTTATATCATATCCCACCCCTCTTTTCATGATTAAATAATTCCATTATTGTTAAAACATTTAATAGTGTATTATTTAACATAAAATAAAATTATATTCATTTTAAAAACTATTCACATATTTTGACTTTAAATCCATCAAGACATATGTGGAATTATAATATAAAATCTTTGAAATTAAATTACTCATTATTATTAGCCATTAAATTCTTGTGAACCAGTCAATAATTCATAAAATATTACTTTTGAAGCTATTAAAATTATTTAATTTTTTATTTTTACAGTTTTCACATGAAATATATAGACATTATGCATGCATTTATACTAATTATTGAATCACTAAATATTAAATATAAATTACGATGACAAAAATTCATTGAAAATTTAAGTAAACATTTATAATTGAATATAACCGCATTTATCTATATGATAAATATTTATAGATTTTAAAATAAATATAATTTCACTTTGTATGTGTTATTTAATTAAAATAATATTAATCTCATTGTCAATGAAAAATGAAACAGAGTCTTAGTGTAATTAAATATCTAATGGTAATGGACAAAAAAAACTCATAAAAACTGATAATTAAGGTGTTTGGTATATTTTTAAATCATTATCACTATATTATTAACCATAATAAAATGGTTTACCCTTACAAATGTGAGTAATATTTAACATAGTTACTATTCATAATGATAAAAAATAATGTTGAATTATTTTCCATATCATGGAATTATAATTAAAAATATGGAACCCATTTTTTAAAATTCAATACCTAAATATAATTATAATTAATTTTAAAATAATCTTTCAAAATGAGATGAAATGAAATTATCTAGAAAAAATTCATTCAAGCATAAAAACATTTTTATACCAAAGTTAAGAATATAATAAATTCAAACAGAATTAACTAGATTATGATTAATCAAAAAGAACAAAATTAAAATAAATTACTCAAAATGTAACTTTTTAAATTGTTTAATGGAAAATGAAAATTTCTATATAATTAGTATTTTTTACTATTCACTTAAAATTTAATTTTTTCAAATAATTATGAAAATTTCACCTTAATAAAATTTTTATTTTTTAAATTCAAAAATGATATCATTTTTATAAATAAATAATTCAAGTGGTTTTATAAATTTATTATAATATTAACTCTCTAAAAAATAAAAAAACATTTTTTGAACAAAATGTAATTTTAAAGACAAAAATGTCAACTCTAAAAATTCAGTAATTATTTCCTAATAATTCATTATTACATTTGTATCGATTACAACCATTATATATGTATTTCACAACGAGTTACTAATATTCATAACTGAAATATCAATAACTTGATTATAATTATCACATTAAAATAACAATATTTATAGAGTATATTACAATTAACTTAATGATTTTTGTAGTGTTTCAATAAATATATCATGAATATTATTTTTTTATTCAAAATTTTCAGGGTGTTTAAATATTTTATGTATATAAATAATAATTATAAAAACATAAAACATAATAATTACATTATTATACAAAAAAAACACACACACACAGATATATATATATATATATTTAAATATTTGTGTTTAAGTCTTTGATATTTATTACAGCGGACATTGGTTCAAAACATAACACTATTTATTTTTCTGAACCACAAAGACTAAAAATTTTGAATTTTTATTGTATACATCTATACAAATACTTTGAAAACATTATTTTATAATTCTATATATAAAATTAGGTAAAAATTTTATTATAGGTGTTTTGAAACATATTTACAACAAATGGATCATAAAATAATTATTATAGGGTATAATATATTTTTTAGGTTCTATACCAATAGTTCAAACAATAAGTGTAACATAAATTTCATTAGTGAATAATTCAAAGATGATGTGGAATTGAAGTGGAAAATTCGAAAATAAGATAAAATGATCAATGTATTAAATTCTTGTTTCAAGGAGAAAGAAATTTAGTGGAATCCTTTTCAAGTAAAGTGGTTACTCCATGGAGGAAAATATAATTTTATATGATGAAATTGTTACAAAAAGGAAACTATATTTAAGAAGTTATCCAATATGGAATGAAAAAAGGTATATATGTGAGACAGGTAATGTTATGAAGGTGTTGAATGACCAAAGAAACATCTATATGGGAAATATTTCTATTTAATATGAAGAAAAATAATTTGAATTAGTGGATATATTACAAATGAAATTGTAATGAAAAATTTTAGAGTTACCTTTCAATGATTGATGGTCTATCAAAACCCGAGTGGCTACTTATAGAAAGGAAATATGTAGAGGGAAGGAAAAAAATCCAAACATTTCCCAAAATAAAGTATCAATTCGGCGGTTATTGATGCCACATAATGAAATATGTAACAACTTAGGTAATGATTTTGTAAGTTATTTTTTTTAATTACTGAAAAATTATAAAGCCATATTCATTAAAAATTTAATCTTAATTTTTTAAAATAAAAAATTAAATGTTTTTATTCAAGTTATTTCGTATATGGTTTTCTTTAGAAGTTTGAAATTTAAATTATAAAATTTTAATTTTGAAATATTAATTAAAATTCTAAATTCATCATGTTCGGATTATCATTGGATGATTTTTTTATAATTTGACAAAAATTTTCGTTTTCATGTATAGTTAAAATAATGGGTTTTATTTAAAATTGTATTTATTTTAAAGTAATTTAAAAGTAAAATTATAATTTTTATTAGTTTTTAAATTTTAGTACTTTATTTTTGATTTAAAATAATACAATTATAGTTTTTTAAATTAATTTTAAACATGAATTTTGAATACAAATATTTTAATCGTAAAGAATTTAATTTTTCATGAAACCCATTTTTCATTGCATTGTGTCAGTTTAATATTTAATTAAATTATACCAATTATTTATTTTGAATATTGAAAAATTAAATCCATATTATGAATGAAGAGGTATAGATTTGTAAAATTGGTCCCCATAATTTTTTGTCAATATGAATATTTTTTTTGTAATTCTTTTTTTCATCATTAATGTTAAATCAAGTAATTAAGGTCAAATATAATTTGATAAGGGATGAAATATTATCCTAACACTTGAATTAGTTTTATTGGATGATTTTTAATCATACATATTCATTAAAAACATTAAAATATGACTTTTTGTTTCCATTTGGAAATAATTTTGGATGTAATGTTATATAAAGAAATGTTAAAAATGACATTATCTTTGTTTTATTATCTTAAATTTCTGAAATAGTGGTAAACATAAGTTATATTTGGTAATAAATTGTCATTTTAAATATAAATTAATTTTTATCATGGTATTTGTTTTTAATTTTGAGTCAATAAATATTTACCTTAAATTCATACTCAATGCTAAGGCAGTAATTATTCATTTGGTAGAAAAATCTCAAAATCCAATTTTAGAAATTTTATATTTAAAAAGAATTATGATTTATTTTCTCCCAATATTTATTAATATAACTATAAAATTTTAGGAATATTTTAGTTTAATATATTTTAATTTCTCTATTGTCATGATATTATTAGTGTGAAAGTAAATGAGTAGTTCTAAAATTGACATCAATGTTATTTTATAATAAATAATATATTATTAAATGATTAAAAATTATTAAAACAATTATCTTCTAATAATTGAATTTGATATCGAAGATAATGTAAAATATTTTCCATTAATAATCTATTTTTTCATTTTTAATTACTATCTTGACTCTCAATGTGTAAGAAGCCTTATTATCAAGGTTAGTGTGAAAATGGTTAATTAAGGGTTAAATACAAAATAATGTTTTAAAAATTATCCAAAAAATGACCAAGATTTACTAAAAGATTCTATTGTGACTAATAATAACTTTATCAGAAATAATATCAATTTATAGACATGTGGTATTACAATTTTTTTTATTTATTTAATAGTTTATGAAATTACAGAAAGTTCCACTCTGCTCTTATTTAAAAAGGAACCTCCTGTCCTCTTTTCTCCATACCTAAAAAAACAAATATTTTCATATAATTACTTAAAAAAATAAAAATTTAAACCCATACTCACTTCCTATAGTCCATGGTTTAATTATAAAAGTATCATATAAAGATTTTTTCGAAGTATTAAGAGGTAGTCTATAGAAGAGGTATCGTTCTTAACCGAGTGTTTTTGTTTAATTTCATCTTCCACAACCTTGAAATATTAATTTTTCATGATTATATAATAAAATAAATATCTCCCATATACTATTAAGGCGTTTTGTTAAAATAATAACATATATAACTATTGATCCACATGAAATGAGAATGGAACCATCGTTTATGTTTTCGTTGGACTACCGCCTCACGAACTGTTGTGATTGCTTTCAATAAACACCCATCATGGATGGTTATAGTTATTGATTTCAAATATATATGGTATTAATGTCATATTTATCATTCTATATAGGTATTCTATAATCTATTTTCTTACTTTTCCATTACATGGATATTAATGACGTCATTCATATGTATGTGTGGACTGCCACCACCACGAAGCGATATGTTTCATTTTTCATCACCACCTCACATGGATGATATATATAAGTGTTTTTAAATAAATAATATGTTATTTATGATATTATTATAATTATATAAAGATAAAATAATAAATACCTTCTTTTCTTATTGATTGTTAAAAAATGGAATCATTACTCGTGCATATGTGCAACATACTATCATTGTGATTGTATTGTAATTAATTTATTTTAAACATTATTCATGATGATTTTTAAAATTAAAATTTATCTATAAGAAATATAATAATTCTATTTTTATTATTCTTGATATTATGTAATATTTATCTCTTTGGGCATATTCAACCTATTCAAGTCATTTTGGACTTAAGGACAAAATATCATCAAAATGCACTATGTGTAATAAATTGATTTAATAATTAAATATAGCATGTTAAGTGATAAAATAAAATGAATAATATAAATAATATTGTTTCAAAATCAATTAAATAAATAAAATAAGTTTATTTTTTTTGTAGAAAAGGAACTTATATCATGATTTAGACTTGAGTTAATGGAAAATTTCAATAAAAATATTTTTTAAATATTTTATATATTTATTTTCCAAATATTTATTTCCTATGTTAATATTATTAATATAAATTAATGGTTGTTTTAATGTGGAAATAATATAATTATAAATGAAATTTCATTTCACCTTTTTCATTCATTTAATAGTTTCAAATAGAGTCCTTTTACATATTTTATATGAAACATTTTGGATTTCATTACAAAAGACAAAATATTTTGATTTATTTTAATATATTTGGAAATATTGACATTTCAAAATTCTGTAAATATAATTTGATATTTTAATTAATTTTTAATACTATTTTTTTTACAAAACTCTATACTTTAATATGTTTTCTTATCATCCCATATATTTAATACATTTTTTATAGGGTTTTAAGATGAGTATAGGAAAATAATAATTCACATTAAAAGTAATGAATATTTGTTTCGAAAATAAATCATGTTTTATATAAAATATTAAAATTATAGAAAAATTTATACGAACTCTAAGTGACCACTTCTTAATATATATAATTGTGACATATGATTTATAACATAATTCAATTAAACTATAATCATAAAACATATTTTGTTATGATAGAATGTTAAATAAAGTATAAAGACACTAGAGAATATTATTTTCAAGTCTATATACTTATAGCTGGTATTTGATAAAGGTTTTATATAATTTTATAGGTTATTATACTGATAATATCATTCCCTTGAAAATTATTACCTTATGTTTATGTTGAAATGATATAGCATTTGAATATTACCTTGTTAATTCTCCTAAATTATGTCCATTTAGAATGGTTTTATATAAAATAAACATGGAATCTAAAGTAGGATGGTTTCAAGAGAATGTTATCCTTCTAAATATAAATCCTAGAATGGTTAGAATTGGAACTGATCATTTTTTTGTTGTGATGGATCAGCTGATGTAGACTATAAATGGTGATGGTATCCTTGTTATATAAATACTCTATTTACAATAGAGAGACGTGTTTATTATTGAAAACATAAATATATAGTTTATTTCAACATTTGGATAATCCTTAGAGCCAGTGGTAGCCAAATGATGGATCAATTCCCAAGAAATTATATTTGAAGACCTTGGGTGTTGGAAATTAAAAAAGATAACACTTTTCATTAATTTTTTAGTTGAGGATGGTAGATAGTGGAATCTAGATTAAAATACTAAAGAGAGAGATCAGTTTGGTTACATGGAATGGGAAAACAATATGAAAAATTTTCTAGAGGAATATTTTCCACATTTTTTTGACCTAGGATGGATAAATTATTCCTATAATTAAGGCTAAAAGGGGAAGAATTTATAGCTTTCTATGAATCCTATTATATAATAATGTATATGTGTGTAAACTTTTTTATTCTAGACCTTGAAATTAAAAAACTAATAGATATTAATTAGGATTAAAACCATGTTTACCAAGAGATCTGGCTATAAGATAATTTAAAATATAATAGAAATTTATTCATTGTTCCAAGAAAGTTGAGAAATATTTTCTTGAAAATTAAGTTACATGAGATGAAAAAATTATGAAATGTTCAAGGTGGCATGTAATGGAGAAGAAACCAAATAATAAATTTTGTGGGATCAGGAGTGAAGAAAAAATATCTCTAAATTTACTTAAATAGGTTAATAGATATCCAACCAATGGTTAGATATTTTAATTTAAATGATTTGGGAAATTATGAAAACATGTGTCTAATGGTAGTTACACCTAGAAGAAATAATGAAGTTTTGAAATAGAAAGGTTTGGAGAAATAATTAACTACTACTATAGTTAATGTTCGGTCAACAAGTAATGTGTTTCTTGGCATGTTACATGTTCATTCAAATTATTCCAATTCCCTATATGACTCTAGATATTTTCATTCATTCATTTTTGTATAATTTTTATTTAAAATAGGAATATCACTACATGAATATAATATAGAAACTTTAGTGAAAACTCAGGGTGGAAATATTAATGAAACAATGATTTATAATAGTATTCTTATTATGATTAGTGGTATTTTTTTAAATCTTGTTGAACTACCCATAGTAGAGTTTCATGTTATTTTTGGTATGTATTAGTTTTCATTTTATAGTTATAATAATATTTTATAGATAATAATGTATTATTTTATTATTTGATACCTTTGACAACCTACCGAGAAGTTGAGAAATCGATTAGATATATCAAGGAATGTTACCAAGAAAATATTTCAAAAAAGAATGAATCTGTTAAAATTGTTGATGTTTTTATAGTGAAGGAAAATATAGATGTTTTTATTGAAGATTTAACAGGTGTTTTTACTAATTTGGAGGTTGATTTTGTTATTTACTTTGTTCCTGATTTAAATATATTTTTAAAACCCCCTTATCGTGTAAGTCAAATAGAAATTTTGGAATTGAAAAATAAATTTCTGATGTTATAAGGTAATTTTTTTTTAACCTAGAACATCACCTTTTGGATCTCAAGTTTTATATTTTTAAAGGAAATATTATTTGATGGGACATTTCATTGATTATATATAATTTGATAACATCATTATTATTAATATATAACTTTTGAATCATATCGATGATTTTCATATTCATCACCCATGAGTGTAGTACATCTCAATGATTGATATTAGTTTGAGGTAAAATCATTTAAAAGTGAAGGAAACATATTTTCCAAATACTAAATTACAAAAAACAGATATGATTATTATGAGTATTTTCTTATTCGATTTGGGTTATCCAAAAAACTAGCTATATTAATGGATATAATGAATAATGTTTTCCATGAGTTCATTGATATATTTGTGGTATATTTATTATGATATATAAGTATACAATAAAATTAATGATATTTTCGGACACCAAAGGATTTTTTTAAAACCTTAAATTAAAATAAACAATATAAAAAATATAGAAAATATGAATTTTGGTTGCAATAAATTTTAGTCCTTGGAAATATTAATTTAAATAAGGTATTTTTATTAACACTACTAAAAAAAGTCATTGATGAATGACCAATACCATGAAATCTCATAGATATTTGTAGTTTTCTTGGTATTACAGGTTAGTACGATCATTTTTTAAAAGGTATTCATGTTTTAATTGTCCACTGACTATGTTAATTCAAAAAGGATAATTCGTCTGGTAGAAATAGTTTTATGATTTCATTCAGGTGGTGAAAATAATTTGGGTGAATTAACCAGTTTTTCTCTATCATATAGAAATGGTTATTTTGTCATATATATTGATTATTATAAGAAATATAATTGGTTTTCTTCTAATGTAGAATATTTATGTAACTGTTTGTACTTCATGTCAAGTAAAACCCTATGAATTAAATTATCCAACATATGATTTGGAATTATCTTCTCTAGTTTTTTATATTGAATTATAGAGGAATCATTTATATAGAGTATAGTTTGAAATATATGTGACCATAAATGCTAGAAGAATAAATTCACTAAAAAAATTTGAGAATGAGATAGAGAATATCGATATAACTGATCAAGGATTATTATTGCATGACTCATTACCATCTTAGAAAATAAAACAAAGTATCCCATTATTTGAGTCAAAAAGATCATGCATCATTAACCATGATATTATTGGAACATGATCCTTTATATAATTATTTTTATAAATTTTACATAGATATATTGTATTTAGTAACATTCATCTATTTTTGTCAGGTTTTATGACAATCAACATTGTTATAAAAAATTAATAAATCTTAGAAGGAATATTGTGGGATATAAAAAAAAGAAAATTTGGTTAAGAAGGATATGTTTTGTAATTTTATTGTAAAAAAATATTTTGTTTTGTGATTTTGAAAAAGATTATGTGGGTCATGTGACTCTGAGTACATGACAGAATTGTTGAGTGAATCTCATTATTACATTTTCTGTCATTCATACTTGAAGAACTAAGATGTATTGTGTCCTTTGAGAGTATTACATGTAGTAAACACGACTCCAGTAAAACAAATTAGGGGGTTAATTTATTACATAGTCAAATATGTAATGGTACAAATCCCAATGAAATAGTAAATTTGTCAATTTTTAAGATTTTGATACATACATGATATCCATGTAACATAGGGATGTAAAATAAAAATCATTGAAATGGGAAAAAATTAACCCTTGAACTGATTCCAAGAATTATTCATTATATTATCAGGAAAAGAAACAAAATAAGGGTGAACTCAAATTCACATTAATATATAATTACAATATAATCTATCATGAATCAATAAGAATAATCAACATGTAAATTTAAAAAACATAAAACACATTCTATTTAAATTACATGACAACATGATAAAATAAGGCACACTCAATATCGAATGGTGAATAACTGAACTCCCATTACATTTAATCAACAATTGATAATGTAATTAATTCATAGACAATATCATTATTAAAATTTAATGGATAATAAAAATAACTAAATCCTAAAAGTTGGAAATGATAAATTATTTGAAGTCAAGTTCCCAGACATCAGGATAACTCTACCATCAACCCCTTTTATAAGAGGGGTTAGAACTATAGGCCAAAACTAGTTTAATTTTACAAATGATTGGTATAATGAGACATAATGATGCACCAAGAGGGTATATAATTTCAATAACCACCCATTTTTGTAGATCCAAATCATTCATAGTTTATCTAATAATCTATTTATTTCATGGACAATGTTCCTTATCATAAAATATATTTATTGAGTAAAGAATACAGGTTTACCTATATTTCACCAATTAGTAAAATAACGTTCAAAGTAAACATTTTATGTAAAAATAGTATAAGTTTTATGAAATAATAATTTCTATTATACAAGAATATTTATATTTAATGTATATAATGTTATTGTATCAAGTAAATATTAACAATTAGAATATAAATTGAGATTGTATAAAAACTTTCACCACTTGGTAATTGTTAATTTAAATCAAATTAGATGAAATAATTCAAATTGAAACTTAAAATACATTGAATTGTTAAGTCTTAATAAAATTACAAGTTAAATTGAAAATATATAAACTATAGAAAAATAATTAGGTGCATAATAATATAATAGGCCTTAATGTAGTGATATTGAGATGAACTCCCTTACCTTGAGTCTTGGTGCTCATGCACATTATTTATCATCTTGAATAAGAAAATTAATTCAATTATTTACACAATTAAAACGATTTTTTATAGATATTTATTCCTTTTTATTTAACTTGTTTCATTTTTAAATACAATTAATTATTCAATTCTTTTCACATCAGGTGTTTTGACGATATCTGACTTATGTGTCAAATATGGTTTTTTAGAATGACTATGGTCAATGATTTCATTATTAAATCATATAAAGAATAATAATCATGAAATAATAGTCATATTTATACATAAAATATAATTTTATAACCAATCATAAAAGTTTTTTATTATAATTCATGTAAATTACAATCATGGAAATGTTATGTCATAATCACACATAAAAAATGATTCAATTTTCTAATGATCATTATGAAAATTAGGTAAGAAACATTTAATATTTATATAATGATAATAATATCATATATACCATATAAATTATTTAAAAATACAGATATACATATATATATATATATATCATTAATGTGATTTTTTGAGGAAAAGAGAGTCACATCAGTTTGTGAATGCAGTTATCCACATGTATATGAAAGACATTATCATCTTACAATGAGTGAAAATGTTAAAATAAAATGATTAATTATCATTTTTATAATGATAAATCTGTCACTAAAATCATAATTATTTTATTTATATAACACATATTAATTAAATTTATCATTACCACCTTATATGTAAATCATTAGTGAAAGACAAATTACATCTCTTCGTGAGACGATAGTTTGCCATACACACGAGCAACATTATTATGTCCCCAATGGATTTGAAACTGAAAATGGTTATATAACATATAATTAATCCATAGGTATATTTATTTTATTAAAATGATACATGTTATTTATATCCACCATCATATCTAATCGTGATAGGTGGTAATGGAAAAAAATTACATCGATTTGCAAGGTGGTAGTCCATTATACACTTGAATAACGGTTTCACAACCAATTTGATGGAAGTGAGGATGGATTGAGGTAATTAAATTAATAGTAAAACATCTTAGTGTATATATGATACTATGATTATTATATCATTATGGTTTAAAATGATTTGAAGGAGTTGGATAAGGAAATATAATTAAAATGCTCATTGAAAAACGGGGCCCCTAAATCAGGTAACTTTCATAGGTTTGCATGGAAATATTACTTAAATTGGATTCATACAAAAAAGAAGGATTATAAAATGATGTGATGGATGTTGGAAATTTAATTGGAATAGTCTTGGCTACCTAAAAATGGTTTTACTTTTTGAAGAAGAGTGGATATTTGGTGACCTTTAAAAGTGAGGTGAGTGACGCACTAGAAATTTTTTAAAAGAAAAAAGTGTTCCATTGTATTTCACATTCCATATGGGTACATAATAGAGTAATATCAATAAATATAAAACATAAGGTTTATATATTACAATAAAATTTATTTTATAAAAACCTTTCAGTCATGTTACCCATTATCTTTTTAGTTAAACCTACCTGTAAACCTATTTTTACTATAACTATTATAACGAACTTTTAAGGTTTTTACTATTCATTATGGTAAAAAATAAGGTTGAAAATCTTTGGTAATTAAATTACTTTGATTCCATATATGGAATATATTTTTTCAAATTACATTATCGTATGTAGAAATATTTTATTTGAAATTACTCCCACATACGTGATGAGAAAGTATTTTTTAGAGATAATGTTCAAAAGCTTATAATATTTTTATATAAAAATTCAGCTTAAAAATTATTTTAAAAAAAGAAATTGTATTCATATATATAATTTAAAAGATTTTACTTTGAAATAAATTCATAAATATATATTTTTTGTTATAAATAATTTAAATGAAATAGCAGTTTTAAATTAAAATTCAGTATTTTTCATTATTCATCGATAAATGAAACATTTGAAAAAAATATGACAAAGTAATCATAAGTTAAATTTCAAATGATTATCTAAAAAATAAATTTCATTTTATCAAATAATTATTATAAAATTTATAAAAAATAATTTTAGATTATGTATGCGAATCATGACTCAAACGACTTTTTGAAAAAAAATATGTTTTTAGAAAATATTTCTTTTATTCTTTTAAATGATTCTAATATTATTTGTAATAAATAGATAACAAATATTTTTTTTAATTATCAAAACCACATAATACTCATAATTTATTTACAACTATTCACACCTTCAAATTTAACGGTTGGGTTATAATGGTAATGTTTAAGTAATAATATTTTAAGAAAGTATCACATTTCATTAAAACCTAGTGTTTTTTGAATTTAAAACTATTGATGAAAATGAATATATTTTAACATAAATAAATTATAAATTACCCTATTTTTTTACCTTACTCACTTGGTTTTTATTGTCATATATGCTATCAAATATGATGTTTATATTTTAAAATCTTATCGTGTTAAATTCTACCCCCATTAAATAAATTGTATTTTGGAAATTTAATCATGATCTAGGAAATCAAAGGTTTGTAATTTGAAAATAACCTTTTTTAAATAACACATTATGATAAGGGTTAATAAATCATCCTATTAATAAGATACAACATGAATTACAATGTTTATACAGAATAACACATAAATTTTTCCCTAAGTTGGAGAACATTGGTTGTATGTGAAGATGTGGACACAAAAGAATGGCATAAATAATTAAAAATAATGATTTAGGTCATTGATCACATGAATGTAACTTATAAATAGAAATATAAATACATAAAAACCATAAATCTATGTTGATTTAATATACAACCTGATTTATTTTTTCGGATGGAAATAATATAACACTTTTGTTTCAAGATCCTATTCATAAAGTTGGGGAATTATATTACTATATATGAATAAAAAGGAAATATACTTGATAAATTTATATATCTTTTGAAAAAAATTTACCATTTGGTTATACATTAATCAATTTACAATTCATCACTTACTCCATTAACTGAATCTCTAGAAATGAATTTTTAGGCCTGAATCCCTAAAATTTACTTTAATTTGATCTTAAGATCCATTATCGAATAATTAGTCATTAATTAGATCTCTATTTGTTATTATAACATAATGGTTATCCAATATGAATTAATATTCATATGTTGAAGTAATACATTCGTCTATAAATCCTCCTCAATGATCATCTTAAACCATTTCATAAATTGTTAACATTATAACCCCTAAAAAATATTATGATCCAAAACATTATAATGAAATTCACTAACATTGCATGATAAAATTATCATTAGTACCCCAAACAATGTGAAGTTGCTCTTAATCGTCACATATCAATCTTTTGAATACATTCAGCATATATTCTCTTGAAACATGGTAATAACTAGAATTACCATAAAAATATATTGAAAAAATACATGCCTCCATATTCATTAAACAAGACAAAATGTATTATATATATTCCTTAAATCCAAAAATATTGTTCACTCAACCAATGATAGCATAACCAATTTTTTGAAGAAAAAATTAATCAATCCTAATGTAGTTAGTAATATATATATTTCTTTATCCATATGAATCATCTCTTTATCCAAAAAACATTATCCCATCATTAGGTAAATATTACAGGTTATCATTCCTTCAATGATGTGTTTTCCAAAAAGTTCAAAATGCCACTCAAAAATATTTCTTGTTCATCGGTATCGTTCTACTTACACTTTCAAATTCACAATGAAAATGTACTAAAGTAAAATCCTTATACGTTTAAAAATTCATATAACCTGGATATCAATGATAAAATATTCAAATGACATAAGTCTTAAATTTAAACACAGGAAAAATAATCATTCAAAATTATCTATGGTAATAACATATGATTTACCATGATCCATTATCTACTTTGGAGTAATAATCCTATGACTCTTGGTACATTCATATGTGTAGTTCCCTATATCCTTACAATTGAATCATTGAATATTCAAAAAAAATTCATTCCTAAGAAATCATTATCATGGTGTACTTTCTCTCAAAACGTGTAAAAATATCCCATTAACTTTATGAAAGTAAAATGATGTTTTCTTTCCATAATTATCACTTGTGGGAAACTCATTTTCCCCTTCTTCTCATAATCTTCCTTTTCAATTTTTTCACATTCATCTCTTACTTCCATTAAAATCAACAATTTATATTTACACCATTATCTTTATTTTAGCAGATGACACCATGTCCTCATATAATGAGAATGATTGGCAGACTAATTCCCCTGAATAGTTGGCTTAATCCCATCGATGAAATTGTCATTCTAACTCATTAGGTAACGTGCATTGATTTCATTCCCATTTCATCTACTATGTTTTATTTTTAAATTATTTCATAAACTAGATTTGATTATATAATTATGAAATATAATTTATAATCCCAAAAGTTGTTAAATACATAATATAAATAGAAAAATATTAACATATCTAATCTCATAATCATAATCATAGGTTCTTTAGGGACATCATTATTATTAAATCCTTTAAAATGGTTTGAAAAAAAGTGTGAATTATCATAAGAATATCTCCTGGGAGTGTCGAACTAGGTGCACAATAAGTCTCATTTTCATTCACCAGGTGATGACCAGGTCAATCCTAATACATCTTTTTGAAGTTATTACTCCTTGGTACATCTTTTCCAGAACCACATACACTTGTAGTATCCATACTATGTTTTATTTTCTCAAAAAAAACAACATAATATATTCCTCAAAAAAACATTAGTATGCTCTTCGATTCATATAATCAATGAATATCCCAAGGTTATATTCCTTAGTCTATATTTTTTTAAATCTAGTTCCCTAGGTTAGTACTAAAATTTGTTTGATACCAACTCCAGGGACACAAACTCTAATTATCTGGATTTGTTTCTAACTTTATTACATTAGTAATGACATAATGGGTTAAATCTTGAACAACTAATGATTTTAATAGTTTTTGAGATCTTGATACATACATAATACCCACATTACATAGGGATATAAAATAAAAAACATATAAATGGAAAAAATCTTTCATCCTTGAACTCATTCCAAGAATTATTATTAATGTCATTGAGAAATGAAACAAAATATTAGTGTTCTCAAATTCATAGTAAGGGTAAAATATAACAAAATATATCATGAATAAATAATCATAATAATCATGTAATGTTAAATAAATTAATAAAACTTACATTTAAATTACTTAAATATCATGATATGTTTTGGAATACTGAATATGTCATGGAAAATAACGTAACATGCATGCAATTTAATCAATAACAAAGAATGAAACACATATGAGTATAATATAAATGTGTAAATTTATTGAAAAATAAAAACAATTCTATTCTCAACAATGAAAATATTTAATTATGTATTTCTGAGATTAAGTTCCTTGATACCACTAAAATCAAAAGTGTTCAAAATATAGTTTAGAACTACAAGTATAAACCCATTAAATTTGGCTAATTGATTTGTACAATGAGACTTATCGATGCATCATGAGGATATATAATTCTAGACCCCGCCCATCATAGTATGTCCAAATCATTCATCTTATATAATATAATTTACTTAAATCATAAACAATGTTCCTTATCAAAAAATATTTTTATTTATGAAAGAATAAATATTTATCAATATTTCCTTTGTTAATCATATAATTATCAAAGTATACACCATATATAAAAATGAAACACTATTTTTGAAATTATCATATCCATCATACAAGAATATTGAAATTTAAGTTAAATGACTTTTCAAATGAAAAAATATCATTATAAATTGGTTGTTTGAATAGAAGGTTAAAAATAAAAATGAAGTTGACACTATATAATAACTTTTACCACTCGTTTATTTTCACGTTAAATAACCTTGGATGAAAAAAATCCAAATTAAAATATATTTTTAAGGAATCATGATATTATATAAAATTGGGAAGTATATACCCCATATAAAAGAACTTATGTGCATAAAATTTCAATATTCTTCAATGATGTGAAATTGAGATGAATTCCCTTACCTTGAGTATTAATTAGCATGTACATTCTTTATCTTCCTGAATAAAAAACTATGTTAATTATTTACATGCTTAAGAACCTTATTCAAATTCATTATTCCTTTATTATTTAAATAATTCACAATTTTTACAAGTATTTAATAATTTATTTTTACATAGGTTGTGTTGATTATATTTGACTTCTCGGTCAAAAAAGTTACATTAATAGGTTGATTATGGTGAAATTTGTAATTATTTAAACATCTTCAGAGTAATAGTTATAACATAATGAGATTTTGTGAAATATATTATTTCAAATTAATTTAAATTTTTGGATAGGTTATGTTACACATAATTCACAGTTTACATTTCATTATATGAAACACCATGTTGATCAAGTATTTCATGCAACATCCAGTTTCATTGATAACTTGTGTTACACACAAGCTTGAGATTTACACAAAACAATATAATATTAATATTTAATTTGATAGTTATAACCCAGCTATTGGAATATAATTAATGAATAATACTAACTAAATTATTAAAATATAGTTATTAAATGTTTAGAAAATTAATATATTGGTTAAAAATTAATCCAAAATTAAAATTAAGACCAATTTAATATAAATGTTGGTTTTTATGAAAAGATTATTATTAATAACAGAATGGGGGATTATATTAATAAATTTAATTTTTAAATATCATTGAAGTATGTTAATAAATTTTATATGTTATATATTCAATAATTTTTTTCAATTCATCCAATAGATTTTATTGGAAAAAGATATAAACAAATAAAATTTTAAGTATATAAAAGATTTATTTCCTTAAAAGTTTTTTTTCAATAATTTAATGGAATTTTTTTAAAATAAATTTTTCTACATTTATAAATTTTATTTGAAAAATTAAAATTCATTTCTAAAATCAGGAAATAATAATTCTCTTGAGTAAAGTTTTTGATATTTGTCTACGAAATTTCATATTTTGATAAATAGTTAGTAATATTTAACATTAATTGAAGAAATATATTTTTTGTGAATAAAATATAGTGTTAAATTATAATAATAAATTATTCTAAAGTATAATTATCAAACATTTGTATCACCAGAACCGATTTAGGTTATTGGAATCAATTTAAATTTGAAATGATATATAAAAACATTCCAAACCTCTGATCTTTTCAGTTTTAAAACCAACTTTTTCATTTCTTCTATGGGATTTATTTTAAATTATATTTTGATACTTCTATGAATGGAATTTTAAATTTTTATAAATATTTATAATAATCATAAATTATAATTTCTAATATGGTTAATATAGTTTCTGACCAAAAATATTAGTAAAAGATGTTAAAAATAATTACAATGTTCAAAGTAAAAAAGAGATCACTTACTTGTTAAAAAATAATCTTAGAGGAAAATTAATTATAAACTTCTAAAAAATAATTTTATGGACATATAAAAATCATATACCCTCTTTTATCTACTTTTTATTATTATTATATTAAAATTATGTAAGGGATACCTTACAATAGTGTGAACCTTTTTATATTTACAAGAATGACAGTCCCCCTCCACAATAAATAGGAACTCACCCACTCATTATTTACACATATAATGCCAGTTTGGATAGTAAAAAAACTGAAAAAGTAATCTTCCAAAATCTATAATACAATCCTATAAGTTCCACCATGTGAGGAATGAAAACCAAGAACGTACTTTGGTGCAAAGCCGAAGGAGGTACCCAAATATATAATAACATTCTTCAACAATCACCTTTTTTATTTCATTATCAATCCCTTTAATTATATTTATATAATGATTATATAATATAATAAGTATAGTAAATATAATTATATACTGTTATTTTAATTTTAATACCTAAAAGTTCACACACTTCCATAAAATGGGATATACAATCATCGTTCGTGTGTACGACGGACAACTACCTTGTGAATCTTTATTGTTCATTCTTCCATTACCATTCACAATGGTTATTATAATGATGTAATTATAGCTTTTATATGATATGTCTGATATTTATGATTTTTATGATTATGGAATTATTACGTAACACATTCCTGCATACTTTCCATTTTGTAGGAATACTATAACATTGTTTGTGGATGTGTGGACTACCGTATCCTCAAAGCGATGCGATTTGTTATCTCTTTACATGAAATATATTAATGATGGGTTTAATTAAAATGTATGATATAAATGAAATATTTATTACATAATTATATATCTATAAATATAATATATCATTTAATTCTTTCTGTTACACATACTAAAAATGTAAAAACACCATTCATGGACTTGTGGAAAATCGCCTCCTCAAATCGATGTTATTATTCCTTTTTCATAATCACCTAAAAATGATATATATTATTATTTATAATTACATATTATAGTATTTATTATATTATTATCTATCTATAATGATAAATATTACTTACCTTGTTTCTATAATGATCATTGAAAAATGGGATCTTTACTCATGCATACGTACAACGTACAATCTACATGATCATAACGACGGTTTATTTTTAACAACCATATTTCATCTATGAATTTTAATGTATAATTGAAGTAAAAATTTTATAATTTATTCATTTTTATTATTATGTAGATGTTTAAATAATGACTTCATTGAGCATAATTAACCTATCAATGTCAGTTTTGACCCTTAAGTCGAATATGGTCAAAACATCAAATTTAAACATTATTGATTTAACAATTGTATATAACATATTTATAAGTGAAATAAAATTATTAATAAACTTGTAAAATATTATTAACAAATTAAATAATTGATGTAAAATTTTTAAATTGGTAATATAGAAGAAGACCAAGACTAATCAGACTTATGTTAAGTGATTTCTTAACATGTTTTTTATTTATTGGGATGAAATTATATTTCATTGATTATATTGTGCCAATAAAAAGTGTAAAATAACTTTAAATTGTATTATTAGGTATTTCCACTTTTATTTTGTGGTTTAAAATTTTTCACACACAAGTATTTCATTGATTTTTTATCACTCAAATGATATGATCTTTGTAAGGGATTCTAATCTCATTGTTTTACATATCTGAGATAAATTTCATATTACCCTCATACATATTTCATGTGGTGTATATACATACCATTTTGATATAGTATATCATTAATTATATTATATTTATTGTTTTTAAACGTTTCATTTTGTTATTATTACCTTTTGACATTCTGATTCAGACATTACCTTAGTTATAACAGATTTAATAACTCAATTTCAATTTATTCTGTCAAACCTCTAGGTTATTTGTTTTTTATTCTAATAATATGTCTTAAATGGCATATAATTATTTTATTTTTTTAGCTATACTTTTATTTTTGTGTAATTCCATTTTTACAAATAATTATTTCATAGATATATTCTCACATCAATTCTACAATCTATGAAAGGGATTTTCATCTCACTTTTTATATATGTGAGGTAAATGTCATATTCCCCACTTATTTCTTTAATGTGGTTTATATATTTACTATGTCATTTAATATATTGAATTTCATTTATTTAATGTTTTTTTAAAATATAATTATTTTATGTGTTTCCTGATTCAAAATCTTTCAAGGTGGTATAATACACTATGAATGTTTAATGTTCATTTTTCTGTAGAATGATTTTAAGGATATTTTAAGGTATTTTCCATTAATAAATGTAATATAACCTTGTTATTACATATCCTACACTAGGGATATTTGTTTATTTGTTCCATATAGATTATTTATTTGTATGGATTATTATTGTTTCAATGATATTTTTAAGGAACATATTTTGTTCCATGTGTTAATCAGGTTATAAAGATATTTTTATGGAAACCATTTAATATCCATGGGTTACTCATGTTGGAAAGAAATTTTGTTATTGAAACAATTTATTTAATAGTGGTTAATCATGTTTAAAATATATTTTTATAGAACCTATTTCATTTCCATATGTTAATCATGTTTCAAATAGGTTGACATTAAACCCAATTGTTTTCTATTGGTTTCTGATGTTATAAATTAATAAATAATTCTTATATGATTCTATGATAGAAGTATTTTATTTATGATATGGTATGTGATCATTATATGAAATGGTTAAGCTCGATATAACTTATACGATGGTTTGAGGCCTATTATAGCTTATTGTTTTTCCTGATATAGCATAATGAAATTTTTGATCCCCATTATTTCTCATGAAGTATGGGTGAGCCTGATATATATTATATGAAGAGTGAGCCCCATTATATATATATATATATATAATTCATTATATAATGTTAATATTAGAAGTCTATCATATATTTATTCTAATTGAAATGGATTTTAAAGGGTTCTGAATGGACTTTATAAAAGTGATGTTGTATGGTACTAAAAAAGTTCTAATTTCTTTTTATTAGTTTAGGATATATCTATTAATTGAGATTTACATCACATAGATTATGATAATTTATTTTTTTGAATATTTACTTTTCCATATTTTCATATTTTAGGTTCCCTTTATTGATGTGTTTTAGTTATTTTATGATACATGCAACTTGATTATGTCACCATACCCTTATGCAATCTTATTCTCATTGATGACATTCATTTTCTAATGCATAAATTTTACCTTAATGAGAGTTTTAGCTCATAATTATAATGTTTCCTTTAGAAATATTTTTAATAATTAATTTAAAGGATTTATGTCTATAAATAACTTTACAACAATGATGCTGATGGAAAATTGAAAAATAATAAAAGATGGGATTAATGGGAGAAATTTTCCTTTAATGAATTGTGAATTGTTTATCTATGAGTTCTACATAATTATTTAAAACTATAATCCTAATATGTCATTAATAATTTATGTTATATATGTATTCCATTTGATTTTTATGGTTTTATCGATAAAATTGGGTCCAATTATCGGCATTAAAGATGAAAATGTATGGTTAAGGATTTCAGCACAGAATTCGAGAGTGTGGGTTATAAGATATTATAATAATAATGAAATAATATTTATATCTATTCATAAATTATAATTTTATAAATAATCATGAAATATGGTTATGATAAATTATGCATGTTATGATCATGAAGACGGTAGGTTGTATGCATATATGTGTAACATTTAAAATGTTCAACGATTGTTATGGGAAAATTTTAAGTAGTATTTTAACTTTACATAATGATAATTTTATCATAAATAAAAAATAAATTCATTAAATATAATTATGTAAATAATCCATGTGGTGTGGTGATTAAAAGAGAGTAACATCAATTTGTGACGGTGGTAGTCCATGTCCACACAAACAACATTTTTATCTTTCAATGAGTGAAAAGGTAAAAATAATGTGATATATTTTCATTTAAGAATGATAAATATGTCATTATTATAATAATAATATTATTTATATCACATGTATTCATTAATTGTTTTCTTATCTCCATCCATGTAATGAATTAGTGAAATATGAATCACATTACTTCTTGAGGCGCAAGTCCACCTTTTACACGAGAGACGTTATTGTATCACCAACAGAATGGAAATTAAAAATTTATATATTTTATAATGACTCATGGGGTATTAAAATTTTATAAATATAATATATATATATAATTTATATCTATTATCAAACACAAGTGTGAGAGTTGGTAATGAAATAATAAATAAAATTGGTTCGTGAGCCCGTGTTCCACCATACAAGTAAATGATCAATTTTAAACCTATTTGATAGAAGTTGGGATGTTTTTAGGTAATGAAATTAAAGAAAAAACGATTAATTATATTTAATATACTTTTTTATAATAAAATCATTTTTTAATAATATCTTAAGTGGGTGGAGGAATAAATAAAATTAAAACTTTCGTTAAAGAGTGTTTCCGCTTTTGCAGGTAACCTCTTTAGGTTTTCACCAAAAGATTTCCTATGTTGGATTTATGCTCAAAATAAGGCTACTGTAATGAAATTATGAAATTTTGGAATTTATTTTTTTAGGTTGTTGGTATGATAAAATGGTTTTATTGATTCAAGAAGATGGATAGTTGGTGGCATTTTAAAAATTAGGTGAGTGGCACACTTTAATTTTTGAAATGAAAAAGGTGTACCGATGGTTTTCACAATCCAAAAGGATAAAAAAGTTATTACCAGGACATGGACATTATAATGTCCATGTATTCCCTTTAAATAGTTGTTAGACAGTGGTTTAGATCATTTTAAACATTATCATTACAGTTTCACCCCTCCCATAGTAAACCCATTTTTAACTTAACCAAAAATACAATTTTAACTTCCTTAAATATTATGTATTGTGAAAATTCAAGTTCATATTATTAGATAATATAAATTATTATTTTACAAAATATAGTATCCATTTTTACAAATTAAATTAAAAAATCTGGCATAATTTAATTTAAAATTGATCTTGTAGATGCGATGAGAAACATAGTTTTCAAAGAGAAATTGTTCAAATGTTTACCAAGTTTTAATATCAAAATTCAATGAAATTTTTTTAAAATTACATAAATTGGATTAAATTATATATTTTGTAAAATATTACTCAAATTCCAATTCAAAATATAATTTTACATTAAAAATAATATAAACCAAAAAAGAAATTTTATGTAAAATTCATTATTTTTTACAATTCTTAAAAAGTGATCATTGTATAAAATTATCTGAAAACAAATCTAAGATAATTTTGATATGATTATTTAGAAATTAATTTAATTTTATGATTGTTTTTAAAATTTTACAATATAATTTTAAATTATACATGTGAAGCGTGATTAAAAAACCTTTTAGAAGAAATTCATTTTTTTCCAGAAAACATTTCTTTTTCATTTAAATGATTTTTATTTTATGTCTAATAAAAATATTGTAAATAATTTTTTTACATTTTTAACCATATAATTTTATAAATTTAATTAGTAATATCCATACCCATAGATTTAATTGATAAGTTTTAATGATAATGTTTAAATAATAATATTTTATTAGAGAATTGTGTATCATTCAAATCTAGTGTTGGGTGCATTGCAATCTATCAAAGAGATTTAATTTATTTAAAAATAAATATATCATAAATTATCATGTTGTTATATTCCTTTCTACACTTTTGTTTCATGGAATACACACTATTGAATATGATGTTAATATTTTAAAATATAAAGGTTTTATATTCCACCCCCATAAATTAAATGTGTCCTAGAAATTAATTATAGATCTTAAATCAAGGGTTTGTCATATGACAATACCCATCTTGAAATCCCACATTATGAGAAGGGTTAATAAATCATATTCTTTCATAATATATTAAGGGATGTAAATAGTTCATATGGTATAAAAATTTACCAGGTTTCTATGATGGAGAACATTGGTGGAAAGTAAAAATTTGAAGATGGAAGAAAAGTATAAATGATATTACAATGATAGAGGATATTGATCACATGAATGTAAAGGATAAATAGAAATTTAGGACCTTAAAAAAATGGAACTATGATTATTTAAAATACCATATGATTTCTTGAATATGTAGGTAATATGATAACATTTATTTTCAATATACATTCTGTAAAGATAATAATAATTTTACTATATATGAAAATAATGAAATATACTTACTTAATACTTATGTATTTAAGAAGAAAAATTTTATCCTTTGGCCGTGCTTCTATCAATTTATAATTAATCATATACACTATCAAATGAATATAAGAAAATTAATTTTTTAATTCCAGATAAACTAAAATTTACTTTTAATTGATTATAATAATTATAATATAATGACAAGTCATTCTTACAAATATCTAGTTATTATTATAAAATATGATTAGTTTATGTTATTAAATATTCATAAATTTTCATATACTGAAGTAATACACTCATATCTAAAACCTCATCCCAAATTCAACTTAAACCACTACATAAATGATTGAACTTTTCACCCTTCCGATATATTATGATCAAAATATTTAGAATTAAGGAAACTAAATTTAAAAAATGATCTTATCACTATCCCACAAAAAATAAAAAGTAATTATTAAACATCACATATGAAACATGTTAATACCTTCATCACATATTCTCTTGAAATATAGTAACTTTAATTACCATAAAATATTATTTAAAACATTCATTATTCTATAATCCTTAAATAAAACAATGATTATGGGATACATTCATATCCATGAAATGATCATTATTAGTCATTGGATTACATGCATTGATGTGGTTCCATTTATTCTACTAGGACCCATTTATAAAAAATGTAATATAAAATATTAGATCATAACAATATAAAAAATATTGCTTAATCCTAAGACTACTGAAAAACATAACATAAATAAAACAATATAATTCATTAATAATCTTATAATCATAATCACTATTTCATTGGGTATATCTTTATTTTATAATCCTTCATAATTGTTTGTAGATAAAATGTGAATTATCCTAATAATATCCCCATAAGTTTCAAACCTATTCACTATTAAAGCCCCTTTTCATTCACCATGTGATGATCGGGTAATTCCCATTGCACCGTTTTTGTTGTTATTACCCTTTGGTACATCTATTCCAGAACCACATCCACTTATAGTCTCCATAAAAGGATTTATTTTATATAAAAAACTTCAAAATATATTCCTTATAAACATTAGGTTGTTCTTATATAATTATATTAAAATTATGTCATATGGTTATGTTGTTTAATCAATGTTTTCCCCAATCTAGCTTTCATGGTTTCTAATAATCTTTAGTTGATACCAACTGTAGAGACCTTGAATCAAGTAACCCGGAGTTGTTGCCTACTTCATTACATTGGAATAGACAAAAATCCTGAAATATTAATGGAAGAATAAGTTTAGAAGACTTGTAAAACTAGATACAAACATGATAACAATTTTATGAAGAGGTATAAAACATAAAGCTAAGAAATAGAAAATATTTTGAATCCTTGAACTCATTATAAGAATTATACATCATATCATAAGGAAATGAAACAAAATAAGCGTGAAATCAAATACTATATAAGGGTAAAGTACAACATAATATATCATGAATCAGTAAGAACAATCAATATAGTATGGTAAGTAAATGATCACACATTCCATTTAAATGACTTATCTATAATGGTAAGATAAGGAAAAATCTATAAGGCAAGGTAAATAACTAAACGCATATGCCATTTAATCAATAAATAAGAATGAAATTCATCTATAGATTAAATAATATTGAAAATATCATGGATTATATAAATTAATATATTCTCAATGATGTAATTTCTTAATTATTAGACGTTAAGTTATCAAGCATCATAATACATTTACCATTGATACCTTTTACAAGATGGTGTAGAACTATAGGTCGAAACACATTTAATTTGGCCAATTGATTTGTCCCATGAGACCTACCTATGAATTGAAAAAATATATAATTTTGGGAACCTCCAATCAGTATATATAAAAATATTTATTTATTCATCAAATTGTGGCTTTAATTCATTAATAATGCTCTATATCAAAAAAATTTGTATTGAGGAAAGAATATAGATTTATCAATATTTCCCTAGTAAACAAAATAATATTCAATGTAAAAACCATAGGTAAAAATGGTTTATGGTTTTTTCAATAACCATATCAATTATACATTAATAAATATAATTAAGATAAATTTAATTTTCAATGATTAATTATCAAAATAAATTGTTCTTCTCTAGAGAATGATAAGAATAAAAAAATTTGAGATTCTACAATAACTTTTACATATTCAAAAATTTCAATTCAAATATCCTTGGGTGAAATAATTCAAATTGAAACATAAAATATGATGAGTTATTAATTAGTAATGATATTACATGTCAAATGGGAAGTATATAAATGTTATAAAAGAAATTAAGTGTATAACATCAAAATATGCCTCAATAAATGGAAGCTTAGATGAAGTCCATTACATGAGGTTGACTCATCTCATGCATTAATTATATTCATAAATAATAAAAATATGCTAATTATTTACATGATTAATTAAAATTTTCATGTTTATTATTCATTTTGTAAATAACATAATTCCATTTTAAATAGAGAAACATAATATATTATGTTTTCATTGGCTGTTTTGATGATATTTGACTTATGTGTCAAAAATGACTTTGGTAGGTTGAATATGGTCAAAGTGGTCATTATTTAAAAATATCCATAATAGTAATAATGAAATATTTATCCTATTTTTACAAAATTTATACTTTTAGAACCAATCATAAAATATGGATATGAAAAATTAAGTATATTAAGATCATGGGGTGGGTTGCTTGTATGCATGAATGAGTAACATTTCCATTTTTCAATGATAATTATTGAAAGTAGGTAAGTGGTATTTTATATTTTAATAATGATCATAATATCATGAATGTCTTATAAATATTTAAATGTACTTATATATATCATCTATGTAGTGTGGTTATGAAAGGAGACTCACATCACTTCCTGCAGGCAGTAGTCCACATGTACACGAATGACATTATCATCTTTTTGTGAGTAAGAATGTTTAATAGAAAATGATATATTATATTTTATGAATGATAAATATTTAATTAATATAATAATTATTTCATGTACATCACATATATTTATTAAAATTACCATTATCACCATTCATGCAAAATTATAGTGAAAGGTGAATAAGATCGCTTCACGAGGTATTACTCCACCATAAACATGAGCGACATTATTGTATCCCATATTGAATGGAATGTAAATAAAATCTATATGATATAATGAATAAAGAGGTATAATAATGTTATAAATATTATATATATATATATATATACCTTATATCCATCATCTTATCCAACCGTGAGAGGTGTTAATTGAAAAAACAAAGGACATCAGTTCACGAGGCAGTAGTGTTCTGTACACAAGAATAATGATATTATAATCCATTTGATGGAATTGGGCAGGGTTTTAGGAAATGTAATTAACCTAAAATTCTATAATTATTTGTATCAAACTATTTTTATTATACAAAAATATTTTGATAATAATTAAAGGAGGTGTAGGATGAAATAATATAACAGTTGTCATTGAATAAAGTTTTCTCTTGTTAGAGTAACTACCATAGGTTTTCCCCAAAATACTTTATAGGATGGATTTATATCAAATTTAATGTTTCTAGGATGATAGGATGGAATTTAATAAATGTGTTTCTTAGTTCACGGCTACCCCAAAGTTGTATAAAGTTATGTATAAAAGAGGATCGGGGGTTGAATATTGTATGTGTGGGGAGTGGTAGACTTGTTATTTTTTAAATGAAAAACGTGTAACCACATTTTTCACTCTAAAAAAAGGTCCAAATAAATTATTATAAATATTATAAATTTTAATGCCTAAATATGTCTATAAAATATATTTTAAACAATTTAAAGGTCATTTTAAATCTACTAATTTTAGTTTGACCCCCTTTAAACCACTTTCTACCTTAACCAAAGCAAATAATTTTTGTTTTTGGTTTTTACTATTCATTATGATAAAAAATTAACTTGACCATATTATATAATATAAATTAGTATAATTTAAAATTTAGAATCCAATTCGTCATATTACATTCACATAAGTGGAATAAATCTATTTAATACTATTCTAGCATACCTATTGAGAAAACAAGTTTTAAAAGGTAGAATGTTTTTCAGTTTATAAATTTTTTATATCATAATTCCATATTAAAATGATTCCAATGAATGATATTGGGTTAATATATGTATTGTTTAAATAATACTACCTTATAAAATTTCCAAATATAGTTAAAATTTGTAAATAGTTTAAACAAAAAATTTTGTTGTCATTTAAAATTATTTATTTTCACAATTAATAGAAAATGATAAATTTTAGAAAAATCAAAAAAATACACTAACATAATTATTATATGATTATTTAAAAAAAATTATTTAATTTTACTCAATATATTTTTAATTTTTTTAGAAATTAATTTTATATTATATTCATGAAGCACAAATAATCCATCTTTTAGAAAAAAACATTTTTTTTTCAGAAAAACATTTTTTTTTATTTTAAATGATTATTTTTTTATTTCTAGTAAAATAAAAAACCAATGATTTTTTTAAATGTGTATATTATTATATTCATAACATAGTTAGTATTATTTATTCCCTCCAAATTAATATCTAGGTTATAATGGTAATGTTTAAGTAAAAATATTTTAATAAAGAATCATGTTTTGTTTAAACTATGTGATTTAGAAATTTAAATCTACCAAAAATATTTAACTTATTTAAAAATAAATATATTATAAATTATTAAGATTCTATATTCCATTATACTATTAGTTTTGTGTATTATACACTCTTTAAAATATTATGTTCATATTTTCAAATCGTAGGGTGTGAAATTCTAACCATATTATGTAATTTAGGTCTTTGAAATCCAATCATTATCTCAAAAATCAATGGTTATCCGTTTGAAAATAACATTACTAAAATACCACATCATTATAAGGGTTAATAAATAATACTCTCGATAAGGGAGAAAAGTAAGTACATAGGTCATATGGAATAACATAAAACTATATTTCTAAGAAGGAGAACATTGGTGGAAACTGTAGATGTGGGCATGGAAGGAAAATATAAATAATAATACATATTTATAAAGGAAATTGTTCAGAAGAATGTAAATGGTCAATGGAAAGTTAAGAACCTAAAAACCATAAATATTTTATTATTTTAACAACTATTTGATTGATCAGATATAAAGGTAATGAGATTATATTTTTTTAAATATCTATTTCTTAATAATGTGGAATATTTTCAGTATCTAAGAATATAATGAAATATAATAACTTTATAGTTTCTATTTTAAAAGAAAAATTTCATCCTTTGGTTGTGATTTGATTAATTTAAAATTCCTCTCTTACTCAAGGAAAAGAATATTTAAAAATGAATTTTGTATTTCTCAATCACTAAAAAAAACTTCTGATAGATCATAAGATCCATTATTAAATGATTAGTCATTCCTTTAATATCTAGTTATTATTATAACAAAATAGTTATTAGAGTTTACCCAATATACATACATCTTCTTATGGTGATGTAAAACATTCATCTACAAACCCATATCCAAAGATAAACTTAAACTATTTTGTAAATTGTTATCCTTTATACCCATCCAAAATGTTAAGACATGTTATTTTATAAATATGTTCTCTGAATTTAATAAATTAACTTATCATTTATTACCAAAAAAACAAGAAGTAGCTATTAATTTTCATATTCCAAACATGTAAATACATTCATAATTAATTCTCTTGAAACCTGTAACTAACCTAATTGTAGATAAAACCTTATTAAAATCATGAATTATTCTTTATCCCTTAAATAAAATACGGATTATTGGATATATTACTTAACTTTAATACTATTTTTACCTCATCAATGATAACATAAATGAATTTTCCAACATATCATTAACTATTTCCATTGTATTTAGGGATATCTGATTTACATTATCCATACCAATAATCTCTTTATCCCAACATCATTATATAGACATCATAATTATATTAACCGTTATCATTCTATTAATCTGGTGTTTTACAAGATGTTCAACATTCCCTTGAATCATTTTTCTTGGTCATCTATACCATTCAACATACGCTTTCAAATCCTTAATGAAAAAGTACTAAAATAAAATCCTTATATATTTATTAATTATTATGACAAGGATATCATTAATAAAATACTCAGATAACATAATTATTGAATAAAAAATGTCATTAATTATTCTAATTCATCTGTGGTAATATCATAAGATTTTCTATGATCCATTAGATAGTCAGGATGTATATTCCTTTGAATCTTGGGGAATTTCTTTCCAAAGTGACACATCATATTATAGTTGTAGAGTTGGACATTCATAACCATTTTATATCCCTTTAAATCATGAGTATGGTGTACTTTATATCCACACTTTTATTAAACTCTCATTCCACTTAAACAACTAACAAGGTGTTTCTTTCCACAATTATCAAAATTTGGGATATACTTTTTTCACTTCTTCTCTTTATCTGTTTTTTCTACTGTACACTTCTTCTATTACATCCATTTGATTAAATATTACATAGATAAGTAATTATATATATTTCTATCATATAATTATATATCCTTGTATAATGATATTATTTAGGAGACTAGATTTATTTTAAATGTTGGGTTATTCCAATCAATGAAATGGATGTTATTACTACCTTTATTGTGTTCATTGATGTGGTTCCCATTACTTCTATTAGGTGACATTTCTGTAAGATGGAATATACAATATTAGATCATATCATCATTAACCATAATTCATAATCCAAATAGATGGTAAATACTTAACTGAGATTGAAAATTTTATTATGATCTAATCTTATAATCATAAACATGGTTTCTTTAGAGATATCTTTTTTTAAATCCTTAAAAATGTTGGTAAGAAAAATTTGAATTATCATTCAAATTATCTTTAATTTTTTCAATTCAAGTGTGATTTATGACCCATTTTAATTCACTCGGTGAAGATAGAGTGAAGACCAGTGTTGTTTTTTAGAGTTATTAAACCTCAGTACATCTGTTTCAGAGACACATCCACTTTTAGTATCCAAAAAGAGAAGCATTTTCTATGAAAAACCACATAATATATTATTTAAAAAATATTAGGATGTTATTATCTACTTATCATAAAATTATATCATAGTTTTTAGTTCCCTAATATATTTTATTTCTTAATTATTGTTCCAAATATTTCTACTAAACATAATACATTAAAAAATATAGTGACACTAACTCTAATATCCCAGAGTTGGTACCTACATTAATATTTTGGTCTTGATATAGAGTGTTAAATAGAGAATTGTCAATCAATTTAACTGTTTTTTAGAACAAAATAAATAAATTATACGCATTTCACAATGGGATATAAAATACAAAGCATATAAGTGTGAAACACTTGGCCTAGATGAACTCATTCAAATAATTCATTGTCAAATATTAGGAAAAGGAAAAAATATTGGTAATATAAAATATTATGCACTGGTTAATTATAGAGAAATATATCATGAATCAATAATAATAATAAAAACATAGATTTATATACTTGTACACACATTCTATTTAAATAACATTACAATCATGACAAAATAAGGCATAATTAATATTGCAAGGTAAATAACTAATCAAACAAGCCATTTAAGGAAAAAATTGGATTCAAATGTATCCATAGAAACGATCATTATGAAAATATGATGAATAATAAAAAATTAAATAATTATTAATGAAGTAAATTATTAATTATTTTATATCATGATCTCAAGAATCATTTTACCTCTACCGCAAAGACCATCTAAATGATGATTTTGAACTACAAGTAGAAACCTGTTTAATTTTGCCAACCTATTTGAATAATAAGACATAATAATGCATCAAGGTTCTATATAATATTAATCCCCACTCATAATTTTATTTTAAAATAAATCCTCACATATTTATTAATCGATTTAATTAATGAACAATGTGCCTCATAATGAAATATCCATATTGAATAAAAGGTACATATTTATCAATATCTCCAGAGTTAATCAAATAAAATTCAAAGTTTAAACCATATGTTAACATAGAATTTGGTTTATAAAATAATCATATCTATAATATAAGAATATGTATATATAATATAAATACAAGGTATAATGAAAAATCATTTCAAAAAAGTGATTTTTTCAAAAGTAAGTTGACAGTCAAAAAATTGAGATTATACAATAACGTTTACCACTTGGTTGTATAATATTAAAATACACTTGGATGAAATATCTCAAATTGAAACAAAAAATACCATAAATTATTATGTAAAAATTATATTAAACTTCAAAGAGTTGGTATATAAACCATATAAAATAAATTCGGTGCATAACATTACAATATTCCTCAATGAATCGAAATTGAGATGAAGTCCCTTACCTTGAGTCCAACTCATCACGTACATTATTTATCTTTGAGAATAAAAAAAATAGGTTAATTATTTATTTTATTAAGAACCTATTTAACTTCTATTATTCATTTTTATTTCAATTATTCCCATTTTATATAAAATTAAACAATCAACTATGTTTACATTGGGTTTTTAATGATATTTGACTTATGTGCCAAAAATGACATTGGGTGGTTGAATATGGTCAAAGAGGTACTTATGAAAACATATATAGAATAATAATCATGAAATAATTATAATATTTAAATATAATTTATACATTAAAAAATATAGTAATGAGACATTAAGTATGTTATGATCATATAGAAGGTCGACCGTACATACAAACGAGCAATTCTTCCATTTTTCAATGATCAATATAGAATGAAGGTAAGTAATATTTTATCATTAAATAATTATAACAATATCATAAATACCATATAAAATTATTAAATATATTAATATATACCATCCATGTTGTGTGTTGAATAAAAGAGAGTCACGTCGCTTGGTGAAGGTGGTAGTCCACCCATACACAAACGAAATTATCATCTTTCAGTGAGTGAAAACGTAAAAATAAAATGATGCATTTTTTTAATAATTATAAATATTTCATTATTATAATAATAATTTCATGTATATAACATATTCATTAACACAATACCTATCACCTTCTATTTAATTATTCAGCGAAAGACGAATCACATCACATCTCAAGCCAGTAGTCCCTTAAACACGAGCAATGTTATCATATCCCTTATGGAATGGAATGTAAAAAAGATGTATATGATAAAATTAATAATTAGGCGTAATTATATTATAATTTTCATACAAATACTTTATAATCATCCTCACACCCAACCATGATAGGTGGTAATAGAAAAAACAATGACATCGATTCGTGTGGTAGTAGTTTGTCATACATATGAATAGTGATTTTGTAACCCATTTGATGGAAGAGGGGATGGTTATAGGTCATGAACCTTAAATAAAAAACCTAAATTCATTTAAGATAATTATTTTACTATATCATCATGGTTCAATACAAATTGAATATGGTGGAGGAACAAATAAAAAAATGCACGTCGAAGAACATTTCCTCTTCTTCAGGTAACTTCCTTAAGTTTGCATCGAAATAATTACTAGGTCTAATTTATGAAATAATAAGGATTATAAGAACATTTTATGTAATTTTTTAATTTAATAAGAAGTTATTGTCTGAACCAAAAGGGTTTCAAGCTATGAATTAGACAGGAGAGGGGGTGGCCTTTTATATTTGAGGTGAGTGGCACACATAAATTTTTAAAATGAAATAGGTGTATCCATGATTCTCCTATGAAAAAATGTCCAAAAATATATTTTTATCATGAATAAAATATAATAAGTTCTAATTAATTACATAAAATATATTTTAGACACCGTTTTTTGTCATTTTATCCCTTATGTTTTTAGTTTAACCCATTATAATATCATTTTACCTTAATCATAGTAAATAATTTTTATTATTTTAATAATTAATTATGGAAAAAATAATTTGGAATTAATAGATAATATAATTTTTTATGATAATAAATTTGGAATCAATTTTTCCAAATTACATTCTCATAAATGGAATTTTTTGTTGAAAATTCATCATGTCGATGCAACATGAAAGCGTATTTCAAAAGAGAAAAAGTTCAAAAGTTTACAAAGATCTCTTTTCCCTGATTGAAATAAAAATGATTAAAATCACCATAATTGGATTAATAAATATATAGTTCAATTAATTTTAATTTATTACTATTAAATAATAATTGAACTTTTTAAATTATTTCAATTAAATGGAATTTTTTAATTAAAATTTTGTATTTTTCACTGTTCATTAAAAAATCAAAATGATTTAGTAAAAATACCAAAAAATCATCCGAGAATAACAATAATATTAATACTTAAAGAAGGAAGTTAATTTTATCAATTAATTTTTTTACGTGTTAAAAATTAAATTTAAATTATTTGTGTGTAACGTGTCTAAATCGTCTTTCAGAAATTTACCATTTTTTAAGTAATCATTTATTTATTGATTAAATGATTTTTATTATTTTCTAATAAATAGATAACCAAGTAATTTGTTTATACATGTGTAAAACATATATTTTTACTAACATAGTTTGTACTATTCATACTCTCAAGTTTAATAGTATGGTTATAATGGTAATTTTTAATTAATATTATTTTTATAGTGTATCATGTTTCGTTCAAGCATGGTGTTCCACACACTAAATGTAATAAATCTGATAAAATTTATTTAGAAATTAATATGTATCATATTACATCATGAAATCAGATTCCCTTTAACACTTTGTGTTAGTTTTCATACAAATCTTCAAATATGATGTTCATATTTTAAAATCTCTTGGTGTTACATTGCTAGTGGGAAAATATGAAATAATATATTGCTGACTTTTCAATAAAATATTTTATTTTTAGATAGGTTTAAATAGAGTGAAATTTATCAAAGGGGATTATTCAACATTTTCCAATACCAAAGATGAAATGGGTAAATATATCCAGGCATTACATGGTGGGATTAACAAAGACATCATAATTAAATAATGTGAGTTTGGTTATTATTGATCAAATGAAAAAATTTATAAATTTCCTCCCTAGTAAAGATACAATGACATTAGATCATATTTTTTGAATATATATCAAGGATATATTAAGGAAACAAGGTTTTACCCTCTCTAATATAGTTGATTGTGATCTAATGTTAACTTGTAATATTTGGAAAGGACATCAGAAATCTTTGGGTATTGAATTTAAATACATATTTTCATTCCAGTATAAGGATGGTTCCTTTTGAAGAATTATATGGAAATTGATTTAAAACTTCTTATGTTTGGGATAAAGTGGGTGAAATAAATTTTTTGTACTAGATTTGGTATAGTAAATGGTTTATATGGTGAATTTTATTCAACAAGATATGAGTATAGCATAGAGTAAAAAGATAATTTTAAGGATAACTAGTGGAATGATCTTCTATTCAATTAATGTGATCATTTTTTTAATATTTCTCCAGTGAAATGTTTTATAAATTTTGGTAAAAAGGGGGAGAAAAGTACATGGTCAATTGTAACATATGAAATCCTAGATAATGTTGGAATAGTTTACTACTAAGTATATTTTCCTCTGATTTTATCACATGTACCAAATGTATTTCATTTTTTGATCATAAGAAGGAATTTTTATGATTCATATCAGGTTGTGAACCCAGAAGTTGTTCAATATGAAGATAAATTTTTATATAATGAACATCTAATTAATATGATTGAACATATATGACATTTTTTTATTAAGTTAATTCATCAAGTTATGGTTTTGTGGAAAAACCATATGGTTGAAAAAGAAACACGGTAGTCTAAAAATTATATGAGGGAAAGATAACCCACTTTTTTAATGAGTGAATAAAATAGAGAGGATGCAATTTATAAATGGTTTAAATAATGTTACATTACAGTTTAATCAAATATTAAATCATTTTCATGTTATTAGTATCCTTAAACCAAATTTTTTTATTTGTTATAAATATATTAATAATTTATTGAAAAAGGGAAATAGTTTTATTGAACTCTTTTTTATAAGGAATTATTTAAAAAATTAAATTTAAAATTACATAACATCAATTGGGGAAAAAAATATTTTTAAATTCAACTTTTCAAAATTATCTTATGATGAATTTTTTATAATTTTTTGAAAGGATTGATTTTTTAATGAATAGTGAGAAATTCGAGTTTTTAATGGAAACTATATTTAATAATCAGGTATTTAAAAAGTTAAATTATATTTTATATTATTTTTAAATTTAATTTTTTGATTTTAAATTAAAATATTCCAATTATTATTTATGGAAATTAATTTTAAACTTGAATTTTGTATTAAAATGGTTTATATTTAAAATATGAATTTTTATGAAATACAATTTCTGATCACATTTTTACATTTTCATTTTAAATTAAATTCTACCACTTTTTTATTTGAATATTTAAAAATGGATTCCATATTTAGAATCAAGAGATCTATATTTTTTTAATGTGGTCTCTTTCATTCTTATTCAGGGTGAATATCAACCTTTGTAATTCTTGTTTACATGGTAAAGGGTAAATCAAGTAACTAAGGTTAAAAAATATGATAAATACAATTAAATTTACCCTAAAACTAAATATTATGTTATTTTATGATCACATATCATTTAAAATCATCCAAACATAAAATCAATTCCATTTTTTTATCATTGAATTTGAACATTATGTTATAACAAGAAAAAATGACATTCTATTTGTATTGTTATCTCTAAATTTTTAGAAATAAGGATAATAAAATGATATATAAAATCTTGAAAATATAAAATAATAAAAATTTATTCAATATTTTATATGAAACAAAATATTTATTTTTTCATTAATTATACACAACAATGACTTTCTTTGATATCATGTGTTAAACACAAGACTGAGTTTTACTGAACTACAAAATACTATTATTTAAAATACCAGCTAGATTTTAGAATGGAATATACAAAAAGGATTACATAATTTTATAAAAAATATATTTTTTTCCTGTTTATTATTATTAAAATAATATTCATTTAAAATAAAAACAATTTATTTTTCCTAAAAAATGGGTTTTTTCCTCTAAAATAAAACTTAGTCCTGAATTGTGCACACAATCTAATATTAACTTTTCATCTTTTATAGAAATCATTTGAAAAAATAATCATAATTTTTGAAACCATAATTCAAAAATTACCATAGGGTGGATATTTTTTATTTGTATAAAAATTTTATTTTTTCGATGAATAATGTAAAATACAGAATTTTAATTAAAAATTATATTTTCATCTAAATAAATTTTAATACTAATTTATATTTTTAATTGTTCTTAAAGTAAAATTAGTTAAATTTTATAAAATTAATCCAATTTAGGTTATTGGAATCTTTTTTAACTTTTTTTATATAAAAAATAGTAACCTTTTGAACATTTTCTCTTTAAAAACCCTCATTCTCGACAAGTTTGTGCTATTAATTTTCTATTAATATTTTACACTTATATAAACTGTGGTTTTTAACATTGATTTAATAATTTGAATTTAAATAATATTTAATGTATAATAATTTCTTTTTTTTAAAGTAAAAAGGTAATGCTGTAAAAACATAATTACAGCAGATATGGGAAAAATGAGATAATTAGGGGGTTTAAATATATAATAGATGGGTAGAAAATGAACTAAACAATATTAAAAAAAACACTTATCTAGAAATATTTCTACCAATAATTATTTATTGGATTTTAATGTCTTATTTGGACCCTTATGATAAAAGAAAGATGTGGAACCACTCAATTCATTTCAAAAATACCATGTGTCTCCTCTCCCCCACTTATAAAATGTGACCCAATCTAATCTATTTTTTCACAACATCACACATGTTTGGTTCATCCAAGGAAAACCCAAATCACTTAAAAACATTTCTACCTTTATATTAGAAGCCTATGTTAGGAATGAAATCCTTTCTAAAAGGTATTAGTGAAAATCTGAGGAGGATACTTGATGAAAATGTAATGTCCTTCAACGACGGTCTTTATTTTATATCTTTATCCCCCTCCATAAATTACTCTTTATACATGCTGATATAATAACCTTATTATATCAATTGTACAAGGATGTTTTTATTTTATGTTCATGACCATAAACCATCTCCACTTCCATGAAATGGGTTATAAAAACATCATTACGATGTACATTAGACTACTATCTCACAAACTGATATCATTTGTTCTTCCATTACCCCCTTTCATCGTTGGGTATGATGATGGATATCATGTTTATATATTATATTTATAAGAAATTTATAACTTTTGAGTTAATATATAATATATATATATATCATTCCATTTTAATAGAAATACAATAATTTCACTCGTGTGTATGGTAGACTACCGCCTCACAAAGTTATGTGATTTAATTTTCATTAACACGTAACATGGAAAGAGATAAGAATATGGTTTTTAGAACCCCTAGTTTGTATTATGTGTCCTTTTATGCCATTCTATGTGTTTAAATTTCATCGGATGAGTTGGGAAGAGGTTTGGAGAGTTTCGAATGGTATTGAATAAGTTTGGAGGATCTTCTAAGAACGCATGGTTTGAGCATAGTTAGGAGAAACTATACGAGTCCTCTAGAAAACTATGCAGTGGGATTTTAAATTATTTGCATAGACTATGAATGGTTTTTCAAACCATGTGAGGAACCCATGCAGACACCCTCTCTCTAGGCAATGGCTTGCGCACGGTTAGTGCACGGTTTTCCAAACCGTGTGGGATAAAAAAGATACCACATAAATGAAGGGTTTTCAAATCTTGGATCTCTTTAGATTGACCTATTTCAGTCCCAACACTCTTCCATTCAAGCCTCACTCAGTATTTTAGGTTTTCAAGGGTTGGAGGGGCTCTTCCACTCATTTTTTGAAGCGATTTGAAGGGGTTTCAAGGTGGTTTCAAAGTGGTTTCTCCCGAGTAAGTCTATTTTCTGGGATTATTTGGTATCTATCTAGATATACATATCCCTCTCACTCAGTTCTCCTGATCTACAACAGTTTTATGTAAATCTAGGGTTTTGGTTGCATTGGTTGTTAATTTTAAGGCTTGTGAATTTTAGAGAAGGAGATGTAGAGCAGTTTCGGTGGTGTGTTCTCTGGATTTGACGTGTGGTTTATTGTGTGTCGAATTATCTTGAACACAAAAGGTATATGGATTCTCTGTCGACTCTAATTTCCTAGAACATTAAGATTAGTTACAATTATTTTTTGATTCTTAAAATTAATTTTTTTTTTGATGTGTGAAATTGGTTGGAAATTTCATTGGTGATGTTTTAGGGATTTTTTTGGGAAAAAAGGTTGTTGTGGTGAAATTATCTTGTAATGGATTTTAAAATGGAGATTCTAAAATGGGTTGGTGTGATTGATTTGGGAAAATGGTTAATGAAAAATGGTTTTGAATAATGATTTTGTTTTATTGAAATGTTGTTTTTCATTGAAAACAATTAAATGGCATTTTCAATAAATGTATAATTTATTGAAGTGAATTGGCATGTGTTGGAAATGGTTTTGTGCTTATTATGTGGCCTTGAATTCTTTGTGATTATTGGTTTATTGATTATTATTTCTTGTGTTGGTTGTGTATATGTGGGTGGGAAGTCTCACTATAAAAAGTGATGGATAGTGGTTGGAAGAACCACCATTATGGGTACTGGTTGGGAAGTACCACTAGTTGAGAATGGGGTGAACGTGATTGGCGGAAGTCCCACTGTTTGGTTGTGTTTTTGTGCATTACATTATATGATTTAAATTTTTTGTACTAATGTTAAATGGTGAGATGACATATGTAATGCTTTTGTGGCTTTCCCTGGGGTTTATTGGTTTGGGTGAGGTGGCTTGGTAAGGCTATGTTTGGCTTATGGTAGTTTTTTTCACTTGTGAATATCTTATATAAACTACTTATATAAATTTACTAATGGTTTTTAACTAGTTTCATGTGTAGGGAAGTCATTTGAGGAAAACCTACGAAGTATTAGTACTCACCCCCTACTTTATAACTTCAGTTATTTTATAGATGTCATATTCTGGGACACAGGTAATGGTAAATCATCTCATTGCAACTGGTTTATAGTAATGCTTGGGAGATGTGGTGGTTCAATGAGCATGGAGCTTGATGTGGAGTTGTGGAATGCGTATAGGTGTATTTGGGCACTCTTATTCCTTCTTCCACATACTACACTCATATTGTGTTTGGTTGTATTGGTTTTTGGTTATATTTTGGAATAATGTGATTTATTTTTGGTAATGATTGAGTTGGTTGTTTTGTTTACATGAATCATGTAGTATGTTGATAGTGTATAATTTGGTTGGTTGGTTTTGTCTCAAGGGAAAATCATTCCCCAATTTATTCTCAAATCCCTTGACATTTATTAGTAGTATTTGGTTACTTTGGAATGTCTCTTAAGGCCATGTAACATTCCACTGCCCTCTAAAGCTAATGATATGGGAAGGGATATTACATGTGACATCAATTTTTTTCCATCCATAGCATTCAAGTTAGAGAAGTTGTTCGATCCTTGGTGTTGATCATTGGTCTTGGTGTTGAAATTCTTTCTTTGCTAATTCCTTGATTCGAGATGGTAGAAAGGTGTAGGATTTTCACAATATAGAATTTATAGCATAAAAGGATATAGCTAACCCATTTATACTGAACATCAATTTACTAGGGAGTTTAGTACATAAGTGTTTGGCGTAACTTATAGGCATTAGATATCACATTGTATGGGGTGTAGCCGATTAGATGAGCATGACATGCATGATATAAATGAATTTCCCATAGGATGAATATTTAATTGGGATATAATGAATTGTGGTGTGGTATGAATGTGTTTATTTTGAAAATATATATTGGGTTTCAAAATGAAAAGAATTGAAACATTGAAACTGGTGGTATTTTACAAATGGGTTGATTTTCAAAAAATCGTGGATTTTTTAAAATAGTGCAATATGGGAAACTAGAACATGTTGAAAGCCTGGTTGTTAAAGTTATAGTTTAATATAATAAGAATTTTTGAATCATTTGTCGCTAAAATAGAAGGACTAATGGTTGTTTTTGTATGAATGGAAATGGAATCGGGTAGGCATCATATAGATGAACTGAAGGAGGTATCTGAAAATGTGGTTGCACCTAAGTCTTGGGTGAACCAGTAACTAGTGCAATGTATAGTTCAAGGTTTACTAGCTATGGAAAGTGGAAATAAAGCAGATGAACCAAGTCATGTAGATTATGTGGTTCAGTTTCAAAAGAAGAATCCACCCATCTTCAGGGGTGATTCGTGCCAGAAAGGGTAGAAGCATGGTTTAATAGAATGAATAAGATATTAAAATTCTTGGAACACTAGTAGAGTTGAAATTGATGTTAGCCATGTATATATTTGATGATCCTTCTCTTCAGTGGTGGGAGTTGGCGGTCCAAGCTAGAACAGACCGAGGTATAGCATGGGAAAAATTTGAGGAATTGTTTTAGAATCAATTATTCCCACATACATACATAATTCAGTGCACAATGGATTTATTCCATTTTAAACAGAAGAACCATTAAATAACAAAGTATGCAGCTATGCTTATGAACATTGTGAGGTTTTCACCCGAGGTGTTTGGTAGTACATCATTGAATGCTTGTATTTTTGAAGTTGATTTGGGGCTGCACATTCGGTCCAATATATAAGTGACGTGTATATATGATTATTTGTATATGGTGAATAGAGCCTCGGTGGATTAAAGGGATCTATTGAGGGATATGATTGGATGAAGTGTATTAGTACATATGGTGAATAGTGGGAAATCAAATGATGGGTTCATGTGAAAGAGGGACACTTATTTCCAGGGTGGGAGTATGACACAGAATCCAACTAAAAAATTAGTAAATCGTCCACCAAAGTCTCAGAGTAAACCTTGATGTTTTCAGTGTGGTTCTACGAGCCACATTAAGCAGGATTGTATGCCACATACTTGAGCATGTCATAATTGTAAGCAGATGGGGCTCCTTCAGATGTATTGCTAGAATGATCTAAGGTTGGGTGTCTGTGACACTCCTCAGAGGTCGTAGGGGTCGTATGCCTCGATAAGAAGAGGTTTGTGCTATATTCTTGTTTAGTAGAGTCAAGTCAATTACGGTGATTTTGGGAACACCACGACTCCTTAAGAAATGTCTCTATAGGGAAAAAATGAATAGAGTGTCACATGTAAGAAGTTGCTTGAAGTTGAAAAGGTTGTGATGGATGATCAATCATGACCATCTATGGTACAAGGTATAGTTATTTTAAGTTCCATGTTGATACAAGTGTTGTTTGATACAGGTGCTTCCCATTCCTTTATTTCATCTCACTTCGTTGATTTTTTGGGATTAATTGTAGAAATAATGCTTATGGTTCTCAAAATTCAAACTCATATGGGTGAAAAAGAGTGTCAAGAATTCCTGTTTAGAGCATGTCATGTAGTGCTGGATGAGGTTGAGTTGACATGGGACTTCTTAGTGCTAGAGATGGATGTGTATGATATAATCAGGTGAATGGACTCATTGAACATGTTTAAGCCCCACATTGACTGTTATGCATGAATGGTTAGTTTTGTGATTGAGGATGGTGTTAGACTTCTCGCTAGAGGGGAGAATAATGAGAAGTAGGGTGAAACCTGCTTTTTTGAACTAGTGGTTGAAATGATATCATACTGGTTAGTAGAGTTTTCCTTGGATGCATTGGGAGGTATTGAGAAAATTATTCTTCCAGTAGTCATGGATCCGTTTATGGATGTTTTTCATGATGAATTCATAGTGCTACCACTCGTGAGGAAAGTTGAGTTTATGATTGATCTATTTCTGGGCACTAGTCCTATATCACTTCTGTATTAACAGATGGAACAAGAAAAATTACTGGATCTAAAATAGAATTTGGATGAGTTGGTGAACAAAGGGTTCATCCAGCCCAGTATGTCTCCATGGGATGAGTTGGTGTTGTTTGTTAAGAAGGCGGATGGAACATTGCAGTTATGTGCCGACTATCATAGACTAAATCATGTTATGATAATGAACTGATATACACTTCCACACATTAATGATTTGTTTGACTAGTTAAGAGGAGCTCAAGGGTTCTCCAATATTGACTTACGATCAAGGTATCATCACCTGTGGGTGAATAAGGGGTATATTCAAAAAACATATTTATAAAGTAGATATGGCCATTACAAGTATGTGGTTATTCCCTTTGGTTAAAAAAATGCACTAGTTGTGTACATGGATTTGATAAATAAGATATTTCAGAGATATGAGGACTCTTTTGTGGTGTTTTTTGAGGATGATATACTTTTGTATTTGAGGACAAGGTTAGAGCATGATCAACACTTGGCGATCATGTTGGGTATCTTGAGGGATCTTCATATGTATGAAAAATTGTCAAAGTGTGACTTTTGGATACTATAGGTTTTTTTCCATGGCCATGTTATTTCTAAGAGGGGTGTCTCAGTTGATCCAAAAAAGATATAGGATTTTATCTTAATTCAAGCACAAAAGAATATTTTTGAGAATCAAAGCTTCCTTAGTATGGCTAGGTATTATCGAAGCTCTGATTATGATTTTTAAAGATTGGATTCGCCGATGACAGCTTGGACAAGGAAGAATGTTCCATTTCAATGGGATGAGTAATGTTAGAATTGTTTTGAAGAGCTAAAGGGTCACATTACGTCATCAACATTCTTGGTTTTTCCACAACTAGAGAAATGGTATGTGGGGTATTGTGATGCATTGAGATTAGGTTTGGTGTGATTTCTCATGCAGGGGGATCATGTAGTTGAATATGAGTCATTGATGTTGAGGTTTCATGAGAAGAACTACCCAACACATGATTTGGAGTTGGTTGTAGTGGTTTATGCTTTAAAGATGTGGCATCATTATATCTTCTGTGAGAAAATTATAGTGTTTTCTGATCACAGGATCTTAAATCATATCTTTTCACAAAGATATTTGAACATGAGGAAAAGGAGATATATGGAATATATCCAGATGATTGATTTCGACTTCATGTAAACAGATGGTAAGGTAAATTTGTTGCTGGATGCATTAAGAAAGAAATATTATGTTGAAGTGGTGAAACATGCACCAGATTAGTGGAAGTCAATGTTAGTCATAGCCAACATGTATTTGGAATGTGAGGACCAGGGAGCCAGAGTGGTCTTCCTTCCAGTTTTCTTGGTTCATGAATTAGATGTCTTGGTCAAAGAGGCACAAATATAATATTCGGAGTGTATGGTGATGAGGTCTAAACTCAATGGTGGGGAGACCATTGAGAATATGGAACTGAATGTTAATCTAGTCTTTTGTTTTTATAATCGGATGGTGGTTCTGGAGGCTTGTCAGGAAGAAATTCTTATGTATTATCATCATTAAAGGTGGGATCACCATCCTGGAATTCAGAAGATGTATAAGGCATAGAATGTATATTTTTTGTTGTTAGGTATGAAAAAGAATGTGGCAGAGTTTTGTTGTGAGATGCTTAACTTGTTAGAAAGTCAAGGCAGAGCATTAACGACCAACAAGAATTTTAGAGTCTTTACCAATCCAAGTGTGGAAATGGGAGGAAATAGAAATGGATTTTGTGACGTGTCTCTCAATTACATTCAGGAAAGACAATTCTATATGGGTGATTGTGGGTTAGCTCACAAACTCGGCCCATTTCATCTCGATCTGTGAATCTCATATGGTGGAGGATCTATCCAAAATCAATATCCAAGTGGTGGTAAAGAGGCATGGTGTTCCTGTTTTTATTCTATCGGATTGAGATCTGAGGTTCACATCTGAGTTTTTAAATCATTTTAGCATGCCTTTCGGAAACAGTTGACTATGATCATGACGTATCATCCACAGACAGATGGGAAATCTGAGAGGACGATACAAAATTTGGAGGACATCTTAAGGGCTAGTGTGATGAATTTATCTAGTTAATTAGAGGAGTTATTATCATTGGTGGAGTTCTCCGATAATAATAGTTTTCAGGAGTCAATACGTATGGCTCAATTTGAAGCATTGTATGTCTCTCCTTGTCGTTCTCCACAATATTTGGTGGAAACAGGTGAGACTTCGATGATCGGACCAATCCATTCCCAATAGATTATAGAGAAAACAAAGTTGATCATGAAGAGAATGGATATGGCTCAATGTCTTTAGAAATCATATTTGGACCATCGTCGACGACCGTTGTCATTCGAGGTTAGTGATCATGTGTTTTTTAGAATCTCTCCAATGTTGGGACATCATCGGTTTGGGAAGAGGGGTAACTTATCTCTAAAGTATATTTTGACGTTGGGATACTTGAGAGGATTTGAGAGGTGTCTTATTGTTTACATTTTCCACCATGGATTAGTGTGGTGCACAATGTGCTTCATGTGTCACTATTGAAAAAGTATTAGCTGGATCATGACCATGTGATTAGTTGGGATCATGTTGAGCTAGAACCAGATGCTACCGTTGTGAAAATTATAGTGTGGAATGTCGATAGGCATGATAAAGTCATTCGTGTTAAAAGAATTGTCTTAGTCCATGTTTTGTGGAATCATGGTCCGATTCACGAAGAGACTTTGGAGCAGGAGGAAAAGATGGTCGAGCAATGTCTAGATCTCTTTCAACGAAGTATTGGTTCCCTAATTTCCGGGGATGAAAAGTCCAATGGTGGGGAGAATTTTGTACCCCCAATTTGAGGTATGTAGCTTTTTTTATTCCTTTTTATTTGTTTAAAGTTCGTGGGATGAGTTGGGAAAATGTTGGGAGAGTTTGGAATGGTTTGGAATGAGTTTGGAGGATCTTCTAAGAACCCAAGGATCAGGGAAACCATGTGGGTCCTCCAAGAACCCGTGCAGGGGGAGATAGTATGATTCACATGACCTACGCATGGTTTTCCAAACCGTGTGAGGCAACTATTCATACCCCCACTCTCGAGGCAATGGCTTGCTCATGGTTAGTGCATGATTTTCCAAACCATGCGGTCTAATCGTGCGACAACATAAATAAAGGTTTTTTAAATACGATCTCACTCAGGCTTGTCCAATTCAACTCCAAACTCTTTCCCACTAAAGCCTCATTTGGGATTTTTGGTTCTCATGGGTTGGAGGGGCTCTCCCACACGTTTTGGAAGCGATTTAAAGGGGTTTCAAGGTGGTTTCTCTTGAGTAATTCACTCCTCTTGGATTCTTTGGTTTCTTTGTAGATCTCCATCTCCCTCTCTCTTGGTTTTCTAGATCTAAACCCCTTGTGTATATATCGAGGGTTTTGGTTTCCATGGATGTTAATTTTAGTGCCCTTGTATTTTAGTGAAGGATAATATAATAGAGTTTCAGTGGTTCGTTCTCTAGATTTGAGGTGCAGTTGCTTGTGGGTTGAATTTTCCAGAACCCTAAGGGCATGTGGCTTCTCTCATGAATCCACTTTTCTATAACTTGAATCTTGGTTACAATTAATTTGTGCAACATAAAATTAATGCTTTTTTTATTTGAGAAATTGGTTGGAAATTCCATTATTGATGTTTTTGGGATTATTGGAGAAAGGGTTGTTGTACTAAAATGCTCTGGTTGTGGATTTTAAAATGTAGATTTTAAAAGGGGTTTCTAAGAATGATTTGTGAAAATGGTTAATGAATAATGATTTTCAATAAAAATTCTGTTTTACTGAAATGTTGTTTGGCATAGAAATTGATTAATGCGTGTTTTCAATAAATAGGTGATTTATTGAAGTGAATTGGCATGTGTTGGAAATGGTACGTGCTTATTATACAGCCTTGAGTGCTTTGTGATTATTGGTTGATTTAGTTTTATGTATTTTTTAGTTGTGTGGAAGTGGGTGGGATGTATCACTTTAAATGTTTATGTATTGTGGTTGGAAGAACCACCATTATGGGTAGTAGTTGGGAAGTACCTCTAGATGATACTGGGGTGAATAGGATGAGCGGAAGTCCCACCATTTTGGTTGTCTTGTTGTGCATTGCTTTGCAAGATGGAATTTTTTTTTGCTAATGTTAAATGGTGAGATGGATTATGGCATAATTTTTTGGATTTACCTTGGGTTTTTTGGGTTTGGGTGTGGTGTCTTGGTAAGGGTATGTTTGGATGATGGTAATGGCTTCGCTTGAGATTATTTTATATAAACTGCTAATATAAATTTTCTAATGGTCTTATCCTAGTGGCATGTGTTGGGAAGTCATTTGGGGAAAACCTACTGAGTATTAGTACTCACCCCCTTTTTTTGAACTTTGGTTCTTTGCGAATGTCGTATTTCGGGACACATGTCATGGTAAATCATATCATTTCTAGTGGTTCATGGAAATTCATGGGAGATGTGGTGGTGCATGGAGCAAGGATCTTGGTGTGGAGTTTTGGAGTGTGTCTAGGTTTATTTTGGGTCTCTTTTTTAGTCTTCCACATAATACTCTGATATTGTGTTTGGTTTTATTTCTTTTTGGGTTGTATTATGGAATAATGTGATTAATTTTTTGTAATGAATGAGTTGGTAATTTTTTTGACAAGCATCATGTAGTTTATTGATAGTGGATTGTTTGGTTAGTCAGTTTTGTCTCAAGGGAAAATCCTTCCCAAATTTATTCTTGATTCCCTTAGAATTTATTTCTAGCATTTAGTGTAATGGGAAGGTCGCTTAAGGCCAAGTAACACCCCCACCCTCTGAAGCCAATGAGATGGGGCAGGATGTTACATGGTTAATGGTTATATGTGATAAAAATGAAATAATTATGACATTAACGACATATTTATCCTTCTATAAATAAAAAATATCATTTTATTTCTTACCTTTTAACTCAATTAAATATGATAACATTAATTTTTTACATGTGGACTAATGTCTTCACAAGGCAATGTGACTCACTTTTCATCAACACATCACAAGGGTCATATATATAAATAATAGTATATAATATGGTATATATTTTATTATTATCATTGTTAAAATATTATATATTACTTACGTTTTTTCTTAATGATAGTTGAAAAATGGATAATTACACATGTGTACGTACGACCAACCTTCTCCATGATCATAACATACTTTATTTTTCATAACCATAATTCATGATTAATTTTAAATAATTAATTGATCTAAAAATACGATAGTTATTTTATTATGATTAATATGGATATGATATTACTAAATAATATTTTCAACAACTGTATATTTCATGAAGAAACATGCCACATGAATCAAGGAAATTAAAACCTTAGATAATGAAAGAAATGAATGATTATTAACGAATGACTGATAGGATTATATAAAAGGATTATATATGATGTTATTAACATTAATATGGTTATTATAAAAGATATTAATATTAATAAAACCACAATACATTAATTTAATGCATGGTGAAGCAAAATTAAGCACAAGGTAAGGGATCTCTTAACTCATTGCCACTCATGGGGATATAATTATACATCGTCAATGATATCAGGATAAGATTATGTGTGTAACAGATTTTCACTGGTTGAATTTTTTTTATATACATATCCCAAAACCATGGATATACGGGTCGAAATATTGGTTATAAGCTTCATCCACGATTCCATATGTCTTTGGAACTTATTAATGTGGTTATAGTTGAAAGTTATAGCCACGATTCTCTAGGCTATTTTCACAGTTTTCTACAATGTAAACAGAGCTATTTCTATGATTTTACAAACCATGAAAATATATCTTGTAGTTTTCCATTGTGGATGCTATGATATATCCACGATTATCAACCATGTAAATATAGCTATTTACACCATGGACAATCATGGATATATCCCAAGTAAATTTGGGACACAGGCCATAATAATATATTCTCAACTAGATTCGATCTTTATACCTATGATATATGAACCATCCACCCAAATACTACACGGTAGATGACTTTTAGTGTGTATATATATATATATTATTAAAATCCATGGTTGTAACATGTAAACCGTGGCTATAAACCTTATCGATTCTTTTTCATCGGTTAATTTGTTTTCCTTTGTATGGGTGACATACATATAACCCTGGTTTTGAGAAAACATGGCTATAGAAAATTAAAAAAATAGTCCATATCAATGGTTTATAAAATCCATATATATATACATATTCTATAGGCATGGTTTTGCTAAATATTTGGCTATATACCTAGGAAAAAAGACTCTATATTCATGGTTTTATAAAAACCGTGGTTATAGAACATGGAAAGAGACTCGATAACCACAGTTTTACAAAATATTTGTATATTTCCATTGTAAAAAGACTCTGCATCCATGATTTTACACAATCCATGGAAATATACCATGGAAAAAGACTTTATATACACTATTTAACACAAACTGCGGTTATTGGTCTTGAAAAAAATTCTACAGCCACAATTATCATTAAACCATGAATATAGCAATAAAAAATATACCCTATAACCATAGTTTCATATAAATATGTGGCTATATCCTTAGTATAATGACTTATATCCATGGTTTTGGAAAACTGTGGCAATAGTTACGTGACGATGGACCAGTTTTCTAGAAGTGTTGGATTATCATATATTTTAATTACACATTCTTATGTGGATTTTCTATTGATACACATAATCAAACCAATTATTAATTAAAAATTAAACATTATGATCATTCTAATGGTTTATTTCACAATCTCATTCTAATAAAGATTTAGTATTATTGATATTAGTTGAATGAAATTACTTAACCATTACATAATAAAACCTTTTTTTTATTTCTGAAGAAATCGATTTAATTTTATTCTCCTCATTCTATTCATAATATTATCATGCAATATTACCATTTGTCTACTCATAGGTACATAAAATGTTTTATAATGACTTTTCATAAAAATCCAAATTAATTTCCCTCTTAAGTTAAAAATATGTTTTCTTCCAAACTATTTTTTCTTAAAATGTTTTAAAAAATGTTTTTCACCTTTTAAAAATGAATTATTCACGTAATTTTCACTCATTTTTACTCCATAAATAAAATTTTCATATTTATCAAGTTTCATTTTCAATATAATTACTGTTTTAGCAAAAATGTGATAGAAATATTCTTATTAATTTCTAAAAATGAAATTTTCTAAAATTTATAGTAAAATTGGAATGTTATTTTTTTACCTTTACAACATCTATAGAATTACCCTCTATCATGTGCTTCATTTCTATGAGTCTTATTTTTTAAGTTTACAATTTTGTTTTTAATTAAAATGTTACTAAAAATAAAATTTTAAATTAATTTATTTTAAAAAATCAATATGAAAAGGAAATTTTAGTAATATTTTTTTAAAAAATAATTTTATAGTATTTCTAATAATAAATGAGAAAAAATATTTATTCTCACTCCAATGGGTTTATGTTGATACAATTCTAAATATTTCATTGGATGGTTAATGATTATTTTGGCCAAGGATATTATTTCCATTCACTTACTTATTTTATTTTTTTAGTTAAGAACATCTATTTTATATATTGACTGTCCTATTATCAATAGATTTTAAATTTCCTTAAAATATCAATATTATTTATAATAGATAATTTTATTTATTAAATTGAATCTCATTTCTAAATATTATGTTTTATTTGGAAATTTATTTTAGTGAGTGGGGAAATATTGATAAATCTATATCCTTTACTCAATATGGATATTAGAAGCTAAGGCACATTGATTAATTAATTAAATAGATTGTTTGATATTTGAGGAATTCTTTTAACTAATGATACTTGTATGTGGCATGATTAATGATAGCCCCTAAGTGAATCATTTGACTCACAAGATAAATTAATTGGCTAGCCATAGTAAAATGAGTTTCTAAAAATAAAATTTAATCTATACTGAGAATAGATCTTGATGGTAAATCTATTATGTTCTTGGTAAACATGAATTTAAATAATTATTCATTAAAAATTTTAAGAGTTCAGTTATTATTATCTAGGATATTTTCACAATGACATTATCTCTTGATGAATTAAATTTTTATTTTATTCATTAAATGAAATTTTATTTCCATTATTTATGATATAATAATTATTATTCCTTATAACATTATTCAAATGAATTATGAGATTAGTTTTTTGTTTTACATATCGATTATACCTTATCCAATTTTTTAAATGACATTTGTGATTAGTTATTTTCCTTTAAATGTTGATTATTCTTATTAATTCATGATAACATCAATTATTTCTAGCCCTTACTTATCATTTGGAATCAAAATTAGTTTTTTCCTTTCCCTAGGACTCTGTAAATTACTATAATTGATATGTAGGGATATTATAGATGAAATAAAGTTATTCTAGAAAAAAAATATCATGTAATTTTTGTTTTCAAATATATTATGGGAATCATGTATATATCAAGTTTACGAAGACTAATAAACTATTTCGTCCTTCACGATGTGATCATTGTATCTTTTGAAAATAAAGTAGACATTAACTCCAGGCTACTAGGTTTAGGATAACTAAAGTTGATATCAAGGAATGTCAAGTAAAAAACATGGGAACTATATTTAAGGAAAATATATATACTTGGGTGTATAACCCTATATTATAATTAGGTGATAATTTTATATTCACATAATAATGTTTTTGTATGGAACATATTATGTGGTATTTTCTATAAATACATCCATTCCGGAATACTACATGTGGGTGTGGTTCTAGCAATGATATACCTTGGGCTAATAACTCCTAAAAGGGTGAATTGTGCTTGACCTGATCATTACATGTTGTATCAAAATGGGACTTACTATAAACATGGATTAACACTCCCCGGTTATATTTTATTGATAATTACCAAATTATTTACAATCCATTTTAAAGGATTTTAATAGATTATGACAATGAATGGACTTGGTTAATCATATGGTGTCTTAGACTTGAAATAGAATTTCATTATTTAAACATATTATAAATGATCAAATGGTCTTTCAACTATAATTATTATTTCTCATACTTGTATTTTTGGTTTTTGTCAATGGATAGAACCCAAAATAAATATGTTAACCAAAAATATTAAGGATAATGTGATGGCTACGAATGAATAAATTGGATTATTATAGTAGTAAATATTATCATGATTATTCATAATTAATTATCTCAAAATAATAATAACCAAATATAGACTAACCAACACCCATAATTAACATAAAAGATAAGTATGGATGTTTCTAAGATATCAAGGGGTGGAGACCAGAGAGAAAATATAGATTAATTTTCACCATGTCAGAAATGTGGAAGTGGACACCCATGAAAGTGTATAAATGTAATGTGAAATAATTTTTTTCTGGAAAAGAATGGTATAAAAATGTAATTATCGATGGAAAATGAATAGTATGATAGAAGTAAATGGAACTCATCATATGGAACCATTTACCATTTTTTCATAAATGCTGAGAACTTGTGAATTATCTAATTCAATTCCCACTTCTAAATGATAAACCTTAGACAAAGGAAGGACCTATGTGAAAATAAAATTGATCATTTATTTATGAATTGGGGTTTTATACAAAACCTTAGTAAAAATATTATTTAATGGTAAATTTTATTTCAATAATTTATATGCTAATTTTTTATTATATTATTTGATATATATTAATATAATTTATAAAAAGTACATCCCTGATTTTGGGTGACAACCTATCATGTATGGAATGGTAGTGGGGCTTGAACTAATGACTGGAGGACGTTGATGGTTTAACATCTACCACTAGATTATGTGATGTCCTAATAAATATTGAATTGTTTTTTGTTCAAAAATTTGACAAATACATATTATTGATGAACTAGGGGTAATCATTTTGAGCTATATAGATTAATTTATTATAGTGGATAAATGATTCAAACCATATTGGTTTTGGAAAAAAAATAGATAGATGAAGATACTTGTCACTATTTTATAGATCTTACGAGATGTTAAAATTTAATATAAGTGATTTGGTAACAAAAAAATCATTTCAAAGAATAAGTGATTAATTGAGAATTTATCAAAGTGAAAGAAAAGTTGAAATTTTACATATGAAATAGAAACATAAGAAGTGTGTATATTTCCATATATTATTAAACATTAAAATAATTCCTCAAATTTATAGAATAATTATATTGAAATAAAATTTTGTCCTATTACATTCATTTTAAATGATTAATATTGTTATTTAAATCATCACAAATTTATGGTTGTGATCCCTTTTACCTTCTATTAACCATTCACTAGTTTTTGATCAATGAAATTTATCATTTTCTATAATTATTTATGTTTTTATTCTATGTCCACATATTCCCCTACCCCCAATGTTATACTACATTGAAGCCTATCTAGGTGTTATTTCATAAGAATATTTTTACTTCCCTTACACCCCTATTAATGGAATGTTTTATCCCCTCTTTTTTATAATGCGGGTTTTCAATAAAATAAATTTGAAATATCAAACCCTAGACTAGAAAGACCAATTTTAAATTATGAGGACACAATTTATTAAATTGGTTGAATGTAGCACATAAAAACTATAAAATAAGAAAATTATTTTTTATATATTATGATACATAGAAAATTAGGTTTATTTTACATTACATGAAACAATTTCTTTTCATCAATAGCTTGTGTTACTTCCAAGACAAAATTTTACTGAATAATAAAATAATATTAATTAATATACCACCTAGCCATTAGATTAACATGTTTTAATAAGATTAAAAATCTTTTAGAAATATATATTTTATAAAATTTTATAAGTTATATATTGATTAATAATAAATTATGAATTGTTTAAAATAAAAAAGAAATGTTTAATGAAAAACAATATTTTTTCTAAAAGATGGATTACTTGTATATTGTGAACATAATTTAAAATTAATATTAAACAACTTAAAAAAAATTATAAAAAAAATTAATTTTTATATGTAAATTAATAAAATTATATTAGTTTGAATTTTTGGGATTTTTTGAAAATGATTCTTTTTTTATGAATAGTAGAAAAACATTTATGTCAAAATTGTCCTTCTATTTAAATAATATATAATGTTAAATTATTTTTTAATTTATTTCAATGTAAAATTAGTAAAATTTTATATCAATTAATAATATTTCTACCATGGGAATCATTATTATATTAAATTTTGATATAAAATCATCATAAACATTGGAACATTTTCTCTTTGCAATCCGACTTTCTCGACACATCTATATAATTAATATTAAATTAAAAATTTCAAATTATTTAAATTGAATTTCAAAAATGGATGAAATATTTGTAATAAAATTAGTTTATAATTTCTAACATGTTCAAATAATTCTTTGAGAAAAATAATTTCAGAAATAAGTAAAAAATAATTATTTCTTTTATGGTAAAAATGGGGTTTTAGGTCCTAAACAAGAATGGAAGGGGTAAAAATGAACTATAAACATATTACAAGATTATTTTATGGAATTATTTAAATCCTTAAACCTATAATGATTGATAATGGACCATTATGGACCCTTGTGACATGGAAAATCTTGGAACACTCAATTATTTTCATAAATTCCAACTGTGTCCTCTCCCCCACTTATAAAAGGACGCCCACTGTAATCTCGTATAGAAACATTCAAAAATATTTTTTTGGCCATTAAATGTCCAAATATCTTCTAAAATTAACATTAATCATCCAATAATTTTTATAGTGGGAGGAAATCCAACCTATGAAGGCATCAGTGTAAAACTATGGAGGATACCTGAAAAGAGGTAGTGTTCTTCAATGAAAGAATTTTTTATCTCTACATCTATTTAAAATATTATTAAACCATGAATATATAATAACCTCAGTGTTTTAACTATACTATAATATTGTTATAATAATGGATTTACCTATAATGATCTCCACTTCCATCAAATGGGTTATGAAATCATCATCCGTGTGTACAGAGGACTTCCACCTCACAAACGGATGTCATTCATTCTTCTAATTACAACTTCCATCATTGATTATGATGATAGATCTAATATATATATATATTATATTTCTAACATTTATATAGTTATGGAGTAATTATATCATATATATATTTTTAACTATAAATTCTATAGGAGATATTATAGGGTTAGGAATGCGTACAATGGACTACCGCCTCATGAAGCGATGTGATTTGTCTTTCATTAACACATAACATTTAAGGAGACAAGTTATATAAGGATGTTATTAAAAAATATTCATTAACCAAATCTTATAATCCCCATGGAATTTAAGGAACAATGTTTCTAGGTGATCGAGTGGTGGAGAGTATGGGGGAAGGAAGGCTAGATATTTATCCCATCAGAATTGTTGAATGGGACACCAAAGAAAGTGTCTCAATGGAACATGAAAATTCTTTTTTTGTTTAAATGTGGTCATAATGAAAATAATCACTAACGGAAAATGGAGAGTTTGACAGAAGGAAATTAATCTCATCCTAAGGATCCAATTATAATTTGTTTTCATTAATGTAGATAAGCGAGGAATTATTCGAATCAATAACCACTTATAAAGTTTAATCCCTACACCAAGGAAGGACCGATGTGGAAATCAAATGGATGAAGTATATATGTATTCGGATTAATTGAAAAAATTATGAAAATGGTTATTCAGGGATAAATTTCATTTTAACGATTTCTATCATATTTTCTTGGAATTTTATAGGAATTATATTAACACGGTCCAGAAAAGGAAACCGCATATGTCATGGTGAAAATCCATCATGTCTGGAAAGGTCATGGGGCCTAAACCCATGACTAAAGGGCATTAAGGGTTTAACACCTACCATAGTTTGACATGATGTCTTAGTAAATATGTTATTTTTTTAATTAAATAATTTGAATAATAATTATTAATGATGACCTGGTAGTATTAATTTTGAGGTTTAGAGATTAATGTATTATATTAGATAATGTGTTCTTACCATATTGGTTTTGAAAATTATTTAGAGAGATAAAAAAATCATTGTAACTATTTTATAGATCTTATGAGCTGTTAAAATTAATTTTTAGTTCTTTAGGAACAAAAATAATAATTTTTGGACATACATTTCATGTAATAAGCGATGATTTATAAATTAACCAAACCACAACCAAAGGATTAAATTGTACATATAAAAATATAAATGTATCAAGTTATTGTAATTTTTTAGACAGTAAAATTATTCTTCAGGTTTAGGAAAACATTATCTTGGATTAAAATTTTATCATATTACAATCATATCTTATAGAAAAATAGTCTTTCAAATTATCATTGATTTATGTTTTTGATCCCACTAACCATCCAATGATAATTCACTTTCATATAATCAATGAACACTTTAATTATCTATAATTAATCACACTTTTCTTCTATATACAATTAATTATTTTTGTCAATGTTTTTCTACTTAGAAACCTAGCCGAATGTTAGTTCATAGGAAAAATTTTACTTACCTTTATCTTGAATAAATAGGATACTACATCTTCTCTTTTTTATGACGTGGGTTTTCAACAAAATTAGTTTCAAATATCAAGACCGTGACTACCTTGAAAGTTTGATATTTATTTAAGGGTGGTTTAACATATCACCTAAATATTTTAAAATAATAATATTGTATTCGATATCATATGAAACACAAAATATTAATTTTATGTTATTTTACAAATAATAAAGAGTTTATTTAATAGCTTGTGTTACATGAAAGATAAAGTTTTTTAAAAAAATGCATTTATTTCATATATCAACTAGACATTAGAATGATGGATATGAAAAGTATTAATGAAATTATGATAATATATATATTAATTGTTTTATATTATTTATCTATTTAATAGTAAAAAAATATAAATCATTTAAAAGAATTTTTTTTTAAAAAACTATATTTTTTTGTAAAATAATTCTTTTTGTAGCCTTGAAAATAAAATTAAAATTAGTTTTTAAAAATTATATGAATTTTATGCAAAAAAATAATCATTAATTATAAAAAACAATTCCTTAATTATTTTAGGTTGAATTTTTTTGAATTTTCATAAAAGTTTCATTTTATGATCATTAGTTAAAAATACTGAATTTTAATTTAAAACTACATTTTTTGAATAATTTATACTTTTATATTATATTTTTATTTGGTATTAAAGTGCAATTTGTATAATTTAGGTCATTAGAATCATTTTTTATATTGAATTTTTGCATTAAATGTTTTAAATTTTAGAACCTTTTCTTTATAAAATCTCCCTTTCCCAAAACCTATACGAGATTAATTTTAAAATATATTTTTCCTTATATATGAGTTGAATTTATAAAAAAGGATTCCATATTTGGAATAAATGAAATTTATAATTACTATTAATTTCATCTTATTTTTTCGAAAATGAATAGTGAATGTAATAAAAAATCATTAACACATTTAACAGAAAAATGGGTTTATCCGAGGTTATAAAAATGATATAGGTAAGTATGAAATATTCAGTTTCCTATAAACTATTGGATGTAAATATTTATACCAATTCACATCTTATATTCAATAATGTTCCACTTGGGAACCTTTGTGAAATATTAATAATGTGGGAGCACTAGATTCTTTCCAAAAATATGAACTGTGTACTCTCCCCAACTTAAATAAAGTCCACCCCTCTCCTATAATTTTTACACCTTGAAAAATCTTTTTATCTGAAAATACCTACCCAAATAACATCAAAACATACCTTTAATAATCCTAGAATACTAATTTTCAAAGAAATACAACCTAATAATACATTAGATCAAACCTAAGGAGAACACCCGAAGAAGATGTAATGTTCTTAAAAGAGCATATTTATTTTATTTATTTCTCTACCTTCTCCAATAATTAGTAAACCATGAAGATAAATTATTATCCATGTCTTAAATATTCTATTATCATTTATAATAACTTCATAACCTGAAACCATATCTAATCCCTTAAATGGGATATGAGATCACCATTCGTGTGTATGGCGGACTACCACCCCGCGAACAGATGTCATCCATTCTTCCATTACAACCTTTCACAATTGGGTTTACTGATTAATCTAATATATATATATATATATATATATATATATATATTATTTATACCATATTTATACCTATAGAGTAATTTTATCATAAATATATTTTTATATTCCATTTCATATGAGATATATGAAAGTCACTCATGTGTACAATGGACTACCACCTCATGAAGTGATGTGATTCATCCATAGATAATTCCTCACATTGAATTTGATAAAGATATATTTTAATGATTATATGTGATATAAATTAAATAATTAGTATATTCATGACATATTTATCATTTTTGGAAAATATAATACCATTTTTTGTCTCATTTTTACTCACTTAATGATGAAAACATCGTTCATGTATGTGTAGACTATGGCCTTCATGATGTGATGTGACTCTCTTATCAAAAACAAATACCTAGGATAATTTATCTAAGTATATAACATGATATATATTCAATTATAATCTTTTTTTAAATATTATATATTACTTACCATCTTTTTATAATGATCGTGTAAATATGGAAATTTTACTCATATGTATGTATGACCTACCATATGCATGGTCCTAACATATTTCATTTTTCATAACTATTATTCATTATTGGTTTTAAAAAAATTATTGATGTAAAAATAAGATCATTAATTCATGAAAATTTTTCATTCTATTATGAAACTATATATTATGTTCAATAATCAGATCATTAATGAGAAAACATGCATGATAAAACAAGTCAACACCTGAAATTATGACATTAATAGAATATTATAAATTAATGGGTGATAAGATGTCATAAAATGTTCATATGAGATATTATAAATTTTAAAATTTTTTGGTATTATTTAAATAAATTTTTAAATATGATATATAGGATGTTAATGCATGTTCAACCAAATGGAAGAATGATTTAAAGAATTTCTCAACTCAATTTCCACTCATTGAGTTAAACTAATAATCTGTTGATTATATAATTTATCGATTTATTTGTGTAATTCATTTTTATTATATTATTTTTTATTAAAAATTTTTACAAGTATTTATAGTTTATACACATAATCTGTCCATTGAGTAATTCTGACTTCAACATTATCATCATTTTAATAGTCTATTTTATAGTCTCATTCAAATCGAGATTTTTTATTCATGAATATAAATTGAAGTAAATTACAATATAATTTCACTAAAAATCCATTTAATATTATTATTAGATATTTATTCATTATATTTTCAAGTAATATTACCATTTTTTCAGTCTTTGGTAGTTAACAATTGATGAAAATGTTCTCAAATAAATATGAATTCATTTTTCTCTTCACTCATAAATTTATATTCTTCCAAAACATTATATATAAAAATTATTTAATTATTTTAGACATTTCAAAATTATTTATACAAGTAATTATCACCCATTTTTACACTTTATTTCTTTGCAAATGAATCTTTTGTCATTTAAAAAAACAATGTTTGGAGTTTATCAAAAATGGGAAAGGAATCTTATTATCATTTTAGGAACAAGGAACATTAATAATGATTTTATATTTAAAAAAATGTTAATTTTTTACTTTTAAATCATGTAATGAATTATTCTATATTATGACATCATTTCTATAAATATTTCACTACATGTTTACCAGAATCATTTTAAATAAAATGATTTTAAATTTTTTTCAAATAAAATTATTTTCAAAAATTTTTTCAATTTAAAAAGGATATTTTCATCAAGAATATTTATAATAATAATTTTATAGAATATATATTGAAAAAAACAACACTTTATTATTAATTCAATGGGTATATATTGATACCATCCATTTTCCTACTATGGGTGGATTTTGATTATATTTACCAAGGATAGTATTGACATTCACATCCTTATTTCATATTTATAGTAATTTACTTATAATTTAAATATTCACTTTCCTATGATCATTAGACATTATATTTCCCTTAAATTTATATATTATTTATCATGGATATTCTTATTATTTAAACGATATAGTATTACTTTATATTTTGTTTTATTTTAAAATTTATTTGATTGACTGTGGAAATAATGATAAATCTGTATTATTTACTCAATATGAATATTTGAAGTTAACGAATAATTATTTATGAATTAAATATATTATTCAATATATGAGGAATTCATTTGACCTGCAAGCCATGGGTGGGTCCTGGTTAAAGATATCTCCTTAATTCATCGGCAGTGTTAGGGTATGTATCATTTCATTATCCTTAATTAAATTGGATTCTACCTATTAGTTTTCACTTTTCTTGAGATTAGATCTTCAAGATAATGGTATTATCTACTTGGGAATCATGAAATACAATAATTAAGAATTTATTTTACTAAGAGTCTAATTATTATTATCCAATATATTTTAACTATGTTAATATCTTTGGATGAGTAAAATTTTTATATTACTGAATCAATGGAATGTTTATTCAGTTATTTACTATTCTATATTTATTATTACTTATCCAATTAATTAAATTTCATGTGTGATTAGTTATTTACTTTTCCATATTGATAATTACGTATCCGTTTATTTAAATGGAATGTTTTCTTAGTTATTCAACTTACCATGTCGATTATTATTATTGATTCATGATAGTTGCCATTGTATATAACCCTTACTATGCATTTGAACTAACCATTATTTTTTCCCATTCATTAGTATTCCATGAAGTTTACTATGATTGATATGTAGGGATATTCTAGATGTAATAAGGCAATTATTAAGAAATAAATTATTTTTTTCAAATTTATCATGGGAATCATTTATGTATCTAGTTTACCAAGAATATTAAACTATTTGGTTATTTGGGATGTAATGGTTATATCATATTCCAATGTAATAAAGTAGGCTTCAAATCTGAGCTAGTGGGGTTGGGGTCACTAGGTGATATTTTTAGTTATAATTATTTATTTTGAAAATAAATTGTTAATTTTTTATCATTGTAATATTGTTTATTTTTTATGTTATGATTACCTTAAATGTGTACGCAACATGAAATCCATAATTATTAACATAATTGAAAAATATAATAAATTATATAAAAATATTAAAATGAATATAATTTTAATGATTTTTTAGATAATCATAACATGATAGGGGTATTTAAATTGACTATATTTTAAATTTTATATTATATTAATATTAATAATGTCATTTTAAATTAATATTTCTAAATATGATTGTATTTAAATTTTATAATAAATAATATTTTATTAAATTATTTAAAATTGATAAAAAAAATTTATTCATCAAATTGTGGGATATATAGGTTATAATATCAACCATGATCCATTTATTAGTATTTTATTATAGTAACTATTTTTAACATCAATGTTTAAAAAACCTTATTTTCACTAAATGTATGAAAAGTTTTAATATAGTGTTAATACCATAAGATAAGGGTGAAAACAAAGAAAAAGGAAGTCCAATTTTCACTATATCAAATTATTTTGACCAATATTCCTCCAATATTTTAATATTACTAATTTTGAACAATTTTTATTTGAAAATTATTTTATATTAATATAGTTTTTCAAGAAAATCCAAAAGTTCCCCACCCCTCTTTTATAAATAGAGACCACCTCACCTCTTTTTAACACACATAAACAACCACTTGGTTTGGAAATTACATTCCAAAATTCCTAACTTACATCCCTAATCACATTTATATTACTTATTAGTATAATAAAACTATCCTGGGATGGTTTTCATGAAATCTATTTGTGCATTTCCTATAAAGAGGTATTGTTCTTAATCGAGTGTTTTTGTTTTATTTCTTCTTAAAAATCCATAAAATAATACATTAACATGGGGATTAATAAAATAATCATAGATTATATACTAATATGTTATTATTTCATTTTTATAACTTATATCGTTCTCCAAACTCCTTCTTATGTAAAAGGAATTGATTGTTTGTGTGTATGGAAGACTATAGCCAATGAACCTATGTGATTTTATCCTTCTTCATATCTCTTGGATGTTTATAATTATGAATTTAATGTACATATTTGATATTCATGGAATATTTATAATTTAGTAAAGATAATATATGTCATATTTTCTAACCATTCCATTCAATAAAAACTGATTAATTCTTTTGTGCGTACGTAAGCACAGCCACCTCCACGAAGCAATGTGATTTAGTTTTCATCCCCACATCACATAGATGATATATTTAACTATATTTAATGAAATTATATAGTATATATGATATTATGATAGTTATATTATGTTAAAATATTACTTACCTTAATTAAATAATTATTTTTAGCAATTGGGAATGTTACACATGTGTACATATGACCTATCGTCTCCATGATTACAACATAGTTCATTAGTCCTAACCATATACACTAATTTGTTTTAAAATAAAACATTATATATAAATATGTTTATTGTTTCCTGATTAATAATATTTATATTTTCTAATACTCACATCTGTAAACATAGTCAACCAATTGAATTCATTTTGGACTTATGATGCGAATATCACCAAAACACCTAATGTGGACTCAATTGATTAAATGTTCAAATATAAAATTTAATGTGGTAAAATAAAAGTAATAATAAACTTGAAAATATTTATTATGGAAGTAAATAATTAACATAGTTTTATTAATCTTGAATAAAAATAATGATGTGAAGATTCTAATTCGAGGTAAGGTACACATTAACTTGAAACCCTGTTTTACATATTTTCAGGATTTTTTTATATGTTACTTCTATTTTTTTAAATATTTTTTTTGGAAACTCTGATTACTAAGTGTATATTCATGGTAATCGATTCTAGGACTTGATTAATGAAATTTAATATATTATTGAAGGATATAAGTTAGTTATTTAGTTTATTATAGATTCTATAATACAATAAAACATATAATTGTAATTATGTATACTAATTATTATAGTTTATAGGTGAATTACAAGGTATTTTATTGTAAATTTATTCTTTTAGAATATAATAAAACATTCAATCCTATTGGAAAACCTCTCTTAGAATTCTGAGTATAAGTAGATGTAAATTTTCACTCATGACATGATGTTAAATTCAACAGAAAGTTTTTCCATTTCATTAGAATGGATGGACATTACTTAATAAAATTATAGAGATTGATTAAAAATAATTACAAATTTGAAATATAGGAGAACACTAGTGTCTTCATGGTCAACGAGGATAATATCATTTGAAATTAGTGTCTTGTTCATGTACAAAAAAATCATAATGAATTTTTTGAATTTTAATGCATCCATTTAAATTCTAATATTATATAAAGGTTAGGATAATACATATGATTATTCTATAAAATTAAATATTATGGGAAACACTTATAAAAAATGATAAGTGTAACATCCTATTAGATTGATCGGGTATGTTTTTCCATCTCTCTAGGTTTCTCTATTGGTTCAATGTCTTTAGAGTTGGAGTTTTGGATTTTCTGGAAATAGATATGTTACACACCATGTAACCATGATACATGTTGTGTAATGGGGTTTGGGTACAAGTCATGAAAGGGGAGATTGTAAGAACCCATGTTTTTTCAGATTACAATTTTGAGCATAAATTTAAATTTTTACTATCAGATACTTATAAAGGGTAAAATATTATTATCCCCTTCCAGGTGATCTTCCTTAATATTTATAAAAACTAATTCGGTACTATAATTAGTATTTTACCCTAGGACATGAGTTTTATAGAAATCCAATCGGCTCAAAATTTAGTGGAATAATTACTAATTAATATTATTAATTATATATTAATTTATTTTGGTATACTAGTTCATCCATAACATTTGAACAGAGGATTATATTGAGATTCCATCTCCAAAATTGAGTCCGAAATAGGGAGTTTAGGATAAATGAGACCTAAACATGAGTTGGTTGTTGGGGGATTCTGGAGCTCCCTTTTCTTATTTTTTTTCTTTTCCTTTTCTTCCTTTTCCTTTTCTTCTATTTTTTCTTCCTTCTTATTCTCACATATTCCCCTCAGTGGGATTTGGTTCCATGTGACCTATTGAGGAGAGGGGGTGGGATTAATATAATGAGAGATTAATGGAGGGATAAGTTATTGCAAAGCCCTCAACATGCTGGATCGATGTGCGGTGTCTCTAGACGGTGAAGTCGACCCAAGTTTCAATGGATTATGCCCGAAGGTCGACCCCTTTTTAGATTTGCTACATAACCACTAAAAATTATTTATTTCATGTTTTTATGTCCCTATTATTCTTTTATGTGGTCCCTAGTGTCCCGAAATATATATTTTGGTGTTTAAACATGGGTTTCGGGCAATCCCGAGAGGTTTCCATTTGGGAAAACCCGACAACATGACATGTGGTTAAGGGGGTTACACCGTGTGTTCTTCTTATTTAAATTAAATGAATTTTAAATGGTAATATGATATGTATGGGTTATGGATGCCATGTACTAGTACTCAACCATGTAGCCATGTACATGGGCTTGTCCACCCATGTTGGGTACACGACCGTGTGTCATACGCAGCCAGACCCCATGTGGATAAAATGACTTGTAAAGATACATGGATTGGCTAATTAGGAGGCCAAGACTGTTGAGTCACGCTGGCATGTACCCCATGTTGGGTACACACCGTGTACCTAGGATGTTACACACCCAGGCTGGTTAGATTACAAACCCATGTGGCATGATGGGAGTACATGTCGTGTACCAAGGATAAACTCGGTCTACTACCCCTTTCCAACCCTTTGGTTGTTTTATGTTTTCTTACCCCAATGTTAGGGATGGGCCTAATAGTAGTCCATTTTGAGTAGTTTTCCCTATGGACTGTGTCGGTGAAACCTTTGGAGCGATATAAGGACTTCAAATGGGTGTTTTTGGGATTTTATCAAAATGGATAGGTTTTTAATTTTGTTGGTGAATAAGGATTATTTTGAGAGAGAGTGACCAGAGAATAAATGATCGGTTGGGTATTTGGACTAACCTTATTGAGACCTTTGATCTGATATGAGCTTTGATATATCTTTTGGTACATTTTTCATTAAGTATTTTCACCTTGTGAGACACGTCCTTATGGTCTATGAGGATATGAGACCTATTTCTTCTATCGATCCCTTGAGGGATTCCTTTTCATACATACTGATATTGGGAGCCCCTTGTAGAATACCTTACTAGTTCATTATTTAGAGGATCCCAATTTTAGGATGAAAATGTTTCTCATCGTTTGAGGATCCCTTGTAGGAATCCTCCTTTACCCTTATATCTAAGGATTCCTATTATATGATGCCTTCGATTTTGAGTTGTCCCTTGAGGATCCGAAGTAGGATCCTTCTCAGTGCTTGGTTTGAGGGTCCCAATGAGTACCTATTCCATGGATTTCCTTGAGTTATTACATTGGGTTTGGGTAGAGAGGTTGTCAGGGTTTCACCTAGAACCCCTTCCAAAATGGTAATCCCATGGGGCAGTGGTTGTAGTTTTGGGTTGGGCATTCAGGCCACCCTCAATCATTGTTATGTTTCACTTATTTATTGTTGATCAAGTGATGTTCACCAAAGGTTATTCATAATTGGTGACTGTTCATCTTGACACGAGGTGACTTCTTTTCTATTGGGATGCCCAAATGTTCTACTAGGATACGTTTTTCTTACTGGGATTCCCAGATGTGTTTCCTCGTATCCAGCATCCGAGCCTTGTCCTTTCTAATATTTACTAGAATACCCAAAGGTATTACATGAGACTTGGATTTTGAACCTAAATGTATATATATTGTGATATATATTTTGTTGGGATGTCTATAGGTGCTTCCTGGTATCCAACTACTAATCCTTACTTATTGCTTTTGGTTTTTGACCGTTGCATTCCTAAAGAAATGATTATTTAAATCATAAATGACAAAAAGGGTAAATAGTAATGGGAAAACCATTACCTCTATTAAAAGACCATGGATGGGTTAAAGTGAATATAACACCTTATACTATAGGTGAACTATGGATTCAGATTAGAATTCCATGGATGGACTCAAATAGAGTATTATATTAAATGTTGTGAGTGAGACACAAATGTAGTGTTCAAGATAATGGAGGGATTACTTAAATGTCGTGAGTGATCCACAAATGTTGAGGACAATCTCATGGAGGCTTTACATAAAAGATATGATCAGGCCATGGATGTAGTTTTCAAGCTCATGGAGGCTTTACTTAACTATCGAGCGAATCGTTGATCCGTTGAGGGATGCCTTGTATGTGTTCTATTTTCATATTTAAAACCTTGAGGAAACTTGGATTCTTATTATAGAAATTCCTTGGATGAGCTCAATGGGTTTTTTCCTTATTAATATATTGATACTTTGATTTATGATGTAGGAATACATTGGATTGACTCATAGGATGGATTATATTTTATAAGGATTATTACACTTTCCTAGAACTTTTATAGAAATGATTACGTTCTTCGAGATTAGTTTTGAGGAAGGTTTGGATGGTCAAACATTGTGTTCCGATTCTCGGTTGGATTCATGGGATGATGCTCAGTGTTTGTCGATTGATGACCTTTTATTGGTTTGACCATATGAAAAAGGTATCCTTTTTCACATGATTCAATATCCATATATTTTATCTTAGTCAGTGATTAGAGATGAGTACGTGTAAACCCATGTGTTGGATGAGTATCCCCCCTGTGGTGACATAGATTGCTCAGTGATATAATTCTGATGATGGCCGAAGCATTTCCATGTTGATGGGATTATATGACCAAATTTTGACATAATGATACATGGATTGTCTGGCATGACATCATGTTCAATGCCCTTTTATAGGATATTTAGTGGAGAGGGATTATGGACCCTTGGTTAGACTGTTGATGTGGTTTCATGTTATCGATTCACTTACCAATGAATATTCATATCTTTGTATATATGTATAGGAATGGGAATATAAATGTATACATATATAGTTATGGAGATCCATGGTTGTACTTTCCCAGTTGACATGGATTACAGATAATGGGATCGACTATTGGCTCAGGTTTCTTTTGAAAACACTTATCGCAACAAAACTATAGGTTTCTTATCAGGTTGGCCTACTGAGATTATTTCCCAGCACTGCACAAGAACCTCAAAGGATTTGTAGATCATATTCCTGATTTTCAGTTTGTTTATAGGTTTTATGGTGGATTGGGATGAGGCACAATGTTATAGGATCGAGAAAAGTTGCTTGAGTGGTTATACTGAACGGGATGGTGTCGTACGATGATGTCTAGAGATCGAGTACATGGTTTGTCTTAGAGCATGTAGTAAAGCCTTGTGCATTTAATTTACTTTTCTTTTGTACATTTTTTGTATGGATGGCCCAGTGGGTGACCAATGTTTTATTGTATCACATAGCTTTTTAGGCTATTAAATCATTTCATTTATTTTTACAGTATGTCCTATTTCAATTTTTTATTTGCTTCTACACTTTGTTTACTTTCCGCTGTGTATGATAATTAGTTATTTCCACTATTTTCTTACTCTGATGTGAGTTAATCATCTCACCAATAACACACTGCAGTCCATCATTTCTTATCAGCAACCTCGAGTATACATGGAGGTGCATTTGAGGCCTTGTAACCCCCCGGCTCAGAATACAAGTTTAGTGGAATCTCTTTCCAAATGTTAATAGGTGGTATCAAAGGCGTTTTCATTTCCTGGTCATTACTATTTGGGATAAGGTAGACCAGAGTATTATAAATGTGTTGAAAATTGTGATGGATATCAGACTGGTGTGTCGAGAACACTTGTTTTGGTAATAATTAATAGTTGTTAAGTGTATGGAATTATTTTTCTAATTATCTAAGTTACAATTGTATAGGATTTTCACCTTTAGTGAATCATATTTGTTTTTTGGATTTTATGATTTATTATGGATATATGGATCTTGGCCATTGGAAAGAGGCCAAATATGAATTTTGACTCTTGGATGACAATAGAAAGAGGCATCTCACACATCATTTTTGGCACATATGATTCATAGTATATATGCATACGAGTGTGAAATTATAATGACAATCGAGGCCTTTGGGTCTAAAAACACATATATTTTACTATGAATGATGGACATATGGATTTACATATTGTTTTATTTTGGGAGCATGATGACTCATTCCTCACGCATAGGAGGTATAGTGACCCTAGTTGGTCAATATGACATTTAATTCCCTTTTTATGTGACTCTTTTGTGGTGTTGTTTCTTAGGTATATAGATATTTAGTCAGATTTATGAGTATGATACTGATGGATAACAAAACTTTTCCAATCAAGTGGACCTCTATGGGGTATTTCCATAGACGGATTCCGGATGAGTGTTAGTTCATTTTCGGTTATGTGTTGGTTCGGTGACCTCCAAGGAGCAGTTGGTTTTGTGGATTATCAAAGAGGATCAAACCCATATAGTCCATGTTTTATGTTTTGAACCTTCTAGTTCAGTGTGATCCTAACCTTATTTTGAGAGGTTTTTCTATATTGGGCTAGGTGGTAAGACTGTGTGACCATGTTTTGAGGCTTGTTCTGTAGGTCTAGGTTGGATACATTAAGTCCCTTGGTTTTGACTCAAAACCATGTAGGTTAATGACAATTTTATTAGGGTATCCTGCATGAGGTTGGTCCATGTTTTCACATTCTCTTTTTGGTAGTGAGCGTTGTTTTAATGCTCATTTTTTGATTGATGCATGATAGGTTTTCGATTTTTCATTATAGGCTAGTTGATGCCTTGAGATTTAATGAAGCAGCTGGCTTGCATACTTGTTGAGACTGGTGTGGCAGACTTGATTGTTCGTGTTCATGGCTTGGTTGACCTGTGTCTCCAATATTTCCAATGTAGTTAGTGTGTTGGTAGATTCCTATGATAGGAACAATTTCATGTGTATGGGTTAAGTGATAAAGATATATGATGTATAGATGTGGTGTCATTTGAATATAAATCGGAAAGTGGGTGAGTGAGAGGTGAGGATCGGTGTTTTTCTAAAAAAATTATGGACCCGGATCCCGGAATTTGTGCCAGAATGTTCCTCCATTGTAGATGTGGAATTATGAAATGTTGGGGAATCTTGAAATGGTTGACCCATGGATGAATATTGGTTAGGTTTTGATAGTGTGTGAGCACAGATCATAGAGAGCTATACATGCCTTTAGTATACTCTTAGTGTATTCCTACTAGAGATGATTATGATCTATCTTAATTTATCTTGAGTATGTTGAGGGTGCATCATCCCTACACTGAGCTCCTTTTTCTTTGTATATGTTCTTCCTTATTGAGGAAGGTATCCTGATGAGGTTTCACTAGAGGAGTGGTGTAAGGTAAGACATATGGTGGGTAGTTCACCATTGGCCGTTTGGTGGGATGTTGGGCCTGGAGGTTTTTTTGAGATGATTATAATGTTATTCCTATGGTGGGGAGTACAGATCGATCATAGTTAAATGTCTAATATGTAGAAGGTTATTGTTGATGCTATAATACAGGTCATTGGAAAGTGAAAATAGCACGGTTGTGCTGGTGCTCGGGTTGGGGCCATGGCTACTTGTCTTTTCACTAGGCATTTCGATGATGAGAAGGTTTATAGTAGGGAGTTGGAAATAACCATTGTTTTTATAGACTTCATTTTAGAGGAGAAATTTAAATTTTTTCTTTGGAATGCTAATAAGGGGTAAAATGGTCTTTTACCATAACAGGTGATATTTTATAATTTTCTAGACCACTTTATTTTTCCCCAAATAGGGTGTTTACCGTTGTAAAATAGATTAGTAGAAAACCGATCAGTTCAAATTTTAGTGGAAAATTTAATATTTAATATTATTAATTAAATATTAATTTATTTCCACAGGTTTTTTCGACATAAATTTTGAATGGACCTTTGGATTGAGATTCTGGCTCATCTATTATGTTTTGAACGGGGTGTTTAGCAAAGGTGAGTCATAATCTCGAGTTGGGCATTGGGGCCGACCCGCGCCCCCTTTTTCTCTTTTTCCATTTTTTACTTTCATATCATTTTATTTTATTTTTTCTTCCTTATTCTTCTCACATAAAACCCTCAATGACTTTGGAGCTGCTCTACCTAGAAAGGATAGGGATATGGAGGTAGAGAGGGGGAGATGAAGAGAGGTAGGATCTGTTTTGAAGCCCTCGACATGCTGGATCGGCATATGGTGTTCGTGGACAGTGAAATCGACCAAATCCTCAGCACTTTCTGCCTAAAGGAAATAAATTTTTTAAATCTTTTCCCAAACACCTTTAACGTTATTATATCAAGTTTTTATATCCCTATTATGCTTTTATGCACTCCTTAGTGGTCTGATCTTCTGATTGGGGGGTTTAATTGGGGATTTTGGCGATCCAGAGCATTTTCCATTCGCTAAAACCTGAAAACATTACATGTTGTTCAAGGGGATAGACCATGTGTTATTCTAATTTCGAGGAGTTGATGTTTTAATGGGTACACAAAATGTATAGGGTATACACTCCAAGTAACGGTACTTGACCATGTAGCCGAGTACCCAAGAATGCCCACTCGTGTAGGGGCACCCGGCCATGGGGAGTATACGGCCAGACCCTGTGTGGGTGACACACCATGTAGAGGTATATAACATGGAAAAGGTTATGTATAAGCTAATTGAGGGAAACAAGCATGAACCTCATGTTGGGTATACACCACATACCTTTTATACACACTGTGTACTAGGGACATTTCACACCAATGCCGGTGAGATTACATGCCCATCTGGCACGATGGGAGTACACGTCAGGTACTGATGTTTCAAGCTACGTAATTCCCCTTTCCAACCAGGGGGGTAATGTTTTCTTTCCCCGATGTCAGAATTGGACCTAAGAGTAGTCTATTCTTTTTTGTTTTCAATGTGTACGGTGATGTTGAAACCCATGGGCCATTCTTAAGATTTTTAATGTAATGTTTGGGGATTTTATCTAAATAGATATTTTTTTATCTAGTTTTTGTATCAAGTGTCTTTTGATAGTGAGACTAGAGTGTTTTTGATTAGTTGGGTGTTCCAACCAATGTAGTTGAGACCTCTGATCTGAGATAAGATATGTGATATATTCTATGAGGGTTTTCATCGAGGATATTCTACTTTTGAGACGTTCTCTTCTGGCATATGAGGCCATGAGATGTGTGGCTTATATAGATCCCCTAAGGGATGGATTCTCATACATGCTGATCTTGGGAGTCCATTTTAGAATACAACAATTATGTATTATTTAAAATTTCCATATTGTAGGATACCTCAATTTCTCATCATTCAAGGATCCATTGTAGTAATCCTTCATTACCCTTGCAGTTAGGGATCCCTGTTGTTGGATTATTTCACTTGTGAGTTTTCCTTTGAGGATCTTGAGTAGAATTCCTCTATGTTACTAGTTTGAGGGACCCAGTGGGTTTTTTTGGCTTGATCTGCCTTGAGAAGTTATATTGGGTGTGGGAATAGATGATGTTCAGGTGTCACCAAGAACATGTTTCAAACTGGTATTCCTATGGGGCTATGGTTTTTGTGTTGGTTGGGCATTCGGGCCACCCTCACACTTTGATGTGTTTCACTGGTTTAGTGTTGATGAATTGTTGTTTAGACGAGGTTCTTCCTAGTTGGTGGTTGTTGATCATGATGTTATGAGTCTTCCTTTCTATTGGGATTCCTATATATTCTTCCTGGGATTCGTTTTTCTTACATGGATCCCCAAATGTTCTTTCCTGGGATCCAGATTTTGAGCCATGTTATTTTTGATATTTACTGTCATACCCATAGGTATTACTTGAGACATGGATATTGACCATGAATATATATATATATATTGTGATATAAATTTTTTGGGATGTCCATTGTTGCTTCCTTGTATGCAGATATTGTGCTTTACTTGATGCTTTTGGTTTTTGACCCTTGTGTGCCTAATGAAATGTTTATTTAAATCATAAATTATTAAAGGGGTAAATACCAATGGTTGGACCATGGACTCGGTTAAAAGGCCATGAACGATATTAGGTTACTATTTCACCTTATACTTTGAGTGAACCATGGATTCATATTAAAATTCCATGGATGGACTGAAAGAGGTTATTATATTAAAATCTGTGAACAGACCACCAATGTAGTTATCAGGCTCATGGAAGCTTTATTTAAAAGCTGTGAGTGAGCCAAATATAAAATGGTCGGGCTCATGAAGGTTTTATTTAAAATCCGTGAAAGTTCCCCAGATGTAGTGGTCGGGCTCATGGAGGATTTACTTAAATGAGGTTCAAAACAAGGATCTATTAAGGGATGCATTGGATGGGATCTATTGTCATTGTTTAAACATTGGGTGAACCTTGGATTCCAATTGTAAGAATGTAGTGGATGGGATCAGTTTGTTTTTTTCTTATTCCATGCGTGATACTTGGATTCCCATTGTAAGAAGGAATTGGACAGACTCAAAGGTAGGATGATATTTGATGAAGATTATTACACTCCCCTCGGCCCTTGATTTGAATGATTATGCTCTTCTAGATCAGTTACGAGACAGGTTGGGAGGGTCAGAAATTGCATTCCAAGTATGAGTTGGATTCACGGGCTGATGCTCCATGTTTTTTCCACTAGTGGACATTTACATATTCGACCATGTGTATATGGTATCTTTCTTCACAAGATTGACCATCGATATACGATTTCTTAGTTAGTTATTAGAGGTGTGTACATGTGAACCTAGGTATAGGATGAGTATCCCACTGTGGTGACGTAGCATTCTCAGAGATATAATTCTATTGTTGGCTAAGGGAGGTACATGTAGATGGGATTAAAAAACTAGAGATAAACATAATGATACACGGCAGGAGTGGCATGAAATCCAACTCAATTCCCTTGCACAATATGTCTAGATGAGTGGGATTATGGACCTCAGGTTCGACTTCTAAAGTGGTTTCATGTTATTGATTAACATAAAAATGAATATTCATATCTATTTAAACATGTATAGGTAAGGTAAAATAGATTTATATTTATATAGTTATATAAATTCATGGTGGAACATTCCCAGTTGATTGGGATTATAGAACCTAGGTTTTACTGTGGTCTGGCATTATTGTTTCATACACTTATAGCAGCACAGTTATAGGTTTCTTGTCGGGGTGACATAATGAGATTATTTCTCACCCCTGTACATTTACCTAGATGTATTTATATAAAAAAAGTCTACCTTTCCTGTTGATCATGAGTTTCATGGTGGATAGGGCTGAGGTTTAGTGTTACATGATCGAGTGGAGCTACTCGAGTGGTTCTTCTGATCGGGCTTGTGCAGTTCGATTGTTCTTAAAGATTGGGTATGTGGTTTGGCTTGGAGTTAGTTGTAGATCCCTATACCATTACCTTTAGTTTATACTGTATTAGAATCTTTATGGTCTGTCTTGTTGGGGAACCGTGTAGTATTTTATGACATAGTTATTTTGGATTTTATGACATTTCATTTATTATGATATCATATTCTATTTTAGTTATTTATTTACATCATGCACTCTAATTACATTCTATTTCATATGATACTTAACTATTTATAATATTTTCTTACTCTGATATGATTTCATATTCTCTCCAACATCACAACCTAGGCCCTCAATAGTAGTCAACAGCCTCTGGAATATAGGGAGGCGTGCTTGAGGCCTTGTTACCCATCGACCTAGAGAACCAGTTTAGTGGCATCTTGGATGGAATGTTACAAAGATCATTCTATGAAGGGTTACATGTCATGATCGAGGCTTACATGGCATGACTTGAAAAAAGGTCAGTTTTCAAGCCAATACGATGGTGTTTTTGACATACATATCCAGAATAGACTTAATGACATGACTAGGGGTTACACATTGTGCCTCAGCCCACACTCAGTGTTAAATCATGCATTTGGTTATTTTGGTTCAATCAATTCTCTATATTTTTGTTGCTCTCAAAAAAAGTCTATTCCTATGTGATTTTCAGAGTCTTTTTTCTTCTTAGATCAATTTTTGAGCATCTAATATCTATTTTAGTTGTGTTGCGTCTCTCCGGGTACATGATCATTAAACATCTTCATTACAAGTGATATATGTAGCTCTCTAGATTTCTATTATCGAATCTATTTATTTAAGTTGGATATTCCTTGTTGTCCTCATCAAGATTCTTTTTGTGATCTCGTTCTGATGACTATTTAATTAGTTGTTTGCGGTGTTTCATGCGATTATAGTTCAGGTATGTGGGTTTCCCCTCTTTCACCAACCTCTTGGGTTTATATTTGGATAAATCCTTAGAGGATTTGATTTTATTCTAGGTAATTCATTGATAGGATGGGTTTCATTTATTTTGAATTCTGTTGCATGCGTGTGCGACCCAATATTTGAGGTAGGGGGTTCCATCTCTTGCCTATTATAATAAACCATCATATTTTTCATTATAAAATGAATCAAAAATAAATATTGGGATAACTGTTTTCGGTGTGATGAAAAAGGTATTTCAATAAAAAATGGGTTTTCCATGGTTATTGGTAAATGAAACAGATTGTAAAATTGTTTTTAATGGTTTTCCAAATCATTAAAGGGATTGTGAAAAAGAGAACATGGGTTACCTTAGGTAATTAGGTGGATGTTTAGGTTGGGAACATCATCCATTGTTTTGGGATTATATAGGAGGATTGTCTTGGGGATTTCCACAATTTCTGAGGCCCATTTTTCACGGGGACCGATATTGAAAATGAGATTTGAAATTGATATACCTACTTTTTCTAGAACTATGTAAAAAGGGGGATGTTCACCATGTTTTTGAGAAAAATTATTTACTGATTATCATGCCATGTTTTTATTTAAAATGAGAATACATGATTTATTATAAAATGAATTTTAGCGGGAGACCTGTGTGGGATCCTAATAAGCATGTTAGCTCACAACCTACGCACATCATCAACAGTGCATAGACCATTATTATTTCTCCAATTCAAGGAAAGGAAAGGCGATGCAGTGAGGTGGATGGGATCATATCAAATGGTCAGGTAGATGGTGGTTAGATGGTGGGAGTTCATCCAAACTATCATTTGAAGTGTTGGTGTGGTTTTTTAGTCCATTTCTATTGGGCTTGTCTTAGATTTTTTGGCTAATTTGGTAGTTATCTATTTCTGTTATTTCCATATAAATATGGCATATATATTCAGAAGTCTTATGATGTTTTAATCTTGATTTATATATATGTACACCATGTGGTTATTTAGGTTGGGAAAATTTATTCCCTCTGCTGTGTTGTTTTATGCCAAGGTGCCTTTCACTATCCCATGGGGAACAAGAACACCCTTCATGTATGTAACATAATGGGTGGGGTGCCAATTTGGAGGGAAACCCAGGTTGGTTCATTAGTGATTGGTATCAAAGGGTAGGTCTTTTCTCAAGAGTCCATGTCTTGGGACATCTATTAGACTGGAGATAGGATTTTCGAGACTTGAAAGGTATGTTTCGATATATTCCTGGTCAGCACTTCCTGTAAAGAGACTCACGTTTCCATGGAATGTTGGGATGTGTGCATCTAGTATTGGTTTTTGTTTTGAAAATATCAGTTTATAATTATGGTATTTCTAGTTTTAATTTAGATTTGTTGAATTATATTATCATTCATTTTATTCAGTGTGTAGAAATGTGTCTCCGAGAAGTCTTCCATGAGTTCATTAGGAATGTTCAATTGATTCTCCTCAAGTGAACCCACCCATATATCGGTATCTCACAAAGACTATCCTACATTATTTCTATTCTGTTAATCTAGGTGTGCCAAAAAGTTCAAAATCCTATTATTGTGTTACAACCAAGAGTTGATGTGGAGAGAGATCGACCATGATATTTCGTACGTGAGAATCCACCATCCTTTAAAGGGATGGTTAAACCACCAAAGTGGGGGATTAGTTGGACATGATCAATCAAATGTTTTACTTCTTGGAGACTACTTATAATATTAGGGTGATGTGTGTAGAATTTATACTATAGAGATATAGAATGTAATGGGGGGATTCTATGGTTCATGAAGATAGGCATGTAGAATTGGATTATAAGTGTTTCAAAATGCTATTTATTCAGTAGTTTTGCCCAAATTCACTAATACTGGATAAGTCTTTGGAGTTCATATCATTGTAACTGGGATAGAATTCGTTGTCGGCATAAACCTTTCATTTTGTGGATCTTGTCTGTCATTCTCCGTACATGGTAAATAATGAACAGATCAAGACGCAGAAGTACCTATAGGGTTCTCAATCAGATATCAGATCATAGGTTTTTATACTGAAAGTTTCTACCTATAAAGTCATAGCTGAGAAATCTATGATGCTAGATATTAATATGGAAGGAACGATGGATTTTCTACCTCTTCTCTTCAATCTAGAAGAAACTTTAGTGGAACAAATTGTAACACTCCAACCCCAGTTACCCAGATTCAGTGCATTATTACATAACATCGGAATGATCATAAGAAAGATCAAATCTCGGAAGACCGATTAGTTTAGTAACTTGGGAATCACTAGATATATTCATAATGTTTTAAATTACATCATAAAAATGAAAAATACAACAACATAGTCTCTATAGTCCACACTCATATCCCTTCATATTATCCCTGCAGGTCATTCATAATTTACTTGTTCACATCCTGGGAAAAATAAAACATAGAAACGGGGTGAGCTCAAATTCCCAGTAAGGATAAAAATATAGTGGAAACTTTCATAAATAAGAATAAACATTTAAGGAAGTGTATAACTAAAACAAAATCCTTTTAAACTAGAACTTCAACATAGTATGGAAAAAATAAAATGAAATGATGCCATTTACTTATTTACATGTATATTCTACTAATCGAATAATCACATGAAATATCAATAACAACTTTCATAATGATGGAATACATAATGCCAAACTATCAAAACCACATAGCCAAGGCCTCGTTCCAAGACTACAAATATGATTTTTCCAAGGCCTTGTACCAAGACACTAGTTTGACTCATTAGACCTACCGATGCATCAAGGAGCTATAGCAGGCTCCACCTGTCACATATTAAGTCCAATGCATTCACATATGAAAAGTTTTAAACATAACATAAACATTCATATTAAAACTAGCATATGAAATGTAAATACTTCGTCCATAAACCACGAATGGTTTAGAAATAACACATCCATAGTCAAACATATCACAAAACCTTCAATACAATATAGAAGTTTTGTATCATAATAAATCAACATCAAATTAGCTTAAAATCAATCAAAGGATGTTGACATAGATGAAATCAAAACTCTTTTTAGTGAAATATCTCTTTCTATTTTGAAATCATTTAATAGTCATATATCTGTAAAATAAAACATTTTCTTTGAAAATATTCTTATAAGCTTGTAAGGGATGCTTCAATGATTTTATAACTAGGGAAAATAGCTGCACCTGCCGTATAAGTTAAAAAAAACATTCTTACCTTAATTCTGTGGAAAAGTTTAAAAAGGACCTTGTTTCGAAAACGACAGAAATATTCCTTTATAAACTTATTATAAAAATTCAAAAAGGGTATAAATGAATTTATGCAATATTCTTTAAATTAGTAATAATTATTTTAAATACATTCTTAAGAAACAAGGATGTGGATGATAAAGAGGTCCCAGTAGATAATCACTTATAAACAACCTCGGATAATGAAGAGATTGTGAAATAACCCTTACCTTGTACTTTTCCTTGGATGTGGTAGGTTAACCTCTGGTATAATGGTGAAATAATTGTTATTAAATTATACAAGAACTGTATATATTAATATGATATCATATATGATCTTTTAACATTGCTTTGTTAATAATATATAAGAATTATCATTGTTTTGGGTGTTAACTTACTCATTTTCTTTTATATGTTTTGTTATATAATCCTTGTTTGTTATGAATAGGTTGTATATTATTCATATCCATAATTATATTAAGTCCTTAAACATTATGATTAATCTTCAAATGAGAATTAGACTTGAATGGATACGATGGAGAATGAATCTCATCACATTCGTGGAGATGGTTGTCTGTACGTACATACGAGCGACAATATCATACTTTTGATATTAAAATAATATTTAATTGGATGTTATATCATATATACAGAATAATTATCATGTTATATTTATTATTTACATGAATTTAACATCATTATTATATCCATCCATATAATAATGTTTTGAATAACAATTACACCACGACGTGGAGACGGTAAGCTGTACGTACGCATGTATGGTGACATGTCATTCAAAGGATAGATAGAATACTGAAATATGGTTGTACCATGTTTATAATAATATTATAGTATATAGGAGATACTGGATTCATTATTTTAGAATGGGAATAACAAATAAAGAATAATTTGTAGAAGAAATGAATTTGAAAAAGGGTGGTGAAAACATTACCTCTTCTTCAGGTTCTTTCTTTTGATTTGATCAAAAGGGCTCCTTAGGTTGGCTTTCTGATCAAAATAAGGCCTCTAGGATGTAGTGAGGGAATTTTAGAGATTATTTGGGCAGGGGTTGGCCGAATCAAAGGGCTTTGAAGGTGTGAATTAATGAGAGGAGGGAGTTCCCTTTTATAAGAGGGGTGAGGGGCACCTTTGGAAAAGCTAGAAATATTATTTTACAATAAGTTCATATTCGGTTTCTAATGGCTCCAAAATAGATTATTTAAAGGTTAAGGTGGGGATGGGTCAATAAGCACTCAACCAATAGAATTTAGACTAGTTTTGTTCATTATATTAATCTTATATTTTAGTATTATCTTTTAGTTAATTAGTTTGTCACATACCATGTTACTTTGTATTTTTATATTATATATTTAATAAACATACTATATCCCTCCAAGAGACCCCCAAGTGGTCCATTTATAATACACCTATCATTATATAATTCTCTTTGATGAACCTTAGATTTTTAGGAATTGAATATCAATTAATAATATAATATTTGTTTTCAAAACACTTTTATGTCAATTTTGACACTATTTGGAAAATTGATTTTTCTGAAAACCATAACATAATTATTAATTATAAAGTTAATTAAATAAATCCTAACATGTGATATTAACCTAGAAAATTAGTTTAATTCATAAAAAGTCTCAAATTATATTAATTTGGGTATTTATAATATCAATTATTTTAATTTTTCACTATTATGGTAATTACTGCATCATCATTGGGTTATAAATAAATTAAATTATTTAATGTCTAAAAATTATAAATAAAATACCATTATTTATGAAATTTTTTTATCTTTATAATGAATATTTACAATCGAATTTATCTTATGTATAACCCTATATTAAAATTGTTTTAGTAAATAAACTTTGAATTTAACTCTTTTAACTCTTCTTTGAATTAAAAGATAATAAATGTCCTAATCTAATCCAATTAGACCTAAATGATAATATTTTATTCATAAGGTTGTTTTTGGTCGATATACACTTGTCCAATAGAATTAAGACATGTGTTAGGGTAATATTAATATCATTTTTACCCTTAATTACCCTATTTACTTTTTACCGTGGTAAATAAGAGTAAAAAGTTACTATTCACAAAAAATTATTTTAAACTCATTGAACCACATTTACTCCTTGATATTAACCGTGTCTCTTGGTTTTTCAAAATTCCACACACAGAAGCGGTAAAATTAGGTTTTATAAAAAACTCAGTTTTTTATCTACCACTTAGTGGTTTCACTATTCATCAAAAAATGATGTTTTTTTGAAAAAAAACAAAAAATTAACCCTAGGCTAATTTTGATATTCCGAATCCAAAAATGATGTCCATTTTGAAAAATAGAATTTATAAATTTCAAATAGTGGGAATTACTATTCATAATGGCTAGTTTGATTGGTCGTGGTGTGTTAGAACTCGATGTTGCGCATAACACACGCTATTGCATTATTCAAAGAGAAGCGTACTGTAGAAGCTTGGGGTGTTACATTCTCCCCTCCTTCAAATAATTTCGTCCTTGAAATTTCTAGAATACTACCGCATGAAAATACTCGGGTGGTTCTTGATCATAAGTTCCTCGGGTTCCCATGTTGCCTCTTCCATCTTATGGTTTCTCCACAAGACTTTTACTAGACAAGTCGTCTAGTTTCTCATTACTTATTCTCTCGTATCAATAATCTTGACAGGATATTCACAATAAGATAGATCAGGTTCCAGCTCTAATTCCTCATAGGTGAGTACATGCATTTTTTAGGCATGTATTTCCTCAATAGTGATAGGTGGAAGACATCATGTACTTTGGAGAGATTTGGCGGCATTGCCAAACGGTAAGATACAACCCCAATTAGTTCTAGAATTTTGAAACGTCTCATGTACCTGGGACTCAATTTACCTTTGTTACCAAAACGTATGACTCCCTTCCATGGAGATACCTTCAGGAAGACATGATCACCGACTTGAAATTCCAAATCCTTCATTCGATTATCGGCATAGCCCTTCTGCCTACTTTGAGCTGCTTTGATGTGATTTTGGATTACCATCACCTTTTTCATCGTTTCATCCATCAGTTCTGGACCTACTAGTTTTCTTTCACCAACGTCATCCCAACAGGATGGTGTGAAATATCTCTTTCCGTATAACGATTCATATGGTGTCATCTTAATACTCGAATAGAATCTATTATAATAGGAAAATTTTACCAGAGGTAAATATTGATCCCACATACCCTGAATGTCAAGTGAGCAGGATCTTAACATGTCTTCTAATGTTTTAATAGTTCGTTCTGATTGTCCATCTGTTTGAGGGTGGTAGGCAGTGCTCAAATGAAGTTCAGTATCCAAGGCTTTCTGAAGACTTTTCCTGAATCTTGATGTAAAATGGGGATCACGATCAGAAACAATCCATAGGGGTACTCCATGAAGTCTCACAACTTCATCAATATATAGTCTTGCTAGACGTTCCAGTGGTAGATCTTCTCTTATAGAAAGAAAATGTGCTAACATGGTAAGACGATCAACAATAACCCATATTGCATCGTTCCTTCTAGGATTCTTTGGTAGCCCCCTGACAAAGTCCATCGTAATATTCTCCCATTTCTACTCCGGTATGGGAAGAGGTTGCTTGACTCCTCCAGGCTGTTTCCTTCCATATTTCACTTGTTGACAAACCATACATCTTGACACAAAATCAGCAATCTCCCTCTTCATGTTGTCCCAGAAAAAATGTTCCTTCAAATATCTATACATTTCGGTGCTCCCATGGAGTATAGAGAAATTAGAACTATTAGCCTCATCCAACAATTCCCTTTTTAGATCAGGTATATCAGGAACACAAAGTCTTCTCCCGAATTTCATAATTCCTTCTTCATACACAAAGTCTCTCAATCTCCCATCATTCACAGCTTTAATCTTCTTATGAAATTCTTCATCATCGGTCAGAGAACTCTTAATCCTTTCTAGTAAAGATGTTTTGGCAACCATTTGAAAAAGAATTGATGTTTCACCTTCCCTGGTTATTCCCATGTCCATATTCACTAGATCCATGAAGATTGGATCCCTTTCAATTCTCATATTGTTCAAAACTCCATGGTTTTTTCTGCTTAAAGCATCTGCCACCTTGTTTTCTTTCCCTGGGTGGTAGTGTATCATACAATCATAACCCTTGAGTAATTCAAGACATCTCGTTTGCCTCATGTTGAGTTATTTTTGTGAGAAAATATACATCAAACTCTTGTGATCAGAATAAATCTCACATTTTTTATCATAGATGTAGTGCCTCCATATCTTCAAACAAATATCACAGCTGATAAATCGAGATCAGGAGTAGGATAGTTTTGTTCATGTATTTTCAACAGTTGTGATGCATTGGCAATAACCCTATCATTCTGCATAAAGACAGAACCAAGTCATTTCTTCGATGCATCACTATAAATAATGAACCCAACATTCCCTGATGATAGAGTCATTATAGGATCATTGAATAATATTCTCCTTAGTTCACCAAAACAATATTCACACTCTTTTTTCCAAACAAATTTCACCCCTTTACTTGTGAGCTTCGTTAATGGGTTAGCCAATCGGGCAAAATTCTGGACAAAACGTCGATAATAACCTACCAAACCAATAAAACTGCGTACCTCAGTTATACTCGTAGGTGCAGGACATTCTTGGATCTCCTTGGTCTTAGAAGGATCAACGGATATTCCATCTTTAGAGACAATATGGCCAAGAAAAGAAATCTCCGGAAGCCAGAATTCACACTTGCTAAATTTCCCATGTAATTCATGTCTTCTTAGAGTCTTCGGGATAATGTGCAAGTGATTTTCATGATCTTCGTAGCTTTTGGAGTATACCGAGTTATCATCAATAAATAACACCAAAAATTCGTCGAGATATTGCATGAAAACTCTATTCATCATATCCATGAATATACAGGGTGCATTAGTAAATCCCAAAGGCATTACTGTAAACTCATAATGCTCGTACCTGGTTCGAAATTCTCTCTCCGAAATGTCTTCCTTCTTCACACACAACTGATGGTATCCAGATCAAAGTTCAATATTTTAAAATTATTGGGGTCCATGCAGTTGGTAAAATAAATCATCAATGCGAGGTAAGGGATACTTTTTCATTATTGTTATAGCATTGATCTCCTTGTAGTCGATACATAACCTCATAGACCTATCGTTCTTTTTATCAAAAAGAACAGGGGTTCCCCATGGATAAAAACTATGGAAAATAAATCCCTTATAACTCAATTCCTCTAGTGTTTTCTTTAGTTCAACTAATTCCATAGTGGAAATTCTATAAGGGGTCGTTGATATAGGCCTTGATCCAGGAATTAAATCAATGGAAAACTCAACTTCTTGTTCTAGAGTATGTCCTTGTAAATCTTCTAAAAACACATCTCCATATTCTTTAACAATAGGTAAATCCTATATTTGAACATTCCATTCCACACCCACTATAATTTCATCCCCTTCCTCCCCAATAATTTAATTTAGTTGATCTACAGGGGGTGGATCTAGATAAGAATTAGGTGGTGACGATTCTGCTCTAAATATAAGGTGTTCCTTATCATCATCATCAAAAATCATAACCTTCTTCTTCTAACAATAAATCTTCAAATCTTTGTCTGAAAGCCAATCCATACCAAGGATTATATCAAACTCAATCATAGGTATGATGATGAGATTAGCGGATAAAGAACATTTATGTCCTCTAATGGGGAATCATTCACATAACATTGATGCAATGATACTTCCCTTAGGAGTTTTAACTAACAACTCCCTTGTTAAATCAAATTGTAAATATCTAATTTTCTTAGAAAACGTGGATGATATGAAAAATTTCAATGATCTAGAATGAAATAATGAATGTGTTAAACTTGAGGAAACCATTAAATTACATGCCACCATGTCTTTCAGAGCTTCTACCTCAGCAGTAGAGATAGCATAATCTTGGCCTTGATCCCATGGCCTTTTCTGAGGTATGTTCCCCTGACACTTAGGGCATTCATTTTAATAATGTCCCATCTCCCGACAATTTTATCATTGGACATTGTTAGCTTCCTTCATTCCCTTGCAATCACGAGCTTGGTGGCCTTTTTCACCACACTTGTAACAGACTCTCGTTCCTTTTAAGAAAGTACCAGGTTGTTTCTTCTCACATTTATAGCAGGATGGATATTCAACTTTTTTCTTCTTCCCATTATTTCCATTCCCAGATTGATCGGAAGATCTCTTCTTCTCTTTATTTTCTTTAAATCCATATGACTTATAGAAATCATTCTTTGTCTTGATAGCACATGAGAAAATGACTTCATACAATGAGAAGGATTGTAAGACTAATGTTCGATGGAGAAATGGTTTTAACCCATCAAAGAAATTATCAATCTTACTTTTTGGGTTATGTATATAATCTCCAACATACGTTTATAACCTTGTAAAGTTAGCCTCATACTTTGCGACATTCTCATACTCCTTTTCTCTCAGACTCAGAAATTGTCTATCTATATCTGATCGATGGTCGCGAGGAAAGTATTTTTATAAAAATAGTCATTTGAACTCCATCGATTACATATTTGATACTTCATCATCTTCCTTCATGTTTTGAATCAATGAACACCATTGATCAGCATCTCCAGTGAGGCGGTAAACTGCCATGATATCTTTTTCCCTTTCACTACTCCCCAAAGCCTGAAATATTTTCTCTAGGGAATTTATCCATTGTTCAGCTACTAATTGATTTTCACTCCCATTGATTGTTGGTGGTTGCTGCCTCATGAAGCGATCTAACATTGATCCTCCATGATGTGGATCGGGGTGCTCCATACGGTTAAGGTTATTATTCATAACCTGAGTGAGTTTTCCAAGTATGGTGATTAGTTTATCAGCACCAGTTGCATCACTAGATCCACTATATTTATCTTGAGTAGGAGGGCAATCCCTACATGAAGTACGTACATTGATATAGTTTCCATTTCTTCCACTAGGTGCCATTTCTAAACAATGGAATAAACTAGATCAGTTTATGAATCAAAATACATAATTCCATACATATAAAACACTTAAAATAAATTGAACTATTTATGGATATAATCCATAATCATAAAAATATTTTTTTTGAGGAAGTATATACTCATAAACCCTTCATAATGATTTATAATGAAAATGAGAGTTATCCTAAGCATATCCCCTGGGAGTGTCGTAACCAAGAGTGCAACAAGGCCCGTTGTCGTGCACCAGTTCCCGTTCGAGTCTTAATCAAAGCGGTGTTTTCGGGTTTTACCGCTAGGTACATCTGTGCTAAAGCTGCCTCTACCTGGTCATATCCAGACAGGGATGTATTACTCGGAAAACTCACAAAATCTCTAAAATACCAAAATTCTAGGATATTCTTCTATACTAATCCTCAAAGTCCATTTTAAATCTATGTGATCTAATCAGAGTTTATCTAAATCTAGCTTTCATGGTCTGTACTAAGCTTCCTCTGATACCAACTGTAACGCCCCGACCCCATTTACCCAGAGTCAGTGCATTATTACATAACATTGGCATGATCACAAGAAAGATCAAATCACGAAAGAACGACTAGTTTAGTATCCTTGTAAATACTACATATATTCAAAAAGTTTTACATTACATCATAAAAATGAAAACTACAACAACATAGTCTCCATAGTCCACACTCTGATCCCCTCATACCATCCCTGCAGGTCATTCATAATTTACTTCTTCACATCCTGGGAGAAATAAAACATAGAAAATGGGTGAGATCAAATGTCCAGTGAGGATAACAATATATCAAAAACATTCATAAATAAGAATAAACATTTAAGGCAGTGTATAACTAAAGCAAAAGCCTTTTAAACTTGAACTTCAACATAGTATGGAAAAAATAAAATAAAATAATTCCATTTACTTATTCACATGGATATTCTACTAATCGAATAGTCACATGCAATATCAATAAACACTTTCATAATGATGGAATGCATAATGCCAGACTATCATAACCACATAGCCAAGGCCTCGTTCCAATACTATAAATAAGATTTTTTCAAGGCCTTGTGCCAAGACAGTAGTTTGTCTCATGATACCTATCGATGCATCGAGGAGCTATAGCGGGCTACAACCATCACATATTAAGTCCAATGCATTCCCATATGAAAAGGTTTAAACATAACATAAACATTCGTATTTAAACTAGCATACAAAATGTAAATACTTCATCCATAAACCACGAATGGTATAAAAATAACATATCCACAGTCAAACATATCACAAAACCTTCAATACAATATATGAGTTTTTTATCATAATAAATCAACTTCCAATAAGCTTAAAATCCAACAAAGGATGTTGACATAGATGCATTCAAAACTCTTTTTAGAGAAATATCTCTTTCTATTTTGAAATAATTTAAGAGTCATATATCTATAAAATAAAACATTTTCTTTGAAAATATTCTTATAAGAATATAAGTGAAGCTTTGATGATTTTATAATGGCAAAAAATAGTCGCATCTGCCGTATATGTTAAAAAAATTCTTACCTTAATTCTATCTAAAAGGTTAAAAAGGACCTTGTTTGGAAAACGACATAAAGATTACTTTATATACTTATTATAAAAAGTCAAAAAGGGTATAAATTAATTTATACCATAGTCTTAAAAATATTAAGAATGATTTGAAATACATTTTATGAAACAAGGATGTGGATGATAAAGAGGTCCCAGTAGATAATCACATATAAACAACCTCAGATAATGAAGAGATTGTGAAATAAACCTTACCTTGTACTTTTCCTTGGTTGGGGTAGGTTAAAATCCTGTATAATGTTGAAATAATTGTTATTAAATTATACAAGAATCACATATATTAATATTATATCATATATGATCTTTTAACATTGCTTTGTTAATAATATTTTAGAATTATCGTCGTTTCGGGTGTTAACTTACTCATTTTCGTTTATATGTTTTGTTATGTAAGCCATGTTTGTTATGGATAGATTTTATATTAATCATATCCAGAATGATATTAAGTCCTTAAATATTATTATTAATCTTCAAATTAGAATTTGACTTGAATGGATATGATGGAGAATGAATCTCATCGCCTTCGTGGAGACGGTAGTCCGTACGTACGCATGAGCGACAATATCATTCTTTTGATATTAAAATAATATTTAATTGGATTGTATGTCATATATACAGAATCATTATCATATTATATTTATTATTTACATGAATTACACATCATTATTATAACCATCCAAATAATAATGTTTTGAATAACAATTACACCACGACTTGGAGACGGTAAGCCGTACGTACACACGTATGGTGACATGTCATTCAAAGGATGGATAGAAAACTGAAATATGGTTATACCATGTTTATAATAATATTAAATTATATAGGAGATACTGGATTCATTATTATATAATGGGAATAAAAAATAATTAAGAAGTTGAAGAAGAAATGAATTTGAAAAAGGGTGGTGAAAACATTACCTCTTCTTCGGGTTCTTCCTTTTGATTTGATCAAAAGGGATCCTTATGTTGACTTTACAATCAAACTAAAGCCTCTAGGTTGTAGTGGGGGAAGTTGATAGAGTATTTGGGCAGGGGTTGGCAGAACCAAAAGGCTTTGATGGTGTGAATTAATGAGAAGGGGGAGTGCCCTTTTATAAGAGGGGTGATGGGAACCTTTGGAAAATCTTGAAATATTGTTTTATAATAAATTAATATTCGTTTTCTAATGGCTCCAAAGTGTATTATTTTAAGTTTAAGGTGGTTATGTGTGAAAAACACTCATTAAATAGTGTTTATACAGGTTTGGGTCATTATATTAACCTTATCTTTTAGTTTTTACTCTTAGTCAATTATTTTGACACTTACCATGTCACTTTGTATTTTTATATTATATAGTTAATATAATTACAATATACCTCTAAGAGACCCCCTAGTGGTCTATTTATGATTCACCTATCATGATATAACTCTTTCGGCCGAGCCTCATATTTTTAGGAATTGAATATCATTTAATAATATAATATTTTCATAAAACCTCTTTTATGTTAATTTTTACACAATTTGGAAAATTGATTTTTGTGAAAATCATAACAGAATGATTAATTCTTAAAAAGTTAATTAAATCATTCCTAAGATGTCATATTAACCTATAAAATTAGTGTAATTTATAAAAAGTCTCAAATTATATTTATTTGGGTATTTATAATATCAATTATTTTAATTTTTCACTATTATGGTAATTAATGCATCATCAGTGGGTCATAAATAAATTACATTATGTAATGTCTAAAAATTATAAATAAAATACCATTATGTATGAAATATTTTTAAATTTCTAATGAATATTTAAAATATAATTTAGCTTCTCTATAACCCTATATTAAAAATGTTTTAGTAAATAAACTTTTATTTTAACTCTTTTAACTCTTCTTCTAATTAAATAATAATAAATGTCATAATCTAATCCATGTGGAACTAAATGATAATATTTTATTCGTAAGGTTTCTTTTGGTCGAGATACACTTGTCCAATATAATTAGTACATGTGTTATGGTAATATTAATTTCATTTTTACCCCTAATTACCCTATTTAATTTTAATCGTGGTAAATAAAATTAAAAAGTTACTATTCACCAAAATTATTTTTTTCTCATTGAACGACATTTTAATCCTTTATATTAACTGTGTCTCTCATATATTCGAAATTTCACTCACAGAAGCTGTAAAATTATGTTTTATGAAAAAATCAGTTTTTAACTACCATTTTGTGGTTTCACTATTCATCCAAAAATGAAGTTTTTTAGAAAAAACAAAAATTCACCCAAGGATAATTTCGATATTCCGAATCCAAAAATGATGTCCATTTTGAAAAATAAAATTTATAAATTTCAAAAAGTGGGTATTAATATTCATAATGGCTAGTTTGATTGGTTGTGGTGTGTTAGAACTCGATGTCGCGTACAACACAAGCTATTGCATGATTCAAAGAGAAGCGTACCATCGAAGTTTGGGGTGTTACACAAATGGGAAGAAGTGGATGCATCAATATTTCCATTGGAGTATTAAATGTGGGTCTAATTAGTGATCTCTCTCTACACGATCTGTTATAGATGGTAATGTGCCTCGAAAATTATGTTAGTGTGGTGGGGAATGACACACCAGACCATCTTGTCTTATGCCTGTGAAGATGTGCTGTAGTTGTGGACATGTTAGTCATCAAGATCAGTTCTTCTAGGCTATGACTATACCTTGTTAGGGATAGGGTTCATCAACTCTAAAGGCGAATGCAGTGCGGTAACCCCATAGATTTTATGAGATATATTATTTTTAATTTCTTCAATATATTGTGTTTTACACTACACCAATATTATCTTGTACTATATGAAACACCGTATTATATTGTATTATACACAACACTATTCTTGGCTTGTTTTGTAGACAATTTCAAGTTCTTTTGATAGAATTAAATTCACACAATACTTAGTATAATTTTTTTTCAATGTATAAATGAACTAACATTGGATTATGTTATACACAACACCAAATGATGCTTGCAGTACACACAACACTAACATGACTTGCGTTATGCGCAAGAGAGACCTTCCTTGATAGCTGGCGTGGTACATAATGTCGAGTTTCACAAAACAATGATATATTATTAAAATATTGTATAAACTAGCCATTATGAATATTATAAACCACATTTTATATTTTCTATAACATTACCAATCATCTTAAAACATGATATCAGAACAAAATCAAATTTTCAGATAAAAAAATATTTTTCAAAAAAATGTATTGTTACTTTTGTTTAATGGTGTACCCATTTTAAATGTAGTTTTTGACACTTTTATAAGTTATATTTGACTAGATAAAATTCTTCGTTGGAAGCAGGGTATAAAAAATCACTTTGTATACATGTTTTATATTTTTCTGATAACTTTCATATTTTGATAAATAGTAAAAATATGATATATTTTAATTTAAAACAACATTTTCCATTGAAATAATTTATATTGTTAAAATATATTATTTAATTTTTTTTAAAGTATTAATAAAATATATTTTTATATTTTAAGACAATTTAAGTCATTGTAATTAATTTTACATTGAATTCATATGTAAAAACATTTCAATCTATTAAAATGATTTAAACAAAAACCCATTTCTTTCACATGCAGGATTAATTTTAAATTGGTTACTACAACTTATGTGTTCTGAATTTGGAAAAATGGTTTCCATAGTTCAAATCATAAGGTTAATAATTTTTAAATTGGCACTTTTTATTTTTAAACATTATGTATAGTAACTTCAGTAATTATTTTTTTAACATGTTTTAGGTGTTAATTTGATATATACGGTTAAAAATAATAGTATTATAATATTAAACTACCCAAACACATGCCCTAATAATATTGGATGAGATATTTCTGACTATAGGATTCCTTGAAAAGATTTTGGGACCATATAGATTCACTTGGATGTGAAAATGACACATTATAAGAATTAATTTAATGTAAAAATTATTATAACATAAACATATATGTTTTACTAAACAGATTTTAATAGGTGGTTATATAATTGATCTCTTTGAAAATAAATATTTATTGGAAATATAAAAATATTTACTACATCATGGTATTTTATTTATAATTTTTAGACATTATATTAATATATTTATTTATGAAACAATTATGATGTAGTGATAACCTCATTAATGAATGATTCAAAAAATGAATTTATAAATATTAAAAAAAAGTAATTTGGTTATTTTTATGTCATCAATGAATTTTTTGGATTATATTGACATGTTAAATTGAATTTAATGGCTTATTTTCGAAGTAATCAGGTTTTTATGATTTTTTAAAAAAGTCATGTATGAATAGTGTCCCAAATAGAGACAATTCGTAACATAAAACATAAAATATTTTCTGAAATAATATGAAATTACCAAAAATATCTTATTCTAAAATTTTTTAATATATGTCCATATATGTAACAAATTTTTTTTTTGTAGGTCATTTTATATTATATGGTAATTACATTAACCAACAATGGGTAAATAACATGATATCACGATAATATTAAAAAGGGTAAAATACCAGTAATACCAAAATGATAAGGATAAAAAAAGTTTTAAAACATGTAATAAAATTATTTGATGATGTTTATTTGAAACAAAATCATATTATATTAGAATTAAATATTTTTTTGACCATTTAAAATCGAAATTGTCTATATAATAAATTAATATTTTTGAACTTTCCTAATGTGCCCCTCTACTCTCTTATTAAAGGGAAGCTCCTCCTTTTACTCTTAAATCTATTTTGAGCATATCATTCTTGGCCAATACCAACCCATTTCTCTTTTAAAATTCCTCAGTTAAATACTATTGGTTCTTTTCTTCTCAAAGGACTAACTCTAGTTCCCTAAGATGAAATTTAATGGAGGCGCGTCGACGAAGAGATAATCTCCCCTACCGATTCTTTCTAAAAACTTTCTTCTTCTACTATGAATTCATTAGTTGTTTCATTATGAAGTAAAATAATAAACATAACTCATATACATATATGTTATTATAAATATGAAACAACTTTATTTCACCATCTATTTATCCAGTGAAAAATGAAATCACCGCGTGTACGTACGTGCGGATTACCGTCTCCACGCCTTTGTGTAATCTATTTTTTACCACCACCTTACTTGGTTGGGTATAATGGTATAAATAATAACTATATATTATTATTATAAAATTATACTAATTTTGAGATATTATACACCTTTCACTTAAATACCATCTAACATGTATGGGAATGATATCATCTCTCATGCGTACGTACGACTTACCATCTCCACAATGCGATGATATTTATTCTCAATGTTAATAATCCATAGATGATAATAAGGTATATATAATAAATAATCCTGAAATATATTACCTAATAATTATACTAGATTTATGTATATATATATATTCCATTTACTTACTTATATTCAATTTAATAAGGAAACGAAAACATCGTTCATGCGTTTGTACGACCTACCGTCTCCTGGAATGGTGTATTCCATTACATTTATCTATCTATTATATATATTTATATACACAATATATATTATATAGTGACAATTTTATATATTCCAGAATTTAGTAAATCATGATCTATGTAATAATATCAATAATAACAAGTCCAAACATGTATGATACATAAAATGATTATTACACAAAATGTTTCTTTTACATGGAATTGACAAATTGATGAGTATTATAAAGTCGTAAGTGAATCATAAATGATAAAATAAATATTATTATGGTTCATTTACAAGTTAATAATATGTACAAACCCAATATAAATGATTTTTCGACATTTATGGAAGCAATTAGACATAAGGTAATGGAAAATATTGCAATCTCATTTTTATCTGAGATTGTTTATATGTATGTATTTTCTTGGGATATATTTATCATCCTTGTCCATATTTTATAAAAATATTTTCATGAAATATTTACTGTTATTCAATGTATGGTTAATGTTATTTTTATCCATTTTTAATTTTAATACATGTTATGAATGGAATAATTATTTTGTTTACCACAAGAGTTACTTTTTGAATTATTTGGTAAAAGTAAAAGGAGAATGTTATTTTAAATTATATGAAATGAACAGATTTTTGCATCTTTTAAATGTCATATTTCAATGAAGATTATTCTACACGTTTTCAAGATTATTTTCAGCTGAATTATTTTCTTTTAAAATTGATCATAATTTTGGGAAAGGAAAATGTTTTTGAAGAAGAAATGATATTTTCTTTGGGAATTAAGTTCAAATATTTTATAAAAAAAATTCCATCTAAGATAAGATAAGAATTTATTAATATCCCTATTATTAATTAAACATGTTTTTTTTTATGATGGAATTATTTTTAAGAAGTACATTTTTCTAATATAGATTATGATATGATGAAATGATGTTTAAAAATCACATTTTATTTCATGCGTTATGCTATGATGAATGATTTATGTTTTTGTGGAACTTTTAAAAATGATTTCATAATGAGATAGGTGGGACCTATATCTCCCACCAATACATTGGGTAAATATTTAAATCTAATGAGATAGACATAAATGGCACGACGGGTAAATCTAGTTCAGTAATACATGGATGGAATAGCAAGTAAATCCATTTTAGTAATGAAATTTTTGCACAACAATGGTCTTGGGAAAAATTCCTTGGATACTATGGAAATCATATTATGTTCTTAATGTCATTCAATAATTCCTTTTTTATTCCTATTATATTCTTTATTGGATAATGTTATTTTATTATATATTCCATACGTACTATCAAGATTTATTTCATGACTCAAGATTTTGATGTTTAAACATTATGTTCATGTTTTTTTTCAAATGTTTGTGGTTTGTTTTTTGTTATCTATGTTTACCCTTACTGAGCATTGAGCTCACCCTTTTTATGTTTTATTTTCCCTAATATATAATGAACAGTTTTAGGTATGAAGAGAAAAGGGGATGATCATTATGGGAGATGTTGAAGATCATTCACCAAGTCAGCAGTTTTTGTTTCTAGTTTCCAAAGACACCAGAATAATATTGTATTTGGGAAATTTTTTGTGTCATGTATTATGTATTCTATAAAAGAAATGTGATTTCTATGTACACCAAGGATGGGTCTCTAATGTTGTTATCATAGCGATGGTTTAATCATCCTTTGGAAACTAGGATGTGAAAACTTTAGTGAGATCCATAGATATATTTATAAGTTATGTCTAGGGATGTCCCTAAGGGTGTCTCTAACTATATATTACAGTCCTAAGAATTTGATAAATATACTGAATAACCTAGGATTAAACATATAATGTTAGAGAGTGAAAGTGATATCCCTAGATTATATTATTTTCTTAGTAATATTTTTCATCTCACACTATTTTTTTTGGTTTTATAAAATGGAAAAAAACAAGAGTATTCATGTTAATGGAGAATGTGATGGATAGTGGAATGATGTTATTCACGAGCAACCAAATGAAATTGGAGTTGGAAGATGAAACATCATTATTATTCCAAATCAAAAATCTCATAATATGATCAATAATATCAACTTTGGTGAGTTTTTTTAAGCGGCTAATAGCAGAAGGATGGAGTTTCATGATTATCAAAGAGGAATGAAAGTTAAATTTTCCTTATGTAAATCATGTGGAAAGAGGCATCAAGGGGAATGTTTCAAAGGAACTGGAAGTTTATTGGGGTATGTAAAAGAAGGACACAAATCCAATAATTGCAAAGGAAAAGTTTCAGTTAACACATTGTACAAGTATAATGGTATTTCATAGACTTCCATAACCGTTAAATGTTTTAAATGTGGAATGTATGGGCATTATAAAAAAAATTACCTATGGGAAAATATAATGAATAGAATCATCATGGTCATATGGGTAGTATTTATGTTGATGATAAGGAAGATACTATAAATGATATATGAGATGAAAGATGTGTTGAGTAATAAAACAATGAAGCTCACACAATGGTTTAAGAAGGTAGTGGAATGATTTCATATTTATTAAGTGTAATATAGAATAATTAATTTAATGGTTCTATGGAATAAATAATCATATAAGTATTGTTACACTATTGTTTTTCCTAAAGTATTTGTTAGTATATGTTGAATAGTATCGACAACCATGAAAGGTTATTCATATATTTTATGAAAGAACGTGATATGTGTATAATGAAGGGATAATGATATAATGTGCCGTTTGATAGTATTAATGAGCTCATGACTGGTGTATGGAGGAAAATATATTATGGGTTGAGTGCATAGAATTTTTTGGATTTTATTATGTGGAAAGAGTTATCTTTTGAAAGCATTCATGATTTCACTAAGGTTTATGGTAATTCATGTTTCAAGAGAATACATGATTACGATATTCAGATGTTTGGAATGTGACAACCAGGAACAGATAAATGAGATATAAAAGACAAAAGATAAGTTTATCAAGTTCACCTCCTTCAAAAGTTTTATATTTTTAGTTTTAGGAAGGATTGTAATGATATCCATTTATGGATAGTATATGTTATATCTCAGTTTATGTTTTTTAGATCAATGTATTATCTCACTATAGGTTGGATTATGCATAATCAATAACCAGTTATAAGCATTTTTTGAGAGATATTGAATGACCTGTCATTCTACCGTATGATCTGCTAACACTTAAGGAATAAAAAATACAACTTCATTTCATTAAATAAGAGATGAAGTGGAAATTGTTCAGGGAATGACCAACAGTGATATTACACTGAAATCATGTATGTATTTCTCCCTGTGAAAATATTATTCAAAATTAGTGAAATCATCTTGAAAATATGAAATCTTATCTGAGTAACATATTATCTGATGAATCATTTGGTCCCTTAAATTATCATATATTTATGGGTTTTTTGTAGTTAACATTCTCGAAACCTTATTCTCTATCACTATCCATCATAACATGATAAATAAATTTCTCTTACATGTCTATGCTTTCACATCCCACATATTTTCTCCAATGTGGAAACCCATTGATGAGTTACTTTGGGTAACCATTACAGTTCTAACATTCCTTTAAAAGGAGGTCTTAGAATCTATTTTAACATTTTTTTTCCTTGGAAGAAACATTCAAGTATAAAACCATTTATAAACCCGATGAATTTTGAGGGTGAAATTCATTTTTTGTGGGGTAGAATTGTAAGATTGAAATAATGAATGAAGATGCACAATATACAAGAGGGGGTGAAGTGTATACTTTAAAAATTCATTTGGAACCTTTAATGTAATGTTTAACTAGGTTAAACAAACATTCACAAAACCTATTAAAGAAACCTTTTCTTTAAAGAATGATTCTACCTTAAAGGGAATTGAATCTATAATATAATCAGAGTATCATAATTAGAAAGTATAAGAATGTTATACTTTCTATCTTTAACAATGTTAAGATTATAGTGGAAATAGAACAACTTGAAATAGAAAACATGTAACAACAAGATTGTTTTAACCTAAAGAGAAGGGTATCCAACAATTGTGGGTAATGTTTCCTTGATTTATAATTTCATGAATTTCTATCTTACCCAATACCAAGAAAGCCCTCAATAAAAGAATCGATATCTATCTTGTTATCACCACAAGCCCTCAATTTAGAAAGAAATCAGAACCTCTGTCTTCCAAACCAGGAATCCGACGATCAGTACGATCAATTTTTGCACAAAGAAAGTCTAAAAAAGTTGTTCACACCCAAACAAGTTGTTCATGACATCCGCATGAACCATTGAGAGTTTAAAGATCCCCACTCTCTAGAAATCAATTAATATTTTTTTCACAAGCATCAAGTTCATCCACTCTCTACATTGTATTATCCTCATTCAAATGAACTTGTATTTATAAGAAAATATTCCCAATGGTCAGATCCACTCCAACGATCATATTTTCCATAAATTTCAGAGGGTCATGGACACATATCAAACATACAATGGTTAGTTTTTAACAGATTGTACGATATCGTTTGAAGTATGAGAAATGATGATAAGATAAAGATAAATGTTAAGTATAAGAATACATATAATCCTATATTATTGTAATGATACATTTAAACAACTCTAAAATTGTCCAGAAAACAGATTCATAAGAAAAAAATAAATCGTTTTGAGAAACCAGTATCTCATTTGTTCTGGAATCAGAATCATAAAATCGGAATAGCTTTTACAGTGGATTCAGAATCATGAAACAGAATTATTTTTTCACCAGAATCGGTAATACAAAGACGATATCACTTATACACTGAATTCTGTATTAGAAATCGGTTTAACTTATACACCAGATTCGGTATCATAAAACAGAATCACATTTACATCGGATTCAGTATCGTAATGACGGTATCATATATACACCAGAATTGGAATTATAAAGACTGTTTGAAAAATCTAAAAATGTAATATAATGGAAAAATGTAATGATACATATGTACGTATAATGGAATGTCAAATCGTAATAGAACATTTGTATGTTTAACAAAATGAAAATCGTAATAAAACATATCTAAGTGTATTGGAATGACAATTCTGGATCTTAAGAAAAAAACAGAACATACGAAAAGACAGAACATAAGATAAAGTTTATGTGATTTTAAAAACATAAAACCATAAGGAATGGAGAAGTCATAAGATAACCTTATTGACTCAACAACTTCCACATTTTTGGAAAGAACAAAAAACACTGATAAGGAAGAATATATTGACTTAGAAAAGGAATCTTTAAAAACTTATCTCCCCCTTTGAATGAGATTTCTGATGAATATGACTAACTCCCACATAGGTTATGTTTCATAAGGATCGCATTCTTGATTTTTAGTATCTCATTTTCTTTCTTAAGAAGAAATCTCCCCCTTATATTAACATATATTCTTAACAGAAAAAACCCCTTACATGGAAATTATCCTTTCTTAATATACTCTCCCTTAATAGATTATCCTCTATTGATATCTTCATTAAATTATTCCTTTTAATACATTCTTACCCTATGTGTTTTTCAAAAAGAGGGAAAAGAATAGACAAGATTAAGATGTACCTGTATGTTTAAGAAAGCATATATTCAAGAGCAAAAGAAAGATATGAAATTAGCTTCTTAAGGAAATTTTGGAAATAAGGTTTAGATTACAACAAAAATCAGAATTTAAGAAAAAATCATCCATCCTTCTTTTTCTCAGACAACATCTTCTTTAACAAGACTTTTAGTTTCTTCACTTCATTATGATCTTCTTAAAACTTCTTCAAAAATATTGCATGATCATGATTCTTCTTTTATAAGGACACGATCCTTTTATCTTGAACATCCAACATTCTCTTTAATTCGGCTCTGACTTCTTTCTCTCTGATAACAGATCGGGCAATAGACTTTAGATGACTAGCTTTCTCAGAGATTGATGCCCTGGCCTTGTTGAACTCAGTTTCACAAGCACTGAAAGATCAATTTTTTTAATCCACAAAGTCACATAACTGTATTAGATATTTATTTATTGTTTTCGTGTGATTAAAGAATTTCTTACAAGTGACCTTCTGAGGTTTGTAATCAATCATATGTTTACTGAAGTCTTCTTCTTGCTTGACCACCATGTCCATAAGCATATTGGTTGATTGTGTATTTTGATTCATTGTTTCTTACATCATTTGACTCTAGGCATCTATATTTGCAAGAACTGGAATGGTGCTGACCAACTTTCATAAAGATTGATTAACAAAGTCATGTTCAAAATATGATGAGGATTTAGAACCTGAAACATCTTTTCTTTTTTGAGCTCCTTTTGGAGTTAAGAAAACTGATTTTTATGTTCTCTTAAAAGATATATAATGTGTTTCCTTTTCAGACAAGGCAACGAAAAACTTTTTACTTTGGAATGACTTTGAACTAGAGATTGTTCATCTAAAACATGGAAAAAATTTAGATCTCCAAGCTCATCTTCTTCCTCTTCATAATCTTATTCTTCACCACTTTGATGATCAACATATTCTTTATCTTCTTCTTCAACTTTAGTTTCTACTTGTTCTTTATCTTTAACTTCTACTTCTTCCTCAATTTCTACCTCTTCCTCAACTTCTTCTTCAAATTATTCTTCAACATTTTATTCTAAAATATATTTATATACTAAACACGAAGGAGTTCCAATGTAGTCTTCAACTTCCCCTAAAACATCATCATAGTCTTCTTGAACTATCTGATCTTATATTTCACGAATAGGTTCTGATAAAGATTTATCTTTCATTGAATTCTGGATTTCTAGTGTGGCAACTGGTTTCTTATGAAAAAATTCAGATTTATGTACTTGTTGAGGCTTCTTTTTTACAGATTTTAGAAGGGACTAACGCACTTGATATTACAATGATTTCTTCTTTAACATTTTCTACTTAATTTCATTCTCAAGATTTTCATCATGCGTGATTTTCAAAGACATAGCCTCTGTAGGATTTATGAAAAAGGAAGGATCTCATTATTTTCTGGTAGCTTCCATTTCTCTCCACATTTCCACTGTTTCATCAGAATAGAATTAAGGTTTCTTTGCAAGAGGAGGTGCGGATACTGGGACATCAGGAACTGGTATAGACATGATAGGTTCTTCCTATTTCCTTTTCTTGGGTACCTATTTTGAATATGCTGGAACATCTCCCTTTTTCTGGATAACCATTTCTTCAAAATTCCTGGATTCCTGTAAGAACTCTACCTTCCTCCTTCTTAGAGTGTCATCACATAATAAAAAAATTGAAAGTCTTTGAGACAGATCAGTATGGAACATTCAACTCTTGAAGGCACATGACAATTATCCTAGAGATAGTTGACAGAATTAAAAATTTTAAATACCAACAATTAAAACATAAGATAAGTAAATAAATGGAAAGATAATTAACCTTTTGGAATACTTTGAGGAGTTTATCGATATTATAATAATTTTTTTTGGAAGATTTAAAATCCGAGATTCCAATACTAAAATTTCCGATGCTGAAATTTATAATGCCGAAATTTCTAATACCGAAATTTCGAATACAAAAATTTCAAACACTGGAATTTCCAAAACCAAAATTTCAAAGAAAACATAGTGAAAGATAAAAATATTTTAATGAAATTTCTTAAGAATAAAATAAAAACAAGAAATCCTATGTACTCCCCCTGAAATAAAGAGTAGTTTAATGTTAGAGTTGATTTAATCAAAAAGTAGATATGAATGATTATATTATAGAAATAATTCCCAGCTTCGATTTAATGTCTTAAAATATATCAAAAGATAATGGATTTGTAAAAATATCAGCATGTTGTTCTTTCATTCTGATGAATTGAAGAATAATATCTTCTTTAAGTGTGTGATCCCTAAGAAAGTGATGTCTAATATCTATGTAATATGCAAGAGAGTGATGTGCAAGAGTTTTACATTGTATAATGGAACTTTTGTTATCACACATTATTTGAGTCTTAGTAAAACTCATAACATAGTCTACGACTGTGGGTTGCATCCACAACACTTGAGCACAACAATTTCCAGCTGCTAAATATTCAGCTTCCGCAGTGGAATGTGCTACAAGATGTTATTTCTTACCTGATCAAGAAACTATGGAATCTCCTAAGAAATCAAAAGATGTGTATGTATTTTTTTATCGATTTAACAACCTTCGGAGTCAGAATCATAATAACTTTTAAGATCAAATATCTTTCCATTAGAATAAAAAAGTCCCTAATATAAAGATCCCTTTAAATAGAGAAAAATTATTTTCATTACCTTTAAATTAGATTCTTTATGATTTACTTGGAATCTTCCACTTAAGCATATAGAGAACCATAAGTTAGGTCAACTTTTTGTTAAGTAATGTAAACTTCCTATCATCCAACTATGAGATGTTCGATACACAGGTTTCCATGCTTCATCATTATCAAGTGTATTAGATGTTCCAATAGAAGTACATATACTCTTAGAATTATCATACCCGAACTTCTTAAGAATATCTTTGATATAATTATGTTGATATATGAAATTTTCCATTTCATTTTGGAGAAATTTTAAAACCACGAAAGAAGGTTTACTCACCCATCATACTCACCTCAAACTCAGATTCAATAATTTTCACAAAAGAATCAATTAAAAATTGCAAAGTGGATCTGAAGATGATGTCATCAACATAAATTTGGACAATCAAAACATTTTTATTATTTCTCTCAATAAAAGGGTTTGGATCAGCAGTTCCCTTAACATAGTTATTTTGAAGCAAAAATCATGAATGTCTATCATACCATTCTCTAGGGGCTTGCTTAAGTCCATACAAAGATTTGGTAAGTTTATAAACATGATTTGGATGTTTTGTATATTCAATGTCATATGGTCAATCAACATAGACTTCATATTGTACATAACCGTTAAGAAAATCACACATTACATCTATTTGATAATACTTGAAATTAAACAATGCTGCAAAGGATAAAACAATACAAAGAGATTCAAGACTTGCTACAGGAGCATATGTTTCTTCATAGTCTATCCCTTCTTGTGGGTTATAGCCTTTGACGACTAGTCTTGCATTATTTATATCAATATCTCCCTTTTCATATAATTTGTTTCTAAAAACCCATTTCACTCTAATAACATATGTTTCCTTGGGGTTTTCAACCAAGGTCCAAACTTGATTCCTAATGAATTCATTGAGTTCATTCTAGATAGCCTTTATCCAATATGCATCACCTAAGGCTTTTTCAGGAGTCTCAGGTTCAAATTGAGAAAGAAAAACAACATGGTCAACATCATTACTTAAAGAACTTCTATTTCATAAGGGCTGATTAACATTACCAATGATATTATCACTGGGATTATTTCTATGTAATAAATGACTTGGGTTATGAAAATCATGATCATCATCATAGGGTAGAAAATATTCAAGAGTAAATGATTCAAAAACATTTTCTTGAACATAATCCTTATCTGAATGGTCTTCTGTCAATGGTTGGTTATCGATTTTGGAAATATATTAGAAATATGTTCATGTTGTTTGACAAGAAAAGGATCATTTTCATCAAAAATAACATGTACTATTTCTTCCATAGTGTAAGTGTTTTTATAAAAAAACTTGATTTTCCTTAGAGTTAGTAATGTAGCCTTCTAAGATTTCTTCATCAAATTTTGGTGAAAATTTATGTAAGTTATCATTGTTATTCATGATAAATTCCTTTCAACCAAAACTATTAAAGAAAGGAAATTTCAGTTTTCGGCGAGTCCGAAACTCATAAGGTGCTTTATTAAGAAAAATTCTATTTAAAACTAGATTTATAGTATAACAGGAAGTGCAAACTTCTTCAACCAAAAAAAATTTAGCTATAGAATATTCACTCAACATCGTTCTAGTCATTTCTTGAAGAATACAATTTTTTTTCAGCAACACCATTCTATTGAGGACTTGTTGCAGCTAAAAAACTGTGAGTAATAATTTTTTTTACTACCAATAGATTCAAAATCAGAATTTTGAAATTCTCCTCCATGATCAATATGAATACTTATCAATGAAAGTTTTTTCTTAGTTTTAACTTGAGCTCTAAGAATTTTTAAATAAGAAAAATCTAAAAAAAAATTTGTGAGAAAATAGACCCAAGTAAATTTAGTGTAGTCATCCACTAAGAAAAACACATAATATTTTCCTCCAATGCTTCCAGTTTGTGTTGGACCAAATAGGTCCATGTGCAATAGCTCTAAGGCATTATAATTTTTGACTTTACTTATAGATTGAAATCTAGATTTATGTTGCATTCCATATTTAAAAATAACAAAGACTTTTGAATAATCAATCCTAAGATCCCATAGATCCTTAAAAAATCATTTCTTAGAGAGTTTTCATAGGTTCCTAAGGTTTCAGTGTCCTAGTCTTCTAGGTAAAATCCATGATCGATCATCAATTTCACTTAGTCAAGGAATATCTTGACTTCTATGGTCTTCTTGGCCTATTGTGTATACATTCTCTTGCATATGGGTTGAGATAATAAATTCATCCTTGGAATCGGGTATTAAGCACTAGTCATTCCTAAAATTTACATGGTATCATTCATCAGATAATTGACTTAGGTTGATGAGGTTGTTCATAAGACCTTTAAAAAATAAAACATTATAAATTAAAGACATTCCAAGAAGAATAATGTTACATATACTGACAATTTCTCCTTGAGAGTTATCTCCAAAGTTTACATTTTCACCTTTTGTCTTTAAAATCTGTTTGATGTAGTCTTTGTTTCTAGTCATATTCTGGGAGCATCCAATATACATGTACCATATGTTGTTGGTACTTCCTTCATTGACATGAGAAAGAAGAGTTAGGTTTTCGGAATCCAAAATTTATTGGATCTGTAATTGTTAGATAATAAAATTTTGGGTATCCACATTTGTTTAGAAAATTGGGATTTATGAAACCCAAGAGATTGAAATTTTATAAAGAATAGTTCTTTTTCTAATTCCCATCACATTGGAATTTAGTACAAAAAAGTTCTCTTGGAGGAAAAAAATAATTTTTTCTAAAAATAGGTTTTTCATGAGAATAACCTAATCCTTGATTATTACCATAAGGACAGATCTAAGAATACATGTTGTCAAAATTTTCCTTACCAAAAGTAATGTTTCCAAAAAGTTTCTTTAAATAAAACATTTCAGACTTTAGTCCTATGACTAAATTCTTATCCTCTGGAATAATAGACTTAGAGTTAAGCTTATCCTCTAAAACATTTTATATTTCAAAAACAAATAATTTTATGATCTTTAGAAAGCTAATCCTTCCCTGAATTAGCATCCTCATGATTCATAGAACGATTTTCTAAAATATCATTTTTCATACCATGATATTTTGAAATATCCTAAATTTCTTTTGTTAAAATAAATTCTCTATAATTTTCTTTTACATGATTCCTAGAAACCTGTCAATTTCTTATCTCTAGTAACATAAAAAATATAGAAACTTAATCATAGGATGGTAGATCATTATCATTATCTGATAAAGAAGAATCATCATTTGAAGAAAAATATTTATCAGGAAAATTTTCACTCAAAGACATATTGGTTAAGGATTCAGCAGTTCGCATCTTATCCATTAGACAATGATTTTGAAATGATGCTCGGGCAATTAAACCAGTATTATTTTTCTCAAAAGTTTCATAATCTGAAGAATCATTAGAAGAATCTCCACCACTACCACATCAAGTGTCATTGGATTTGAAGACTTTCTTATGCTTTGATCTGTAGAAATTTTTCTTGTTTCTCTCAGAATTCATGTCCTTCTCGTCTCTTTTCGTAAGTAAGGGACAATCAGGTCTGATACGATCAGTTCTTATAAATTCATAGCATGTTACACCTCAATATTTCTTATCTTTTCCATCTTTCTTCTTATATCTATATTGAAATTTCTTCTATCAAACAATCTTATTCATACACCGAGAAATATTTTCTTACTCATTTTTTGAAGTTTCACTTTCACTATATTTAGATTGAAAAACATCCTTCTTAGGCATTGATATCGTAACTCTCTCAAGATTCTTGTACTTAATATGATTTTAATTATTTGTAAAATAAACACCTCCATTACCATTATTCTTCTTAATATTATCATCATATCACTTCATGCTTGTTTCATGTTAAAGAAGGGTTCCAAACAGTTCATCGAGATAAATCGGTGTAATTTTCAATTGTCATCTATAACAATTCTCATGGATTCACTTTCATTAGGCATGATGTCAATGATATTGTCTACAAGAGCTTCATCATCTAAATATTTCTCACCCATTGATTGCAAGCTATTGAAAAAAGTCATGTATATTTGTTGTACCATACATAAGAGTTCTCCATCAAGAAAGCAGAAACCATGATACTCAGCTCTGAGCATAGCTCTTCTAGTTTCGATAACTTTGGAAGTTCCAAAGTGAGTTATGTCAAGAATCTTCCAAATACTATTTGAATCTTCAAAAGATGAAATTTGGCTATATATATTTCTAGTTATGGAACAAAGAAATGTATTATATACCATATAGTTCAACGGGAATTCCACCTTCTCTGGATTAGTAAAGGTTCTAAGTTCCTTATCAAGAATCTTATAATCTATAGTTAGCAGAATGTAGTTGTCTACACCTATGTTTATCACAATGGTGTTCATTCAATCTCTCCAGTACTCATAGAAATTTCTATTGAAGATTGGTGGTCTAGTAGGATTGATATTATCTAGAGATCCATCATAAATGCATGCCATAATAAAAATAATTTCTTTCCTCAAAACTTATAAGAAGTAAAATTTTATAAAAACAATGATAATGTTAAGAAAACGAAAACCTGAGCAAGAAAACTTATATGTGAATATATTTTTTTCAGATACCTCCTCTGATACTAATTGTAGGATTGAAATAATGAATGTAGATGCTCAACATACAAGAGGGGGTGAATTGTATACATTAAAAATTATTTTGGAACCTTTAAAGTTATGTTTAACAAGGTTAAAAAAACATTTACAAAACCTCTTAAGAAAAACTTTTCTTCAAGGAAATATTCTACCTTAAAGCGAATAGAATCTGTAATATAATCAGAGTAAGTTAATTAGAAAGTATAAAAAATTTATACTTTCTACCATTATAAAATTTATGATTACAATGAAAATAAAAAAACATGAAATAGAAAACAAGTAACAGAAGGTTTATTTTTACCCAAAGAGAAGGGTATCCAACAAACTTGGAAAAAGGTTCCTTGATTTATACTTTCAAGATCCCCTGTCTTACCCAAAACCAAGTATTCCCTCAATATGATGATCGGTACCTATCTTGCTCCCCTGAAATCCCTCGATTTAGAACGAAATCAGAACCTCTTTCTTCCAAACCCGGAAGCCCACAATCAGCATGATCAATATCTGCACAAAGAATGTCAAAACATGTTTTTCACACCAAAAAAAGTTGTTCATGACATCCTCATGAAGCATTGAGTGTTGAAGGAGCCTCTCTCTCTAGAAATCACTTCACATTTTTTACACATGCATCAATTTCATCCACTTTTCACATTATATTCTGGTCATTAAAATGAACATGTATTTATATGAAAGGATTCCCAATGGTCATCTCCACTCCAACAGTCATATTTCCTTAAATTTTGGAGGGATCTGGACACATGTAAAACATACAACGGTTTGTTCGTAACAGACTCCATGACATCATCTCAAGTATGAGAAACGATGTTAAGTTAAGGATAAATGTTAAGTATAATAAAACTTAGAATCCAATATTATTGGAATGATACATTTAATCAACTCAAACATTATCAAGAAAATGGATTCATAAGGGAAATTAAATCAGCTTGAGAAATCAGTATCTCATTTGTTCTGGAATCAGAATCATAAAATCAAAATAAATTTTGCACTGGATTCAGAATCATAAAATATAATCACTTTTTCACTGGAATCGGTACTACAAATACTTTATCACTTATGCACCAGATTCAGTATCAGAAAGTGGTATCACTTATACACCAGATTCGGTATCATAAAACAAAATCCCATTTGCGCCAAATTTTTTATCATAATGGCGATATCATATATACACAAGAATCTGTATCATAAAGACAATATGAAAAATCTGTAAATCTAACAGAATGGAAAATCGTATTGATACATATGTAAGTATAATGGAATTTCAAATCGTAATGGACCATCTGTAGGTATAACTGAATAAATAATTGTCATGAAACATCAGAAAGAATAACGGAATGACAATTATGGATCTTATGAAAAAAATAGAACTTAAGAAAAAGTGTTTGTGTTTTTCAAAACATAAAACCATAAGTAATGGATAAGTCATAAGATAACCTTATTGACTCAAAATTAATGCCGCACCCTGAGATTTTATGAGTTATATTATTTTTAATTCTGTTGATGTATTGTGTTTTACACTACATGAATATTATCTTGCTTTATATGGAAGACTTTATTATCTTGTAGTATATGCAATACTATTCTTGGCTTGCGTTGCACAAAATTTCAAGTTATTTTTATAGATTTAATTTCACACAATGCTGAGTATAGATTTTATCCAATGTATAAATGAAATAAGTTAAGATTATTTTATATGAAACACCAAAGGATGATTTCACTCATTGTAACACTGACATGACTTGCATTACAAGCTAGAGCGACCTTCCTTGATAGCTTTTCTGGTAAGCAATTCCGAGTTTTACTAAACAATAATATATTATTTAAATATGGTATAAACTAGGTATAATTAATAGTATTAACAAAATTTGGAATTTTCTATAACATTTTCAATCATCTTACAGACGATATTAGAAAAAAATCAAATTTTTTGGTTATAAGAAGTAATTTAAAAAAAATACAGTTTTACCGCGTTTTGATGTCGCATCCATTTTAAATCTTGATTTTGACAGCTTTATAAGCTATATTTGACAAGTAAATATATTTATTTGTATGTGGGACATAAAAATCTTCTTTGGATAATTTTTTTATATTTTTCTAATAACATTAATATTTTGATGAATATTGGAAATACGCTAAATTTTAATTGAAAAAAACATTTTTCGTCAAAATAATTAATATTGTTAATATATATTACTGAATAGTTTTAAATTATAAATAGAATATATTTTTATATTTTAATACAATGTAAGTCATTTTCACTAATTTTATAATGAAATCATATGTAAAAACATTTCAATATTTTGTAATGTTGTAAACAAAAACCCATTTTTTCGCCAACAAGATTAATATTAAATTAATTACTGAAACTTCTGTGTTTTGAATTTGAAAAAATGGGCTCTATATTTAGAATTATAAGGTTAAAATTTTGTAATTAGTTACTTTTTTTGGACATTATGAATAGTAACTTCAGTAATTATTATTTTAACCATGGTTAAAGGATAAATCTGGAAAATAAGTGTACAAAATAATATTATAATACTATTAAACAACCCTACAACATGACCTAATTCTGTTACATGATATATTTACAACCATGGGAATCAATGGGTATATTTTGGGACCCCATGGATTCCCTTGGAAGTGATAATGACACTTTATAAGAATTAATTTGAAGTAAAAATTAATTTAACCAAAACAAATGTCTTTTAATAAATAGATTTTAAGATGGGGTAATTTAATAGATATCTATGTATATAAATGGTAATTAAAAATATGAAAATATTTCCTACATCATGGTATTTTTTTATAATTTATAGACACTCGATAAATATATTTATTTATTACACAATTATGATTTATTGATTACCACATTAATGGAAGATTCAAATAAATGAAATTATAAATATTAAAAAAAATGTAATTTCGTTTTTTATGTCATCAACGAATTTTACAGATGATTTTGACTTGCTATATTTTATTTAATTTCATATTCTGAATGTATGTAGGTTGTAATGAATTCTAAAAAAATTTCACGTTTGAATAGCGTCCAAAATTGACACAATTCATAACAAAAAACATAAAATGTTTTATTAAATAATAATAAATTTATAAAAATATAAGACTCTTCTAAATCGATAATATAATCACATAGATATCATAAAAAATGTTTTTGTATGTTTTTTGACATTATATGATAATTACATTAACTCATAATGTCTAAATAACATTATCTCACAGTAAGATTAAAAATAGAAAAATAAGGGTAAAAAAAAGATAAGGATAGAAAATATTTAAAACTAGCAAAAAATATTGTATGATAAGTATTAGAACCCCCATTATCGTATCTTATAATTGAATATGTTTGGGATAATTTTAAATTGAAATTTAGTTTATAATAAATTAATATTTTTGAACTTTTCTAATGTGCCCCTCTCATCTCTTATAAAAGGACACCTCCTCCCTCTCCTATTCACACCATTTTGAGCCATAATACTTCGCCAAACCCTACATATTTCTATTTAATATTTTCCTAGTAACATTATAGAGGTTCTTTTCTTCTAAAAATTCCAACTCTATTTCCCTATGAGGAAATTTAAAGGAGGTACGTTTAGAAAGAGGTAATCTCTTCTACCGATTGTTTCAAATTTCTTTCTACTTATACTTCCTATAATTTAGTTGTTTCATTGTAAATGAATAACATTAGTATCACTCATATTAGTATATGTTATTATTAATATAAAACAACCTTATTTCACCTATTATGCATCCTATGAAAAAAAATCAACACGCGTGTGTACATACGAATTACTATCTCTACACTGCGGTGTAATATTTTTTTCACCACCACCTTATTTTGATAGGTATAATGGTGGAAATAATAACTATATGTGATTATTATAAAATTATACTAATTATGAGATATTATATACCATTCAATTCAATATTATGCAACAACTATGGGAATGATATCATTGCTCGGGCGTACGTACGATTTACCATCTCCATGAGATGATGATATTCATTCTCCTTGTTAACCATTGAAGAATGATTATAAAGAATATATAATGAATAATCATGAAATATTTTACATAATAATTCTTATTTATTTATGTATATATATATATATATCTATATATCATTTACATACTTCCATTCAATTTAATAAGGAAATGAAAACAATGTTCGTACATACATACGACATACCATCTCCGTGAACGGTGTGTTTGATTCCATTTTTCGATCTATTATATATATTCTTATACTGAATATATATGATATATAAATCATTTTTTACATTTTTTAAAGTATGTTAATCCAGAACTATGTAATAATATAATGAATAAAAAGTCCAAACACGTACGGTAAATAAAACAATAATTACCCAAAATGTTGCTTTAACATGAAATTGACAAATGAACGTGTATTATAAAGCCATAAGTGAATAATATATGATATAATAAATATTATTCTGGTTATTTTAGACATTAATAATATGTTTGAACCCACTATATAGGATTTTAAAACACGTATATAAGAAATTGGACCTAAGGTAAGGGATAATCAGGCAATCTCATTTTTATCTTAGATTGTTTATATGTAAATATTTTCGTGGTATATATTTATCATCCATGTCCATGATTTATAAAAATGGTTTAAATTTTGTTTAAAATTATTCTATGTATTCTTAAATTCATTTTTATCCATTTTTTTCTTTTACTTCTTTGTATGGAAGGAATATTTCTTTTGTTTACCAAATGAGGTACTTTTTTGACTTTTTTGGCAAAAGTATGAGAAGATTGTTTTTTATCTTATATGGAATGAATGGATTTTTACATCATTGTAATTCCCTATTTCAAGGAATATTAATCTACAAATTATCAAGATTATTTTAAACTAAATTATTTTCTTTTAAAATTGATAATAATTTTGAGAAAAGAAATTTTTTTGATGAAGAAAAGATATCTTCCTCAGGAATTAAGTTCAAGTGTTTTATAAAAATTATTTTCCATATGAGATGACATAGGGTAATGTTACTATCCCTATTATTACGTTGCCTTGATTTTTTTATGATGTAATTATTTTCAAGAAGCCCATTTGTCTTAAATAAAATATGTTATGATGAAATGATGTTTATGAATCCCATTTTATTTCATGTGTTATGCTTTGATGAATGATTTATGTTTTTGTGGGACATGTAAGAATGATTTCATTATGAGATGGGTGAGAACTATATCTACCACTGACGAAATGGGTAAATATTTATATCTCATTTGATATATATGGCTGGAATTACAGGTAAATCTGGTTTAGTAATACATGGTTGGAACAACAAGTAATCCCAGTTCAGTAATGAACTTTTTCCACAATGATGGTTTTGTAAAAAATGCCTCGGCTATAGTGGACATCATATTATGTAGTTAATTGTTTTCCAAAATTACATTTTTATTCCCATTCTATTCTATCATTGTAAATATTCTTTTATGATCTATGCCTTACATTCTGCAATGATTTATTTCATGACACAATATTTTTATTTCAAAACATTAAGTTCATGTTTTTTCATTCAAATGTTTAATGTTTGTTTTATGTTCTCCATGTTTACCGTTTATATGCATTTGAGCTCACCCTTTTTATTTTTATTTCCCCCGGATATATTGAATGCTTTTAGGCAGGAAAATAAAATCGGATGATCTTTATGGGAGATGTTGTAGATATTCCAGCAATTTAGATGTTTTTATTATGAGTTTCAAAAGACAATAAACTTATACAGTATTTGGGAATTTGTTTGTGTCAAGTATTAATTATTCCGCAAAAGAAATTTAATGTACTTGTGCATCAAGCTTGAGTCTCTATAGGTGCAGTCAGAAGCTTTAATGACTACACGGCCCTAGCCATAGTCCTTAGGAGTGTATCATTTTTCGGTAGTAGATGATAGTCTAGTGGATGTTAATAAAGATCCAACAACAGTGAGAGTTTCTATCCTTATTACATATTTTGAGTCAATTACTTTATTTGATACTAGTGCATCCCAGTCATTTATATCTTCACATTTTGTTGATATTCTTGACCATCTAATGGATATTTTGTTCTTTACAATGGATATACAAAAACATCATGGAGTGAGAAAAGAGTAGGGGTTTAGGTTCTTTCTTGTTCGTTGAAAATTTTCAATACAGAGTTGGTTTGTGATTTTATAATTATTGATTTTGAACTATTTTATATCATCCATGGTATAGATTGGATTTTCATTCCTCGAGATTTGTTTTATATTTTATCATCAGTGAATTTTGTTTCATGATTCCAAAGTGATTTCTCATATGATTCATGGGGAGTGGCACCCAAGGTCATGTTGTACAGGATTTTCCTGCCCCGAGCTCCAATATTTTCATTACACTATTGTGTTTGATACCAACGATTTCTCTCCTATCATTGGTCTCCACATTGTAGTTCCGGTGTTTGTTGATGTTTTTCCAGAAAACATTGTTGATCTTCCTCTAGAGGGAGAGGTAGAGTTTATGATTGACTTGGTGTCAAGTACACAACCGACATCGATTATTTCTTATGATACACAATCAACAAAGTAAAAAAGATGACAAGATTCAGTTGGAAGACCTGTAGGAAATGGTTTTTTTCCACCCAAGTGTTTAGCCTCGGGTATCCATAGATCTCTTTTCCATGAAATAATATGGTTCACGTTAGATGTTTTTGGACTATCGATAGTTGAATTGGGTGAAAATTATAAACAATATCCTTTACCGTTATTGGATTATTTGTTTGATCAGTTAATGAGGGAAAAGTGGTTTTCAATGATTTATCATTGTTTGGGTTATCATCAGCTCAGAGATTAGGAGTCTGATATACCAATGATAAAACTTTAGGAGTTGTTTTTTCCATTATGGATATCTTGTGATGCCTTTTGGTCTGACTAACACCCCTTTAGTTTTTATGTACTTGATGAAATGGATATTATATAAATTTCTTGAATATTATTTGTAGTGTTATTTGAAGATGTTATTGTATATTCAAAATCAAAGAGTGAGTATGATTACCATCTGATTGGGGTTATGGAAATTTTTCGTAGTCACCATTTGTAAAAATATATTTTTAATTGTAGTTTATAGAATCATGAAGTATTGTTATTAGGGAAGAAGATTTCAAAATGTGGTTTATCAGTTGATACTGAGAAGGTGAAGGATGTTATATCTTGGAAGGAACTACGAAGTGTAATTGAGATATAGATCATCCATGATCTTTCTAGATACTATCGATGATTTGTTAAGGACTTGTCTAAGATGACGTCAACTTTGACTGCTCTTACCAAAAAAGTTGTGAAATTCACTATGGATGAAATTTTTCTGAAATTTTTGATGAACAAAAAATTCTTATAACATTAGCTCTTATTCTGATCTTACTTGATCTGGGCTAGGGATACATGGTTTTATGTGATGCTTAGGGTGATAGTTTGGGATGCATGCTTATGTAGGATCACTATGTGGTAGCTTATGCCTCTTGTAAGCTTCAACCATTTGAGAAGAATTATCCCTTCATCATTTATAGATTTCTATAGTCATTCTAGTTTTATGTGATGGAGAAACTAAAATTTTTAGGGAAACTTTTATGGTCTTCTAGAATCATAATTGTCTGATCTATATATTTTCTCAGAATGATTTGAATCATAGATATAAATAATGGGTAGAATACCATTAGACCATTGACATTGATAACTCAAACACCCCTGGAATGGGGAATGTTGTTTTATATTCCCATAGAGGGAAAGTGCCATCATGGTCTATCATAAAACATAAAGAGTAGTGGAACCTTATGGGTCATTTCACTAAACTACATCTAGATAATCAGGATGATGTTTCATGCATGGTTCTGGATTGTGTTAATTATTCATCATATCTTTTGGATTTTATTTTTTTGAGTTTTTTGAAGGATGGTGAGTTTTAGAATTCTTGTCAAAACCTTTATGGTGGGGTGTCCATTTTGGGTTGGTCTTTTTCATCAGATTGTATGCATCGCTTCGGGAAGAAGATTCTATTCTAAGAATATGTGAGGAGTTCAGTCTTGCTTGATTGTCACATGTCATTTTGGGACATTCATTCATGAACTAAGAAGATGTATTATAATAAGTGAATAATATTATGGTGGCTGGGGATGAATTGTGATATTACAGAGTTTTTCCCATTGGCACACCTTCTAATGGATAAAGGCAGAGCACTTAAAACCCAATGACTTCCTTCTTCCTCATCTGGTGCTGTTTTTGAAATGCGATGTTGTATCCAAGGATTTTTTATGTTAGATTACCCATAACTCCCCGAGAAAATAATGTTATCTGGGTGGTTGTTTACCATTTGATGAATTCTGCATATTTTTTTATCTTGGATAGAACTAAAGTTGATGATCTGGGTGAGATTTATGTTGAAGGGATTGATATGTTAAATTGGAATCCTAACTTTGTCTCATATTAGGATCCTAGGATTAAGTCAATGTTTTAGAAAAGTATTCAAGAGGCAATGGGAACTCAGATCTTGTTAATCAAAACATTCCATCTACACATATATTGTCAGATGGAATGTGTAATTTATATTCTGGAGGATATTCTTCGCTTCTGTGTCATGGATTTTAGTGGATTGTTGGATAGCCATTTCAGACTAGTTGAGTTCATCTACCACAATGGTTACTAGTCGTTGATCATAATGAATCCATTTCAATCATTGTATGGTCACCTGTGTAGATCAACTCATTATTTCAATGATGAGGGTTATGTATCTTTAGTTGGAAAAATATTGGTTTAGGAAATGTCTGCAATGATTCAGGACGTGGGATGATGTCAGTTTATAGCCCATAGTTGACAATAATTGTATTGTGATCAGTAGCATCATCATTTAGATATTTTTAAAGGATACTGGGTCTTCTTTAATGTTTCTCCTCATTTGGGTCACCATCATCCTGGAAAATAAGGAATGTTGGCTCTAAGATATTTTGGACCATTTGATGTCATTGAACAGACTAGACATGATGCTTATCAATTAGTATTGTTGATTCAGTTTATAAGTATTCATGATGTTTTCTACATATCTCAGCTCAAAAAGTATCACCCTGTTCCCGGTTTTATTCTGAGTAGGGAAGAAATTGAGTTAATTCCAGATAATTTTATTATGGATAAACCAGTTGAGATCGTTGACTCATAAGGGAATGCCATACATTGGGAGTGTATTCAATTGGTCTGAGTTCTTTGGAAACAAGGATCAGATTATCATGAGACGTTGGAATGAAAACCATTGATGAGGAAGAAGTGGCCTCATCATTTTCATGGAATTACATCCTCCACATGACTTCCCAACAACAAAAATTATATATGGCAAGGTTCTATAAAATCATGTTACTTTGATTGGGTATTTTTTCCCTCACTCTAAGTTCCCTTTTGGTTCAATGTCTTTTGAGGTGGTTTTTAGTATTTTATGTGTGATGCCAATAAGATACACATTGTGTAACCATGATATACGTCATGTAATAGTTGTTGGGTACACATAGTGAAATGTTTGATCATTCAATTAAGGGTTACAAGTAATGACCAAGTCATAAATGTTGTCACTTGAAAAAAGGTTAGTTTTTAAGAAAATTCGACGAGTTTTTCAGAATACCTATCTAGTGTAGATTTCTTGATGTAACGAAAGGTTACACATCATGACTCATCCCATGCCCAGTTTTAAATCACATTTTTGTATATTTTGGTTCAGTCCCTTATATGGATTTTCATTTCTCCATACCCAAGGATTTCCCTAAGTGATTTTTCAAGGCTCCTTTCCTCCTAGATCGATCCGTTCAGTGTCCGATATCCGTTGCGGTTGCGATGTATCTCTCAAAGAACATGATATTTCCACTTATTCAGTAAAACTGATTGTGGTAGATTCCTAGATTTGCAATACATTATTTTTTGATCTACGTTGGATGTTCCTTGTTTTCCTACTCTATATCCTTTGTGATATCACGTTCTAGAGGCCCTTTCCTTGGTTGTTCTTGGTGTTGCAAGCGACCATCCTTGAGGTATTTGGGTTTCCACTATTCTTTCAACCTCTTAGGTTTAGGTTTAGATCAATCCTGTGATAAGTTGATTTGATTTTAGGGCCTTTCTTGACATGTTGGGATTCATTGATTTTGGATTCCAATATAGGCATGTGAGACTCGAGTTTTTAGGTTAGTGGTTCTATCTGTACCCTATGATAATAATCCCTATAATTTTTCATTATAAACTGATTCAAAATATAAGATTGGTATGATTTTTTTGGGTGTGATGAAAAATATTTTTCAATGAAAAAATTGGTTTCCCCTAGTTATTAGGAAATAAAACAGAAAATATAATGATTTTGAATGGGTTTACAAAGAACAAAAATGTGATTGTGAGAAAGAGGATATGGGTTACCTTGGGTACTTAATCGGAAGGTTTAGGTTGGGTCCATCATCCATTTTTTTTATTATCAAGGATATTTGTCTTAGGGCTTCCCTTTATTTCCTAGGCTCATTGTTCTAGGGGACATGTATTGATATTTTTGGAGGTTTACTCAAGGGGCATTCCAATGATTTCTAGGCCTGTGTTCTATGATCCAAATTGATTGATTGATTGGAGAACCAGTATTCTGTTGGCTGGAAATGTATATATATGTAGTCTTGATTGAGAAAACTTTGGATTAAAATCTCTTAAGTGGAGGAAATTACTTATTTTGAGAAATTTAATTAGAAGGAAAAAAAATAAAGAGTATAATTATCTTAGAATAGCTAGTGAAGAGAATATATTGGTTACAAATTCATGTGCCCAATTTATACCGATGAATGAAAAACAAGACGACCTAAGTTAGGATTTGAAGATGTCTATTATAGTTCATTATAATAATAATATTTCTATTTACATAATAAGTACCCTTATATAGTATTCATGAAAAAATAACAATATTTTGTGTCACATCATTTATGGAATAATAAAAAAATGAATCACTAATATAGAGTATATTGGAAGGAGTCTACTTGAGTTAGGCATTCTAACAAAAAGCATTAGCCACACGGATGTTTGTAAAACATAACTAAAACCTATATTTCTAACAACTCCCTAGGCAAGAAGAAGTTTATAAAAGCACTCTATATCTATATTTTTTTCATGTTTAAAATGTTTTATTAGTGTTTAGAAGGTATATCCTAATATGGATTTTTATTAAAGTGGTTTAATTTAAGAGAGTTTTTGAAAATTATGGAAATAAAAAAATTCACTCACACTAAAAGAAGGGTTAATCTATTACAAATGTGATGATTTTTGGATATAATATGTGGAGATAAAATATATTTATATTAGATTAAAAAAAATTATATATACAAAAATTTAATGAGATTTATTTTTTAATATATATATGTATATTAGTAGTTCATAGAGTTGATATGATGTGGTAAACATAATTGATATGAAATTATATATTGATTTCCACTTTTTTGCAATAGAATTTCTTTACATGGAATTATAGTGAATTAAGAGTGATTATATATATATATATATATATATATTAAAATTTAGAGGACATGAATTTAAATGGTGACACATTCAATTTCCAATAATCTCAAAGGTGCTGAATTCTAATCCATGGATATTGTTCTTTGAGATTATAAGAATAATGCTAGAATGTTTCTAGTGTAATGATGTATTCATTATAAGCCAGGGTTGGTAAGTTGTTGTTTTTGAGATTATTTTTCTTTATATAGGTCTCATAGAAGTTTTGATAAACATTTTTTGAGATTGAAATGGAATATTTTTAATATATGTCTTTCCATACAGTAGATAGATAACATATGTCATAGAGATGTATACTATAGGGAGGTCATTAGAGAAAAGGGAATTGTGGTGATCAAAGTGTATAATTTGTTTATTAGGGTAGATTATTTAATATACTATAAAGTGAAAGTAATTATATGAATTCTATGTAAAATTACTATATTGTAAACTAAAAAGATGATTTAAATATGAGAATGATGGTATAGTGCACCTAAAATTGTATAAATTATTGTTCCTACATTTTCAATATATACATGCTTGATGATTATCATATAGAGGTGTAAAAAAACATGTCATATCTGTGATGAGTTCATAGACCTCCCCAAATCACCTGACATATTGGGAATTATTTCCCTCTATCTCTCCATCCCATTATATGATATTATCTCAAGGAGTAAATATAAGAATGGAAGATTGATTCAACGAGGAATGTTTCATAAGAGGCACACTACTATTATACCAAGGAAAGGAATTCTATATATTAATCATGGAAACACCTTGGGTGCTCAATGTTTATTACGTATGTTATAAAATATTCTTGTCAACAAATTTTGTTATAAAACCCAATTATAATATAAAATTTTTTGAAATAATTACACAAATTCTTTACGATTCACAGTTTTTGCATTAATGATAGATAGTGTGGGGGATACATTGAATCTAATAGGTTTTATATTTCATAAAAAACTATAAATCAAGATGTTATCATCTTGTAAATGATACATATAAAAGGATTTTTTATTATAGTATCATATATCTTCAAAAATTATATAACTAAATTTTACCTATTGATATGGGAAAAATCATTATATTCATTTAAGGATTTAGTGAATATACCCTTAAATCTCTCAATTATTCATAATCCAAATAGTATTTATTTAATTAACCTTATATTTTATCCTATATAATAACTTGTGAGCCATACCCAAAAAAAAGTTTAGATATTTTCTGAACACTTTCGGAAAGATATCCTTAATATAACAATGTATCACAACATATTTAAAATCAAGGGAATAAAACACCTAGATATCCATTTTATAAATAATAATACACTAATTTAATAACACTATAAGTAAAAATAAATCTATATTCATCGAACAACAAATTAAAACCCAATAGTTCTTTATATTAAAGAAAAAAATAAATCACCAGATCTATATATGTATGAAAAATATGGTCTCTTGTAAAGAATAAATTATAATAAAACTTTAAATGTAACCTTCTCAATCTCTATCAAACACAAATATATCTTTTCCAATGTTCACTATATGAATTATATGAAATAAGTCATTCTTATATGATATATTTGTTCAATACTTTGAGTGATAATGTGACTTGGATTATATCAATCCTATAAACTGTACTCTTATTTTTTCACCACTCTATGTATTGATTTAATGGTTCGATGAATATTCCACAAGGAAATAACATTTATCATGGATAAAATGACATACCACCACTTGAATAGATTACAACATCATATATATAATTTAGTTGTACAATTAGACTTGATTTTGAATGAAAATCCACTATAGGTATTATTTTCATCAGAAATAGAAGTTATAGATGGCCTAATATTTTATACATGTATGGTGATGGTTATGAAACATTGATCAATGTCCACAAAACCAATATTTATTAAGATAAATCAATAAAAAAGTATCATATACTAGAAAAATCAATATTTCATTTAGATAATTCTAATCAAATGACATGATGAAATTAAATATATGGAAAGTGTTTGTGAAAATTTACACTTGTTCACTCAGTTGGGAGTCTATGAATGAAAAAAGTAAAGTCTCATAGAGGTCATTCGTATAGATCATTGGAATACTTTCAGTGGACTAGCTGAAAAATTTTCTGTAGTAGAATCCCTTCACCAAATAGGGGATTCAACAATGGTGATCTGATCAGGTAGAATTACATCAATTATGATTTGCAGGTGGTGGATATCAAAAAAACTGACTGTGTTTGATAATAAATAATATTATTTATCATTTCTAATTAAACACTTGAGATAAATTTTTAAATTCTACTAATTACTTGAATAAAAGAGTTATAGTTTCCCCCTATGGATTTCGACACAAGTTTTAACCACAAAAAATAGTGTTATTCATTTTCCTTGATTTAATTCATTCATTAACATACAAAAATACTTTCTATGTTGATATTAGTGGTTAGGCATTGATGTATATTGATTTGGATGCATATTCGTACATGTTAAATATTTATTATTTTCTATTCATTGTATATATTTTATTTCTACCTCCAGTATGTTCTTGAGGATATTGTTCACTAGTATTGTGGAATGATAGTTGTGATCCTAATAGGTGAAACCATATATGCCCATAATATATCTCAATTGAGGGACAAGATGAAATAATAAACATAAAGTAGGGATAATTATTTATTGGTAATGTTATATAAAATATGTGATCAGAAACATTCCCAACCACACCATATTAGATAAGCCTCAAGGTATAATTTCATAAGGGTTTTCTCTCATAATATCAAGGGTTTCATTTCACTAATTTAAGAAATTCCATAGTTCCCTCCATATCAAGAGGGGGGTATCAATGTGTCTACAAAAATAATGATGATTCTTCTTATCATTTCTATTCATTATCCTATTAAGGATCTCTACATTCCTGGGTATCATTATTAGAATGAAAGTCTTTAATTTTTATAATGGAGGAAATTTTGTTTTGATCTCTCTTAAACAAATCACAGAACCCTCATCCCATTATAATATTAATGTGGTTACACTATTTATCAAGAATAGAAATACTGCTGATATTAATTATATATTCATCATTGAGCATTGTGGCCTTCATAATCACATGGTGTCCGGCTTTCTGGATGCCCAAAAATAGTGATTTTACTTCCTCTAATAATGGGGTTTCCTATGTTGTCCAATGGTTTCTTATATGTTATATAATTCTATTTTTCCTACAAAGATTTTAATTTTCTAATTCATATTAATTGTGATATGTGGATATGAAAATTTTGATTCAACATCCACACTTTACATATTCCTCCATAAACCCCTATATTATTATGATCATTGGAAGCCTAATTTGTTCCATACTCTATTCATATTTATAGAAAAAAAATTTCTATCACCAAATTGATCCCCAAATCTATGAAAAGGTTTTTTTTTCAATACTATCATTTTATATTTTCTATATATAAATTGAGTGATAACATCATCATAAAAAACCTATTCACTATGACTCACTGGCTGATATATGTTCCTAATGATACTCTAAAGGTAACATAGTGAATGGATTTAATTTTAGGGGAAGTGATACACATAATGTGGATTATATGGATATGAATAATGATTTATGATAAGGATTTAAAATTTGGATGATAGGTCTAAAGAATAATATAGCTGGTGATATAAGGGTAAATATGGAGCAGAGCGGTCAACTAATGTGTGTGAGTCTTGATTTGTGGGAATCTGGCCTTATTATGATAAATTAGAGAACCAAGTGTTGCAATTTCTCCAAGAACGTAGTGATAAATCAAATTTTTTTGTTGATATACCTATATTTTCTATGGATAACCACCCATTCACTAGATCAAGTTAATATTCTAGTAAGGAGTGAGGTATTGCGGTCCATAGAGGGAATGGATCTATAGAGTAGTAATATCCCCAACCAATAAGCTTGTACAGAAGAAACACTTTGGTGTTATGATTTATAATAGGTTTTTGGTATTGAGGGATGATGTGATAAACACAAATAAGGGGTGGAAAATTAGTCGAGGAAGGACATAAAGTCAGATCTTCTCACAGGGAACCATGGATACAAGGAGACTACATAATCTATTTGACACCTGAACGTATTATATAAAGAGAAAATAATAGGTTTAAGAGGAATTATATTATGGATACAATTCCAATAAAGTAATGAACGTTGTAGTGCATCTAATGGATTCACAAATCCTTTAAATGAGAGATGCACAAGAAAGTGTAATTCATCACTACCTATGCCTCCACCTATAATAATTTCTTGTAAAGTGTATTTTTTAGATGGTAAAAACAAATAATTTTTAAAGAATGTAACATCAAATTACTATTTTAAAGTACTTATAAAACCATATTTTGGTCATGCTTTGAATGGATTTAATTTATGGGTTATTCAAGAGAAATGTTCTAATTTCTGAAAGGCATTTGGGACGTGCATGGTTGGCACATGGTTTCCCAAAACTCTGCTCCATGATATGAAATCATAGGTAGTGAGGGTTTTCATGGTTGATCATGGTTTCTAAAACCATGTTCCCACTGAGTATAAACTATTCAAATCTATTGGTAGTGGAGCATGGTTAGGGCCCACTTTTTGACAAATCATGCAGCCGTGCCCAGATAAGCATGCATTCGATATTTAATTATTATAAAAAATTGATTGAAACTTATTAAAAGGCATTTTTTACCTCCAAATAATCCCAAAAATTACATATTATGATTTTACAATGTCTAGAAGGCCCTTAAAGACCCTTTTTGGCTCCTCGAAAACCAATTCTAGGTAGATAAAATCATGAAAAATCAGGTTCGATCACCTTCGGGTATGTGAATAATTTCTTCTTGGTCTCTCTCAATATCTTCCTATTTATTCCTTATGGTTTGTTATAACACTATGTTGTTGGAGGATCTAATATATTTTTTTTATATGTTCAATATGGGTTTGATTCTAAGATCTTTTTTTTAATTTTATTCATTAGATTTTCTCATTTTTGGTGTTGTGAGTCATGATCTCCTTATTTTGGTAGGTGGTTTAGTTTATGATTGGACAATTGATTTAACCATAAAATAAATTATTTAAATTAAATTGACTTCAATTATATTATGAAAATAATTTTTTTTGCTGCTTGTGTTTTTTATTTTCATAGGCATTAAAATTGGGGGAAACCCCCAATTCTAATGAATTATGGTGTTTTTGTAGAATTAGATAGAAAATTATGAAAAAGAAATTTTTAATTTAAATTTTGAAATTGATTTTTGAAATGAATTTCTAATTTTTATTCAAGAAAAATGGAATAAATTTTTTTGATAAGAACGCATTGGTTTTATCATAAATGGGATTGATTTGATTAAGAAACCATTTCAGTTTTTTATAGAAATTTCTATATTGAAAGGTGGAATTGGTTATTTTTGTTTGAAATAGTTTTCAAATAATCTAACAATTATTGATTTTTAGATCACATGAAGTAATAATTATTTACTGAGTTATTTAGGATAATAAACTATTTACACCATAAAACTATAATAAAACAATATGAAGTACTTCAAATACCTGAAAAATATCGATGAGTCCACTTTGACTGGTTTTTAAGGGATTTGTTTACACATATTGTCATTACCGCATATTCAAGTGTGTGATGATCCCATAACCTATAAGTTTCATAACTCTTGGTAAATAATCATGTTTATCCTTTGTGATCATTTTTATATGTATTCTATTATTTTTAAACTACATTTTAAATTCTATAAGATATTTATATAAAATGTTTTATATAAATTTTTTATTAATAAATTGATTAGAAATAATTTCTCTCAATAAAAATGTAAAGAATTATTTTTTTAAACATGATTCTTTTATTTAAATGCCTATTTATTTAAAATTAAAATATTTATTTGGTTAATTAATTATCATTGAATTATGGAATCATTGGAGAGACTGTAACACCCAAAAAACTCTAAAAGAGTAACATTTATTTGATAGTGTGTATGACACACACCAGTAAATGAAGAAAGGAATATAACCCATCAAGAAATTATGGTATATATAATGTTTTAAATAAATCTATTAAATTATATATTTTAATTCCTGAAATACCAGGTTACCTTTTATCATACACAACAACATATTTCTTCGATATCTATTATTTCACAAAAGACTGAGTTTTATCGAGCAACAATATATTATTGAAATGTTATTATATAATATAATAAGATATAACCTTGACATTAAATTACAAGTTATTAATAAAATTAACTAATTTATTAAAATATAGGTTTTAATCAAATATAAAACGAGTTAATTTTTAACCAACTAATTATGAATGAAAATAAATGCAAATTAAATTTACATGAAATGTTATTTTTAAAAATGTGTTTTATCATAATAAATTAAAATAATTACTATAAGTGAATTATATTATTGAAATTTATAAATTATATACTCATTAATATTTTTTACATTAGTCCAATATATTTTCAATGTATATTATAATAAGAAACCAAATATTTCACTTAGAATGTCTATATTTTTATTAAATCAGTTTTGCTGCCCCCTAATGGCACACATATCTTTATAATAATTTTAAAAAACATTATAATTTAATATGAAAAAATTAGATTCATTTTTGAAATAATATTATAAAAATTAACTTTGGGATATTTGTTTGGTATTTTTATGAGAGGTTTCATTATTTTGATTAATTGTTAAAAATACAAGATTTTAATTGAAACATGGTGTTTCATATTAATAATTTATAAAGATATATTATATTTTCATTTCTTTCTAAGCTAAATTTTGAATGATTATACATCAATTAATCAAATTTAGTTATTTTAAATCAATTTCAAATTGAAAATGGATATACAATAATTCATAATTTTGAAATATTTTAATTTAAAACTTTCTTTGTGGTCTCATCTACAGGATTAAATTTAAATTATTTTCATGCACTTATGTGATTTAAATTTAAAACAATTTATTCCATTTTATATCAAAATAATTTATAAAAACTATTAATTTTAACTTTTTTTACCAAAAATATTAGTGACTGTAATTAAAATTAATTATAGATAATAAGAGAAAAAATAGCTTAACAAGTGACTAGATATTAAATTTAAGGTCAAAATGCACATGAAACATGTCCAAAACCATAATCTAGGAATATTCAGACCATATACTTCCTTTTAAATAATATGATTCATTGTTTTAGGAACAAAATGTGAAGTGCACTGTGTTGCATTTGTTGTCAATGAGGCATGAAGTTGTCTTGGAATGAATGGAAGTCAAGGAATGTCAAGATGTGAATGACAAAGGTTGTGATGGTGTTGGTAAAGAATGGAGAATGGCCATGGAACTTAGAGGAATGTCACTTAAGAGATTCACTAAGTGGCATTGGAGAATATGGTTGAAACATTCTCCATGGACATCTGACGATTGTTGAGCTGTTCATAAAGTTCCAAGAACTTGTATCAACTGGATACAAAGTCACAACAAAGTTAGAAGACCATGCATTGTATTGACAATGCATGAGGAGAGGAAGATGATCCATCCACACCTCCTAAGTGGATGAAGTGCGCTGAAGAAGTCCATGCACTATCACTTAGTGCATGAGAATTAGAAGAAGATCCAATTGATCTCTGATTAGATCAATGAAGCACATTGATGAATTTTATGTGATTCAAGAGCTCGGTTGATGAAGAACCTTCGGGAATTCCCTCTTAAGTGAAGATTATTTGTTTAAGAAGAATGGAGGAATTCTAATGAAGAAGAAGAATAGAAATGTGGGAGAAGAGAAGAAATGGAGAAGAAGAGTTGTTGCACATGGCATTTTACACTTAGTCCTTATACAAAGTACTTAGTGTTTAAGTAGGCAAAAAAATATGCCACCAAGGGCCAGCCTTAAGGGTTCAACCCCAAGGCACATGTGGGACTCGAGGTCGCCACGCCCAAGGGGGATCCCATGGGGCCAGCCCGAGAGGCCGGGGCCGTGTGTAAGCCCCGGGCCACGCAGGGGATCAGGCCTGCGCAGCATGGGCGCCAGAGCACGCCCGGAGTGTGTATAGTGGGCGCTAGTAGCGCGCCTGCAGGAGCAGAGAATGGGCGCAGAGCGCGCCCGCAGGGAGAACACGGTGCGGGGCGGCACAGTGGAGGGAGAAGTCCAATTGCGGGGTTGAGGGAGCGCTTGGGTAATAAGCTGCGGAAAAATTGGAGGCCTTTTCGATGTGGGACGCGGATTTTTTCCGCGGGAGTGATCCTGGCCGCACGATCGATCGCGCGCCAGATCTCGGCCGCACAACTGATCCGCGGCGAGGCGATCTGATCCAGGCCGTCCGATGTATCTCCATCGCCTGATCCGACGGTCGTGGCTCGTCTTCCACCTCGAGCTCGAGCCGAAGCCACCCGCTGAACCAGGAGCCTCCCGACGACAGAATTTGAGTTCCCGGCCACCGCTGATCGAGCCGAAGCCTCCATTGTGATCGTCTGGCCTCTACAAACACGATCATGCATTAAAATGTTGCATGCATGCATCGAGAGAGAATTTCGATGAAGGCCGAGGCAAACGAAGTTGCCGAGGCCACAGGGTGTTCATGTTTTGCATGGGATGAGCCAAACAGAGGCCATGCATGCGGTTTCATGTGCATGCACGAGGAGGAGGAGAAAATATAAGAAGCCCGCGTGAAACAGAGGATAAAAATCAAGATTTGAAAAGATTTTTAAAGATCCGAAATCTTCGGGTTTTTGAATTTATAACCACGCGGAAGTTTTGAGGATTCTCTACCTATAAAAGGAGAGGCCGAGACCTCATTGTTGCTTGCTGAAACCCTGTTGAAAATCCGAGTCCCGTGAGAGCTCTGCCTCGCGAAGTTGAAGCCCCTGCGCAATTATATTTGCGTGGATGAAAGTTATCGGTGCCATCCTTGGCCCGAAGGTGTTCCCTATGCGCTAATCCTTTGCGCGACCGGAAGGAGAGGAGCTTGTGCGACCTTGAGCGCTCCCTCTGTGCACCGTGCCCCCTGCGCGGTAGCACTTGCGCGCCCGCGGTGCCTTGCACCCGTGGCTAGTGCGGCCTAGAGGCCTTGTGCTCTTGCGCAGCCAGTGGCACCAAGTGTGCCTTGCGCTTTGAAGAAGAAGAGAGGTCGCGGCTCATACCTTGTGCTCTTTGAAGAAGAAGTGGAAGTGGATGCACCCTTGCGCGCCTGGTTGCACCAAGTGCACCTACGCGGCAGTGGGAGAAGAAGAGGTGGCCGCTTGTACACATTGGACATGCGAGCCCTTTTTGAGATAGGAGAAGCTACACGAGGCAATAGGGGTTCAGGTTGTGTGTGCAAGACAAGTGGAAGTGCCTTTGGCTAAGTGTGTGCACAAGAAGTGGGAGGCCGAGACCACACCATTGTGTGTGTGTGAGATAGTGAAGAAGTAAGCCGAGGCCAAGTGTATGCAAGTGGGTGAAGTGATGACCACACATTTGTGTGTGTGTGCAAACTTGAAGAACCACCTACGGCCCAAGTGTGTGCAAGAATAGAGGAGTAGGCCAAGATCAAGTGTGTGCTAAATGAAGAATTTGTGTGTGCTTAACAAGTGACAAGTGAAGGCCGAACCTAGTGTGTGCACTAAGAAGTGTGTATACACATAGAAGAAGAAAAGGGAGGACTCACACGAGAGTATAACACACTTCTAAGTGTGTAACCAAATTGAATAAAGTGTGTGATGTTCAAGGAGTTGGTGTGTGCTTAAAGTGTTACACCCTTTAAGGGTTTATTGCACCCAGAGGAGAAAGAGGAGAGTGCATGCATGCATGCATGCACGTGCACACGTGAACAGAGCCAAATCAGTGGTGTGCATTTTAGTTGACCAAGACCAGGAGGTTCTTGATGAATTTGAGGAGCCATGCTATCAGTGCATGAAGAAGAAAAGATGCCATGCACTCAGTGCATGAAGTTGAATTGATGTGAGACTGGACCAGACTGAAGTTAAAGACATCAATTGTCTGAGTATTCAGTAATTGGAGAGAGGCCAGGTCATCCTTAGAAGAAGGAGATAAATCCTGAGCAAGACGAGAAGACCTGATCAACTCAAGTGATCAGAGGTACAGAGCAAGGCCAGCAGTCTATATCCCAGACTGCTGAAGATACTTGAAGAAGCTTAAAGAGAAGAAGGGCTACTCGTGTGACTCGAGGAGCCAAGAGAAGACCCTGTGGGACTCAGGGAGAAGAAGTCTTCAGTGGGATTCTGGAGCAGGCCAGTGGGACTCTGGTAACACTGTGGGACGCAGTATAAAGACCCTCCTGTGGGACTCAGGAGAGATACGGTGGGAAGCTGTATCGACCATTGTAATTCTAACAAGTTATAATGGGAGAATCCATGCTGGGAAAGCATGGAAAGGATGTAGGCCTTTGGTGCCGAACCTTTTAAATCCTTGTGTCCTGTGCCTTTTCATTACTGCATTATCCGGGAAAGGTTGAGAGATACAAGAAGAGTGGATCGAGGCATTAACCATCCATAAAGGTTTAATTGATAAGGAATCAATTAGTAAAAAGTTTTAAGGGATCACTGATTCACCCCCTCCCCCTCTCAGTGATTCACACTGATCTGGGCACTTCAATTGGTATCAGAGGGAGGTTGCCTCTAAAAGATCCAAGAGAGTCTAGATGGAGTGCATATTTGAGGAAATGAAATAACAGCCTCAAATGGAGATATCTGCCAAGACTTTGAAAAACAGAATGAAGAAACAGGAAAAGAAGATGAAGAAGAAGGTTGTTGCAATCAGAGAAACTCCTTCTATGGAAAGAAATGTGAAAGTCACATCAGATGACAATTCCTTTTATCATTCTTCTGATGAAGCCTGCTCTAGCTGTGATGAAGATGGAAGGAACAATGATCTTTTAAATGCAATCAAATATCTTCAGAAGAGAGTCCCCAAGGAAGTTGCAATGTGTATAGCTACAGGCCTCCTTGATCTTCAAGAAGAAAAATTATAGCTAGAAGATGAAGCCAATTCTTTGGAAGTCCAATTGGAAAAAAGGGTTGGCATAACCAACACTCTCAGAAAGCTGGTAAATGCCAAAGATGAAACAGTATCTCTTTGCAATGAAAGATATGAAGACACTGCTGAAGAATTGCAAAGAAGCCTTTCTGAGAATGAATTCTTTAAGATAATGATCAAAGATGTTTACCATGCACTGGAGAAGAGACATAGAGTATCAATGGTTGTTAATGATTCTCAACTTGAAGACAAAGTAAAAAGGGTGAAGGAGCTTGACAACTCATTGCTTGAATTACAGAAGGTGCATGAAGACCAGATGAAACAACTCATGGAGAATTGGGAAGGAAAGCTAAGAACTGTTGAGGATGAGAAGAACTCCCTTAACATGAAATGCTTAGAATTAGAGGTGATATTGAAAAATCAGCAATCACCCAAATCCAAAGCCTCCCAGACAACTGGAAGAAGAAATGTTGCTACTCAAGTGTGCTTTGAGAAGGATGATTGTAAAATAAAGACATCCTCTAATGAAAGGGAAACAACTTCTAAAAAGAAGGTACCATCCATCTCATCTTGTACTCATGTTTCTAAATGTGTTTCCACAAAAAGTGCAGGATGGAAAAATAATTCCAAACAAGTATGGATGAAGGCAGTAAAGAAGCAGATCTCTCCTGAAACAGCACAACAGGTCAAGAAGAGTACCCTACAATCAGAAGGACTGAAGAGGTCTTGATTCATGGGACAATGCCGGTGTTGTAACAAGTATGGTCATTGTGCAAAGGATTGTTGGTACAATCCACTAAATGTCAAAGCACAAAGGAAGCCCATTCCAAGGGGGAGCAAGCCAGAAGGCAATAAGAAACATCCACAGGTCCAGAGACATCTGTTTACTGCAAATAGATTTGGATTACTTGACAACATCTGGGATGATTGCAAAAGTGGTCAAAAAGATACATGTCAATCTCCAACTGTATCCAGATCTAAAAAGAAGAGAAGATCACTGAACCTGGCTCAGAAAGAATCCTTGGGAAGTAAGCAGAAGAAAGCTGAAAATGCTCCCAAGAAGATTATGAAAAAGTAAGAGAAGACCTTGGAGTCTAAATCCAAGAAGGGTGATGCATCCAGAAGGACCACCCAGAAGAAATGATTCTACTGTGGAAAGAAAGGGCATATCATGGATCTTTGTAAAGAAGCCATGAAATTCAATAGAGGCAGACTAAACTCAAACAGACAATCAATCCAGAAGAAGCAGAAGGGATTGGTTGAAAACAATTTTCCTAAGAAAGGTAGCTTGAAAGCATCAAAGGAACCATGTGGAATATCCAGAACTGAGGCCACACTTCCAAGTGACTTACTAGTCATATGGCCAAATCAGTTGCAACTTGCCAAAGATCTGCAAAGAGCTGAAGATGAAGTTCTGGCAATTGCTAAGGAAAAAGGGAAGAAGAATATTTCACATGAAGATGTATTGAGATCCACACCAGCACAAACATCATTGAAGATCAAATGTGCAAGTGTGAAGAATGGTGAAAATGGGGCATCTCGGTTGAGAGAATCTTCTCAACCTTGTTGTTCACATTGATGAACCAAGGAGGTTCCTTCTTATTCCCTAATCACTTGTATTTACATGTGCTAACACTGCAGGGAATTGAAGATGATGATCATTTTCAGCTGGAGGATGGTTTGGACAAAATGGAGTGCACCCCTTGAGGGGGAGCCAATCTGTAGAAGATGGGATTCTGATATTTAATACCATCTTGAGAATAATGAAGGTATTCCAATCATACTTCCATCCCTTGTTTCTTAATTGAGTTTATCTTGTCAATTAAGGGGGAGTATGGATTGAAGACAAATGGATGAAAGGGGGAGCTTTATCATTGCACTGAACTTTCTAATGAGTTTTGTGAAGTATGTGCAGGATTTAGCAATTCATTGTTATATCTGAAAAATTTTCAAACCCCTGAAGCATGATCTCACATGTACAATGAAATTTGGACAACATTGAGTTCCTTGGTTACATCACTCTTGTTTTCTACACCGGGTTAGCCCAAGTAGACTTAGAGATGATTTACTAAAGGTTCTTTGCTAAAGAGAACATGTGACATCATCCATCTCTTAGTGCTTTTCAAGAAGATGCTATTCAAAGGGAGGAAGATTTTTTTGAAAGCGAACCACACCACACCTTTGCATTTGATTTCCAATAAGAGGGAGAAAATATTGGCACACATGTTGACCCATTCATATGTGCTGAAGAAGTGTATTGACAACAAATACAAAGGGGGAGATTGAAGTGCACTGTGTTTCATTTGTTGTCAATGAGGCATGAAGTTGTCTTGGAATGAATGGAAGTCAAGGAATGTCAAGATGTGAATGACAAAGGTTGTGATGGTGTTGGTAAAGAATGGAGAATGGCCATGGAACTTAGAGGAATGTCACTTAGGAGATTCACTAAGTGGCATTGGAGAATATAGTTGAAACATTCTCCATGGACATCTGATGATTGTTGAGCTGTTCTTAAAGTTCCAAGAACTTGTATCAACTGGATACAAAGTCACAACAAAGTTAGAAGACCATGCATTGTATTGACAATGCATGAGGAGAGGAAGATGATCCATCCACACCTCCTAAGTGGATGAAGTGCGCTGAAGAATTCCATGCACTATCACTTAGTGCATGAGAATTAGAAGAAGATCCAATTGATCTCTGATTAGATCAATGAAGCACATTGATGAATTTTATGTGATTCAAGAGCTCGGTTGATGAAGAACCTTCGGGAATTCCCTCTTAAGTGAAGATTATTTGTTTAAGAAGAATGGAGGAATTCTAATGAAGAAGAAGAATAGAAATGTGGGAGAAGAGAAGAAATGGAGAAGAAGAGTTGTGGCACATAGCATTTTACACTTAGTCCTTATACAAAGTACTTAGTGTTTAAGTAGGCAAAAAAATATGCCACCAAGGGCCAGCCTTAAGGGTTCAACCCCAAGGCACATGTGGGACTCGAGGTCGCCACGCCCAAGGGGGATCCCATGGGGCCAGCCCGAGAGGCCGGGGCCGTGTGTAAGCCCTGGGCCACGCAGGGGATCAGGCCTGCGCAGCATGGGCGCCAGAGCACGCCCGGAGTGTGTATAGTGGGTGCTAGTAGCGCGCCCGCAGGAGCAGAGAATGGGCGCAGAGCGCGCCCGCAGGGAGAACACGGTGCGGGGCGGCACAGTGGAGGGAGAAGTCCAATTGCGGGGTTGAGGGAGCGCTTGGGTAATAAGCTGCGGAAAAATTGGAGGCCTTTTCGATGTGGGACGCGGATTTTTTCCGCGGGAGTGATCCCGGCCGCACGATCGATCGCGCGCCAGATCTCGGCCGCACAACTGATCCGCGGCGAGGCGATCTGATCCAGGCCGTCCGATGTATCTCCATCGCCTGATCCGACGGTCTTGGCTTGTCTTCCACCTCGAGCTCGAGCCGAAGCCACCCGCTGAACCAGGAGCCTCCCGACGACAGAATTTGAGTTCCCGGCCACCGCTGATCGAGCCGAAGCCTCCATTGTGATCGTCTGGCCTCTACAAACACGATCATGCATTAAAATGTTTCATGCATGCATCGAGAGAGAATTTCGATGAAGGCCGAGGCAAACGAAGTTGCCGAGGCCACACAGTGTTCATGTTTTGCATGGGATGAGCCAAACAGAGGCCATGCATGCGGTTTCATGTGCATGCATGAGGAGGAGGAGAAAATATAAGAAGCCCGCGTGAAACAGAGGATAAAAATCAAGATTTGAAAAGATTTTTAAATATCCGAAATCTTCGGGTTTTTGAATTTATAACCACGCGGAAGTTTTGAGGATTCTCTACCTATAAAAGGAGAGGCAGAGACCTCATTGTTGCTTGCTGAAACCCTGTTGAAAATCCGAGTCCCGTGAGAGCTCTGCCTCGCGAAGTTGAAGCCCCTGCACAATTATATTTGCGCGGCTGAAAGTTCTCGGTTCCATCCTTGGCCCGAAGGTGTTCCCTGCGCGCTAATCCTTTGCGCGACAGGAAGGAGAGGAGCTTGCGCGACCTTGCGCGCTCCCTCTGTGCACCGTGCCCCCTGCGCGGTAGCACTTGAGCGCCTGCGGTGCCTTGCACTCGTTGCTAGTGCGGCCTAGAGGCCTTGTGCTCTTGCGCGGCCAGTGGCACCAAGTGTGCCTTGCGCTTTGAAGAAGAAGAGAGTCCGCAGCTCATACCTTGTGCTCTTTGAAGAAGAAGTGGAAGTGGCCGCACCCTTGCGCGTCTGGTTGCACCAAGTTCACCTACGCGGCAGTAGGAGAAGAAGAGGTGGCCGCTTGTACTCATTGGACTTGCGAGCCCTTTTTGAGATAGGAGAAGCTACACGAGGCAGTAGGGGTTCAGGTTGTGTGTTCAAGACAAGTGGAAGTGCCTTTGGCTAAGTGTGTGCACAAGAAGTGGGAGGCCGAGACCACACCATTGTGTGTGTGTGAGATAGTGAAGAAGTAAGCCGAGGCCAAGTGTATGCAAGTGGGTGAAGTGAAGACCACACATTTGTGTGTGTGTGTGGAAACTTGAAGAACCACCTACGGCCCAAGTGTGTGCAAGAATAGAGGAGTAGGCCAAGATCAAGTGTGTGCTAAATGAAGAATTTGTGTGTGCTTAACAAGTGACAAGTGAAGGCCGAACCAAGTGTGTGCACTAAGAAGTGTGTATACACATAGAAGAAGAAAAGGGAGGACTCACACTAGAGTATAACACACTTCTAAGTGTGTAACCAAATTGAATAAAGTGTGTGAAGTTCAAGGAGTTGGTGTGTGCTTAAAGTGTTACACCCTTTAAGGGTTTATTGCACCAAGAGGAGAAAGAGGAGAGTGCATACATGCATGCATGCACGTGCACACGTGAACAGAGCCAAATCAGTGGTGTGCATTTTAGTTGACCAAGACCAGGAGGTTCTTGAAGAATTTGAGGATCCATGCTATCAGTGCATGAAGAAGCAAAGATGCCATGCACTCAGTGCATGAAGTTGAATTGATGTGAGACTGGACCAGACTGATGTTAAAGACATCAATTGTCTGAGTATTCAGTAATTGGAGAGAGACCAGGTCATCCTTAGAAGAAGGAGATAAATCCTGAGCAAGATGAGAAGACCTGATCAACTCAAGTGATCAGAGGTACAGAGCAAGGCCAGCAGTCTATATCCCAGACTGCTGAAGATACTTGAAGAAGCTTAAAGAGAAGAAGGGCTACTCGTGTGACTCGAGGAGCCAAGAGAAGACCCTGTGGGACTCGGGGAGAAGAAGTCCTCAGTGGGATTCTGGAGCAGGCCAGTGGGGCTCTGGTAACACTGTGGGACGCAGTATAAAGACCCTCCTGTGGGACTCAGGAGAGATACGGTGGGAAGCTGTATCGACCATTGTAATTCTAACAAGTTATAATGGGAGAATCCATGCTGGGAAAGCATGGCAAGGATGTAGGCCTTTGGTGCCGAACCTTGTAAATCCTTGTGTCCTGTGCCTTTTCATTAATGCATTATCCGGGAAAGGTTGAGAGATACAAGAAGAGTGGATCGAGGCTTTAACCAGCCATAGAGGTTTAATTGATAAGGAATCAATTAGTAAAAAGTTTTAAGGGATCACTGATTCACCCCCTCCCCCTCTCAGTGATTCACACTGATCTGGGCACTTCAAAATGTATGGGATATCTCTCAATATTGTTTACCTTTTTATATTTACAAGAATGCCACTCCTCATCCACTATAAAACGAAACTCACCCTTCCAACATATTCGCTCATTCCATGAACTGTGTATCCTAATAAATATTCCAAAATAAGCTTGAAATATCCCTATTATCATCTTAGAATCCAAAAAATTGGATTTAGTCTAACCAAGAGTGTATTTTGGTATAATCCAAAAGGAGTAATGAGAATAAGATGTAACGTTATTCAATGATCACTTTTGTTTCATTTTTTCCACATATTCAATTATTTATATATATTTCTTATATAATAATCTCATAATATTCATATAATGATATGTTTTTATGAGAAATTTTACACATACACATTCACAAACATCCATCAAATGGGATACACAATCATCATTCATGTGTACGACGAACATAGCCTCACGAACTGATGTCATCCATTCTTCTATTTCAACCATGTAAAGAAGGAAATAAAAATTTATTATAGATATTATATGAAATATATGATATTATAATTAATTTATTCTTATTTAATTATTATATAACTCATACCTTCACTATTTCCCTTTTGTGATAATAGGATAACATCGATTGTGGATGTGTGGACTACCACCTTCTGAAATCAATATGATTCATTGAAACATTACATGAAAGGTATTAAAAATGGGTTTATCAAAAATATTTGAAATATATGACATAAATATGATATTTTAATTAAAATATACTTATAAATACATATATATATCATTTACTTTTCATTCATTCAAATACAACAGTGTAATGGAGTGGCATTCAAATGTACGTACGTCCAACCGTCTCCATGATCGACCTATTTTGTTTATATCTCAACATTTTATGTATTATTATAAATAAATATATAATGACTATATATTTTATCTAAATCATGGTTTCAAACATGGATATTATTAAATAAATATCAGGGTTAGAAGAGAGAAAATAATATGTCATAACATACTAAAAAATCAAGATAATCAACTCCCCAAATAATTAAAATAATAAAATATATTTAACAAAAGGGTAATAAGATATTATAAGAAGATAATGTATGATATTATAAATATTATCATAGTTCAATAGTAATTTAATAATTTTTTTGAAACCATTATACATGAGGTTAAAAGAATTTCACCTGAAAGGAAACACAAGGTAAGTGATTCTTGTCTCTCTTTTACATTTATGAGGCATACGCTATATTAACCACATTTATATTTTTTACAATTTATATACAAAACATTATATATTTAATATCATGAATAATTCATTATTTTTTAAATTTATTTTCAATTTTTATTATTTATTCTTAAGGGATTTTTACTTAAAGTAACAATGTGGTAAATAAATTTTATAAATCAATTTCTTTAACTACGTTATATTACTTCCACATTTTAATTAGTATTCTATGATTATGTTTATAATTAATATGAATATTTATTTATTTATTTATTTAAAAATATTTTATTTTAATTTAAATTTTATTCATATAATCTCTTCATTGATAAACTCTCACTTTGACGTTATCATCATTTTATTATTCAAAAAATTTCATTGTAATCGAGATTAATAATTAATGAAATTAAATTAAACTAATTTATAAGATAAATATTCATGAAAACATTTAATATTATTTCACGTTGGGTAATAATTATCTTTTTCATGTAATAGTTGAATTTCTCACCTATTTTGTACTTAAAATTCATTTAGAAATATTTGGTAAGAAAACCACACTTCATTTCACTCCTTTGTTAGAGAACCTATTTTCTTCAAAAAAACCGTATTTTCTAAAAAGGTATTCACATATTTTTTTAACATTTTAAAAATTATTTATTAATGAAAATTTTACCTTTTCTTCTTTTAGATATGTTTTCAAATGATTCTTTTTATGTCTTTCTGATCATGTAACTAATGAAAACCATTTACCGTACAAAGATAATGTTATTTTTAACTTGGATGAAATGTATGGAATTCTCCATTTTCATATACTTGAAGTATACATTCAATATTTATGTTGTTAATTTTTAGTGAATAAATGTTTCAAAATTGAATTTAAAATAAAATTTCTTGAAAATGTTTTTCAAAAGGAAAAAGATATATTTTTCATGAATTTTTTGAAAATATATTTTAATAGTGTTTCCATTCATCAGGGAAAAAATGCATTATTTTTATTCCACCAAGGATATGTTTTGTCGATACCATAGTTATTCTTCTTATAGGAATTTTTTGATTTATTTAGCCAAGGATAGTATTGACAATCACTACCATGAGTAATTTTTGAACACCACTAAAATATTCACTTTCCTATTATCAATGGACATTAGATTTCACCTAATTATCAATATTTTTTATCAATGATATATTTCTTTTCCTAAAAAGTTTACCATTTTTTGATACGGTAACTAAATTTATAGTTGTTTTATTATTTAGGGAAATTTTGATAAATCTATATTCTTACCTCAATAATTATATTTGAAAAGAAAAATGTTTTATTAATTAATTTTATTATTTGATATATGAGGAATTCATGGGACATGTACTACTTGGGTTGGGGACCATTGAATATAATCCCCTCAATTCATTAGTATTGTGATGAGACAAAATAATTTGGGGGAAAAACCAACGAGTTTGTTTTTAAGAAGAATAGACGGGTTTATTTCCACATACATAAATTTTTTTTAAGATGGATACTAATGGAAGAATTGTTATTGTGATAAATACCCAACGTTTGACAATTAATAAATAAATTAATTTATATTCAATATTTATTATCCTTGATATTTTCACTTTGGAAAAATCTAAAGTTGTATTTCATTCTTAGTTTATTGGTTAAATGATAAGTGCTCTCTATTTCCTACTTTTCTATATTGATTTTCCCATTTCTAATTATTTAAATAAAATTTGATTTCTATTTTTTACCATGAAATATTTTATGCACCCACTCTTAGTTTATTGATTACAAGGAAATTTTTTTAGTTATTACCTTTTTATATTTATTGTGATCATTTACTCATTATTTCTTCCATTTTATTTATACCTTAATGAGTGTTTGATCTCACCCTTATTTTTTTACTTTCCCCAAGAATAAAATAAGTGTACTAAAATGTAAAAACATGGATATTCTATATGTGGATAATTTAATTAAAAAAAATTATTTTTAAGTCAATTATAATGTAAGACTCATGTATGTCTCTCATTTATGAAGACTACTAAAATATTATGTCCTTTTGGATTTAAATCCGTGTAATCAGGAAAATGTAATGGTAGTAGACACATACCTTTGGCTTCTCATGTCTTGGTGCTACATAGAGCCTGTTGGGCATTTATCTCACACCCTACCTATTCCTTTTGGTGTTTTAGCTTATCTTATACTAGGTTCGAGCAAGGGGAAATAACCACATAGAGGTGGTAGTTTCTATTGATATTTGGGTTTTATTCTTCTATTTCCATAATCACCTGGTATGTGATCCAATTTTTTGGTACTTTGGGGTTGTACTTTGGGTTGTACTTTGGGTTGTTTGTTGTTGTTATCTTTACAGTACTATTCTCCCATAGAGTTTTATTTTAGGCATATTGGAGTTTGTATGATTCTTTTTCTATTTATGTGGTAAAATTGTTCCTTATTTATCTTGTTTGATACCAGGTGCAAGTCTCCAATACCTAGGAATTGGGAAAACCCTTCGGTCCAAAGAGGATTGGCTCAGGTGTTAGGTTACTCAGGTATGTGGGTTGGTTCATGTTGAGGAACCAGTACAGAAACTAAAATTTCTGGTATACTTAAAAGTTCTAAGTCCCAAGTAAGCTAGTTGAGGATAATTAAAGCAAAAAAAGTGGTATTTTCATTTCTATATAACTTACTTAGGAAAATGAAATATTCATACCACTAATTTCTAAAGGTTTCAAACATGTAATGTAATATATCCTATATCAAAAATGAATTGACATAAGCGTATTTTAATAGATTGGGTAAAGAGAAACGGTTTTGTGGCCTCAACAAATAGTTGAAATAATTGATGAAATTGTAGCATGGTTTTATTTTTTAAGTCTTTCATTATAACCTCTAACCAATGGATGACTATATGGAATTTATGGAAGTTTTCACCATAGGAACTGAATAGAATCTCTAGATTTACCCTAGAAATATATAATTGAGCAATACTTGAAATACCAAAGTGGGTTCTTAAGCTCACATATTAATGAGGTCGACCGATGTCTCTATTTTTCTTCAACATGATGTTTTTTATGGTTCTGATTTTTAACACCTACTTTTTTTGAGTTCCATCAAAATTCCGAAAAGTTTGTATATTAAATACATAAAATAGATATTTTCATTTAAATAAGATTAAAAAAATATTTAAAAATGATATAGATGTATGAATTTTCTTAAGATAGGTATCAAATGCACCTTAGGTTTTTTTGGATCTTTAAATAGAATTGATGCACCCCGTGTATAACGTAGATGTAGTGTATGTCACGCTATAAGGTACACCTACATGGTCATCTTGTAAACATAAACCATTTTTACCTCTGGAGAGTATTTCATATTTTTATAAAATAATTTAATCTTATTAATATTTTAATTTCATTATAACCTATAATACTTCATGATGAACATTGTTTATGGATAATGAAAAGTCATAATTTATGAGGTCAATTATCACTGCAATTCATTATAAATATATCAATAGATATTGATATATATATATTATAACCAATTTAGATGAATCAGGAGTTAGTATTTATATTTATTATAACATGATTCAATTTGGAAACATAAAATCTTTAAGAATACATGACAAATATATACATAAGTTTATATCTATCATACCCTATATGACATAGTTATAGATCAACCATATGTTTGATACTTTTTCAAAGGTTTTTCAAAACAAATTACATGTATATGAAATTTATTTAAGTCCACATCATACCCTCCTAAAATAATTCTCCAACATAACTCTTTAAAAAGTAAGATCTATAAAAAAATAAATTCTTAAGAACAGTGAGATTTTGGAATCATATTTTTAATGTTTAGCTCCTAAAACATATTAAAACTTTTTATAATCACTATATAAAATGTTATGATGTTAATAAATTATTATTTCTATATAGAAATATACCTAATATCATTATTTTTTTCCATGAGAAATGTTACATTAAAATTTTCATTAAATTATTTTCATAACATATCTAAATTTTTACATTAATTTCGACTAACACATACTAAATTAATTTATAATATTAAGTGAAATTAACATTATAAGGATAGGTAAAATTAACTGTTTAAATTTATAATTAACAATATAATAGAATCTTAGATATCATATATGTTAAAATTAAAATTTATTTTTTCCTTGTATAATGCTTTATTCATCACTATTGAAATTATCTAGTCTAAGTATACTCCCACTAACCTCTTAGAAACTATTTACCATTTAGAATATTATTATAAAATACAAAAACTCCTCTATAACCGCTAAGTAATACTGATTTCCATTATTAGGGATTATTTAACAATGAAAAATATTATATAAATAATTTATATAGGATTCAATTTGTTTGGTTAATTTTCCTGAAGAGAATATTATTCATTAAAAAAATCATTGGTGGTGGTGGAATATCAATTTTTTATACTTTAAAAATTAGTAGATAAACTTCATTATATTAGATAAAACATTTTACCCCCATTTTATTCTCAAAATATGTATTAGAATATATTGAGTCATAAATGACATAAAATGTAACTATTGTCTCAAATATTTAATAATAAAACTTTTTTAACAAACAACATGGTGAACCAAGATAAACATACATAAATAATACATTGATACTATGGTCTAGTTAATACATCTCATAAATAGTCACACAACCCAAAGAATAAAAGGTTTACTTTCATTGAGATTAATTACATATGTTTCATAATCTAAAATCAGTTCTTTATAATTCTACTCTTCTAGACTCCCTTATATGATTTCATAAATAATAAATATCGTTATAAATAGTGGAAAGGAAACAAATGAAATGGTGAGCTCAAATAGTCATTAAGGGAATACTTATCAATATATAAAAAGGGTTAGATAATAATTATATGATAAATCATGGGAAGGGACAGATTTATTAATAAAATAATACCAAACTATATGTGTTGTTCATATTTTATGATAGAAGGACATGTAATCTCAAATTAAAAAACATATACTATAGAAATTGTTTACCTAATAATAAAAAAATAACCATAAGTAATGGAGAATAATCACATGTATAATATTATTATATGAGACATTGGAATAATTAGATGTAATGAAACTATATATCAAGGCTACAGACATAGACATTAAGTATTGTATTTGGATAAGTATAACCCCCTGTGTACCTTTTTAGGATTGAGATAATCATCCAATATACACATGGGGTTTTGAAAAATCTATTATTTAACCTTTGGATTTGAAAAATACCCACATATACCTTTTATATTGGGATAATTTCTCTTATGTTCCCTTTGGTATGCGACAAATCTTCTTAGCTACCCTTTGGATTCAGATAAATCCCCATTTATACCCTTTTGAGATCATGTGAAATAAACATAAAAAAATTCTTCAGTTTAAGATGTAGGACCCAACCTATCATATTCTATACATATTAGTCTCAAATAAAAAATAATCATCATATCATAAAGAACCCATTGAAGGAAAATGGGTTTCATAACATCTGAAATAGGTATCACTTAAATAAAATTTTAAAAATTTGATTTCTTGATTCTAAAATATGATCACCCAAAAGAACAATTTAAAAGTATCACATATATATTTATTTGGGAAACATTAATCCATTAGAGATTAGTATTTTTAAAATGGAAGAGAAAAATTTATAAGACATTTTATCATAGAAAATATTTCTTAATATAACCTTCAAAAAGTGAATTTCAACTCACATTACAAAAAACATTTTTTAAAATATAAAGAGTTATCATATTAAAAAATTTATTCATAATACATTCAAATAAATAGACCTTAAAAATAATGAAACCATATATAAAAGTGTGAAATACATGATAATAATATTTTATCATTGAAGGAAAAACCTTTGAAATAATTTATAATTTAATTTTTGAGAAACCAAATCCATAGAAGGATAAGGAAAAATTTATTTAAAAAGAAAGTGGAGTATAAATATTTATACAAAAAATATGTCTTTATTACAATAGGGAATAGAGAACATTATTGGGAAGTAAAAATTTTGATATGAAAGAATATAAAATAAAATAATTGTGATGTATCTGTAAAGAAGTATTGTTTTCACAAAAAATTTGATTCATAAAGGGATAAGACTTTGATATAAAACATGATTTCCACTTAACAGAATGTGTAAATAAAAAATAACATCATTATTGATTATTTAAGAAATAAAATGAAATTTTTTAGGAAAATATGATTGATTGTGACCCAGTGAAAAGATTTGAGTTATCAAACCCCCTCATTTATTTAAGATTATTTAACTCAAAACCACATGAAATATAGAGAAGTAATTAAATTGGAATTTAATTTCCACCAATAAAGTGTATTTGATGATATAAGATATCAATTAGGATTCATATAAACCACTTAATAAAATTATGATGATAATAAGAAACAAGCATTAAAGAGAGGAATTTGAGATGAAAAACATATAACTTGTTTTCCTAATCACTCAACCAAGCTATATTATTATTTATAATGAACATAACTATCTTAATTAGATATCTCCTAAAACTTTATAGGAATAATTACCTTTTATAGTTATAAAATAACCATATATTAAAAAAATTAACAAATTATTGAATATTTTCGATTATAAGATATTATAACTTTTAGTCCTCTATTTCCGACAGTATTTATAAACATGTGATATATTCCAAAAATGTGGATTAAATTATAAAATTACAATATAATTAAATATATAATATATTTTATTCAATGAATACATAAAGTTATATTTCCACTATACAAAATACATGAATTTAATCAGTTAAAATATAAATCGTGATAAACTTGATTTCGACATTCCTAACGATCAAAATGTTGTGTATTAATACATATTTTAAATATTAATAGAATGTTTCCAAAATAATTAAAACATACTAAATATATCATTATTAATTGAAATTAAAATTATACTAAATCCTATAGTCATTTATGACATGATTGTTATAGCATCGATTTCATACATAATTAAATCGACCTAAATGGTAATATAGTATAATGATTAAATGAGTAAGGTGATATATTGAGAAAATGACAATTTGTAATATAAATGATATTAAAACATTAATAAAAATAATACATACTATATGACAATATTCTAGGAACCATCAATTATGGGTGGATATAGAAAAAAATCATTGTTTGTGGAGGTGGTAGTCCATTTATAAACACGATTAAATTTACTATTTATAAATAAATATAAATAAATATGATATAAGATAACTTATGGTTTTAGAGTTATAAATGTAACGTATAAAAATTTATAATTCATCAAATCCATCATTGTTTCAATCCATTATATACGGTGATGAAAAATGAACAACATCCCTTTATGGAGGTGGTAGTCTAGACATATGCATGTTTTAATCTATTTTATCATCATAGTGATTCAAAATTATTGGTTAATTTATGATAAATTAATAAAATTAAATTCTATTATACTAAGGGAAATTATTTATTTATATTTTTATATGATTTTATAATTATTAGAGTAAAATGAAATATTAAGAGAAAGTAATACTCATGTTAGAGGCATTAGTTTTTTCCTGGAAAATTCCTTGGAAATGAAGCCTTAAAATGGATAAATTTTAACAAAATTTTATGGATTTTTTATAGTTTTATATGAGGTTAATAATTTAATTTATTAAAAAATAAATTTTCAGTATAGTTAATTCTTGAAGTATTAAATGTGTTTTCATTTTATAAGTGAATAAAATGGTAGTCTTTCAAGTTATTATTGCATTCTAAATAATGTAATGATAATTTTCATGTGTAAATATATACAAAATGAATGAAATATGGTAGAAAAGTGATTATAGGGCGGAACTGATGTTAAACACTCATTTTGGAGAAAACCATGAGTGTTTGGGGATGTTTTATTTTTACTTTTTAAATTTAACCCTATTTTACTTTTACGTTAGTAATTAAATATTATCCTTAGTAATTTATTTTATTGAAAAATAATAATATAGATCCTTTTGACTAATTTAAATCCTATGATTTAATATTTTCAACCAAACTTATCAAATAAAATTTCTAATATGTTGAAAATTTTAGTAATAGTGCATATAACATGTAAGCCATTATTTAGTAGAAGTGTGTTTTAATGTTTTGATTTTATGTGTAATCTATATGAATGAAAATTATCAATTACTATGAAATATATTGTTTTATTATAGAAAAAAATGTTATGAGGCTTTTTTGAAAATCCAAAATTGAATCTAAACATTAAAATACAGGATTCAATGAAATTATAGAAAAACGTTTTTATTAATTTAATAGATTAATTTAGTAGTAAAAAAAATTTATAAAGGATTTATAAACTCAAAAAAATATTTAAAATAGAATAATTTATTCCATAAATAAGTATTTGAATAATAAAAAAGTGTAAATGATTCTATGTCCAGATTTTTAAATTCCGAGTAATAAAAAATAATGTTTTAGCAATATATTAGGTTTTCATTATTCACCTAAATATTAATTAACTTAGAAAAGGCCCAAAAATAAATTAAATCGTATATTATTATGATTAATTAAAAAATGGTTTTTTAATTGTTTTTTATAAATTTTTGATAGTTTAATATTTAAATGGAATTTCAAAATATACTGTAAAACTATTCTTAACAGAAAATATCGTTTTAAAATATTATCAATTGTTTATTATTTTATATTATGAATTAATAGTAATTAGTTGGTGATATATTATTTATAATATAAAAATATTTTTATTATTATTTAATCATAACATACTTAGAATCATATAATTAAATACCAATTGTAGAGAAATATATTTTTTTAGCATAGAGTGATTTTCATTGTTGTTTTGTCTATTCTAATTTAATTTCATTTGTATTAAAATTTTATTTTATTTTCATTTTATCCATATATCATATTTGGGATAATTCAATTAATACACTCTAATTCTACAACTAGGCTTTAATAGATTTATGTTATAGTCATACGTTTAACAAAATCAATTGTGGTTTTGGTTTAACTTCCCCATTGATTTTGGACCAATCTATGAAACATAGTAATTTTTTTATGAATTATGTATTGTGAAATAATGGGTCATTTCATTATCTACCCAATATATAAATTTCAACCTCCCAATTTTAATTATCACTTACTAATAACACTATATATGGGTATCCATATATAATTATGACTCAAGATATAATTAAAAATGATATTTCTACCTTAATATCTTATATAAAATTAGGAGACACTTTAATTCCCCTATTGTAGGAATATATTATGATTTTCACTAATTTTTTATATTATGATTCCTTATATATTAATGATTCATAGGAGTTTCTATAAGAATACATCTTTAAAATGTAAATCACCATGTACACCAATTCGATTATAGCTTTTGGATGCTCAAAGGGATATTAGCTCACAAAAAAGAGTTGACACATAACATGATAGGTTTTCTGAATTCTATAGATTATTTTTTCCAAGTAAAAACGTGAAATCATTATTTAAATGTTTCATAGAAATGGAAATTAAGATTTTTTATATTTTTAATTTTGAACATATATTTTTGAAAGGTCATTTTGTACATGTTTTATATAAAACCATCCAATCTGATATGGATGGAACCGTAAACAACATTTTTAGTTATTGAAATATATAAAACAATCTATAATTTGTAGAATAGGGTAGAAATATTCTACTCAGAGATCAACCTTCTTCATAATTTTATAAATAATGTCATGACCTCTTTTGGTTTGTAAAATTATGAAATATTGATAGAGCCCCATGTTGTAATTCAAATATTGATTATTATGAAATAGTTAAGTTTTTAATAGAGAGAAAAACTATTTGAAGGTACCATCATAATATATAATACTTGGAGGAGATTTTTATATGTTTTAAAGTCACTTTTTTCAGGATTAATTCCAGAAAATCATCCAACATCACTGAAGATTAATATTTCATTAATGAATTTATATAAATAATCTCAGAGAATAAGATTGTATTGTGACATTTCCTCACTTTCATCAATATTTTATATTTTTAATATGTTTAAATCACAGAATTAATCCAAATTACGAACTACATACTTCTTTATTAAAACTTAATTTGTTACATCTTATTTCTAGTCATCAGATAAAACCAATATAATTAATCATGAATGATAGATAGTATATAATGACAATAAATGTAAAAAAAGGTAAAAATTTGAAATATTTTATCTTATGAATATCTATGATACCCATATTTTTATATGATACTTTCAATTGAACCCATATCACTCTTGGTTAAATATTAGGTTGGGTTTTCTTATAGATCATAAGTGAATCCCTCGATGTATCTTAGAAATAAGTCCTTCATAGTTGTTTGCAAATGGTATGTAATGAAGAAAAGAGTATACCCTGGGATTATATATCTATATTTCACGTCTGAGGACCACTAATCATGTATCATTGTTATTATTGATTTAATTATCAAATGTAACACTTCTAGAAATATGGGACATAAATGGATAAATGTGATTACCCATGTCCAAAAGGTGCACAATCATTTTCAAGATCCTACCTAATTAGAACTAAAATATTATGTACGTTTTTCTAGTATATGGTTTAGGATGGGTGACCTCTTGGGAATATTTTTTTGGTGTGTGTGAGTGAGGAAAAAACACAGTGAAAGAACATCTGTCTCCCTATCGGGACAATCATTATTCTGATAAGTGACCCAATTTGGTAATATCATGTGGTGTGTTGGGAAGTTAAAGGATATATTATTTGAGAACAATTGGGTCATATGACTAGGTTCATAGCCCATGGAAGATTGGTCCTGAAACAATTTATTATACCTGATACCTAGTTAAATGTTTTGTGACACTGACTTGGTTTATAATGTAGTATCCATAACATGGACAATTTCATCTAACGGGGTGGAGTGATTACCACTCATAAAAAAGTGATTCTAAAATAAAAAATGTTCTTATACATGTATACATATTGCACCTTTCTTTTAAATATTATACCATATCATAACTCCATAGCTTAGTGAGTTTTTCCTCGAGTAGTGTCTGGAATGGTGGCCTCTTAGGAATCTTCCTATGGTGTGTGATTGAGGACAAAACCAAAATAAAATAATATGGTATTTCATCAGATGAAAACCTTTAGTGGGATAACATTCCCATATTGGTAATAAACTTGGTAATAGCCATTAGTGTTCTAAGAATGTAACCAATAAATTATAGGAGACCCATGAGGTCAGTTGACTTCGATCATGGCCCACAGAGGTCTAGTCAAGACATCAAATAACCCTTTTTGGGCTAATTACCCCAAGTTAAATTATTGAATTATCAACATCCACCCTCTCTTATCTAGAGAGAGATGTTTTTCTATGAACAACACACACTCAAAATTTACCAATATTTCATGATATAATCATATAAATTGATTCATTTCATGGGTTTTTATTAAGGATCTCTAACCTTATCATTGAAGGTAACTAAATTAATATAAAAAATAATTAAACCCTCCATTGATTCCAAATATGGTGATTATTGATAAATATACATAGATAATTTAATGATACCAATTTTTATTTAATAAATATTAAAAAAGTAACATTGCCTAATGATTGAATGGATTATTGTCTTGGAGAAGAGGTATGTAATAATCTTAATCTAAAATTAATTTCCTATATTTGAATTCAGATAGACACCATTATATATATTCCATATTTTGTATCTATCCTCATAACATGGGAATAAGAAACATAATAAAGTGGTGAGATCAAATTATCATAATGTTACAAAACTATAAACATGTCATCAAAGGTTATATCATGTGAAAATGAGAAAAGATTTATTGTGGATAAATATCATACTAAAATAACATGGAATAATAGGTATTGTCTAAATAGTATTTCCAAATACATGTAATCTCAAATGAAAAAATATATTCCCTGGAAATAGCTTGTGAAATCACGAGACACTATGCTAGGTAAAGAAGTATAATCATAAGAATATGAATATGACATTAGAAATTGGAATTAGCATATGAATAGAATCCATATTTCATGGGAACCCACTAATATATCGATCAAATAATAAGCTTGGGATAACCACTTCTATACCTTGTTGGGCTTGGGGAAATACTGCTATTAAACATTTGGCATGCTATAAAACATCATTTTTCCCTTTTGATTGATATAAATATTCCAATTTTTCCTTTATTTTTGGATAAATCAGTATGTTAACCATTGGTTGTTGGATATATCCTCCCATGTATCCTTTATATTGGGATAAATCCTCTCACGTATCCTGTAACTTGGGATAAATCCATATGTGTAGATTTTTGAACTCATGATACAAAAAAATATATTCTAATTACATAGAGGTAAATATAGTACCCACCAGTCATCATCCTTATATATTAAGGCCTCATAAAAGACAAACATCATATAATAAATTTCCTATAGAAGGAAAATGGGTTTCATATCATCTCAAAATGTTATAACATAAATAACATTTTGAAAACATGATCAATTGAAACAAAAAACAACATCATCCAATGAGTATCTTATATGATAACATATTGGGTGATGTATGAACCATTACTCCATCATACATGATACATTTTTAAATGGATTAGAAATTATAAAAAGTGTTTTTAAAAACATTTTTTAATATCATCTAAAAAATATGTCATTTTTAAAACATATTCCAAAACAATTATTTTTTAAAATGAAGATAAATAATATTATGATATTTAATTTAAAAAAATTAATATATAGAGGAATCCAAATGTAATATATCTTATTTAAAAATTTTAAATATACTGGAAGAATACAAAATCATTGAAAAATAAATCCTTTAAAATGTTTGAAAACTATTTTTTTTTAAAAACAATGTCATTAAAAGGGTAATGAAAAAATTGATTTAAAATAATGTGTAATATAAATATCATTGCAGATAAAAAAAAATATTTCTTCTAGAGAATGAAAAAAACATGTGTTAAATAAAAACATGAATATAGATGTAAAATCCATTACATGAAATGAGAATTTTTCTTAAAAATGTTTCATTTTCAAAAAACAATAAATTCACAAAGGAAAAATAAATTTTTTGGGAAACATGATTTCCTAATAAATGAAGGTTCAAATATAACATAACATCATCACAAGAATCAGAATATTGATTTTGAATGGTGTGGACATTGATGAGTGATATTGAACCAAGGATAATATTTGAGTCATGATAACCCCTTGTAATTTGGGAAATATTTAACTCGTAACATCTTAATAGAGAGAGATATATAATTAAATTGAATTTAAATTACCATTAATAAAGTGTATTCCATGATATTAAATATAAATTAGATATAAATTAAACTAGTTAATGAAATTAGGTGTATAATATAAAACATTTCTCAAAGAGAGAATTTTTATATGAAAAAACACTTACCTTATACTCCCTCTTACTCGATTGTGGTATAACATATTGTATAATGAATAAAATTATAATTATCACATATCTAAAAACCCTAAAATTTATTCAATACCATTTTTATAATTTCTTCTAACCATCTATTAAAAATATTTTAATAGATTACTATTTATTCTCATTACCACGTGTTAGATATTTTGGATGTTTTTTTCATAAATGATCGACGTATAGATGATTGATTCTCACTAGGTGGCCTGAAGACTATCATTCCCATGTAATTCAAGATAAAATAATAATTTTTATCTGATTAATTTATTCCCATTTTCATTAATTTAAATAAATAAATACGAATTATATAAAATGAAATGAATTAGTTTTCAACATTTTAATGGTAAAAAGGTGATATTTTAGTAAATATTTGAAATATTAGTAAAACCATTTCAAAATATTTAAAACAAAAAAAATATTTCACTATTATATAATATTATCACTATATTTAATCCCATAAAACATTATGGAATAATCTTTATTACACCATTTTGATAGGGGATTAAACGGACCCAAATAATAACGCGCTATATGGATTTGACGAGTAAGTGTATAAACATAGAAAATGATAATGTGAAAAATAAAGGATCATAAATATTTAATAAAAAATATACCCTTATATAATCAATTCTAGGAAAAATCAATGGTGGGTAGGGATGAAAAACTAAATTCCTTGTTTGTAGATGATTTATTTTGTACATTCACATAATTAATGATACCATTTCTCAATGAATCTTTATTAATATTTCTAAATGGTAAATTATCATTTAAAAGTTATACATGAGGAATATAAAACATTAAAATTCACCAAATACTTTTTTATATTCATCTATGAGTGGGGTTAGTCGACATCGAAGCATGAGTGATGTTATTTTGTTGTCTTAGTGGATAGAAAAGAGTGGATATTTTTATAAATTAATAAATTGACTTTTTAGAATAATAATAACCTCAATTTAATTACATTTTTATAGATAGATATTATTTGGGATGTATTTGAGTGAAATAAAATAAAAAATTACTTTAATTCTTATGTATGAATCATGGGTTTTCTTTTGGAATACTACATAGAAATTAATCCCTTAAGAAAACAAAAAGAAAAATGAATCTTATGGACATGGGAGAGGGGTTTTTGCGTAATTTTTATATTTTTAGCAAAAAAAATTCTTTTAAGGGGACAATTGATGTGGTGGAATTCTTTCTATATTATTAGTGAAGATATATTTTATTTGGATGTAACCATTACATTTTCAAAATTGTAAATTTACTATTCACAGGTTAAGGGAAAAAATGGACAAAAGAGGACGTGAATATTTTTTTGTGTTGATACTCACCTAAACCTCTAAATGTTTTGTACAACGTATTTTTTTAGGCATTTTATTTTTATTTTTGATCTTTTACCCACAATGAATATTACCTAGGTAATTAATTTTCAACCATAGTTATTATTTTTAATGAAAATAATCAATATGGACCATTTAAAATAATTTGATTTTTCTATTTTGAAAATTTGAAACAATAATTTCAAATAAAATTTCTATGCGTTTAAGAAGTTAACTTCATGATTTGTGCACATAACAAGTAAATAGTATTTTTTTAAAACCATGTTATTTCATTTATAATTTACTTATAGTACATAATTTTTAAAAATATAGATCCCCATGAAATAAATTAGTATAAAAATTTAAAAAAAAAATTGTATGTTGATTTCATGCCAAGACAAAACGTAATATCAACCTGAAAATACATGATTCAATGAAATGACAAGAAAGAATTTTTATTAAACAAATGAATATATTTAATACTAAATATAAGATAAAATGGGTTTATGAGCTCAAAAAATATATTATATTGAATAAATTATTCTATAAAAAGTATTTTAGTCATAATTTTGTTTTTATAAATTTCAATGTCAAGTAGATCCTATAACTAGTCATAAAAATTAATGTTTTAAAAAAATTGTTATTTTTTCCTATTCAAGAAAAAAGTAATTACCTCAGAAAAATTACAAAAAATACACATAAGATTATATTATGATGATTAATACAAAATAGATAGCTATATTTTAAAAATTAAATTTCTATGATTTTATAGTTTAATAATTTAATAATATCATAAATTATACTTGAATATTTTTCATATTAGAAAGTAAAATTTCAAAATGTTATTTATTTTATATTTATATATCCTATAAATTACATATTAATTTATTAGTAATACATTATTAATGTCTTCATTATAATTTATTTTTATTTAATTAGAAAATACAATGGTTATCGAAATAAAACAATAATTTTAAAAAATATATATATTTTAAACATAAAATGATTTTCATAGTTTTTTAAAAATAAATATTCAATATACTTAGTATTAAAAAGTCGAAATTGATTAGATTATACCTGTATTTCATAACATGGTTTCTACTATTCATTCTCATAAATTAAAAAGATAAGTTTAAATTTTAATATTTAATACTCATAATTTTATATAATACTATCTCATTTATATGTTTAAGTTCATCATTTATTGTTGAAAAATCTATCAAATATAGTAGTTATTTAAGGTATATATATTAAAATCTCAGTTCATCAAAAAAACTCTAAAAAAATAAGATAAATGAATCAAATATACATATCCTTTACTTAGATAAATGTGATCATGATATAATCTTTTTTCTCAAATATTTAAAATATAAAATCATTAGATCAATACATGAAAGAAAACTATATGATCAATCGAATTTTCCCATGATTTTGAAATCTTGTATATCTTCAAAATTTATAATGTATGTATTTGTTAGCACATACACTTTAAAAAAGAAAAATATATTTTTATACTACTAATACTTAACATGGAAATTACATGGTGCTTTACTAAACCCTCAATGTATTTACACATTCAATAATATGTAATATTTATTCTTCATTCTAAATAACAACTTTCGGTTTCTGTAGCCTTTAATATCAAGTTGATGAAATATTATTTGAATCATTAAATTATTTTTCTTCTATACATCTAAACTTATACCCGTTAACACTATGAATACAGTACCATGGTCTAAACATCATATTTCTAGTTCATTTATTATCAACACATAGAGAATATTGAGAACAAGATTCACGAATTCATTCGCATTGTGATAAAATTTACTTTGAGAAAAATAGGTTAGATTCCCTTAATATAATAATAATTTAAGAAATATTCCTTCTCACCAGATCATTTTGACAATGAATGATATTGAGTAAATGAGAAGAGAGTAAATTTTATATGGTCATTTTGTGTCAAATGACTTGGAATCCTTATGATTACTAAATGATTCACATAAATGTTACATTTTACCCCCATTTTTTCTACTACATTGTTTCTAAACCATCTAAGTCACCACTAGATCACAGGCATGCCTCCCACTATGCCAGATGGTATTGAGGTGGCTCGCTAAACCCACACTGCTAGGTCCCGTGCTAAAAACACAAAATTTACAACTTAATTTATTTCAATTTGAGAAGTCAAAATCTAAATCTAAATATATATATATAAAATTTAACCAATAAATATCAGAATAATCACTCAATCTGTTGAATGAAATTTTAAGTGTCTTCGAGGAGTAGTTATATAAGAAATGTTTATACGATACTTATGAAAATTTTAGCATAATAAAACCACACTATAATCCATTCTGGAGTCCTCATAGGTTAAATTCATCTTCATAAATAGGAGGATTTAATGAATATAAAATGGTTAGCACAAAAAAAATTTAGTAAAAAATTAATCAATAATTCCCTAAAGGATAGATACTAAATATATAAGAAAATGTGGGCATGAGAGTAATATATTATTAAAAAGATCCAGGAACAATAAAAATATTCCATAAATCATGATAGAAGGATATTTAATCTCAAAGAGACAAACATATACCATTTTAAATAAGTATGAGATAGTAAACAAGATCAATGGAGAAAAATTGATAACATATATAATAACAATATGGAAATAATAATTAGTACAGGAAATCATAATGTTTTGAACACATCTATTCACAATTATGATCATGAAAATTCTTTTTGGGGGTAGATAATCATAATTACACTCATGCATAGTAATTTTGATCATAGAATATTATAGTTACACTCAAAAATATTAATTATGAGAATATGTTACATAAATTACACTCATGAACAGTCTTTCTAATAATATATTATGGAAATTACACTTAAAATTAATCTATGTGAGAATTGTGTACCACAATTAGATTAATTCACAAACGTTTAAGCATATATTACTATATATACACTCATTAAAAGTATTTATAAGAAAATAATACTATAATTACACTAAAAAATATAGTCATTATTTCATGATATAAAAACCATTAATCTTTCAATTGGGTGAAATATAGGACCTACCCATTAGTTATTTATACATATGTCTTCCACTTAAAAAATATTATTTTTCACATTATAATGAAACCATGTAAAAAAAGGCATTCTTAATATTTACTAATGGTATCCCCAATATTTTTCTCAAGAATGTTGATTATTGTTTCTAAAAATTCAGTCTCCCAAAAAGACCATTTCCTATGAAAATTTTGTTGGTGATTCATGGAAAATAGTTTTTGATGAAATATATCTTTTCGAGATAGGATTATAATTTATGTTTAATCATAGAATATTTTTTTGAAAGTACATTTGTCACATCCCAACCCTCACCTGAATTCGATTCATAACTACCTCAAGCATGTATCTGTTGTCTATGAGATGGAGACCTATGCTGAAGGAATAACTAACATGGGTATTCCTTTTTGTAAGTACTTGCATACACACACTCAACCATATAAATGAAGAAGATTTTAGGAATAAGAAGTTAAATTATTTAATATCTAGAAACTAATCCAAACATGAAAAACCTCTATGGCATACAAAAGTATGATAGTGAAAACTGAATATTAAAGGGGATAAATACATGCCCAACTAGAAATATATCACAACCCAACTAAACTGGAATGTAAACTATATAGAGAGCCTATATCATAATCTCCAAGCTATAACAATCGTATGTAGTCCAAAGCACCAAGTTTCCCTATGCTCACCTGAAGTCACCACTGATCTATCCATTGTCCACATAAGTCATTACAGATGTTGGGAAATCCCATTCTTGGGTGAGTATAAACACACCTAGTAGGATAACCCAAAAGATAAAGGGGGAGTAGTAAATGATATACTAGGAATATAAAGACAGTGGATAGTGAACATGACAAATCTCAACACAGAGGAATTGAAAGAGTAACCTTTTACAAGAACTAGGGGCTCAATATGGTGTGTATATGAACTACATATCTAGTCTCTTCCAACTATAATAGGAGCGTAACCTAATCCAACCATGATATCCTAAACATAGAGAGAACATTGCATACCCCATGCATCATTGCAATCCATTTTTAGAGAGTAACCCAATCCAAAGATATGTAAAAAGATGTATATATATATATATTCTTAGTAAAATAATGCCAAATGAGAGAGGAATGGGATCTTCATATCACATTGCATCAGAAAAAAAAAAGAGTTTCCAATTGTTCCTTAAGTCCATAAACAATGAACATCATATCACGTGTCTTCCCAAATGTAACTATATAAAATCCCACAACTCACCATAGTGTCACATAGTCAAAAGTGTAAAATATATAAGTAGTGGACCCTCACCATAGGGTATCAAGGTGTTCCACTCTCTATATATCCATAGTGGACCCACACCCTGATGTGTCAAGGGTGTCATACTCGAATTTCATGAGAACCCTCACACTATATGATAGGGGGTTCCACTAGTAGGTTTTGGAACCTTTCCAAAGATGATGGGGGGTTCCAATCTATAGGTAGAGGACCCATGCCATTGTGCAATAGGGTATTTATATTACTATATTCGAGTAGTCATGCTTGATATGATAGTGGGAACCACTATTCAAATTGAGGACCAATTCCTTAAAGCCGTCGGGGGTACCCCTTTAGTGTTATGAGGACCTTCAACCTATCTGATTGGGGGCACCAATTTGGTTTCATGAGTATATGTTCCCTATTTGAAAGCGGTACCACATGTAGATGGATCGAGGTCCCTCATCCTTTTTTGTTACGGGGGTACCACTCAAATGTCTCTGGTGATCCTCTTGTTTAGTACTACCATCATCAGCCATCAAGACAAATAAATTCAAACCTAAAAAATCATACATTAAACGTCCAAAGAAAACCTGAATGGAAATATCACTTTATCCATGAAACATCATTCATAATAGGCTACTTTTATGACAAAAACCATGTTCTAATAAAGTATATTCAAAATATTAAAGATTACATAAAGGGAACTAATGGGTAAATGGCTTATAGATGGACCCACATAGCATGTGAGGGGACCCACATGATCGTTGGTCCGACACCACCACCTAGTCATGTCCCTAGAGTAACATGGATCACCAAACATATAAGGATACATGGTGTGTAGGGGATTTACACAGAATTAATATTCCACCTAGGGTCTCTCCCATGAGTTTGGTTTTGTACATGTATCCATCCTATATTTATGTACTCGAGCTACAACCATGTTCTTTTGTACACAGTGTGTCTTCTAATTCCCATTCCCTTGTACATTTGAATTACACACTGAGTTTTCTATCATGAGGTCACTCATTGTGTCAGGGTCCCACAGGACACGTGATACTTATAAGCCACTAAAACCCAAGATTCTATAGATTGGGCCTGACATGGAATGTGTTTATAGAACTACTCGACATGGAGTAACGAGTTTTCTATAAACCTGAACACGTTATCTTTGAATAAGATTGAACATTTTACCTTCTAATCCGTCCACATCTACTCTCAAAAATGGTGGATCTAGCTGTTGTTATTCATTTATAGCCATATGGGGGCCAGAAATCCAATTCCATCAACCTGTAGGGTTTCATTGTACACACTAAAAGTTAGGGTTCCTTCCACTGTTTATGATTTAGATACCAATAATCAAAAATGTCACCCAAAACCGTCAGTACCCCCCATATATTCTCTAGTTTTTCAATTCATTCCTTTCATGTTGGTTTGTAGAAATAATGAGGGTCCAATCATTTTTCGTACCAACAAAAAATGTTGAACTAGGACCAAGAGGTCTGTTTGGTGAATAAACACAATGAAATTGTAAGATGATGGAACAAAAACAATTTTTTAATGATAATATCCAATCATTCTTGTCCAATGATTAAGAATGGGGATATAATGGTTAGAAAAACTAGAATATCAAATTTGAAACTTCAATATGTGGGTGCATGAAAAGGCTTCATTTAGGGAAGATAATGAAAAGGATGATCCTGGTCTATCTATTTAATAAGATGGAAAAAATACATGGTTTGAAAATTTCTTCCTAGATGATGGATATTTCATCAATGAATAACATGAATTCCAGTGATAGATAGAAGTCATTGCATTCGATGGGTCCTCATATGAACCAATCCTGATATTTCATGTCGCCCAATGTGATCTTCCTGTGATTGGAGGATGGAGAATATCTGGAATCTTCCTAGGGTGTATACGCCTAAACCTGGAGGATTCTCAATATAAGTTGTTTTATTGAAATTCCATATAGAATAAGATAATAAACTAATTTCAATAATTTAATTAATTAACTAACAGAACATACCTCCAATGGTTGAGATATCTAAATTCCTCAGACCAACATATCTTAAGTCACATCTTGGGAATAAAACAAATTCTTGACACAACCATGGTCTTAAATTTATTATCCGAGAATCTATTTAAGTATTTTCCAATTTACTTTATAAAATTATGTGCACATAATATCAAATATATTTAGTATTCTTATGAAATTAATTCTGGGCACGCTGGTCTTTGGAATCACATGTCATCTTAGTGCTTGACTCTGAAAATATATATGGAAATATTTCAATGTCTTATAAGAAAAACCCATGTCTCTAAATTAGTCATGCTATCTATATTTTTTTCACTGAAATGAAAAACTATGAAAATAACTCTAGATAATTAGCCGACATCTTAATATCCCACCCTCGGGATCTCTCCTGCACATTCTCGTGCTCCCACAACATAAGAACAAAGGGGATGGCACATCCACATAGGGTTATGTGTGGTCAATCCTTGATATCCACAAGGTGCTCTGTAAAATTAGATATATACTCGATGTTCATCTCTCCCCAGTTGATGACATGGATGGGGTAATGCATGTTTATCCTCAATGATGAAACATGGAAGTCGTCGTGCAACTACTCTAGTTTTCATGGCAGTGAGAGGGGCCATGAAAACATTCCAACACTCTATAAGATCTTGAATAACCAAATGAACCTCATGGAGATATTTCCTTCCTTCCTAAACCACTACAATCCTTGTCTTGGGGAGACTCTATGGAAAATGTTGTCTTCCTACATGTACTTACAAATACTACAAAAATAATCATTGTAATATGTCCACCTATTCCGATCCATAGTCATTCACTCACGAATGACCTAGACTATATCTGTCATCAACTACACAATCTCTAGACCCACTGTAGAGACCTGAAGCTTAACGTACATAGAAATTACATTACTTTTGTGGAATACTTAGTACATGAAAAAAACACACACATAAGGACAGTAATAGTTTAGTGTCTTTGGAAACTCGGAATATAATCTTCTAATCATGGTGAAAGATCTTCAACATCTCCCATAAAGATCTTATTTTTTTTAAAAACCTAAATCCCTTCATTATACCCTGGTGAAAAGAGAACATAAAAGGGTGAGCTCAAATGCTCAGTAAGGGTAAACAATAGAAATATCAATCACATCATATTCATAAGAACATATCTTTTGGAAATCTTAACCTGCAAAAGAGATCATAATTTCATAACATGGGATAAATAATAATAGTGAAATGTAATCTCAATAATCATAACCTAAAACATGAAACTTTGTGGAATACACACATAATCATAGAGAATCATTTCTTATTAGTCAAGACTCATTTCCAAGACTATCTTAGTGGACAAAGTCCCTTTCTGAACCGAGTTCACCTCTCGTTTCAGTCCTGTTTCACTGAACCGGTATAACCTACCATTCCAGCCATGTCTATCTCATGAGATATAAAATCTTTACCCAATGCATTGGAGGGAGATATAGGTCCCACCCATCTCATAATGATACCATTCATATGTGTGACAAAAAATCATAAATCATATTGCATAACTCATGTAATAAAAATGGGAATCTTAAACATCGTGACATCATAAAACAATTCATATAAGATAAAGGAATTCATAAAAATAATTTCATCACAACATAGTCAAAGAAATGTAAAAATAGGGATAGAAACAGAACCCTTTATTATCTTAGATGGAAAATAATTTTGATGAAACACTTGAACCCCATTCTTGAAAAAAATATCCTTTCTACTTCAAAAACATTATCCTTTCTTTACATGTCATACAATTTTAAACTAGAAGAAGTTGATTAAAAATAAACATGAAAACTTGTAAAGTAAGCTTCTTGGAAATAATGTTGCAAAAAATCCATTCATTCCATATAAGTAAAAAAACATTCTTTTCGTACTTTTGTCAGAAAAGTCAAAAAGTACTTCATACGAAAAATGACAACAGATTCCTTTCATATCCTTTAAAAAAATTCAACGAAGGGTAAAATCGGATTTAAACAATTGTAGGTGGATGGAAATAATATTACATATTGAGGAAACATGGATTTGGATGATAAAATACACCCCATTAAATACTAAAGTATAAACATTCTCGGATAAAAATGAGATTGTGATATTTTCCTTACCTTAGGTCTGATTTGCTTAGTAAGTGTCCGAACCTCGTATATAATGATTTAAATAATGTTATTGACTTATTCCAGAATCATGCTTATTTTTATGATATCATATATGGTTCACTTATGACGTTATATTACCCGTTCGTTTGTAAATTCCATGTTAAAGAGCGTTTTGGGTAAAATTGTTTCATTTGTCATCCGTGTTTTGACTTGTAATTATTCATATGATTACTTAGATCATGATTACTTAATTATAGAATATAAATTATTATTTATATATAATATATATTCAGAATATACATATATATACTAAATCATTAAATGGAATGAAATACACCGTTCATGGAGACGGTAGGCCGTACGTACGCATGAACGCTGTTTTCGTTTCCTTATTGAGTTGAATGGAATTAAGTAGATGACATACATATATATACACATAAATCCAGTATCATTATAATGTCATATATTTCATGATTACTTAGTATATATACTTTATAATCATTCATGAATGGTTAAAGTGGAGAATGAATCTCATCACGTCGTGAAGACGGTAGTCCGTACGTACGCACAAACGATGATATCATTCTCATGATCGTGGGACTGTATTGGAGTGTATGTATATTATTTCAGAAACAATTTCACTTTAAATTAATCATATATAGTTATTATTTACAACATTATACCCATCCATGTAAGGTGGTGGTGGAAAATAAATTTCACCATGGCATGGAGACGGTATTTCATACGTACGCACGCGCGGTGATTTCGTTTTCCGTAGGATGGATAGATGGTGAAATAGGGTTGTTTCATACTTATAATAACATATTCATATATTAGTGATACTGAGGTTATTACTTCATAATGAAACAACCTAAGAAGAATAAGAGGAAGAAGGAATAAAGTTGAAAGAATCGGTAACGGACATTACCTCTTCTTTGAAGTGCCTCTTTGAGATCTCCTTTTAGGGCACTACAATTGGTCTTTATAGAAGGCCAGAACCTATAGAATGTTTCTAGGGAAGTGGAGAAGAGAATTTGGAAGGGTTTTTCCGAGCTTGAAGGCTAAAAGTGGTGTGAGTAAGAGAGGGAGGGGGTTCCCTTTTATAAGGGAGGAGAGGGGAACCTTTGAAATAACTAAAAATATTATTTTATTATAAAGCCAAATTCGGTTTTAAATAGCTCCAAATTGATTAATTTCTAAGCTAAGGTGGGTATGGGTCGAAATCCTCTCATCCAATATAATTTAGACAAGTTTATGTTCCTATTTTAACCTTATAATTTATATTTAAGTTTATGATAGATAATTTTACTTTTACTGTGTCTTCTTGTTTTCTTACACTATAATGTTAATAAGCTTACTATATCAAGCCAAACGAACCCCAAGTTGATTATTATTAATACATATAACCTTATCTAAGTCATTTTGCCGAACCTTATATTTATAGAAATAAAATAACAATTAATAATATAATATTTGTTTAAAAAAAAGATTATGTCAATTTTGACACTATTTGGTAATTTATTTTTGTGAAAATCATAACAGAATTATTAGTTCTAAAAAAGTTAATTAAATCAATACTAACATGTCATATTAACCTATAAAATTAGTGTAATTCATAAAAAGTCTCAAATTATATTTATTTGGGTATTTATAACATCAATTATGTCAATATTTCATTAATAAGATAATTACTGCATCATCGTTGTGTCATAAATAAAATAAATTATTTAATGTCTAAAAATTAAAAATAAAATATCATTATGTAGTAAATCTTTTTATATTTCTAATGAATATTTATAGTATAATTTATCTTATGTATTACCCTATATTAAAATGATTTACTTATTAAACATTGATATTAACTATTTTAACTCTTCTTTAAATAAATTAATAATAAATGTCCTAATCTAATCCAAGTGGGCTTAAATGGTCATATTTTATTCCTAAGGTTGGTTTTGGTCGAATTACACTTATCCAATAGAATTAGGCCATGTGTTAGGGTAATAATAATATCATTTTTACCCTAATTACCCTATTAATTTTAACCGTGGTAAAAAAAGTAAAAAGTTACTATTCATAAAAAATTATTTTCATCTCATTGAACCACATTTTAGTCCTTGATATTAATAGTGTCTCTAGGATTTTCGAAATTCCACTCATAGAAACGGTAAAATTACGTTTTATGAAAAATTCAGTTTTTTTTAACTACCACTTAGTGGTTTCACTATTCATCAAAAAAATGAATGTTTCCAGAAAAATACAACAAATTAGGCCTAAGATATATTTGATATTATGAATTCAAAAATGATGTCTATTTTACCAAATTCAAAACATATCAGTTACATTAATTAATTTAAAAATTAATTCCCGTCGTCAAAAGAAATTGCATGTTTTTAAGAGATAATAACTATCAAAAGATTGACACTTGTTTATGTCTGGTTTAAATGTGAAATTACATCAAATGACCTACATTTTATTAAATTGTAAAAATGTTTTCTAAATATACTTTAAAACCACTCAAATTAATAATTTATCACTATTAATTATTTTCATTAACAAAGTTGTTTTTAATTAAAATTTAGTAATTTTCACTATTCATCAGAATATGAAAGTTATCCAAAAAGTGCCAAAATTTCACCCTAAGATAATTTTGATATTCCAAATCCAAAAAGGAAGTCCATTTTGAAAAAGTAAATTTAAAAAATTTCAAAAAGTGGTTATTACTATTCATAACGGCTTTTTTTAATAATATTTTAATAGCATATCGTTGTTTAGTGAAACTCAGTATTGCGTACTACACACGCTATCGAGGAAGGTCGTGATTGCGTGTAATGCAAGGCAAGTCAAGGATGCGTGTTGTGAAAGCTCCTTTTGGTGTAGCTTACAACACAAGACATTAATGAATAGAATATTTTTCATAAAATCTTGGGGTGTTACATTCTACCCCCCTTAAAATGAATTTCGCCCTCGAAATTCATCGGGGTTATAAATGGTTTACTATTCGAAAGTATCTTTGATAGAAACCCACATCGTAAAAAGGAATACCAAAACCAATCATTAAAAACAATAGTATGAAACGTAATGGTTACCCAAATAAACTGATCACTGGGTTTCCACATAGGTGAAAATATGGATATGGAAGAGAAATCTAACCATCATGTTCTGATAGAGAGTGGTAGAGAACATGGCTATGGAAAATCCAGCAATCACAAAGCCATAAATTTGTGACGATCTAAGGTACCATCTGATTCATCAAAAATAAGAGCACTAGGACAACATTTTTGGTTTTCAAGATCGTTCCCTAAAGTTGATGAAATTGGAATTAGAAGAAATACTTTCTTGATTTCGGTATAGTCTCACCGTTGGTCGTTCTTTGGACAATTTCCACTTCATCTCTTAAATAAATAAAGTTGAATTTTTCATTCGTGATGTGATAGCAGATCATGTGATAGAATGATGGGTCATTCCATCTGTCTCAAATAAAAGGTTAGAAAAGTTATCAAAAAATAAATAAGTCTATCTATAGTGAGATTAATCATATATGGTTCCTAAAATGGACTTATACTTCATATACCATAGTACATAGTATAATAAAACTAGTTTCTACTAAACAAGGACTTCCTGTAGGCCAGTGGTAGGCGATAAAGGCCAGTCGCACTTCGGTTGTGGGTTCGATTCCCACGGCCTTGTCCGACGCGATGGGCTGTCGCTCGTCCTGCAGGATGTCCTTTTTCTAAAACTATATTACTATAACATCCCATCAATAATATCGAAAAAAACTTCTTTCCTTAAACAATACTAACTTATGTACAACATAATACATTCCAATCTTTAGGCTATTCCATAATACTGTAGTCCACTCTCATAATATACTGAAAACAATTACCAGAGATTTAATATCATCGTTGATCCCCATATATCAGAAGATATGTCTTGTTGGTCACATTCCAAACATTCGAAGGCCTTAATCATTTATTCTTTTGAAAAATGAATACCCATTAAACCTTAATGAAAACATGAATGCAGTTAAAAGTTAACACATTCCATATACAAAAATCCTCAAAAATTAGTATATACTCAAACCATGATATCACTTAGTCCTTATATCAATCACGATCTCATGAATACTGTCAAACATTTCATTTTCTCCTTATCCCTTCATTATGCGCATATCATCAATTTTCATGGTTACCGGTACCATAAAGTTATTGAAAACCACAATAGAATAATACAAAAATATTCTAATACACAATAAAAGTACCTCAATAACATTATTCTTGAATACCAATACATAAACACTTCAATCCATCTTCTTCAATTATTGTCCTGGAATATGTCCTTCCTTGATTTAGAAGTAACTTTTTAGGTGAGGGCATTGAGTTGGGTAATGCCCATGTTCTCCAAAAATAATACATTGAACTCCATAATAGTCTGTCACTCTAGGAATTTCATAATTTTGTTTCTCATAGTCACCAATTTGTCCATTGGATTCAATGTTAACCGAATTCCTTCTGGTTCCCTCCATTAACTAAAACACAAAAAGAATCCTGTGAGAGGAAAAAATCATTCTAGAGAAAACAACATAGTAAAGTGGGAGTATCGTCAATATCTAACATCTTAGGTGAAATTCTAGGATCGTTACCATAGTTCTAGGACTGTATCCTATATGTATACTTATCCTTAGGGACATCCCTATACATACCTTGAAAATATATCTAGGGATCACACTAACGTTTTCGCATCCTAGTTTCCAAAGGTTTACTAAACCTTTCCTCTGATACCAACTGTAGAGACCTGAAGCTTAACATACATAGACATTACATTACTTTTGAGGAATACTTAGTACATAACAAAAACACACACACAAGGACCATAATAGTTTAGTGTCTTTGGAAACTCGGAATATAATCTTCTAATCGTGGTGAAAGATCTTCAACATCTCCCATAAAGATCTTATTTTTTAAAAAAACCTAAATCCTTTCTTTATACCCTGGGGAAAAGAAAACATAAAAGGGTGAGCTCAAATGCTCAGTAAGGGTAAACCAAAGAAATATCAATCAAATCATATTCATAAGAACATATCTTTTGGAAATAATAACCTGCAAAAGAGATCATAATTTCATAACATGGGATAAATCATAGAAGTGAAAAGTAATCCCAATAATCATAAATTAAAACATGAAACGTTGTCTCATAAAAAAATAATCATAGAGAATCATTTCTTATTAGTCAAGACTCATTGCCAAGACTATCTTAGTGGACAAAGTCCCTTTCTGAACCGAGTTCACTCCTCGTTTCAGTCCTGTTTCACTGAACCGATATAACCTACCGTTCCAGCCATGTCTATCTCATGAGATAAAAAATCTTTTCCCAATGCATTAGAGGGAGATATAGGTCCCACCCATCTCATAATGATACCATTCATATGTGTTCCACAAAATGATAAATCATATTTCATAACTCATGTAATAAAAATGGGAATCATAAACATCATGAAATCATAAAACAATTCATATAAGATAAAGGAATTCATAAAAATAATTTCATAACAACATAGTCAAATCAATGTAATAATAGGGATAGAAATAGAACCCTTTATTATCTTAGATGGAAAATAATTTTTATAAAACACTTGAACTCCATTCTTGAGGAAAATATCCTTTCTACTTCAAAAACATTTTCCTTTCTTAACATGTCATACAATTTTAAACTAAAAGAAGTTTATTAAAAATAAACTTGAATAATTGTAAAGTAAGCTTCTTGGAAATAATGTTTTAAAAAATCCATTCATGCCGTATAAGTAAAAAACATTCTTTTCGTACTTTTGTCGGAAAAGTCAAAAAGTACCTCGTACGAAAAACGACAAAAGACTCCTTTCATATCCTTTACTAAAAACTCACCGAAGGGTAAAATTGGATTTAAACAATTTTAGGTCGATGTAAATATTATTACATATTGAGGAAACATGGATTTGGATGATAAAATACACCCTAGTAAATACTAAATTATAAACCATCTCGGATAAAAATGAGATTGTGATATTTCTCTTACCTTAGGTCCGATTAGCTTTGTAAGTGTCCGAACCTCATGTATAATGATTTAAATAATGTTATTGACTTATTCCAGAATCATACTTATTTTTATGATATCATATATGGTTCACTTATGACTTTATATTACCCGTTCGTTTGTAAATTCCATGCTAAAGAGCGTTTTGGGTAAAATTGTTTCATTTGTCGTCCGTGTTTTGACTTGTAATTATTTATATAATTACATAGATCATGATTACTTAATTCCAGAATATCAAACATGATTTATATAAAATATATATTCAGAATATACATATATATACTAAATCAGTAAATGGAAAGAAATACACCGTTCATGGAGACGGTAGGCCGTACATATGCATGAACGCTGTTTTCGTTTCCTTATTGAGTTGAATGGAATTAAGTAGATGACATACATATATATACATATAAATCCAGTATCATTATTATGTCATATATTTCATGATTACTTACTATATATACTTTATAATCATTCATGAATGGTTAAAGTGGAGAATGAATCTCATCACGTCGTGGAGACGGTAGTCCGTACGTACGCACGAGCGATGATATCGTTGTCATGATCGTGGGACTGTATTGGAGTGTATGTATACTATTTCAGAATCAATATCACTTTAAATTAATCATATATAGTTATTATTTACACCATTATACCCATCCAAGTATGGTCATGGTGGAAAATAGATTTCACCACGGCGTGGAGACGGTATTCCGTACGTACGCACGCGCGGTGATTTCGTTTTTCGTAGGATGGATATATTATGAAATAGGGTTGTTTCATAATTATAATAACATATAAGTATATGAGTGATACTTATGTTATTACTTCATAATTAAACAACCTGAGAAGAAGAAGTGGAAGAAGAAAATAAAGTTGAAAGAATCGGTAACAGACATTACCTCTTCTTTGAAGCGCCTCTTTGAGATCTCCTTTTAGGGAACTAAAATTGGTCTTTTAGGAAGACCAGAACCTCTAGGATGTTTCTAGGGAAGTGGAGAAGAGAATTTGGCAGGGGTTGGCCGAGCATTAAGGCTCAATGTGGTGTGAGGAAGAGAGGGAGGGCGTGCCCTTTTATAAGGGAGGAGAGGGGCACCTTTGGAATAACAAAAAATATTATATTATTATAAAGACAAATTCGGTTTTAAATATCTCCAAATTGATTTATTTCGAAGATAAGGTGGGTATGGATCCAAATCCTCTCATCCAATATAATTTAGACAAGTTTAGGTTCCTATTTTAACCATATAATTTATATTTAACTTTAAGTTAGATGATTTTTCTTTTACTGTTTTTTCTTGTTTTCTTACACTTTAATGTTAATAAACATACTATATCAAGCCAAACGAACCCCAAGTTGTTTATTATTAATATATATAACCTTATATATGTCATTTTTCCGAACCATAGATTTATAGGAATAAAATAACAATTAATAATATAATATTTGTTTTAAAAACTATTTTATGTCAATTTTAACACTATTTCGTAATTGATTTTTGTGAAAATCATAACAGAATTAATTGTTCGAACAAAGTTAATTAAATAAATATTAACATGTCATATTACCCTATAAAATTATTTTAATTCATAAAAAGTCTCAAATTATATTTATTTGGCTATTTATAACATCAATTATGTCAATATTTCATTAATAAGATAATTACTGCAATCATCGTTGTGTCATAAATAAATTAAATTATTTAATGTATAAAAATTACAAATAAAATATCATTATGTAGTAAATATTTTTAGATTTCTAATTAATATTTATAGTCTAATTTATCTTCTGTAGAACCCTATATTAAAATGACTTACTTATTAAACTTTGATTTTAACTATTTTAACCCTTCTTTAAATAAATTAATAATAAATTTCCTAATCTAATCCAAGTGGGATTAAATGGTCATATTTTATTTCTAAGGTTGTTTTTGGTCGAAATACACTTATCCAATAGAATAAGGGCATGTGTTAGGGTAATAATAATATCATTTTTACCCTTAATTACCCTATTTACTTTTAACCGTCGTAAAAAAAGTAAAAAGTTACTATTCACCAAAAATTATTTTTATCTCATTGAACCACATTTTAGTCCATGATATTAACCGTGTCTGTTAGATTTTCGAAATTCCACTCACAGAAGCCGTAAAATTAAGTTTTATGAAAAATTCTGTTTTTTAACTACCACTTAGTGCTTTCAATATTCATAAAAAAATGAAAGTTTCCAGAAAATACATAAAATTAGGCCTAAGTTATATTTGATATTATGAATTAAAAAATTCTGTATATTTTACCAAATTAAATACATATCAGTTACATTAATTAATTTAAAAATTAATTCCCGTCGTCAAAACAAATAGCGTGTTTTTAAGAGATAATAACTATCAAAAGATTGACAATTGTTTATGTCTGGTTTAAATGTGAAATTACATCCAATGACCAAAATTTTATTAAATTGTAAAAATATATTCTAAATATAATTTAAAACCACTCAAATTAATAATTTATCACTAATAATTATTTTGATTAAAAAAGTTGTTTTTAATTAAAATTTAGTGATTTTCACTATTCATCAGAATATGAAAGTTATCCGAAAAGTACCAAAATTTCACCCTATGATAATTTCGATATTCCGAATCCAAAAATGAAGTCAATTTTGGAAAATAAAATTTAAGAAATTTCAAAAAGTGGTTATTACTATTCATAACGTCTTGTTTTAATAATATTTTAATAGCATATCGTTGTTCAGTGAAACTCGGTATTGCGTACTACACACGATATCGATGAAAGTCGTGATTGCATATATTTCAAGGCAATTCAAGGATGCGTGTTGTGCAAGATCCTTTTGGTGTAGCGTACAACACAAGACATCAATGAAAAAAATATTTTTCATAAAATCTCGGGGTGTTACACCCACAAGATATGTCTCACCAATATATATCCAATAGAAGGGTGACCATCAGTATAGCAACTATAATTTTACTTACATAGATATTAGATGATTTTATAGATAAAAACCTGAAATTATTAAAAAATTAGGATCTAAAGGTTTAGAGTATTTGGAAAATTAGGACCCTATATGACATTTAAAAAATAAAACACATATTTAATGCCATTTTCATTAACTTATTATTGGCCCTCGGGTTTTCCTTAGTGAGAGTAATCAACCGAGGATACACATCAAAGAAAGGCATGAGAAGGAAGCCCAATAAAATGATAGTTATGAACAAGAACCTATATAAATGGGGTGAGAATTTCCATTATAATCCTAACATACGAATATGAATATAATCATTATAGGAAGAATTAAATAGAGGCTTGGAAAGTGTCATTGCATAACAATTAAACACCATGTATGAGTGGTTAACTACCACACATAAATCACTTTATCTCATGAGATACACCATAATACATAATTAATTTAATAAATATATAATTATAGATACAACCATCACATTATATTATTCAGATCTGCTCTATAATTTTACGTGCACCAATCACATCATAACATTTACATTATCAAGCAGGCCACATAAAACGTATATTAACCATGGACATAAAATAACCCGTGGAAAGAAATGGGATTCATTTAATAAATCATACATTCATGAATCTAAATTGGGGTTCCCAAATGATAGAGGGAATAACATACATTATATAGAAATCATCAATTTTGAGTGAAGAAAAAACAGTCCAATGAGATGTAAAAGATGTGTTTTTAGAAAGTAGAGTTATTTTGGAAAAATATTTTGATTTGATTGTATCAATATTGATGGAATTTATATCCTATAAAATTTCATATAATAATGAAGAAATTATACTCAAGGAACATTAATGTAATATCCATAAAAATGGGGTAAAAATGGAAAACACAAAGAAAGAGTGTTGGGTTCGATAATTTTCCTAACGTTATGTACGAATGATTTTATCACATTAATATCATGTATAATCACATTACATTGATTAATTAAAAATAAAAAAACATTCAAACTTTTATTATATTCATTATTATTTTATTACATTCATTTATGGGATTTTCAATGAGTTATAGTGTCTAATTTCATCTTTCTAGAGTGTTCGTTTTCATAGTTTTCATGATCTGTTCACTTGTGAACATGAATGGAACTTCGTGTAAAATGAATATAAGTATTTAGAATTATTATTATATATTATTAATGAAATTCCAGAGTTTTAAATGATAATTTAATTCATTAGGTTGTATTTTATGAGGATGAATCATTAGATAAATGTTAATGATGATCATTTTTGGCTAATTTTAGTGGTTTTTTTAGTATAATGAGCTCATTTTGTTTTATCATTTAGTATTATTACAATATTTTAGTTCCAGAACATAAAAAAGGTATATAATATAATTTAAATTATGTACCAACCATTATAGTAGTTTTTTGAATATAAATGAAGGTGTTAAAGTAAAATTAAAACGCATCATCCATGATGTCTTTAAATTGACACATCACGGGTAATCGTTTAATTTTTAGAATAAAAGTTGGTTATAAAGGAGTCTGATGATGGATATTTCATTAAAATGATATAATTATAATATATAAATGATACTATAATTATCATGAACTTTCGGATAGATTAGTTGAGGGGATAATAAGAAAAGAAAACGAAATTAAAAGAAAATAAAAGAAAATGGAATAAGATTTTACCTCCTAATTCTCTCCACCTTGAGACCCTCCATAGGGAAAAGGTTTTGTTATTTTGATGAGACTATGGGATCATTGTAATGGGGTATGGATTTAGGAATATACGTGACCATAATTTAATCAAGTATAAAATCTTGAGATGTGTAAGTAAAAGAGGTGGAGGGGGTGGTATTTATAGAGGAGAAGAGGGGTATTTTACCATTATTTTAATCAATTGTTTATTATTTTTTCTCAATATAGTGAACAATTTTATAATTATAATCAAATATATTAAATTAATTAATTATGGTTATATATTTTTCACTTACATCATCCATACATCATCTATAACTCAATAATTCATGTTTATGACTTTTATCATAAATTATCGTATTTCACTTTTCATAAAAAACTCAAGTATTTCAATAAAATCACTAATATTCACACTAAACATTTTTATATGTATATAAATAAAAAATGAACTCTGTTTTATGAATATAATTTTCACAATATGTGAAATTTAATTTTTTAATTAAAATTATCATTTAATCGAGAAATACTGATTTTAAAATAATAACATATTTTCTAACAAATTAAAAAAATTAATTAAGGTCTTATAAAATTATCTTATAATAATAAGATGAAAAAATATTAATTTATGAATAAATTTTATGAAAATATATTTTATTTTAAAAGTTTAAATTATTTATAAAATTATAATTAATTATTTAAGAAATTCACAAATTTGAACACATATTTTATCAATTTTAAAACATTTCTTTACTTATGCCATGAAATAAATGTATCATATTTTCATTCATAAGAAAAATAAATTTTATTTTTACTTTCAAAGGTTATTTAACTTTTCTATTTGATAGATTACTATTCCAAAAGGACATGTTACCATTATAATGGTCGTGTTACAATTTCATAGGTATATGTTTTTTAATTTCTAGACGTATAACATTTTCATTCATTCATCATTTATAATAATTTTTTTCTCTACGTAATTTTATGCGATTTAAACTATATGATATTTTTATATGAATGGTGAAATTCCATTGATAAATGTTTTGGTCGTTACATTCTCAGCCCCTTATAAAATTTTACCTACAAAATATCAATTTTCAAAAACACGTGTGGCTACTTATACTTCATCACATCCTCTAGTTCCAAAGTCACTTATCTATACTTATGGATCCAACAAAACACTTTAACATGGTGTATTTTCTTTTTTTATATCCCTATCTCTTCAGTCTAGAATCTTTATTGACTACCCTTCACAAGAGAGATCTTATTCTAGCTGTAAAACCTATGAGTTTATTACATTTGAGGGATCTAGATTTACTTCCTCGGTAGTGATATGTGCAACACATAATAAATTTGAGACAAACATTGTAACGACCCAATGTTTTTCAATGTAAAATTCCCTTCTTATATCTATGTCATAAAAACACAAAATAATGAACTACTAAGTGAAAAGTGACCTTTAAACATAATTTTGTCACCCCTATGTTTGGAATTTTAAAAATCCGGCATACACGGTTGTGGTCAAGATAGTTTTTGGTGTCTAATGAAACAAAAATAATTTTTTGTGAATAGTAACCTACCCTTATGAATAGTAACCTACCCTTATGAATAGTAATATGACCCTTATGAATAGTAAATAAGAGTAACATTACCTATGAATAATAAAATAAAATTTAGACATCATAGAAAGTGATAATTTGACCTTAGTAAACATTTTTCTGTATTTTATAAGTCATAAATAATTAATTATAATTAATTAATTAATTTAAAAGAATATTTGTTCTCCTAGAATGTATTCATATAGTATTGAATCAATGTCTAATAGTTTTTAGAAAATTTTATAAGACCCTACGTAATTTTTGAAAGAACTATAAAATTAGTTTTAATCTTAAGTACTGTTTTTTTATGTAAATTATGATTTTATTTAAATATTAAATTAATAATACATAGAAAATTATTTTTGAAAAATGGACTTCATTTTTGGATTCTACACTTTGAAAAATGGTTGGGGTAAATATTTGGGATTTTTCTGAGGTACTTGAATTTTTGATGAATAGTGGAATCCGATAATTCAAAATAAAAGCTAAATAATGTATTAATTGAGTCATTGCTGATGTTCTGCTGATGTAAGCCCACTTGGTTCGGGATTACATTATAAAATTACTATTATTGGTCATCCAGGACTCACTATTCCTTGTATTTTAGGAAATTAATAAACTAATCAATTTTATATTAAGGAAACCCCTCTCCCCTCCACTATAAAAGCCATCCTCCACTCCCTCTTTTCCTCACACCTCTCAAGCTCCAAGCATTCTATAAATTCTGCCCAAACACCTTACCTAGATCATCCCCCACGTCCAAAACCTGTTGGTCTCATCAAAATACCAAGCCTAGCTTCCTTAAAGAGGATCTCAAGAGAAGGATTCTAAAGGTAATTTCTCTCTCTCTTCTCCTTTAATTTCCTTTCAAGTTCTAGTTCCATTCTTGATCTCTCCCTACTTATCATCATACAAATTGTTTTGTAAATCCCGTATTATACATATACTGCAATCTTATGATTCTAATGGTATATTATATCAACCCACACCCTTTCCCTCTTCCTTTTATTTTATTAAGGAGAACGTTGTTCATGTGGTGATAATTTATCACCTTCAAAAACAACATGCTCTCTTATTCCATTTCTACATTCAATCTGGTAATGAAACCATTTTTATGGTTTAACCAGAATATTTTATATGTATTATGTTCTATTTTATGTTCTGGGAATAACCTATGGCCTTATTACTAAGATAAATGTTAAAACAAGATCGTTTTGATCCAAAAACCGCTCAAATTAACCCAAATAACCATCATTAATTTTTTATCTAATGATTCGTCCACTTGGATCTAATATAAATCATTATAAAATCATTCAAACTTCTTTAATATCATTAATAACATGTAATATCAGTTCTGTATGTTTACCCATGATCTACCCAAGCATCAATTTAAGAATACAAGTGGACCGCTCAAGAAAACCATAAAAAACGAACATCCCTGATCAATGTTTTTAAAATCTATAAGTCATACAATGGAACATAATATGAAATAATGAAACCATAATGAACCCTATTAATGTATAAAAGGTTCTGTAATTTCTAATTAATGAATATAATGTCATTATACAGGACATTAAAGAGAAGGAGGCAGTCGAGTACAAGGTAAGGGGAAATCTCGAACCCAATTTTCTTCCTTTGGGTTCTCCCTCTTTCACTCCATTTTTGATATGGTTACTCCTAAAAGATCATTTGTTCATAATTTCCTTTACTTTTCTGTGATATACATGTTTGTAACTGGTTTTTATGTCCATAAAAATGTTTTCCAAAAGAACTCTTCTTTCAAGATCTCACATCTTACCTCTCATTCAAGGTTGATGGTTCTTGTATCAAGTATGTTGTTCCCTATTTCTTTTGGGAACCCAAAGCTTATGAATGTGTTATTATGAGATGAAACCCATTCCTTTCCATGGGTTATTTATGTACATGTTTGACATGTGTTCTATGTGGCATGCATGATAATGATAATGTTATGATGTGACGGGTGCACCCAGAATTATATAGCGCAATATGAATGTTTAAATGTGACGGGTGCGCCAGGAATTATATAGCGCTCCAATGCATTTGGTAAAGTAATGAATCTCATGAGTAAATGTGAAATGATGTGTGGACATGATTCTAGCTTTGTTCACAAGTATGTGTGGTAGTTAACCACTAAGACATGATGTTTTATTTTTATGCATTGCCTCATTTCATGTTTATTGTTTATGCTCATCTCATGTTCAAGATCTTCTTCCTATGTCATGATTATGCTCACCCCATGCTATATTGTTCTTATATATCCTCTTACTGGGCTTTTAGCTCACCCCTTTTGATGTATATCCTCAGGTGGCTACATGTACTAAGGAGAGGAAAAGTGCTACTAAGAAGCTGTAGAAGAAGAGATTAAATGAATTTTTATGTTTGATGTTGTATTTGTTATGTATTGTCTTGGTTTTCCCAAGACACTAAACCTCTGGATCCTCCATGTGTAATACTATTATGTTGTTTATCTTTGAAATGATGTAATAGTAATGTAAGAAAAGGTCGGGTCACTATAGTTTGTATCAGAGGAATGGTTTAGTTAATTTGGGAAATAGGATTAGTGAACCCTAAAGAAACCCTCTAGCATAAGACTAAGTAAAAATATGCACACAATGATATTTACCTAGCGATCCCATATGATATGTTTTTGGTATAATTTACTAAAAGGATAAGTTATTCCTGACTTTTTTACTTATGTTTTGTTCTAACCTTTTCTATTTTAGAAAATGGTGGGAACCAGGAGAAATCAGGCCAACAACTCTTGCGAAGGCCAATGCAACGATTTCCCGAACGACATCCCCAATGATTTTGGAGGTGGAGTTAAAAACATCATGGCGGTGCTTACCCAATTATCTCGGGTTATGAATAATAACAATAATAATGGAGAACGTCCTCCTTCACCAAAGAGGGAGAAACTATCTATCGAAAGTTTTATGCGGTAACGACCACCGACGTTTTTTGGATCTTCCGATCCACTAGTTGCAGAACAGTGGGTCAACTCCATGGAGAAGATCTTTTCTGTTCTTCACTGTTCCGAGACAGAGAAGGTGACTGTAGCCGTTTATCGTCTAGATGGAGAAGGTGATCAATGGTGGGCTTTGATTAAGAACACCAATCCAAGGGATTAAATTGAAGAGATGGAATGGGAAGACTTTAAGATAATGTTTCTTAATAAGTACTTCCCACGAACTCTTCGCACGAAGATGGAGAGATAATTCATAGAGCTCAAGAAAAATGAAGGAGAATTTGTCACAACCTATGGATCAAATTTCACAAGGCATGCAAGGTATGCTTTGGGTTTTGTTAGCAACAATGATAGAAAAATTGATAGATTCTTTAGTGGATTAAAACCAAATCTTTCGAAAAGATCTTGCAATTAGAGACTTTGGGAGTTATGAAGAAGTTGTTTGGTGTGCTCTCAAAGTGGAGATGGAGTTTGGAGAATGCTCTCATGGCTATGGTGATAAGAAAAGAAAGATGGAGTTTCAATCTGGTGGATCTAGTGATAAAGATGGGAAGAAAACACAACGACCCACTTGCCAAAAATGTGGGAAGTTGCACAATGGGAACTGCCTCAAAGGGATGGGGAAATGCTTCATGTGTGGGAAAGAAGGACACCTAGGTCACGAGTGTCGAAGAGACGTGAAAAGGAAGGATAATTTAGCCGATGAAAGGAGATAACCACTCATGGTTCAATGCTACAACTGTAATGAGCTAGGGAACTATTCAAACTAGTGCACTAAACCTCAAGCTTTCGAGGGTAATCAGCGCCAACAACCACCAAATCCAAAGGAACAAGGGAAGGCTTATGCCATCACTACTTCAGAGGTGGAACATGATAATGAAGTCATACAAGGTACACTATCTATTCACTCAAGAATGGAAAAAGTCTTATTTTATTCTGGTTCTATGCATTCCATTATATCTTGAAAGTTTGCTAGAACTATAGAATCGAAGCCCCAAAACATTGAAGTAGAGATATCTGTAAAAACACCAAGTGGTGCAATCATTGAAACACAAGTGTTTGATTCTTCTCTTGTTGACGTATGTGGGAAGATTCTTCTGGAAAGTCTCGTAATACTTTCCTTGGTGGAATTCGACGCTATAATGGGAATGGATTGGCTCTCGTTATATAAAGCACATATCAACTGTCAGGAAAAGGAAATATATTTTCATATTCCAAACCATCCCATGCTCCTCTACAAATGCAGGGAAGATCATGAATCTCCCTTGATAAATCCTTCAATGGTGTGGGTGATGATTCCCTATGAAGACGCATACCTCGCCCAAATGTTTGAGTCAAAAGAAGAGTTCCAACCTTGAGTAAATGACCATTGTAAGGGAATACAGTGATGTATTTCCCGAAGAGTTACCCGGAATTCCCCCGGATCGTGAGGTAGAGTTCACAATTGAACTCATACCCAGAGCTACACCTATCTCGAAGTGCCCCTATAGGATGGCTCCTATCAAACTGGAGAAGTTAAAGAAGTAGCTGCAAGAGCATCTGGACAAAGGGTTCATACTCCGAAGTGCATCACCTTGGGGTGCACCAGTGCTCTTTGTGAAGAAGAAGGATGGAACCATGCGGCTGTGTATCGATTATCGGGAACTCAAAAAGATCACCATAAAGAACAAGTATCCTCTCCCAAAGATTGATGACTTGTTCGATCAGTTAAGTGGAGCTCAATACTTCTCAAAGGTAGATCTTCGTTCTGGATATCATCAAGTAAAGGTGAATAAGGAAGATATTCAGAAGACTGCCTTCCGTACAAGGTATGGGCACTATGAGTTATTGGTGATGCCATTTGGACTTACTAATGCCCCTGCAATCTTCATGGATTTGATGAATAGAGTCTTTAGACATTACCTCAACAAATTTTTGGTAGTGTTTATTGATGATATTCTCATTTACTCCAAGAGTAAGGAGGGACATGAAGAACATCTAAGACTTGTGTTGGCGACATTGAGAAAGGAGAAGTTGTACGCCATGTTCAGCAAGTGTGAATTTTGGATGAATCGAGTCACGTTCACGGGACATGTGATCACAAGCGAGGGAATTTCTGTGGACCCTTCAAAGGCAAAGGCGATTGAAGAATGGCCCAGTCCCTCTAGTGTCACAGAAATCCGTAGTTTTCTTGGATTAGCTAGTTACTACCGACGTTTTGTGAGAAACTTCTCACGATTGTCAAGCCCGCTAACTAAGTTAACAAGGAAAGAGGTAAAGTATGTATGGATGGAAGAATGTGAGGGAAGCTTCAAGGAGCTAAAGAGAAGGCTGATCACTGCACCTGTACTCACACTACCGAGAAGTGGAGAAATTTTTGTGATATATAGTGATGCTTTAATGAAAGGCCTAGGTTTGGTACTCATGAAAAATGATAATGTGATAGCCTACGCCTCACGACAGTTGAAGATCCATGAGCAGAACTACCCAACGCATGATCTAGAGCTGGCAGCCGTGATTTTTGCCTTGAAAATCTGGCGGCACTACCTTTATGGTGAGAAGTGTGACATATACACCGACCACAAGAGCCTAAAGTATATATTCACAAAAAAGGAGCTCAATATGCGTCAAAGGAGATGGTTAGAGCTAATCAAGGATTACGATTGCTCTATTCACTATCATCCTGGAAAGGAGAACAAGGTAGCTGATGCTTTAAGCAGGAAAGAACCTGCTACTCTATCCATGTTGAGGATTGAGAAAGACCCTATCTTCTTGGATATGCAAAGGATGGATTTGGGAATCGTAAGGTCAGGGGATACATCCTACCTTTCCCAAATGATTGCGCAACCATCCATCCAACAGAAGATTAAGGAAGCACAAAGGGATGATGTGGAGATACAAAAGAGGGTGAATGCAGTAAAGGAAGGGGAGATGCAAGAGTTCCATATCGATGATGATGGTGTGATTTGGTTTGGAACGCGGCTTTGTGTGCCTTCATCACCCGGAATAAAGAAGGAGCTATTGGATAATGCACATAGCTCAACTTTCTCTATTCATCCTGGAAGTACCAAGATGTATCGTGATCTCCGAGAACACTTCTGGTTGGATAACATGAAGAAGGAGATTGCGGAATATATATCAAGGTGATTGGTGTGTCAGCAAGTTAAAGCTGAGCGGCAAAAGTCCAAAGGTATGATTCAGCCATTGCCTATACCCATGTGGAAATGGGAAAATTTCACTATGGACTTTGTCATTGGTCTCCCGAAAACGTCAAGAGGAAATAATGCGATATGGTTTGTGGTTGACTGACTCACCAAGACTGCCCATTTTATCGCTATTCGGGAAGACCTCTCACTTGAACAATTTGCAAGGATATATGTGAAGGAAGTAGTGTGATTGCATGGTGTTCCACTCTCGATTGTCTCCGACCGTGATCCAAGGTTCACTTCTAAATTCTGGAGGAGCCTTCAACATGCTTTGAGTACTGAATTAAATTTCATCACGGCCTATCACCCCCAAACTGATGGCCAGTCTGAAAGGACTATTCAGACACTTGAAGATATGCTAAGATCCTGCTCTCTTGAATTCAAAGGTGGTTGGGATCAGCATCTCCCATTTCTTGAGTTATCATACAACAATAGCTTCCACTCGAGTATTCAAATGGCTCCGTATGAAGTTCTTTTTGGGAAGCGATGTAGAACTCCAACCTGTTGGGATGAAGTTGGAGAACGAAAACTACTTGGTCCCGATCTTGTTCAAGAGATGACAGAGAAGGTTCAAATCATCCAGAAACATATCAAAGCTGCTCAAAGTTGGCAAAAGAGCTATGCTAACAATCGTCGAAGGGACTTGGAGTTCGACGTTGGAGATAATGTCTTCCTTTGAATATCTCCATGGAAGAGAGTCATGCGATTCAGGAAGAAAGGGAAGCTAAGCCCAAGGTACATTTGCCCCCTTTGAGATCCTTGATCGTATAGGAGCCGTGGCCTATCGTCTGGAACTTCAACCGAATATGGCTCAAGTTCATGACGTGTTTCATGTATCACTACTGAGGAAGTACATTCCAGACCCCTCACATGTACTAAACTCAGAGTTGGTACAGTTAGAAGATGATCTCTCATATGAGGAGCAGCCGGTAAAAATTCTGGACCGAAGTGATAAGGTTATACGCAACAAGACAACCCGCCTTGTCAAAGTGTTGTGGAGGAACCAAAATTTTGAGGAAGCAACTTGGGAACCGTAAGAGGCAATGAAGGAGAAGTACCCTCACCTATTTGTGTAATGTGAAATTTCGGGGGCGAAATTTCTTAAGGGGGAAGAATGTAACGACCCAATGTTTTTCAATGGAAAATTCCCTTCTTATATCTATGTCATAAAAACACAAAATAATGAACTACAAAGTGATCAGTGACCTTTAAACATAATTTTGTCACCCCTATGTTTGGAATTTTAAAAATCCGGCATACACGGTTGTGCTCAAGATAGTTTTTGGTGTCTAATGAAACAAAAATAATTTTTGGTGAATAGTAACCTACCCTTATGAATAGTAACCTACCCTTATGAATAGTAATATGACCCTTATGAATATAAAATAAGAGTAAAATTACCCATCAATAATAAAATAAAATTTAGACATCATAGAAAGTGATAATTTGACCTTGTAAACGTTTTTTTTATATTTTATAAGTCATAAATAATTAATTATAATTAATTAATTAATTTAAAAGAATATTTATTCTCCTATAATGTATTAATATAGTATTGAATCAATGTCTAATAGTTTTTAGATAATTTTATAAGACCCTACGTAATTTTTGAACGAACTATAAAATCAGTTTTAATCTTAAGAACTGTTTTTTAAGTAAATTATGATTTTATTTAAATATTAAATTAATAATAATTAAAAAATTATTTTTGAAAAATGGAATTCATTTTTGGATTCTACACGTCGAAAATTGGTTGGGGTAAATATTTGGGATTTTTCTGAGGTACTTGAATTTTTGATTAATAGTGGAATCCGATAATTCACAATAAAAGCTAAATAATGTATTAATTGAGTCATTGCTGATGTTCTGCTAATGTAAGCCCACTTGGTTCGGGATTACATTATAAAATTACTATTATTGGTCATCCAAGACTCACTATTCCTAGTCTTTGGTTGAATTAATAAACTAATCTATTTTATATTAAGGAAACCCCTCTACCCTCCACTATAAAAGCCACCCTTCACTCCCTCTTTTCCTCACACCTCTCAAGCTCCAAGCCTTTTCTAAATTCTGCCCAAACACCTTCCCTAGCTCTTCCCCCACGTCCAAAAGCTATTGGTCACATCAAAAGTCCAATCCTAGATTCCTTAATGAGGATCTCAAGAGAAGGATTCTAAAGGTAATTTCTCTCTCTCTTCTCCTTTAATTTCTTTCAAGTTCAAGTTCCTTTCTTGATCTCTCCCAACTTATCTTCATCCAATTTTTTTTGTAAATCCAGTATTATACATATACTATAATCTTATGATTTTAATGGTATATTATATCACCTCACACCCTTTCCCTCTTCCTTTTATTTTATTAAAGAGAATGTTGTTCATGTGGTGATAATTTATCACCTTCAAAAACAACATGCTCTCTTATTCCATTTCTACCTTCAATCTGGTCATGAAACCAATTTTATGGTTGAACCAGAATATTTTATATGTATTATGTTCTATTTTAAGTTATTTAAATAACCTACGGCCTTATTACTAAGATAAATGTTAAAACAAGATCGTTGTGATCCAAAAACCACTCAAATTAACCCAAATAACCATCATTAAATTTTTATCTAATGATTCGTCCACTTGGATCTAATATAACTCATTATAAAATCAATCATGATTCTGTAATATCATTAATAAAATGTAATATCAGTTCTGGATGTTTACCCATGATCTACCCAAGCATCAATTTAAGAATACAAGTGGACCGCTCAAGAAAACCATAAAAAATGAACATCCCCGATCAATGTTTTAAAAATCTATAATTCATCCAAAGGAACATAATATGAAATAATGAATATAGAAAGAACCCTATTAATGTATAAAAGGTTCTGGAATTTCTAATTAATGAATATAATGTCATTATACAGGACATTAAATAGAAGGAGGCATTCCAGTACAAGGTAAGGGGAAATCTCGAACCCAATTTTCTTCCTTCGGGTTCTCCCTATTTCACTCCATTTTTGATATGGTTACTCCTGAAATATCATTTGTTCATCATTTCCTTTACTTTTATGGGATATACATGTTTTTAACTGGTTTATATGTCCATCAAAATTTTTTCCAAAAGAACTCTTCTTTCAAGATCTCACATTTTACCTCTCATTCACGGTTGATGGTTCTTGTATCAAGTATGTTGTTCCCTATTTCTTTTGGGAACCCAAAGATTATGAATGTGTTATTATGAGATGAAACCCATTAATTTCCATGGTTTATTTATGTACATGTTTGACATGTGTTCTATGTGGAAATCATGATAATGATAATGTTATGATGTGACGGGTGCGCCCAGAATTATATAGCGCAATATGAATGTTTAAATGTGACGGGTGCGCCCGGAATTATATAGTGCTCCAATGCATTGGGTAAAGTGATGAATCTCATGAGTAAATGTGAAATGATGCGTGAACATGATTCTAGCTTTGTTCACAAGTATGTGTGGCAGTTAACCACTAAGACATGATGTTTCATTTTTATGCTTTGCCACATTTCAGGTTTATTGTTTATGCTCCTCTCATGTTCAAGATCTTCTTCCTATGTCATGATTATGCTCACCCCATGCTATATTGTTCTTATATATCCTCTTACTGGGATTTTAGATCACCCCTTTTGATGTATATCCTCAGGTGGCTACATGTACTAAGGAGAGGACAAGTGCTACTAAGAAGCTATAGAAGAAGAGATTAAATGAATTTTTATGCTTGATGTTGTATTTGTTATGTATTGTCTTAGTTTTTCCAAGACAGTAAACCTTTGGATCCTCCATGTGTAATAATATTATGATGTTTTTCTTTGAAATGATGTAATAGTAATGTAAGAAAAGTTCGGGTTGCTATAAACATTGAGGAAGTGCATACTGACAGGACATGACTCTTATACAATCAAGAATTTCAAGGGGACAATGTACCATGGGTTTAGAGTCCCATTCCTTCCAAACCGCATCAATCCCTTCCATGGTGATATTTAAAGGATTAATTTATCTTGGATGTCAAACTCCAAGTCCCTTAGATGGTTGTCATCAATGATCTTTTTTCAACTCTATACCTCTTTGATATGTTTTTGGATAGTTTTAACATTCTCTGTTATCTCTTGCACAAGATCTGGTCCATGTATATTTTGTTCACCATCTTTATCCCAATAGGTTAGAGTTCTATACAACCATTTCCCTCATATTTCACACCCCATGATAGTTTTCATAAACTGAAGAGTTTCCAATGGGTTAATTTTTAGTACAAGAATCACCCATGGTTCTTTATCTATAAGCACATATTTTATAGAGACAGACAATCGTTAGGGTTTTTGATTAATGATGATTAAGAAATAACATTTTTCGTGATGATTGGAGGACAGGATCATCACACCCTTTTAGGGGGAAATTGATACCAACCTCGTGAATCTCTTATAGATTTAAGTTATTTTAATGAATCAATCATTAATTCCAAAGTATGATGTGATTTATCCAAATATTATCAATCAATTATTAGAATGTGTGGAATTTAAAATCAATTGTATGAATTAAAGGGTTTTAAATGATGGATATACCTCTATGTATCTGAGGTTCTCCATCAGTTGTATCCCCTCATATAATACATAGAGATTCTTTTTTGTTTTTACGACAATGCTGGTTTTCTAGTTACATAGTAGGACACAATAGAGCATATTTTCTTCCTAGAAGATGAATTTCACTCTGGAATTTATCATCCTCCCTGGAAATAAGAATATTTTTTTGTTGGGTTTGAACACATAAATGGTCTTCCTACACATCGTTATGAAACGAATTAAAACACATATAGTTTGGTTCCACTTAACGGGGCACATCATACCGTTTATGTTTATATGATGATGACCAAACCATATAGTTCAACATTATGTGTCATGGAATTCTAGATGAAATGTGTATAGTAAATTTTTAGTGTGGTGATTATGCCGAAACATCCCAATGAACGTGGAAGGGATATGAGTTTCCCAGTTAAATTAGACCATATTGGGGATAAGACACAAAAGAAAACAGTTGGTTTAGTATGTTAGGGTTGAACTTCTGGGAGGCTTCTTATATATCTTGTTTGGATGGGAATCAAATCCAAAATAGTTCATTAGTGAGTAACCAAGAAAATGAAGGACCTCAATGGTATGTTTCATAGGGGAGTATTTCTATTTGGGAAGATTACGTAGGGCTTATTCTTGAGAAGAAGATCCCCTACGAAGGGACCATGATGGATGTTTTCAATTATAGTGATTTTGGGGGTTTAAATCAGGGTTTACTATTAAAAATGATACCCAGATTAATGGAAATATGATTGTGTATTATTCCTGAGGATGATTTCCATTGAGCTCAGACCCTATGTGGGTATCCTACATATCCTAGATAATAGGAATCTCAGTTCTAGTAGTTAAATCCTTCATATGGATTGTGTGGTTGTCGTGATCATCACTAACCTCTAATACCACATGATTCATGCTCGGGATGAGATATAAGAGGTATCATGAGATTTTTGTAAAAACAAACACCTTTCCTCCTCCGCTGGTGGAAGAGGTTTGGTCTATGATATAATATTTTAGGGAAACAACACTTCCCTCTATTAACTTTTTAATGTAAAAGAGTCCAAGTTATGTATAGAATAATGGATTGGTACATGAAGGTGTATAAGAGAAAAAATGTAACCTCCCATATTAATGGATAGGGTCTTACACTAGGATTGAATCCTATTGAGTTATTATGCAGTTCGAGGAGGATCTAATTCCATATTGAATGGAAAAACATGTGTGATACTTTCCCTCCCAACTATAAACTAGAGGCTCTGGGTATCAGAGATGAGATGAGACAAATATGGTCCAAACCATAATCCCCCATACTGGGACAACCCCAACACAATCCATAGAGTAATGTTCCTAGTGACCATATAGATACATACCCACATTGTCCCTGATATCCATGACCTGCCAACCAAAAACGTGTTGGGGAACCTCTTACCATATCAATAAATACCCAAATGGGGGACATGATAATGTTACACTCTCCAAGGTTATGTAAATATGGTGGTATTGAAGCATGTTTCATCTCGTTCCCTTCCAGATAAGGTAACCCATGATAGAGAAGCCCTACCATAGTTGTATTTGGAAGAGGGCTTAATGGATGACTCATGTAGGTCTTAGGTACATGTGTTCAGTATATGTATGATGCACAATAAGGTCTAGGAGGAACTCAAGGTGCTTCACGTAGGGTGGATATGCCAACGCAAGCTGGATATGCCAACGCAAGCTGGATATTCCAACGCATGCTGGATATGCCATAACTAATAGGCTACCATGGTGACAACACGTAGATGAAGCTTTCCCTAAGACATAATGGGACTCCTCTGGTGTTCCTAAAAGGGTCTCACACAGGTCCCAGATTAGGGAGAGTGACCTCGCACATGTTTTTTCTCCTTAGGGTATAATTTTCCCAATGCATGTGGATTTGGTATTTAGACACTGAGGGGAATTTTATCCTGATTATTCCATTAATTCTGTCATCTATCTTGATTTAGAGATCTACATGAAAAATTTCAAGAGACTTAGGGAAAGGGGATATGCAAGGAGATCTCCAGGATTTCTTACAAATTTTCCTTTTTCCAAATAGTGATCCCACAGGTCCTTTTTATTAGAAAATATGGAACCCTAGGTGTATGAAATTCATTATGTAGGTCCTCCACACAGGTCCTACATTTAGTCTCTCAACATTGGTCCTCTACATAGATCCTCTGCGTAGGTCCTCCGTGCAGGTGAGGAAAATCCATTTATAATTTGTTACATCTTCTAAGTTCCTTAAAATTTGATCTGTAATTCCGTTCAAGATCTGTAACCAATCAATTGCAGTCTCTAGAAGATATATACACTTATAGATATAGTAAATAAACTAAATATTCTTGGAAGAAAATCATACTTTTCTGTGTAATACATCGACACCTTTTCATCATCAATCATGGAAATCCAAAACCCACTCCTACTGGGGGTCTTTCCAATTGTCCCTCATTCTGTAGTACTCATATGGAACATTGAAATCCAGAAATAATCTTATTTCAAAATTCAAAAATATTATACAAAAACATGAAATTTGTTGTCAAAGAGAGGACCACATCATTAATTATACAACATAGTTCATGAAACACATTTTCCAATGTAAAAATAACCCCCCATAGAATTATATTTTCTTAGAAAGAAATGAATGTAGTTATACGGTAACATTAGGTCACATTGACACATTCCGAAATATATTTTTTTGGTTTTGGATCTATGTCATGTTTAGAAGGATGCACTCATTTTTTCCTAAGCCATGGTGCCGAAGGAGCATAATTTGACTATTTCTAGGGTTGTATGGGAAACCATAAAATCATTGTTTCATTTGTGTCATCACCAAAAATTTGTCCTAAATCAATATGAATAAGACATAGTGGGTGAGTCTTGGATTTTTTATGCAAAATTTTGTGTGGATTTAACCTGTTGAGTAATGTTTCTCTTTTTTTGTGTAGTTTAAAGTCATGCCTATCAGACTAAAAGGATTGTGTTTTATGTCGAACATATTTGACCATGAATTTTGAAAATATAACCCAAATAAGTTTTGATGTCTAGTAATGTTATGATATTATTTATATACTTCCAAGGGGGATCTTGATACAATTTTATGATTTCTAAATCTAAAACATTATATTAAATAACAGTTAAAGTATCTCTAAATAATAAATTTGGCACTGCTGAAAAAACCATTATGAGGGATTTTTTATGCATGGACAACTGGGGAACATAATAAAAGGTCATGTAGTAGTATCCTTAGGTTGAAATTCCATTTATATGGGTGACATTTACAATAACAATTGGGGAATTTACTGTATAGTCATGTAATGGAGTTCCCAAGGATTCTGACATTCTATTACAGATGAATAGAGGAACATTATGATTTGGATGTCTCTAGACCATAGGGGGTGGTTTTTATAATGAAATATGTATGAGAATGAAGGAATAATTTGTTCTGATATAGGCCATAAAATTGAAATTCACTACTATATGAATTTGGTGTGTGAAGAAGGGTACATTTTCTCAGAAAGGGGATTTCTGATATTATGATATGTTGTTTAAAGTCATGAAGTAGGGAAATTATGTTGTGAAATTTAATGTCATTCAGTGAGGACATTATTCTATTATATTTAATGTACTGAAACAATTAAATTATGTTGTTTAGTTTAAAGTTATGAAGAAAGGAAAAAAATTTATATAGATAAATGTCACTAAATGAGAAAAACAAGGGCTATAATTTAAGGAAATTAGCATTGACAAAGTGATTGATGGTTTCCCTACTATTGATGATTTTTCTAGAAATGTGCTATTATATTATAGAATAGAGGTAAATGGTTATAAGATTAGATTTGGGGATATTTAGATCAGAAGAGTGATATAAAAAAATGGGATACTAGAAATAGAAAAATTATCTCCCGATATTTTAGTTACCGGTGTTGAAAAAATCCATTATGGGGGATGTTTTATGTTAGGACTTATAGGGAACGTATTTCATAGTAAATGGTGAAATCCTTTGGTATACAAACATGTTATGTGGGAAAATTAAGCAAGGAAAACTGGGCTGCATATTGCATGGTCAGACAAAGGAGTTCTCAGGAATTATATCATTATATTACGAAAACCCAATCAATGTTTATGGAGATTAAGATATTCCCAAGCATTGATTTTGGTGTGCGGAGAAATGTGGCTAAATATAGAAGTGGTATTTTATGTAATATGTTCTGAAGAATCAGGGAAATAAATTCCCTACATAGGTTTGACTAAAGCATAGGATGTGTATTTTCTATGGTTTTAGGTAACATAACTAGGACCATAAGATTATGGAAACTATGGACGATTCCTTGTAAAATATACCAATTCTATTACCATATGATTCGAGAAAATGAAGGTGAAATGTGTAAACCATGGCCTTGGAAAAATTTCGGTTGGGATAAGGGATGTGGGATAAATATGAAGAGGATGACCACTAATTTTAAACGGCGTGTTCTAGCATACCGTCATCATAATATTAAAGGGGAGGAAGAGGATTATCCCAATGGATAAGTTACCACTATTTGAGAAACCCGTTATGAGGGATGTTTTATGCATGGAAAACTAGGTAATGTAATTAACATCCAAATAGTGGTATCCTTTGTTTGGCAGTCCTATTATGTGGGAATTTATGCAAGGCTAACTAGGGCGTATAGTGCATCATCAGGAAATGGAGCTCTCATGTATTAGAAATTCTACCACTAGAAGCTGATGAATGATTATGAAGATATTAAATTATTAAACAGTATGAGTATATAATTTAAAGAGTAATTTTTCAATGCAAGACGAAATAATTCGACTGATACTGGCCATTTGTTTGGAGTCCCTTGCATAGATTTGACTCTTATGTAGAATGAGGGATTCTCTTGTTTCCTTGGTGATCTCTTTAGTGAGGGGGCCCAAAATAAAATCTCCTAATATTTTTTCATTGATTTTATGAAGGATAGGGAGAATTTTATTTTACCCCGTGGTTGGGGATAGTGATTAAGGATGAGGCATCACTATGTATCTCAATGGGGTGAGAATCAAGCCACATATAGTTCTTGAGGTAAAGAGTAGTTTAAATTCATCCAGTAAGGAAATTATGTTGTGAAATTTAAAGTCATGTAGTAAGGATATTATTGCATGTATTTTAATGTCATTTAGTAAGGAAATTGCACCATGCGGTTTAATGTCATGTAGTAAAGACATGGGTGATTCTGACATGAAATGAAATATTGTTTTTGGGATTTGGTGTAGAGCCAAAGTGACACTACATATCTTGTCGGAGAAAGAATAAGTCCATAGGTTGTTTTAATAAATATGGGATCATGTGTCAATTGAAAAGTCGTATTGGATCTCCCCATGTATATTTAACTCATACACTGTAGAGTAGAGGATATTTCTATGTTGTGATGTGGTTGGGCTAATGATTAATGATCTAGGATTCACTACATATCCCATATGGTTGAGTATCAAGCAACAACAAGTTCTTTTAGGGACCATCCAATTTACCATGATGTGGTATGTAAATCTAGAGTACCTTTCATGGTCTTACATTTTGGGCCCTAATATCCTCAATGTGAAAAGATACACCTTACTTATGTAGATAAATCCTTTACTAAACTCCTAATCCCACGAGAATTGGGCTCGGTGTGAGGAACAATGAGTGGTAAATGTTTCATCGATAACAAAAAGGCAACATGAGTGAAGGATAATGGCATTTCAATTTGGTTTTAATTTATATAAAAGATAAGATCCGAGTGTTTCAATGTAACTCATTTGGATGAGATTCAAGCCACACATAGTTCTTGATATTCCCTGCAGTTTAACATCAAGACATAAGGAAAAGATGAACTGAAATTAATGGGTGTGAAAATTGGGGTTGAACAAAGGTGTTCGACCGTGGTGTCCATATATAGCTCATTACGATGATAATTAAAACACATGTGTTCCTAGAATGGCTCCCTGTGTAGATCTGATTCATGCATAGGAAGTAAAGGCTCATTATAATTGAATCATGGTTTTACCCAAGATTAGAAATCTGGGAATCATTATGTATCTTTTTGGGAAAACATCAAGGCACACATAGTTCTAGATAATGCTCCCTATACAGGTCTAATCCATACAAATAATGTGGGGGATCATTATTTGAAATTGTGAATGGACCCATGATTAGAGAACCTGGCATCACTACGTATCTCAATTGGATGGGAATCAATTCGCAATTAGTTATTGAATATGTTTCCTTACAGCAACAGAGGTTTTATATGAGGAATGGGGATTTAACATTTTTAGGTATTTTCAATAATAACGGTTGGGATCAAGACACAAAATGTTATGATAAACAATCCATATTTTCTATAATAGTTCCTATAATATATTTGGATCATAAACAAGGAAAAGGGGAAATTGTTTCTTTATGGTCACGGTTGTGCATGATATTGGGGATCTGGGAATCACTATGTATCTCATTAGAATGAGAGTCAATCCACTTACAGTTCTTGATGAACATTGCAGTTTATCATCATGTGGCGAGGATGACAGTGCAACGTAGTATAACTTCATGAAACATGGATGAAAAAGGTGCCATCAAGTTTAATGTCCAGTAACTAAGATGATATCTATGTGATTATAAAAATTACTTATTCAGGTACCTTTTATTTGTTATAGTTTTAGTGAGTTTCCCATCCATTGAGACTAAATAATATGCTCCATTAGAGTGTAACATATGTATGGAGAAAGGCCCTTCCCACATTGGATTAAGATTTTGACGATTATTTCCTATTATCATCGGATTCCGAAGGACCAATAATAATTATATGTGGTGGAATGAAAGAATATGAAACTTATTGTTAAAATAATGTGCAATCTGATTCTCATACACCTCCATGTGATGCAAGGTGTGGAATCATTATTCTTCTAGTCGCTCAAGATCATCGAATAATTATAAGGATTTCTCGTACGTGGATAGTTGGTCAAAAATTGAAATACATAGAGAAGGAAACCCAAAATATGTGGGAAATGTCTACCTTTATTCCATACACCAACACATATATGGTTATCAGGGATGCAGTATGAGTTTATGTCTGATAAGCCCATAAGGCATTCAAGAGCTTTTTAGGCCATGATTTATAATCATTATCAACCATATTCTAGAGTATGTTTGGGAGGGTCTTGTTAGGAGACTCTATCATTACATTGGGAACTTCATGATATCCTAGTCAGTGGTTGGGTTTGATTTTTTATTCCTGATATAGCCTTTCCACCTCATAAAAACATAAATTGGTACCATTATCTATCAATATGGTATGAGGGACACCAAATTTGGAAAATATATTATATTTTTCAATGATGGAAATTATTGTTTCTCTGAATTTATTTGAGAGGTATTTCCTCATTCCATTTGGATAATAAATTGTTAACAGTAAGGATGTACTTGAACTACTTAGCCATACATGGAGGATATGGTCCAAAAACATCCATACCTAATATGTCAAATGGCTAGGAGTACTTAACTGTACGCAGTAGCTGTGGGGGATGATGAGATAAATTGGAATATACTAGGTAGGAAAGAATTATCTTAGTTAATTATATGAAATCCTGTATCATTGATGTCCAGATTTATCCATGCCATTTAATGTTATCCGAAAACCAATACCCTGATTGGTGGGAACCACATGCTCCTTCATGTACTTCAACCACAACATCCATAGTATATTCTCTATAAACACATCTGAGAAGGACCCCATCAAATAATCTCTTATAATGGAATTTCAAATGATTTATTCTATCATAACAATTGACATTGGCTGTTTACTACCAGATATTCTCTGTACCAACCCTGTTAGGTAGAAGTACTCAATCATAGAGATATTCCATTATTATTTTCATCCATCAAATAGTAGGACCATATGGATCAAGGATGAGACTAATTTCATTAATTTATTCAACTCAGATCTGATCAACATGTGAAAACATTCGACGATGGGATGTGTTGTTGGCTATTTTGTCCCAATTTAGATCTTCCAAATCTATAAATGCTTTTTACAATGCATCTTTTTGAGAATTATTGAATCACAGGATGTGAGTAAATATTGTATAGGAGGGGTATTCTTCCATTAAACATAAAATATAATCACACAATGTAATTTTGTCCCCTTTTATAATGGCATAATTCCCTTTTATCTTCTTGATTATCAATTATGAATCACCTTTTGCCTCAAGGGGGTTCACCAGTACTTAGAGTTCCAATTCCAGGACTGTAATGAGAGCATGGTATTCTACTTAATTGTTGGCAGCACCTTATGATAATATGAAGGAGTATAAAAAAAAACTTAATTCTCTAGGGAGAAAATCCCAATTCCTAATCCAAAATTTTTAAGCTTACTGTCTTACATTATTTTCCCCATTTGGAGATTGTAAAAAACTAAAAAATATATTTCCCATGTTTTAGGGTTGTCCTAAAAAAGAATTGTTCTTTATCAGGTAGTTCTATATTTTATGATGTCTCTTCTGCAGAAGGTTACTCAGTAAGTAAGTCTACCAAGGCTTATTATTTCATGGATTTCTGAGGCACAAATTTTATATCAAATGGTCACTGGATTACAACCCAACATGATATATGTATCATTAGCATATGATGAATGAGGATAAATTTAGGTGGGTTATTATGAGAGACCATGTGGACCTCATGATTCTGAAGATAGTACCTCATCGTTTGAACTAAAAAGATTAATTCCAATCATCTCTCTTGAATATTTTAATACCGAGTCTCTATATTGATCATGGTTTAGCTGAGATAGTAAAATCTATTTTAATTTCCGATATCATTCATTTTTGCAAGGATGGAACCCAATTATTACTCTTGGGTTGTCACATAATGAGTTAGTGTATTTCTTTTAACAGGTGTGATCAAATGTTATTTATTAAGAAAATCAATTTATTCTTCACAGTTATTGGACCACTCACAATTGAAACATTTCATCATCAATTTATTGATGGTTAAACAGTTTCATGGGTGGTTGGATATGATGCTCAGAATGTAGAACTAGTGTTCTTGAAGTCCTCTCAACTCTTTCAAGTTTCAAGGAGGTGAAATTTTAATGATGGATTTATTCTTTTACGGATAATAATTGATTCCACAATGGTGTACAAATAAGAGAATAAATTTTCTAGAGGTTACCCCAAATGCACATTTTATGGGTTTAATTATTATATTATACTGTCAAAGCATGATGATTATGGCCTCTATGTCATCCAGGTGGTCAAAATGTTTCATTTATCTGACCACTAAATCATCAATATAGTATTCGATGAAAATTTCTAAGATGGTTTTAATGATGTGATTCCTAACATGTTGGTATGTGGAACCAACATTATAAAGAAAAAGGATATTACCCGATAACAGAATACACCTTCAGGTACTCTAAAAGATGTGGAATCATGCTCTTCTGGGTCCATATAGATTTGATTGTACACTGAGTAGCCATCCAAGAAGTACAGTGTGGAAGCCAGTTGTGTTGTCAGTCAATAGTTCTATTATTGGAATAAGTAAGTCATATTTGAGAAAATGATGGTTGAGATCTCTAAAATCGATTCAATATCTAATTTAACTGTTTTTATTTTTCTTAGGGTCAATGTTGGCCATCCATTTCGGGTGCTTCATCACTCAAATGAAGTCAATGTTGATGAGTTTTTCCACCTTAGCATCAATCTTGGAGCTGTGGGTCGGGTGCATCATCTTAGCTACATACTTTTATCCATTATGGTTTTCTAGAAGACCCAAGTGATGGGTGGACACCTAGTTCAAGGCATGTAATCATTGTGTAGTTCCAAGAAAACATGTCACAATGATTCATTATAATGTAATTGTATACCTTATAATCTTTGGGAGTCTTGGATGCACTAATTAGTGTGGGGGAGTGGATCTTCTTTTGTACCCAGATTTATATCTCTTTGATTATCCATTGCAAGGAAGATACGTTCCTCCAATGTTGAAGGGGATTCCATGAGATCTTTTTATTCTTCCTCTTCCCCAGGCTCCACTATTTTTTTTCTTCTTGTGGAGGAGATGATAAAACAAATTCATTGGAGGGAATATGGGAGTCTACATTTGAGCATCTGAAGGTTGAGGCAATTATTTCAGGCTCACTTGCATGAATGAAGCCTTATTGGAGTCCTAAATGAGAAATTATTGACTGAGAAAGTGTCTCTACAGTTTATACAATAGTCATGATGGCTTCTTATCATTAGGATGGATGAAATAGGATTTTTTGAAGCTCATGGGGTAGAATGAAGAAATTTTGATTCAATATTTTCTTATCATTTTTATAATTAATAACTTTTTCAACAGCATCAGGTTTAACTATTACGATTGACATTACAGATTCTACTAAATGAATTTTTGAACTCTGACCCTGCATTCCATTTGATTAATAATAATCACATAATCTACATTATGTTTCTTAAAAGGGTCACTTGGGATAATCTTTATGTCATTTGGATTGTTGATTTGAGTAACATCATCAGTCATGGAATTTTTTCCTCTATTTTGATAGAATCTTGCATTAATTAATTGTGTTTCATAGGATTTTATTTGGGCCTTATCACCATAAAATTTACAAATTTTACTATTAATATAATATTTGATACATTAGTAAAAAGGAATGACCATATGTTGATATTTCCAATGTCTTCCCAGCAAAACCTTGGATGTCGTGTCCTTCCAAACTACCATTAACCTTTAGTCAAATAATAGATCTTTGAATAGAGTTCTAAGCCTGATTTAACTAAATAGTTCTTTATCATTACTTTCATAACCCTATAACATTAGACTGGAAGGAGGCAAGTTAGATTCATTGAGGCCCGATTGATGAAGTTTTTAGATTGGGATGATGTTGACCCCTAAGCCATTACTGTTGAAGGCTCGTCAGACATCAATGTCATTTAACCTGCTAGATATATATAGGGTCTAACATGTCCTTGTATGAAATCATCCACATCTTGGTCGTTGAAGGAAATTACTGCATGGAATTCCCTAGGTCCATTCTCTACATGATATACTTCAGAAACAATGACCGCAACTTCAAATATCTGAGGGCTTGACAATGCCTCAATGAGTACTTCTCATAGGTATTTTAACAGATTCAGAGTATCTAGGATTGATAAATTCTCTTTAACAAGGGTTAGTGTATTTAATACATCATATTTCTAGTCCAAAGGTCTATGAATTCTAGAATGAAGATTCAGTTTCTCAGGTACCTTAGAATCTTAGGTTTCGGATGCACATATACCGTCTTTTGGGGAAGTAGCTAAAAGTGCTTCTATTGATGGTGGATTAGGTGGGCTAGGTTTTCATACCTATCAAGTGGGTGGTGGTGTATCCTCTAACCGATCATCAAGTATAATCATGTTAGGGAAGACCACATCCCACAAGGAGGAAGAACTCCCTTTCTCTTGTTCATCTCAATGTAGAGCTTTTTGAAGAGTTTTGGTTTCTTAAACAGTTTGAGTAGGGGTGTGGTTGAAGTAGTTACTCCAATAACGACTGTATCATCCTCTATATCCTTAACCTTAATGACTCTTCCCCTAGGTACCTAATCAAGTACATGGAAATTGGGCTCATAATCAGAATAATCATGTGAGAGTGGATCCATTATGTTGATAAAATTAATAGAACCAAAAATCAACTCCTCATTTGATAATGATTCTGCATGATGGGCTGACTCTTAGTGTTCCATTTGGAGGGGTGGAGCTCATACTTTATAGATTTTTGACATGAAATATGCTGAGGTCAAGGACAAATATGACATTGACACATGCTTATATTCATTTAATTTAACTTAATCCTTCTAGACATGTATCTTCTTTAAGGATCGACCTTTATAGGAATAGTCTTTTTATGAAGATGGAATTGTTGTAGAAGAATAAACGAGATGCAAAATTTATTTTTTGGACTACGTTCACAGAATGACATGAGTCTTATTGATTGTTTTTATGACTTCCAACACTGATCTTCTGTGAATTCTAACTTTTAACTTCTTGCAACTCACCTTCCTCCTCTAGATTGGTAAAATAATCATATGCTTCTTGTATATGAAAATTATACAGCTTCACATTCAAATAATCTATATTATTTTGTTGAATGTTTTGACAAAAACAATCTTAGATAGGATTCCTCAACATTTTAAGGAAGTGGAAATAGGTTGTGAGGTCCAATTCACCTTAATTTTTAATATTTCTAGGATTTGGAAACTAGACTATGTTTTTCTCCAAAGCTGAGTGGAAGTAACTGTGGGATTGTACATTTTCAAAATAATAGATCTGGTTCTTTAACCCCTTAAAATATCTCTATTTCTAATCTATTTGATCATCCAGACAAGGAAGTTATTGTTTTTTATGCTCTGGAGGTGGATTGTTATGGTACAATGTTATCTTTGATATATGAGTGGGTAGAGGGGCCTTCTTAATTATAACTATTATTTTCCATGCCTTTACTTTTATTCTTCATTGAGTTTATGGGATTAATCTTGATTTGCATTTGTTCTCCAAGATGTTGTTTTCTAGATGTTGTGAAATTTCCTCCAGATCCTGAAACCCTCATGTGTATTTCAATGGTATCAATGGTGTGAACTACTCATCACAACGATTTTCTACATAGATAGGAAACAACTCTTTCTGATGGTGTGGTAAGTTAGATCAGTAGGTCAATTCTTTAAACTAAGTAATGATATCTGAGACACTTTCATTATCCTTTTTATTTCACTTTGTATGATCTCATACTGTTGTCTATTGTGGTGTTGAGCTGAGTTGGAAGAGAAAATTATGATAGAGATCTTCCCAATGATTGATTTATTAGGACTAAAAACACATGTACTATATAATGGTTGATCCCAACAATGATTTTATGAAAAATATGAGTTTTAATGCTTCTTTTAGTTCAAGGTTCCCTATCAGGGGATCAAATCGAGAGAAAAAATTTATACATTGCTGCTCCAGATCTCCTGATCCATTAAAAATGAAAAATGTTAGATTACCAATGTTTATTGGGGGAGGTTTCCGATCTAACCATTCAGGGTAATCCTAATTTAATGGATGTGGTGGTGCACACCATCCTTATATATCATTCAATTGAGTCTTTAATGACTCAACGGTGTTCATTAGAATTCAAGTAATGTATAGTTGATTCAGGATATGAATATATGTAGAGGTGGGAGCCTAAATGGGTGAAGTGACTGGTAGGAAAACTTATGTTGGCACTACTAGTATCTGTCATTGGTAAGGAACCAGGAAAAACCTGTAAGTATGTGCAAGACCATGTTCTGGATGTGTACCCAATGGAGTTAATTCTTGATTTGCTACTACAATATCTAAATATAATTTTTGGTTTATGTTCCACATTGTGTGGATACTCCTTTTCTACTTCAGTTATTGTGGAAAAAAACCATTTGATTTAGTGCGCTGACTAGAAATATGAATTGAGGGTCTACTTGTGGAGTATATCTTGCAGGAAGACTACTTCAGAGTAACTCTGTATTGAGTCTTCTAAACTATCTCATTTCCTCCACTTGTTGAGAAAATATTTCTTATAGTGGAAGTGATTTACCTTCTTCAAGGGGAAGGTGAGACATGGTATGACCCTTAAATTTTCCCCTATTGGGAACCTTACTTGGAGGTAGAGGTGGATTATTCAAGGAACTAAGCACATTGTGGTTGATCCTTGGATTTTGGGTACACTCATCTCTTATATTCATTTCTGTTTAGCAAATCTCATTAAAAAAATTCTTCTTCATAATCCAGGAAATTGATCTTTTATTCTTGAGGGTCTTCAATTATGGTGTTGATAACATTAAAAAAAACCCATAATGCACCACATGCATCCTTTTAGAATCTATGTTAGATCACCTTCTTATTCTCCCTCTATGAGGCATTGTACTATTTTTTGGTTCCATAGGAATTAATTGATTGATAGTGACCCAAAGTGAATCCCCAAAGAGTTTAGTCATATATGTTCTATGTGAATTTATTAGATCATGGGATGTGATAAATTGAGTGTATTAACTTTGTGGAATCATACTTAATTAGGAGAAGACTGATTCCTACCGAGGAGGGGTTTGTTGGGGTGAAAAATCTCCCATCTATAGGGGTTCAGGCTATTCCTATTCTACCATCACAAAACTTTGACCCTAGTTGGGTGATCCCAAGGTTTGGGTTAAAAGACTCCCCATACATATGGGATAAGGTAGTTCCAGAACTATTGTGGATGATAATACCTTATCTTATCTTCTAATTTTATGGATTTTGGTATAAACATGGGATGGGTGAATTATTTAGAACACACTTAAATCACCTATTTTAGAAGACCATTCTACTATTTCAACCATTTTCTCAATCTAATGGATGAAATACTCTAAGCGGGATTCATACTCAATGTTATAAGATTCATGATGAAAAAGTATCTCCAGAGGTGTCTCTCATCTGACCTAACATCAATAAGATTCTGTAGGGGAATGTTCTCATTGAGCATATATTTGGTAATGAACAGCTTATGTTTGTTGTTTCTAGCTTTGGAAATAAAATTGCATGATTCCAAATTTGGTCGGATTTTCAGGATTTGGAGAACAATTAAACGAAATTCTCCATGTAGACCATATCCATTGTTATTAACACTAGATGTTGTATCTGTGATCAGCTTTCACAACCACATTAATGCATCAAGGCATGCACATTGTGGGGGTCCTTGATGGTTCTTGATCTTTGGATGTCGGGAATCCATGAGAGATTAGATGTTTATTTGGTGTTGTAACCATTATGTTATGTTGCTGTGAGTTTTATAGTCATCATATAGAAATAACTTTTCTTTTAGGTGATGAAGAGTTTTCCATATGTTGTGTCGGATGCCATGCCTACAATCTTCCACCAACACCTACAGAATGAAATATTGAGATGTGGCTAAAGGACATAACATAAATGGTATGTCTTATTTAGCTAGATGTTTCCACATGTTTAGAAGATCTTCTTCATCTTTCACTAGATGTTCCTTGACCTAGTCTGACCAGACTGGGCACTTCCCATTTTTTTACAACAAGAAATGGGATTGGTTGGGTTTCCCTCTACTATGATGGAAGGAAAATCAATGATAGGTGGTTCGGAGAATAATCATTACCTTCGGTTGTCTTCCGGTTGAAAAGTGACTTCACTTGCTAGTGACAGGGCATTAGTCATCACTATAATTGTATTTTAATGTTCCTTAATATATGAGGGTTTTCTCATTAGTACAATGTCAATTGGATAATTCTTTTGACAATGTGAATCACTACAACATATAGAAAATTTCTCAACAAATTACATCATGGGAAGGACCACAATAGTGGATTATATCAAGGGGAACACCCTATTTCTCTTTGTTCTTCTTTCCATACAAAAGGTTATTGTGGATAAAATTAACAGATATACTCTAGAGAGTGAATGAATTTTCATAAAGAAAGACTTCATGAGGATGTGTCTGATGAGGACCTTTGGAATTAATGCTTAAACTCCCATAATTTTTTAATGGGAGGGTAGGATCTTGAGCTTTGATAGATAAACGTTTTAGGGACTCAAGAAATATAGCGTCAAGGGAATCATGATCATAGATCAGATATTGATTTTCCAATCATGCATGATGAGACATATTCTTATATTCCTTATTATGAGTGATTTGGGACACTTTCTTTTGGAAGTGGTTATCGTGGGTAGGTGTTTTGGAATACCATTGAGTGTCCATCGAAATAGGATGATTTCCATTAATTGGAGTGAGTGTATGTTCCCTATCACACTGTCTCTATAATATTGGGGAGTTTTCCCCATGAAACTCGTGGAAGGAAAAAATGGTATAAAAATGCTCCGGGGTGAAATGATGATGATCCACCCTACCTGTGGGAATAGAGTTATGTGACCATCCCTCGGGTACTATTGTCATCTCCATGATGATATTATGGAATGTTTCTAAGATATGGGAAGGGATTTACATTTTCCCTTTCACCATTGTTAGGATATGATTAGTGACATCATCATCTGGAATGAGAATGTAAGTCAATTCCATATCTGGAGTCGGTGTATATGCCTACTCCAATCGTACATTTCCTTATAGTGGATACTTATAATACTCATATGCGGGGGAAGATAGTTGAGTCTGCGCTATATTTCCATTGGGAATTTCCCACTAACTTCTATTTGTACTGCCAGATGAGGATTCTTGATGGCATGATAAATATAGGTATGCGCATGTTCCCACTTGCTGGTTTCCATTTTATTTGGTCATTAGGGTTCTTTGAATGATTTAGGACGAGTTTGTTGGCTGGCTGTGTGATAGTGGATGGGTGTTTGTGCCTTCTCTCTATTTTCCACTAAACTAGGATGGTGGGAGTATTCGATGGAGGAAAAGGTATGATCCTACTTCTGGTTATCTAGTTTTAATCCCTGATGTCCCATCTTACTTGTCTTGGACTAAGGGACCTGGGATGAACAACCGAAGGTGACATATTCATCATGTTGAGGGTTCTCTACAGCTCAATATTTGCAATGAAAATTCTTGGTAGGAGCCCCTGAGAAGGACCCCGATATTTTTCAAGACGAGGATGTTGGTAGCTTCATGATATACCTCCCTAATGTAAGGGATGTACTAATTTTTATGTTCTATGGATAATCTCTTGAAATGGTGTAAGATGACAGTCAGTTCCATCTACTTTAAGACGATCACTCATCGTTGACCAGATAATTAGTGATGTATGTTGAGTCAGTGGGATTATCTAGAGGCCTCCAAGGTTGGGATGGTATCATGATGATGGTACTCTCAAACTAGTGCATTAGAGTCCCAACAATGATGACACTATTTTGGGGATGACTTCCTTCACAATGATGAAGATCTGGTCTGAATAGAATCTGAAGAATTCATTGGTGAAGACATGATAGAGGACAATAGATCTATGGGTGTTCTTGGAAGTACGTTCTTGAGGATACATAACATAATTGATCATGAAAATACTATTAAAGTAGCATCATTTTTGGATAAAAACATCTATGATTGATTTCCTTTTTGTCCATTATTTATTGATAGTAGAAGGGGTTTGATAGGATGGTGATACTATCATCCTAGTTAAGGATTCATATCAGATACACCATTTTCCCTTTGAATTTAACATCCCAAGATTGTTTTCAATTAAAAAACTATTTCCAATGCATTAATTAATAGAACCAAAAACACCCGAAGGTTCTGTGTCCATAGGGACCTTCTTTCCATAGGAAGGAACTCATTAGGGATTTTAACCCATGATGCTTAAGAACTCACATTGGTCGAGAGGATTAGAGGTCAGGATCATCACATTCTATTGGTGGAAAATTCTTGAAAACTATGTGACCCTCATATATATTTAATATTTGTTCATGAATACTTCATTAGTTTCCATGTATGATTTGAGTCATCCAAATAGTAGCAATAAATTATTACCATTAGTGTAATTCAAAATCATCTGTATGTATTTCAGGTTCTTTATTAATAGAGATATCATTATGTATCTGATTTTATCCATCAATGGTATCCTCTCATATAATAAATATATATTATTTGGTCATTATTATGATGATTCTGGTTTTCTATTCCCACAATGGGGCACTATGGAGTTTATTTTCATCTAGGTAGAGGAAGGTCACTCTGAAATTTATCATTATAAAGGGAGAAGTGAATTTTCTGATGTTTGGTTAGGACATATAAATGGGATTACTGCATATCCTTGTATAAGGAATAAGTACGTACATAGTTCAGTGAATCTTATTGGGGAATATCAAACTTTTTAATGCCATCTGATGATGAACCAACCATACTATTTAACATTATGCTACAAGGAAGTCCAAGTGGAAGATTCCTAGTCAATGTTTTGTGTGGGACATTTACTGAAACAACCCAAGGAACATGGAATGGATATGTGCTTCAATGTTAAATTAGAGCATACTAGGGATTTGGCCCAAAAGTACAGGGTTGGTTTAGGATGTTGGGTTTCAACCTCAAGGAGGTTTTCTACATTTCTCATTTGGATTGGAATCAAAGCCGACATAGTTCGCTAGTCATGACACAAACCTATGGATCCCCTCAAGTGTATGTACCACAAGGGAGTATGACCCTTTGAGATGATAGTATATAGATTATTCATGAGAAGATTATACACTATTAAGGTACCATGAAGGATGTTTTCTTTAACACCCCACGATTTCATAGAATGTTGTCTCATTAAAGTAATTCTGTAGTTTGCACTACACTTAATTCTGAGTTCGAGCGCAAAACGACTAACCAAACTAGCCGTTCAAAAAGCAGTTATGAATTTTATTAACAGAATTTTGAATTTTATATACTCTATATAAATTTTATATCCTTATTATGTGTTTCTTAAACATAATATAAGAACAAATTCAAATTTTGAAATATAATATGTAATTTTTATAAAATGTTATTTTACATCCTTTTAATTGATAACCATTTTAAATAAAATATTTGACACTTTTTTGTATTCAATTTTACAAAATAAAATTCATCTTTAGAAGTTGGAAAGAAAAATTCAGTTTGGATAATTTTTTGGTATTTTTCTGATAACTTTCAGATTTTGTTGAATAGTGAAAGATACTAAATTTTAATTGAAAAAAAAAATTAATCAAATATTTTATTTTGTTAAGTTTTAAATTTGAATGCTTTTGATGTATAATTAGATTATATTTTTATAATTTAATCTAATATAGGACATTTTAAGAAATTTCAATTTTAAATTGGACATAAAGGATTCTCATTCTGTTGATAGTTTTAACATCTTAAAAACATGACTTCTGGATTTGACAATGGGAATTAATCATAAATTAATTAATGAAACTTTTATTTTCTAAATTAGATAAAATAGGAATCATTTTTTAATTTGTATGATCAAAATTATATTAGGGTGAATTTTTGGTATTTTTCTGAAAATGTTCAATTTTTGATGAATAGTGAAAAACACTACGTAATTATTTAAAACCAACTTTTTTTTAAATAATAATAATAATTATTTAATATCATTTCAAAGTAAAAATAGATGAATAATACCTGTATTAGTTTAATTTAATTCATTGGATTTTTTATAATAATATTATATATATATAATTTTATTGAACTACTTAACCACTTTTATGCATCTTCTAGGCACATTTGCAAATTTTCGTAAAACAAAATTTTACTACTTTTGTGAATTGAATCTAGAAAATCCAAGATACATGGTTGAAATAAGTAAGTAAAATGTTGTTAAATAAGATTAAAATAATTTATGTTGAGTTGTCACTTTTGAATTTTATTTACCAGGATTAAAAGTAAATAGGGTAATTAAATGTAAAAATGATATTATAATTACCCTAAAACATGTCCTAATTCTATTGGATATGTTTTTTTAGGACAAAAAAAACATTTGGAATAAAATTTTATCCTTTTTTATCCACATGGATATGATTAATAAATTTATTATCATTTCATTTAAAGAAGAGTTAAAAGTGTTCAATTCAAAGGTTAAAAACTTAAACATTTTTAATATAAGTTAATAAATAAGATTAATTTGAATGTAAATAATAATTAAAAAATTAAAAATATTTACTAAATAATGGTAATTTATTTATAATTTTTATACATAAAATAATTAATTTTTTATGACACAATGATGATGGAGTAATTACCTTATTAATAAAAGATTAAAATAATTGATTTTATAAATATCTAAATGAATGTAATTTGATACATTTGATTCATTCCACTAATTTTATAAGTTAATATTTCATTTTAGGATTTATTTAATTTATTTTATTGTAATTAATCATGTTTTTAGACTTTCACAAAAACCAAATACTAAATAGTGTCAAAATTGACAAAAATGAGTTTTTAAAAAAAATACTCTATAATTAAATGATATAATATTTTATAAAATATAAGTTTTTTCCATCAGACTTATATATTGATATATATATATCATTAATGAACCAAATTAATTTCTCTTGTCATTTTATATTATGTTTATTAACCATGTAATATAAAAATAAAAGAAGACATTGGAAAACATAAACTATTTAACTAAGTGTTAAATATAAAAGATAAGGTAAATATGATGGCCTAAACTTTTCCAAAACCTATTGGTTGAGGGTATTTCGACATATACCCACCTTATACTTGAAATAAATCCATTTAGAGACATTAAAAATAAAAAAAATTGATTTTTTTAATAAAACAATATTTCAAGCTTTTCCTAATGTGTCCCTCACCTCTCTTATAAAAGGGTACCTCCCCTTCCCTTAATTTTACAAATCCAGAGGCATTTTTTTAACCAAACCCTACTAAAATTTCCTCCAAAATACCTTCAATTACACCTAAAGGTGTTACATTGATCTGAAAACCAACCTAAATATCTCTTTTGGTCAAATAAAATTGAAGCACTCGAAGAAGAGATAATAATTTCACCCCCTCTTTCAATGTTTTTTTCTTCTTCCAATTCCTCTTTATTTATTGTTTCCATAACAGAATAATATCAGCAATACCTTATAAATAATTTGACTTTATTATAAATATATTAAAACCATATTCCTTATTCTATCCATCCTATGAATGTCCATGTCACCATACGTGCATATGTACAACATACTGTCTCTACGTCATGGTGTAGTTTGTTATTCAACACTTCATTATTTTGATGTGTATAATAATGAGTATAATTGATTTAAATAATAAATATAATGTGTCAATTATTATTTATATATTATATAACCTCCAATTACATTCAATTTCACCATCAATAGAAATATATTTTCGCTCGTGTGTACATACAGATTATCATCGCCACGAACGCGATGCGATTCATTCCTGATCGTAACCACTCAATAATAAATTTAACTTTATGATTAAAAACTAAAATTTAAGAACATAATATCATTCTGGATATAAGACAAATATATCCTATCCATAATGAACATGACTTACTTAAAATAATATAAAGGAAAATGAATTACATAACTCCCGAAATGATTGTACTACTGAAATATCATTAACAAAACAATATTAGAAGATCATATAAGATATCATATTTTTGTATGTGGTTGTTGTATAATTTAATAACAATTATTTGACCAATATACAGGATGTTAAAATATCAACTACTAAGAAAAAGTACAAGTTATGGGTTAATTTTACAATCTCTTTATTATTCTATTTTGTTTAAATGTAACTACATGTTGGGACTTATTTATCATCAACATCTGGGTTTCATTAAAATGTATTTAAAAACATTTTTAACATTCCCAGAATATGAGATAATGTAATTTATAGCATTTTTTAATTTATATAATTATTGTAATGGAAACATTTGGTCGTTTTCCAAAAATGTACTTTATGGCCTTTTCAAAAAATTAAGGAAAACAATTTTTTTAACTTATACAGCGGGTGTGGATATTTTCGGAATTTATAACACCTTCAAAACATACCTTAAAATAAAATATGAATATTTCCAAAATAAATATTTTATTTTATAATTATGTTACATTTAAATGATTTCCAAATATAAAGACATATATTTATCAGATAGTTTTTATTTCATCAACGTCAATATACTTTAATAGATTTTACACTTGTTTCAAGTTGATTTAGTATGATATAATCATACATATTGTATTAATGGTTTTGAGGTGTGTTTGACTATGGATGATTTGTTTTTTATACCATTAATGGCTTATGGTTAAAGTATTAACATTTCTTATGCTAGTTTTAATATGAATATTTATGTTATGTTTCAAACTTTTCATATGAAGAATGCATTAGACTTAGTACATGACAGGTGGATCCCCTTATAGCTCCTCAATGCATCTATAGGTCTCATGAGACAAAATAGTGTCTTGGCATAAGGCCTTGAAAAAATCTTATTTATAGTCTTGACATGAGTCCTGGACTATGTGGTTATTATGTCTAACATTATCCATTCCATCATTATTAAATTACCTATTGAGATTACATGTGATTATTCGACTAGTATAATATCCATTTGAATAATTAAATGGAATTATTTGATTTATATTTTTCATGTTATACAAAAGTTTATGTTTAATAGGCTCTTGTTTTGGTCTTATACATTTCCTTAATTATTTATTCTTATTTATGAAAGTTCCTGGTATATCGTTGTCCTTACTAAGCATCTAAGATCACCCCTTTCTATATTTTATTTCTCCCTGGATTCGAAAAAATATATTATGATGGACATAATGGGATATTCTAAGGGATAAGAGTGTTTTCAATGGATACACAATGTGGTTTTTTATTTCATAATGTAATGTAAAACTTATATATGCATCTAGTACATCCAAGGCTACTAAATTCATCGGTATTTCGGGATTTGATCCCATGTGATCATGCCAATATTATTTAATAATGCACCGAATCTTGGTAATTAGGGCCAGGGAGTTATAGCTGGTATTAGAGAAATTTTAGTACATACCTTGGAAACTATATTTAGATAAACTATGATTTGAGAACATTACCCTAAAATAGACATTGATTATTAGAGTAGAAGAATATCCAAAAATATAGTATTGTAGTATTATGTGGTATTTCTTATAAAATACATCCTTGTATGGATAAAAACAGGTAGAGGTGGCTCTTCCACAGATGTAGCTATGAGTGAAAACATTGACCAGGAGTTTTGGGCTCAACCTGGGGTATCTTGGTACCCAACAATGGGCCTTCTTGCGCTCTTGGTTTTGAAACTCCCGGGGATATGTTTAGGATAATTCACATTTTCTTTACAAACCATTATGATTGATTTATGAGTAAATACTTCCTCCGAAAAAACATTTTTATTATTATAGATTATATGCATAAAAATTTCAGTTTTCGTTAGGTATTTTACATGTTTAGAATTATTTATTATGATTTATAAACTAACCTAGTATATGCTATTGTTTAGAAATCATGCCCAGTAGATGTAATGAGAACACCAACAATACGCATGATCCATTGCATAAAAAGCACCATATCTTTCATGTTCTCATGCCAAAATTTATATGGGAAATAGTCTCCCATGTATTCTCATCATAGGGAGAAATAGTATCATGTGTTAATAAGTTAATTAAAGAATTATCTGACTTCTATTGATTTAAAGGGAAGCCAGATAAGAAAATTATGATAGAGAGAAAGATGGATAAAAGGAAGAACAAAAGAATGGATTTTCCCAAATATGATAAATGTGGAAATATTCAACTTGGTAAATTATTTAATTGAATGTGAGTTTATTATAGGTGTAGAGAAAAAAGACACCATGTACATGATTGCAATGGTAAGAAACTAGTTTCAAATGTTCAATTCTTCATCTGCAAGGAGTTGGGACAGTACATGAATCAATGTCCCAATCATCAGAGTATACCCCAAATGATGTTATTGGATTATAATCAAGTTATGATACTACCACAGAAGAAGAGGAATAATTAGTGTTCTTATAATTTTATTAATGAATTATGTCATTTGAATGTTGTATCAACAATGTACAGAATATATTAATTATGGAAATAAATATGGATTGTACTGTAGTACTATTTCATTGAGTATTTGAGATTATATGGTAATAAGAAAAGTGACATAACAAAAAGTTAATCTTTTTGGAAAATACATGGTTTGAGGAAAGATAAACCTTAATATGGTCTTGACACCGAGGTAGGTATTTTGGAATAAGAGATGGTTGATTTGGATAAATTATATTGGATATGGTTGACTACCTTGGAACTAATTAATGGTTTTTTTATTCCAACAATGATGGAGTATTCAAAAATTTTTAATCTATGAAATATATCTAGTATTATATAAAGAATATAGGAGCATGAATGTAATAAATAAGGATTTATAGAAATTTAGGGTGTTACCATGTTTTAAGAGAATACTTGATGAAGGTAATCAAATATTATTATGTGGAAAAAGAGATCAATATTATGTTATGATAACATTCCTTATAATTTTTTGGACTTTGAGTTTGGACACAAGTATTTTGTATAAGTCTAAATGTTGGAATGGATTAATTTGGTCATTGAATACTATGGTCTAAGCTTAAAACATTTCATACGATCATTTTTGGATTTTTTTATAAAAAGGAAAACCCAAAGGTTAGGTGAAAACCTGTCACGTTCGGTAAGGTCCCGAGACTTAAACCCACAACCGAAGTGTGACAGAGGTGTATCAGCTACCACTGGCCTATGTGACGTCCTGGTTTTTATAATTTAGTTAAAGGATGGAACTCTACTTGAAATGTATATTGTTATTTCTACTTCTATTAAGATATTAATTCTTAAAATTTAGGGAAATGATCATAAAACCAAACATTTGTTATCCCAATACCATATGTTTTGATGAATGAATAATATTTAAAGTCATCATAGATTTATGGTATTGAGTCCCTCAATTTTCTATTTATTATTCACTTGTTTGCGATTGATGGCCTCAATCACTCCCTCTAAATATTTATGTTTTCCATACAATTATGTGTCTCATTTTTTCACCAATGTTCTCATATTCGAATTCCTAATTCGGTGGTGAATTTTTCATTTCCGAAGGATTTCATATTATGTTATCTCTTTGAACTAATTCCTTAGCAAGCACTACACGCAACACTGAGTTCGAGCGCACTACGAATTCCCAATCTTACCATTCAAAAAGCAGTTATGAACAATATTAACATTACATTTAATTTTATATACTTCTTATAATTTTAAAATAAATATTATTTGTTTCTTAGACATAAAATAAAAAAAAGTAATTTTCCATATAAAATGATTATTTTTTAAAAAATGAAATTTTACTACCTTTTGATGGAGAACCCTTTTTAAATATAATATTTGATACTTTTATATATCAAATTTGAAAAAATAAACTTTTTTTCTAGAATTGGGACATAAAAATTTATTTTGGATATATTTTTTGTGTTTTTATTGTAACTTTCATATTTTTATGAATAGTGAAAGATACTAAATTTTAATTTAAAACATATTTTTTAAAATAAATTAATTAATAGTGTTAAATTAAACATTTGAAAAGTTTTTAAGTATAATGATATTATATTTTTATCATTTAATCATGTACAGTTCATTGTATGCAATTTTACATTTAAATTGGACATAAACACATGTCAATCTTTTGATAGTTTTTATTTCTTAAAAACTCGATTTCAGGTTTTGACAATGGGAATTAATATTATATTAATTAATGAAACTTCTCTGTTTTAAATTTGGTAAAATTGACACCATTTTTGATTTCTGAATATCAAAATTATGTATGGGTAAAATTTTAGTATTTTTGTACAAACATTCAGTTGTTGATGAATAGTGAAAAACACTGTGTTATTATTTAAAACAAACATTTATTTAAATAATAATTATTTTTATTTAAATTTTTTATTGAAAAAATATATAAATAATACCTCTATTAGTTAAATTTAATTTATTGGTGTTATTTAATAATAATATTAGACATATAAAATATTATTTAACTATTTAACACATATTACCAACCTTCTAGACACATTTTCAAATTTTCATAAAATGTAATTTTATCACATCAGTTAATTGAAAATCAAAAATCCAAGAGAAGTGGTGGATATCAGTAAATAAAATGTTGTTTAATAGGATGGAAATAATTTTTGGTGAATAATAACTTTTGAATTTTATTTTTCATGGTTCAAAGTAAATATGGTAATTAATGGTAAAAATGATATTTTATTTACCATAACACATGTACTAATTCTATTGGATAAGTGTTCCTTGACCAAAATAAACATTAGGAATTATATATGATCCTTATTGATCCACAAGGAAAAGTTGAGGACATTTATTATTATTTTATTTAAAGAAGGGTTACAAGTGTTCTATTCAAATTTTAATAAGTAAAACATTATTAATATCAGGTTATACATAAGAAATATTCCACTATAAATATTTATTATAAAGATAAATATATTTCCTAAATAATTTTATTTTAATAATATTTTTTATATATTAAATAATAAAATTTATTTATGACACAATGATGATGTAGTAATTTAGTTATTAATGAAAGATTAAAATTATTGATTTTATAAATATCCCAATAAAGGTATATTGAGACTTTTGATGAATTACCGTAATTTTATAGTTTAATATGACATTTTAGGATTTATTTAATGTATTTTTTTCAAAGTAATTGAGTTTCTTTGACTTTCACAAAATCCAAATATAAAATAGTGTCAAAAATGACAAAATTGTGTTTTTAAAACAAATTCTATATTATTAAATGATATAATTTTCCTAAAAAGGTTCATCCGAAGAACTTTTACAATGATAAAAATATCATTAATTAACCACTTTATGTTCTCATGGCATTTTATAGTATGCTTATTAACCTTTTAATATAAATGTACCAGAAGACATTGTAAAAGTTAAACTATTTGACTAATAGTGAATCTGAAAAGGTGAGGTTAATATGATGACCAAATCATATCTAAAACATGTTGGTTGAAAGGATTTTGACCCATCTGCACCGTATCTAAGTAATAAATCCATTTCAATACATTATAAATCTAAAATTATTTTATAGTAAAATAATATTTTAAGATTTTCCTAAAGTCACCCTCACCACTCTTATAAACGGAACATTCCCTTCCCTTAATTTCACACCTCAAAAGCCATTTGGATTTCCCAAACCCTACTCAAATATCCTCCCAACAACCGTAAATTCATCATAGAGGACTTAATATGATAAAAAATCCAGCCTAAGTATCTCTTTTGATCAAATCAAAAGAAATCATCCGAATAAGAGGTAATAAATCATCCACCTCTTTCAACGTTCAATTCTTCTTCCACATCCTCTTTCTTTGTTGTTTCTATACCAGAATAGTAAGTCATGTGCCTTATATATACTGTGATGTTATTATAAATATTATACAACCATATTTTTTATTTCATTCATCCTATTAATGACAAATTCACCATACGTGCGTACATATGGCTTACCATACCCACATCGTGGTGTTGTTTTTTACACAACACTTCATTATTTGGATGGGTATAATACTGAGTATAATTTTTTTAAATAATAAATATAATATGTTAATGATTTTTTATATATGATATAACATCCAATTACATTTGATTTCACCATCAATAAAATTATATTGTCACTCGTGCATATGTACGGATTACCGTCCCCACAAACACGATGAGATTCATTCCCCATCGTAACCATTGAAGAATAAATTTCATTTTATGATTAAAAAAATAATTTATATGAACTTAATATCATTATTTATATTAATCAAATACATCCTATCCATTACAATCATGACTTCTGTAACAAAACATATAAAGGAAAACGAATCAGTTAACAACTGAGTCGATGATACTACTGAAATATCATTATCAAAACAATTTATAAGAGAATATATGATATCATATTAATGTATGTGGTTCTTTTATAATTTAATAACAATATTTTCACCATTATATAGTACCTTACCCTACCCTCGACTAACGAAAATTACAAGGTAAGGGTTAATTTTACAATCTCTTTATTATTCGAGGTTGTTTATACACAAGTATCTACTAAGACTTCTTTATCATTCACATCTGTGTTTCATAAAAATGGATTTCAAAATATTTGTACTATTTTTAAGAATATGGTTAAATGTAATTTATATATTTGTTTTATTTTATTTAAAATGTTTTTAAAGGAATATTTTTGTTTTTTTCAAGACAAAGTACTTTATGAAATTTTTGACAAATTAAGGTAAGAAGGTTTTTTAACTTATACAGAGGGCGTGGCTATTTTTTACAATTGTAACAGCATCAAAGCCTCCCTTAAAATATTATAATAATATTCACAAAATAAATGTTTTCTTTTATAATTATGTGACTTTTAAATGATTTCATAATAGAAAGATATATTTCTCTCAAATTGTTTTGATTTCATGTATTCCAACATCCTTTGTTGGATTATACACTTGTTTGAGGTTTTTTTATTAAGATACAATTTTCAATATTGTACTGAAGGTTTTTTGATGTGATTGAATATGGTTGTTTTTTTATACCATTCATGGTTTATGGTTAATTTATTAACATTTTGTATTACAGTTTTAATCTGAATGTTTATGTTATGTTTCAACCTTTTCATATGAGGAATACATTGAACTTAGTAAGTGAGGGGTGGAGCCTACTATAGCACCTCGATGCATCGGTAGGTCTCATGAGACAACCTAGTTTCTTGGAACATGTCCATGACAAAATATTATTTTTATTCTGGGCCCGAGCCCTTGACTATGTGGTTATGATGTCTGACATTATGCACTCCATCATTATGAAATTAGCTTTTGATATTACATGTGATTATTCGACTAGTAAAATATTTGGGTGAATAAGTAAATGGAATTATTTGATTTAAATTTTCCCTATTATACTTATGTTTATGTGTAAAAGGCTTGGATATTAGTCTTATACTTTTCCTTGAATGTTTATTCCTATTTATGATCATTTCTGCTATATTTTTACCCTTACTGAGCTTCTGAGCTCAACCATTTCGATGTTTTATTTTATCCAGGATTTGAAGAAGTATATTCTGACTTACCTAAAGGGATAAGAAAAGGGATATGAGTGTTTCCAAAGAATACGCAATGTTGTTGTTTTTAATTTCATAATTTAATATTATACTTATGTATGTATCTAGTAATTCCAAGGCTACTAAACTGATCGGTCATTTGAGATTTAATCCCATGTGGTCATATCAATGTTTTGTAATAATGAACCATCTCTGGGTAACTAGGGCCGAGGTATTACATTTTCACTCAAAGTGATTAGGGGTATTAACTCATGTTTTATGATTTAAGAGGATACATGGATTATGGGAATTATGAATTGGGATTATTCCTAAAGAATATTCCCATTGAGCTCAGACCCTAAGTGGATTTCATATATATCTTGGTTAAAAGGAATTAGATTTCTCATATTTCAATACTTCAGGTGTATTTAGTGGTTTTCGTGATCCTCCATACCCTCTAAGACTATGTGAGTCACTATTGGTGTGAAAAACAAGAGGAATTAGAATATTTTTGGAAAATTCACACATTGCATCCTTCATTAGTAGAAGGGGCCAGGGCTATGATGGAAGAGGTCATGGCTAAGATACATTACTCTCTTAACATTCCATTGGATGAGAGTATGAGTTACAGAAGGAATGATGTTTAAAGACATGTAGGTGGGGAGGACAAAGACTCTAACATCCCACATGAAAGGATATGGGATTACACTAGGATGGATGCCCATTGAGCTATTCTGAAGTTGTAGGAGTATCTAGTAACATATTGAATGAAAAAGTGAGCATGATCCTTACCCTCACTGCTAGGATTTAGAGTCTCTATATCTCAGAGACGAGAAGGGTAAAACACGTTCCTAACCATAATCCTACAAAATAGGAACTCCCCAACCTTGTATCCAAAGTAAGGGTCCTCATGGCCATGGGGGTACATACCCACATACATCCTGAGAACACTAACCATCCAACCAAAGAATTGTGAGGTACCTCAAACCATTGGAATATATACTCAAATAGAGGACATGATTGTGTACCACTCACCATGGTTGTGTAAATATATGGTTCTTGGTGGAGGTTTCATCTTAGTCCCTTTCAGACAAGGGAACCAATGAGATAGGAGCCCTACCATAGGTGGATTTGGAAGAGGCCTCAATGGCGGACTCACATATGACATGGTGTAAATATTTAGCACAGGTATGCCACATAGCAGGGCCTAGGAGGAACTGAAATTTCATCACTCTAGGGGGGATATGCTAGCACGAGTTGGATATTCCTTGATTAATAGGCTACCATGGTGATAAAACATGGATTAGGCTTTAGCCAAGACCCCCTAAATTTCTTATGTTGTTTCTAAAAGGGACTCACCCAGGTCCATGATTAGGGAGAGGGATCTCACGTAAGTGTTTTATCTTTAGGATAGAGTGGTCCTTGTTCTAGTGTCTTATGTTTTTAGACCCCGAGGGGAATTTGATCTTGATTATCCCCTTAATTTTCTTTTATCTCATGTTTTAGAGAGCCTTTTAAGAAATTTTGTGTGACCTAGGTGAATGGTATATGAAATGAGAGATCTGGGGTTTCATCTGATTTTTATTTTGTTAAATGGGGAGCCTATGGGTCCTATTTATAGACAATAAGGAACCCTGAGTAAAAGAGTTACACAATATAGGTCCTCCAAATAGGTCCTCCATGAAGGTCCTCCGCACAATTCCTCTATGAAAGTCCTCGACATAGGTCTCCAGTATAGGTCCTTAGTGAAGATACTCTATGCAGGTCCTCCTCCCTGGTAAGTCAAATCCAATTATTAAATTTTTCCATATTTTCAATGGCATAATGTTTGATCCTGAAGTATATTTGGGCAACACGAAAAATCAAATAGAAGCTCTCAAAGAGATATAGGATTTTTTATTTTGTCAATACACCAAATATTATCAAATGAAAGTCAGAAAATTAATTTTAATCCATCGAAATGTTTTCATCATCGATTTTAGAAATCCACAGATAACTCTTGGAGGGGGGTCTTCATACTTGTACCACATTCTATATTAGTATTTTAGAACATGAAAATATTTCATGTATCTTCTTCTAACATGAAGACACATTTTCTCAAACATAACATTTGTTGTCTAAGTGATGATAACATCATAATTCTATGGCATAGTGTATGAAACACATTTTTTTACTATCAACAGTCACTTCCCATACAAATATTCATATAGTTCCATATGAATAATCAAGTGGTAGTTTTTTGTTGGAGGAATAAACCAATGGAATATTTTAATCCCATCCAAAATGTAATTTAATTGAGTAGGATCTTAATATATTTTGACTCATATTAATAGTATTTTTCATATTGGCCATTGTTTTGGAGGTGATAGGTTGTGTTGAAATTCAATTCATTACTCAAATCATGTTGAAGACTCCACAAAACTATAGATGTGAACCCTGGGTCATGATCAGAGAATATAGAGAGTGTAACCCCAATAAGTCACACATCTTATTTCACATATATCATAGCATTTTATTTAAGTGAGAGATCTTGACTAATTATAACAAAGTGGGTAATCTCGGTGAGTCAATACACCAAAACCCATATCACATTGTTTACTTTGGATGCATTCGATATACTCGTGAAAAAGTAAATTGTTATATTCTCTCATTTCCCCATTGGTATAGGCAATGGTTTAATCATTACTTTGGGATTATTTCACTCGAAATTATCATTATTATATTACAAAAACATTGAGATAAAATCGCAAATTTTTTTCCTTATGTTGTCCCACCAGAAATGTTATCAGACATCAATGTACATCTTGGAACTACTAGGATGAATGAAGATAGGTGAGCTATGTGAATTATCGAATAGTTACCTCTTTATCCCAAGTGATGAAATAATAGAGATCCTTATCCCAAACTAAATCATACAATCATTATAAATATGTAACTCTTGCAGATTACCTTACTTTACTACATTATTCGGATTTGAAAGCTCATTATTATCCCTTTGTGACTCCTTGATTTTCTCTCAGATATATCATTGGGAAATAATTTAGGAATGTTTTTATGTATTCTATTCTTTTATGATTTACAAATAAATCCTTTGATTATCCAAGAAGATATGGTCTTTCTCACTCTACATCATAGAGGGAGTTGTGAATTCTTTTATACAAAGAGCATCAGTTAACTAGTTCTCTTTACTAGGATGATAGAGAATAAAGAAATTTTAGTATTTTATTAGATCTATCCATATCATTCGATACATTGTTTGCTTAATTTGAGTGAATATAGAATATAGGCTGTTGTGATTGGTATAAATATCACATTTCTCACCATAGAGGAAGGGTCACTTGATTTTCAAGGAAACAATCGCAACTACTATATCTTGATCTTGTGTTGGGTAGTTATTCTCATGGATATTAAGTTTTCATGAGGTGTATGTTATCAATTTATCCCTTTAAATTAGCAAAGAACAAATACATTATTTGATTAATCTGTATATATCACAACACATTCTCCACTTTTCAGTAATGTGAGTATTGGTGCAGTGATCTTCCCTCTCTTTATCTGCATAATTCATTCCTCACATTCTCCCATCCAGACATTCTTTACCCATTTCCTTATTGACATAGTTATAGGTCTATAATATAGAGATAAATTTATCACAAAATGTCGATAATACACTTACAATCCAAGAAAACTACATATTTCAATGACACTAGAGTGTCTAAAAAATTCTCTATTTATCTTTTTTTAGATGGGACCACAGAAATTACCCCACTTCTTATCAAATGACCCTATAATTGGACTTATTGCATCCAAAATTATCACTTGATTAACATTTCGTAAAAATTATCCTTCCTTAATTTCACAAACACAAGACATATATGTTCTTTATGTTTTTCATTGATCTTGGATTAGATGAGAATATCATCAATAAACACTACCACAAATTTGTTGAAGTAATGTCAAAAGAATGTATTCATAAAATACATGAATATTGTTGGGGAATTATTATGTCTGAAGGGAATCACCAAAAACTCATAGTGACCATTCCTTTTACAGAAGACAGACTTATGAATATCATTATTTTTCACCATTAGCTGGTGATATTGATAATGGAGATCCACATTTGATAAGTATCGATCTTCTCATAGTTGATTGAACAAGTCATCAATCCTTGGAAGATGACACTTTTTACATTTTTTGATATTGTTTAGAAACCAATAATAGATACATAGCCACATAGATCCATCCTTTTTCATTACAAATAACACTGGCACAACCCAAGCCGATGTACTAGGGCGTATTAACCCTTTGTCCAGATGCTCTTATATCTTCTTCTTTTAACTCCCCAAATTCAATTCGGGCCATCCTATAGGGGAATTTTGAGATAAGAGTAACTATGGGTATGAGTTCTATTGATGACTCTACCTCATGATCTGGGGGAAGCTCATTAAACTCTTCGAGAAATACATCATTCTATTCCCTCACAATGGGAATTTCTCCTAGGTTTATTTATTCCTTTAACTCAAAAATTTGAGTGAGATATGATTATTTACAAGGAATCAACACCCTCACCATTCAAGGATTTTCCAATGGACAGTCATGATATTCCTTTCATTGGTAGAGGATAGTGGGATGGCTCAAAATATGAAAATATATTTACTTTTCTTGGCAGTTGATGTGTGCTCTATATAAAGAGAGCCAATCCATATCTAGTATAGCATCGAATTCCACCAATGGATGTATCAAAAAATTAGTTTGTAGAATATTCCAACATATGCCAATAAAATAAGAGTCTTACACTTTGGTTAAAATGATCACACCACTAGGTATTTTTATAGATATCTTTACTTCATGGTTTTGGGGATTTGATTCAATAGTTCTAGAAAATTTTCAAGATATAATGTAATTTTTATAACTAGAATAAATTATGAATTTATTCTATTATTTAGTGAATAGTTTTTTCACCTTGTATGACTTCATTTTCTTACTCCACTTAAACTATAGTTAGGGAATAAGCCTTCCCTTTCTCCTTGGGATTTTGTAGTTAATGATGCTGATTACACTTATGGACTCAAGGTTTAGTGCATTTACCTGGGTAGTTCCCTTTATCCCTACAGTTGTATCATTGGACCATGATTTTTGGTCCCCTTTACTCTATTGCATCAGCTAACTTATTTATATATCTTCTACATTCATGAGTTTATTTGAATTATCTCCCACACTTATAGAATTTCCCCATCCCTTGGACATAGTTCCCATGATGATTCTTCCAACATTAATGACATGTGGATGGTAGATATTTCTTACCTAATTTTCCATGATATCATCCATCTTGACACTCCATATTTCTTTTCTTATCACCATAGCCACGTGACCATTCTTCAAACTCCATAAAAACTTTGACAGAACATCGAAAATATTATTAATAACTCCCAAATTCTCCAATTTAAAGTTACTTTAGAAGGTGTAGTTTTATTCCACTAAATAATATATCAGTTTTGTAATAACTGTTGATAAAAAACATGAACCATATGTTTCAGGCCTTGTAAAATTTTCTTCCTAGGCCATGACAGATTCACTAAACATTTTATTCATCACTATTTATTCCATGGGCATATTTTTATGAATATTTTAAGGGAAATACTTGTTGAGAAACATTAACTTAAAATCTTCCCACTCCATCTATTCAATTTCATCCTTCAGTTTGGAATTATTTATCAAACCCCACCATTGGTCTATGTCTCCATCTAAATGATAAATGGATAGAGTAATCGTCTTCACCTCAGAATAACGAATAATAGAAAAAATCATCTGCATTGAGTTGAACCAAAATTTCATGACTAGTGGATCAGAATATCTACTACGCATTGGTGGTTGTTGCTTCATAAAAAACATGATAGCTAGTTACCACCTCTTCGGTGAAGGTGGATGTTCCACATTATTCAGGTTTTTATTCATATCTTGAGACAAATGGATAAGAATCTCCCTAAACGTTTGAACTCCATATCCCGAGGAATTTGGGATGTCATTCAAGAAATCAATGCATTGTCCCTTGCACGAGTTTTTAGCATTTTTTCTCCTAGTTCACCCCATTTCCTAAAATAGAAAAGGTTTTAACAAAACATTTTTCAAAAATTCAAGAATAAATAATTTTTTAATTATGATATAATGTCAAAAGCAATATCTTTTTGGATCCCTATGTTTAGAATTATTTTCTAAAATAAATCATCATTGGTTCTTACATATACATAGTATCAAACTATGTTTTTTCACTATGCTTCTACAATCCCAATTCCCTAAATAACTAAATCGTGCTCTGATACCAACTATAGAGAATATACTTTTTCTTACATAGATATTACAATATTTTGAAGATAAATAACTTAAATAAATTAAAAAAATAGTATCCAAAGGATTAGAATCATAGGAAAATTAGGACCATACATAACAATTAAAAAATAAAACATTTATTTATTTCCTTCTTCTATGACTTCTTATTGGCCCTTGTACTATCCCTAGTACAAGTAATCACCTAAGGATATATATCAAAGAATGAGGTGATATAAAATCACAATAAGAGGATATATAAGTAGATTAATCAACATAAAATTGTGTAGATGCATAGACATGATCATAATAACATATAAATTGGAATAGAATCATGAGATAAATCATTTAATAAAGGTTTGGCATGTGGTAATGAAAAAAAATAAAAACTCATGTTTTAGTGGTCAACTACTACACATCAGTCACATTATTTATTATATACATCACTTTATCAAATGAATTAGTGAACAGTATAATTCCAAGACCAGCTATCAAATCTTATCATTCACATGTGCTATATAATTCTAGGTGCACCTATCACATCAAAAAATTTACATTTTCATGCATGAAACAAAGAACATGTATTAATCATGGAAAAAAATAACCGATGGAAATAAATGGTTCTAATTACATAATAAATAAATTCATGAAAAATATTTGGGGTTCCAAACATAGAGAATGAATACTATACTTGGAATAATAATGAACAATTTTTAGTGGAGAAGAAACATTCTCATTAGATGTAATAGATATGTTTTAAGAAAGAAGATTTCTTTAAGAATAAAATATATTTGGTCCTAAAACCATATTGGAGACATGTATATCTTAAAAATTATTAGATAATCATGATGAAATTATATTCAAGGAACATTACTTGAATATACATAATGAAAATGGATGGAAAGAGGGAAAACCCAAAGAAAGAGAGTTGGGTTCGAGAATTCCCCTTACCTTATGTCCAAATTAATTATTCACTTTAATATCATGTATAATCACATTATATTAAGTAATTAGAAAATATATAAACTTTTACCCCTCTATTTTATAAATTATGGTTTTATTATGTTCATTTATGAGATTTTAGATGAGTTATAGAGTTTAATTTCATCATTTAAAAGTGTTCGTTTTCTTATTTTTCAAGATGATTTCACATGTATACCTGAATCTATGTTTGTGAAAAATGAAGATAAATATCCAGAATTGTTATTATACATTGTTAATTAACTTATAAATGTTTAATTGATATTATAAATAATTTTTTAATATTTTATGAGGATGAATCATTATATAAAAGTTAATAATTGTCATTTAAGGTTATTTTTGGGTTTTTTGATCACAACCAACTCATTTTATTATATTATTTAGTATTTTGTATATATTTTTTTTCAAGAACATAAAAGGGTTTAAAATATATTTTAATTTATGTACAAACCATTATAGTTGATTTATATAAATAATTTAAGGTGTTAATGGAAAATAAAAACACACCATCCATGATGTTTGTAAATTGACACATCACGTGCAATGATTTCATTTTTAGAATAAAAAAGAGACAGAAATGAGTTTCATTAGGGATAAGAAATTTAATTGATTTAATTAAATTATAAAAATTATAATATATTTATAATTCATTTTTTATAGAGGAGGTGAGGGGAGAATAAGAAAAGAAAAGGAAATTAAAAGAAAAAGGAAGCTGATTTTACCTCTTAAATCTCTCATTCATGAGAACCTCCTAAGGGAAATGTTTTTCGTATTTTGATAAGACCAAGGGATAATATATATGGGGGAGGGATATTATATGATAAATGAGTATAATTTACACAAGTCTCAAATCATGAGAGGTGTGAAAAAAGAGGTGGTGAGGGGTGGTATATATAGGGTACGAGAGGGGTGTTTTTTCCATTATTTTTTCCACTGGTTTGTAATTTTGTGTCAATAATATTTATAGTTTATTAATTATAACTAAATATTTTAAAATAATTATACTGGGGTTTATATTTTGGAATTAAATTATCCATACATCATCTATGAATCAATAATTTAGGTATTTAGTTTTTATTGTAAATTATCATATTTTACTATTCTCATAAAAATTCATATATTTCAGTAAAATCCCAAAATATTTCATCACTTTAATTATGGAGTTTAGAATTCAAAAAGAATCTCCATTTTATGAAAATAATTTTTTAAATATGATAAAATTATTTTTCTAATTAAAATATTCATTTACACGAAAAATATAGATTTCAAAACTAAAATTGATAATCAAAGACATTGAAAAATTAAATATGGGATCATAAAATTATATTATAATCCTAAGGAAAAAAAATATTAATTTTTGAATACATTTTATTGAAATATATTTCTTAAATATTTAAATTAGTTATAAAATTTTAATTAAGTATTTATGTCTTTCAAAAAATACCAACACTTAACTGATCATTGGTGAAACATTTATTTACTTATTCCACGAAATAAATATATCAGATATTCATTCATAAGATACATAAATTATATTTTTACTTTAAAAGGTTATATTACTATTATATTAGACAGATAACTATTCCAAAGGTTCAAGTTACGATTCCAAAGGCCAAGTAACTAATCCATCAATATATGTTCCATAATATCTAGAAAATGTCTTATTTCATTGAATAGTAATTTATAATGTTTTTATTGTGTTCTATATATTATTTAATGTTATTTTTACTATATGAAATTACTAAAATAATTGTGATATTATATTGATAAAATCTAGGGTCATTATATGTGGTGTCTCCCATACAGAGCCTAAAAATGTGTTAGGAAAATTATAGATTGTTATACATTGTTGTACGCAAACTCTTCCATGAGAAACCGATCCACCCAACTACAGAGAAAGTATAACATGAAAGACCTCAAAATTTCCCCTAACACCAGGATAGTGTTCTCTGTCTTCCCATATTTCAGAGGGTTAAAGGATATATGCAACCTTATCTAGCTCCTGAATTTCTCTTGTAGGACTCTCTACAATTGTGATGTAAAACACAAATCATTATCAGATAAAATTGATGAGGGAACTCCATGAATTATATTAATAATCCATACATACAAATACCCCAAAATTTCCATTGAAATTTCTTCTTAAATAGAAAAGAGGTTGGCCAAATATGTGAGTTGATCATCGATCACACAGATGGAGTCATGTGATTCTATCATGACGTCCATGGAAATGATGTCCCACATCCACACCACTATCTCATGAGGATGCAAAAAACCATACAAAACCGGGTGGTACACCTTAACTTACTATGTTTTATGAATATAAGATATGAAATCAACAATACTTAATCTCATTTCAAACAACCGAAGCTCCTATAGAAGGTATCTACATATCATACCCACACCATGACATAAAACAAGGAGAGAAGTGTGGAAATTCCGCATCTCCTCCTCCCACATTAGACTAGGACAACCTCTTGTACCTGGAGAAGGATGATGTGATTCCCTCCTTCTGAATATCCATCCAATAAATCCACTATGTATATAAAGTAACATAAGACCTCAATATTGATTTCTCCCAGCTAGGACTATGTCAAATGATTGAGAAGTTATGAATTTAACATCATCAACTATAGAAGAAGATATACAATCCACTTCTTCTAGGGTCAGCTGAAAGGATGCCACCAAATTAATAGACTCTTTCAACAAGCGAGCCAAGGTTATCCTTATAAAAGAACCAACTATGATATTTCTCATTCCTAGAGTGTTGAATCTCGTGAAGTTATAGTCTTGGGGAAACACTAACCATTACCAATGTCTTAGGTTCATGTATGTTAGGGTAAAGACATACCTATGATTCGGATGGCCTGATGAATAAAAAAAAGTTCTCCCCAAAAGGTAGCTTCTCCACATCCTCAAAGAATAGACTACCACCACCAACTATAGTTCATGACATATGCAATTCTTCTTAGGGGGTCTCAACTTACTCAACACGTATATGAAAAATTATTTACACTATATCAACAACCATTTAATCCCATGTCCTCAGTCATGACAATACACTATGTACTCAACAAACTCATCTTGTAGTCTCAAAATAGGAGCACTGGTTAGCCTCCACCTTTACTCAATGAAGGCCTTCTCAGCCTACCCATTCTCAATAAAAGGCATCCATTTCTATGCTAGGGTGGTCAAAAGGGCCATAATCATGTATAATCTTTCGATATACCACCTTTATTACACCCACCAAACTATGAAAAATCCCCACCTCAAACAAGCTCTTCGGTGGATCCCAATCATGAATTGCATCGATCTTCACTGTGTCCATATCTAAACCACACTCATAATTGACATTCACCAGAATGTTAAACTCATTAATCCAAATATTGTCTTTCTAAATATTCCCCTAAATTTTCTAGTCTTAATGAAAATGTAGATTCAAACTCAATTGATCTGCCTGAAGCTCCCATGATGTAGAATATATGAGTATGTTGTCAATGAAGACAACCAAAAACTAGCCAAAGTTCCACTAGAAGATCTAGTTCATCAAATCCATAAACACTGCCAGGGAATTATTTATAATAAAGGCCATCAAAAAGAACTCATAATTTCCATAGTAACACCAGAATTATATATTTGGATTATGAACTTTAAAAACACTCAACTGGTGGTATTTGGACAATGATCGATCTTTGATAAGAATCTCACACATCATAATTGGTCAACTAGGACACCAATCATCAGAAAGGAGTACTTGTACATTATCATGTCATGGTTCAGGTGATGATAACCAATTAAAATACACAAGATCCCATCCACGTTTTTTACATAAAATAGATGAGCTTCCTATGGGGAAACACTGAGCCTAGTCAAACCCTACTCTTGAAGGTCCTCCAATTACAACCGTAGATCCTAGAGCTCTATAGGGTCTATATGATATTCTAAAATATACGTTGGATCATTCTTGGGATGTATGTAGATAAAAAATCATCTCCCTCCAAAAAGGTAGTATTGGAATGTTTTTGGGGAAGATTTCAAAATAATCCACCATAACTAAAATAATCTAGATGCCTGAAGATTCTTTTTCACTTAAGTCTATACACGCTAACATATGAGTGATGGGATGCATCCTCATGTAACTTCCACTGCATGCTCTAGTTGTCAAGTGTCCCTCTAACAAGAATATATTTGTCACTTTTTACTTCTTTGACACCCAATCATAGGTGAGGATTCAAATGGGAACCACAATAGCATATATATCTTTGTAGAGTACCTCCTCAAAATTCTGTCCTTGGAAGTATCCACCATAGATCATGTTTAGAGAGTATTGTATATGGTCGATAAACATAGCAGCAAACTCTAACTCTATAATCCCTCCCAGCTAGATCTCAAAAACCTCTTGGATCTGAACTGATCATAAGCATTAGGGCTGTTACACCTCACAAAATATCTCATTGAAGTCAATCCATTAGAGTGTCAACTCATCATACATCTAGGTAACAAGACAACACTAGTGCCCATCTACTCCATGGAAAAGGATAGATTCCAGAGAAAGTAGATGAGTCTTTAATGAATAGATGTTCTAGAATACATGGACCACTAACTATATCAAATCCTCTACATCATGTGGATCTCTATTTCCATAAAAACTCAGTAACATATAGATCCAGAACATTCATAGTGCACTAAGCCTGATAAAATCCTCAGCCTGATATGATTGGAAGATATACTTCTAAACAGGTGAAGGTGCTACTACCTATCCACCAAGAGGAAGAAGCCTTTGGAAGTACAATGAACTAAGGCCTCTTCACTTATTGGATCATTTTTATGATTCGAAACTGGTATCTTGGGTTGCTATCATCACAGTGGAATCCTGAATATTTAATCAAGATAAAACATTTTTAGATGAGCATATATATATATATATATAACAATGGGAAGAAGAATCAAGAAGGAAATTCAAAGACTAAATCCTATTTGAGGCTTGTATGATTGATCTTTGTAACTAATGTCTCGATATGTGATGTTGAAAATCTGGTAGTCAAGGTCCTCATGAATGGATACATCGACCACATGTACCCTCATTGGATTCCCATTTATGAGATCCAAAATAGAAAAAGTTGAACACTATTTCCAAAATCCCCAAATAATACTTATAAGGTGAGGAATCCAACCAGCATCCCATGTATTGGATCACCTCTAATACTAATCTATCATGAACCATCCCTATTCGAGGCTCGAGATGCAACTACCCCAAGCCTGCCTCCACAGGCTAAGGGATGAAGTCCAACACCAAATTCATAACTAACACATAGAGGTATTAACCTGAGTACATGTATGCACACACCCAAACATCATAATGTATAATTAACGAGTAATAATAATTAATAATATTTAACATCTAGAATGTGATCTAAGCATGAAAACCCTATAGTTTTTACAAGAGTATGCCATTGAAAAATAAAAATTAAAGGGGAAACATAAATTCCCAATCAAAAATATGTCCCAACCATAAAAAATAGGAAATTAAATAGGTGAGAGAGCACATATCCTAATCTCCAAACCATTCAAAGTCCAAAAAACCATGTACCCTTAAGATCCTCTAGAGCCGCCACCAGTACATCCCTCATCTGTATAAGAAAAAAATCAAGTGGGGTGAGTATATACAAACCCAATAAAATTCCATCAAATATTATGGGGGAGTAGTAAAAGATACAAGTTGAATATAAATATAGTGGAGAGTTAATAGGATGTAACTAAACAACATGAAAGAAAAAAAGTGACATCGTCCAAGCATAAGGGGCTCAACATGGTGTGTGTAAAAACAACTAGTTGAGTATTTCCAACCCATATAAGGATTATAACTGACCAGACAATGATTATATGAACACAAAAAGCACATGGTGTATCCATTTTTCTTCACTACCCATGGTAGGAGAGTAACCAAAAACAATGGTACGGTTAATGTTGGATATATAAATTTTTAGAAAATGAAGATCAATTGAGAGAGTAATGGTATCTTGATATCATAGATCAACCAATAAAAAGAGTCACAAAAAGTTCTAAAAGATCATCAATGATTCCCATCATCTCACACGTCTTCCTAGAAGTTATTGTGTGAAGGCCCATGCTTCTTCACTTTGACTCACATTGGAGGGGGAACAATATTTATGTAAAGGATCAATACCCATATTCATTAGGGGGTTCCATTATATAAGTATCTATATAATACTCAACACTAAATGTGTCGGGGGGGGGGGGGATACACTCTAGATTCCCAAGGACACGTTTCCGATCTAATAGGGGGTTCAAATTCGTTGGTAAATGTCATACTCACAATATGATGGGGCTTCCAATATATAAGACCAAGACCTATTCTTTTGTAGTATTAAACTCTAGTCATCATAGACCCATGCCCTATCTGATAGGTGTACCACTCAGTATATGGAGAATCCAGACCATAACACCATAGGGGATACCACTTCAGTGTCACGGGGACCCACACCAAATCAAATTAGGTGTACTAATTGGGATTCACGAGTATCTTTTCCTTACCCAATAGAATGGTACCACATAATAGGTGTATAGAGGACCTAAACCCTAGTTTATTAGGGGGTTACCACTCTAATTACATAGGTGATCCATTTACTAATTACCACTATTGTCGGGCATTGACTCAGAAATAACCACACCAAGAACATATTACATCATACCTCAAAATCTATAATTGAGGGATCTGTCCCCTTATATGTGAAAAAACACTCAGGATAGGCTACCTGTAGGAGAACATATATGTTTAAACCAAAGAGATATAAAATATTCAAGTTTCCTTAAAAGGAACCAAGGGGTATAATACTTGTGAAGGGACCCACATTGTGTGTTGTCTCACTCCATCACAATTTTTGGTCCCTAGAGGTACACAAATCACAAACTGTTTAGAGATACATAACATATATGGGATATAAATGGCATGACCATGCAAATAAAGGTCCCACCCATGTGCTTGGACATGTTTGTGCGTCCATACCATGTTTATGAATTCAAGCTGTGTCTATATACTGTTGTACACTGCATGCTTGACCATTCTCATGCATGTGTACCCCAATATTACATGCTAATATTTCAATCATGATTTAAAATGGCATGGGTTACTTATAATCATCTTAAACACTAGATACTAAATCCAGGGCCGGACATTCCCTGTGATCTTTGAACTACTTGGTGTGTAGTCACGATTTTTCTTGAAATCCAGATATATTATCTATATACCAAATCCAGCTTCCTCCCTTCAAATGTTCCCTCATATACTCCCAGAAATTGTGGATCTTTCCATTTTTCATTGTTTGTAGCCATCTTGTAGCTTCAAATCTGGTTTTGTCGACTGATGGGGTTCTGTTGTATGCACCACATGCCACAAGTCCTTCATCCATTGAATTTTCAAAAATATGATCATCAAAATGATCACCCAAACCAAAAAATCCATCTGAAAACAACCTTGGTTTGTATTTTTATTCCTTGAAAACATATTCTTTGGAGTTACATGGTTTCTATTGGGCTCAATACCACCAAGAGAAGTCAAACCGGTACTGTAGGGGTTCAATGAGTGAAAACAATGCATAGAAATTGTATAAAGAAGGTACATGGAATTTTTTTGTTGATCGTTACAATGTCTTCATGTCTGGTGATCAAGATTGGGGATATCCATGTAAGAAAAAAAAAACAAAGCATTGAAAATTTTAAAATGTGGTTGAGTGAAAAGGATACAATTTGATCATATCATTAATTGTATGATCCAACTCAATCAACTTAATCATGAAGGGAGTAATCCATTATTTCCACTTTAGAAGAAAATAAAAATAAATTGAAAATTTTATAACGTTGGTGAATGGAAAGGAAACAATTGGAACATATCATAAATGGTATGTTATGACTCAATAAATTTAATCACAAAGGTTGTAATCTATTGTTCGATAAGTCCTTCATAGAGAATTCAACATTTGTCATCGAAGAACATGCCTTCCAATGATTGATGGAAGTTGTCACATTCTCTGAATCATGATATTCCCTGATCAAGAAATTCATCATCGTCTGATGTGATCCATAAAAGGAAGAAGGAAAGTGAAACTATGGAGTCCTTATAGGGGTTATACAGATAAGCCTAGAGTATTTTTCATAGAAGTGATTTTATAGACATTATATTTATGATGAAAAAAAAAATTAATCTATTAAAATTAATTAATTAACAAACTCCACATACCTCCAAGGGGCTAGATATCCAAACCCCACATGAACTATTATCATTGGTCACTCTTAGGGTAAAAAAATGTTATGTACTCAATCTTGGTCTCATATTTCTAATCAAAACTTTTATTTATGATATACCAATTTTTTAAAGAAACATTTCATGCATAATATAAAATATATAAATATTTTTATAAAATTAATTTTGGGCAAAATGTGCCTCAAAATTTAATTTTGTAACAGTGAATATCTCTAGAAATATATATAGAAACATTTCAAAATATCATAATGAAATAACCAGGTTGTAGAATTTTTTTCATTGGTAGAAAATATGATGTTGCAGTCACTTTTAATTTTTTTTCAAAAAGGTGAATTGGATACTTTTGATATAATTTACTTGTAAAAAGAACATTCAATAGTGGATCCCTAAAAGTAAAAAATTATTTGAAAATTATAAATTGAATAGAATTTTGAAAAATTTACTCTTCAAAATAATCTTTTATAATATATATTTGACAATACAGAACGAATTTGTAATGATAATGTGGTTTGGAAGAGAAAATGATTTCTTTTTAAATGACATAAATAATTTTTAATATTTTGAAATAACATTTTCAAAAAACCACATTTTCAATAGAGGTTTTAAAATTTCCATTAGAAATGTGTTAATAAATAATAGTAAGGTTGGTTGAGAAAACAAAAATTTGGAATTCAAAATAAGAAACAAATTGTTTTTGTGAATAATGAATATGGAATTGGAAAAAAACTATCCTTTATTGAAATGATATATTTTTCCTAAAAATATTTCACTTTTAGGAGAATGAAATTCATCAAGAAATTATAATTGATTTAAAGAAATATTTTTATACATATTGAAAATATGCAATATCTTTTTTAATAATATATATAAAAATTAATCAATCATAGACGAACGAAGCTCCATGAATAACATTTTTACTCCATGAGTGGAATTTTGAAGATAACTAAATCCCCTATAGATATCAAAATTCATGAGTCGAGAGACATTTAAAAATGAAACTATGAGTTAGAAATTTAAATCCACATAGAAAAATCATACAGTACCAAATAAAAAATCAAAGATAATAATGTTTTAGACATATATAAAATATCTTCAAGAAGTACAATAAAATCTCAATTAATTATAATTTAGTATTGAAAGGAAATTAAATCAAGAAATCAATTTAACATAAAATATAATAAATAAATATCTAAATATTATATTCAAGAAATTTATTCATACTAATAACCATTTAAAAAGTCATTTATAATAATTTATTTAAAATATTTTAGTTAGTATTTTTTTTATTTTCATTATGATATGTTCCTAGCATCACATGTTTATTTAAAATATTTTTTATAATGGTGTTGTTGATTCATGTTTATAAACAAAAATTTAATACTTAAATAATATTATTTTTATACTAATGGATTTTTTATAATTATTTATCTTTTTATATTTTCATTTCAAATATATTTTAATTAGGATTTATGATGAATAAATTGGTGACAAAATAATTTTAGTAATTTCTAAGAAGAAAAAGATGTTATTTTAATGAGAAGTGAAATATTAATATAACACTTCTAGAACATAAATCCAAACATTATTTCCTCATTCATATATAATAATAATAGTATTTATGTATCCTTATTCATCTATGATAAAAAAATTATATCATTATTCATGTTGGTTGTTAAATAGGCCCAAACAAGAACATTCAATATTCGATGGGTGAGTATGTTTAAGAATGTTATTAATTTGGAATAATATATTTATTATAAAAACATACTAATATATTTTTTATATTTTTTATAGTGATGAACCAGGTTATAAAATATTTGTTTAAATAACAGAATACTAGAGTGAAAAAAAAATATTTCAGTTTATGGGGACGATAGTCTACATGGATGCACAAGTGTCTCATACATGTTCCATAGATCAGGAGGAAGAAAGGGAATAGTTTAAAATTTAAAAAACTAAATAATTTTATAAATGTATCATTAATCTTTTAATTTTTATTTTATAAAAAATCATTTAATACAGTGATGAAAAATAAAGAATTGCATTCAAAGATGTGGTAGTTTTCAAGAGTGCATGGTGTCATTTTCATTTTAGAATGGATTTTTATGTAGCTATAAAATGTATTATAAATTAATCTTGTCAATTTTCAAAATATTATTAATAATTATGTTATCATACATTCATGGACAGAATTGGTTTTAGGGGGAAAAGAATGAGAAACATAAAAGATATCAGTTGAGAAAATGAGTCCCTCCTTTTGATGTTGTCCCATAGGTTACACCATCAGACTCTATAGATTCATATATTTACAAGAAATGGTATTATAGGATTTGGGGAGGGAACATCTGAGAAAATATTTCATAGTTTTTCTATATAGATATTTATAACGGGTCTGTAAATGTTTTAAAAGTGGTCACATTTTATCTGTGAATGAAATGGAATTTTGTAAACAAAAATTTTTTATTCAATGAAGGGATTACTCTATTTAGGGTTTAGTCAGTCCCAATGTGGAGAATAATAAACATTGGGGTTAAATAATGTTGTTAAATCCTCAACCATTCATTTTCACACATGTTTTTAACATCTTTCAAGTCATTTAACACTATATTTTTACAGATTACAATATTGGGTTTAATATTGCTAACTAGTTTATAAAAATGTAATTTATGTTCAATTAAAAATAGAAGGTAACCCATGTAAAAATTTCATTTTATAAACATAAACTTTTTCCATATAATATATTTCAGTTTCTAAATAATAGAAATATTATTTATAAATTAAAAATTATAATATATAGAAATACTACTTTGTAGAAACAATTGTCTTCACTAATAAGAGTTTTTGATCATATATAATAATATTTAATAATTTAAAAAGATGAAATATTATTATATATTTTTGCAAACCAAATATCTAATTTACTATAAAAAAATAAATAAGTTTAATTTGTTTTTTAGATACTAAAAAATATTACAAAAATTATTCTTAAAAAATAAACCTTTGACTATTACCATAATCACTAAATTCAATCTTATTAATCATTTATTTATACCTAAAACTGAAATGGAACTTATTACACAATAAAAACATTTTTATATAAAAAATGTTATCTATTTTTTAATATTTTACTTCTAGAAGTGATGAAAAGATATTTTTTTAATATAAGAAAATTGAATTTTTTTTCATGAAAAATATTAATTATTTTTCCAAAACATTAAAAAAGTCACAATAAATTCAATATAATATTTATAAATGAGTAGATGTAATTTTTAATTATATATTTTTATTTAAAAATGTTAAAAAAATATTTTAACTTGATACTATATTATAGTAATGTCAAAAAAGTGAAACTATTAGCAAAATCTCTATTTTTACTTATTTAACTAAACAAATTTTTATTAAAAATATTTATAAAATAAAAAACAAAATATTTTGGAAATATTTATAATAAAAATTAATTCCATTTTAAAATTTTAAAATTTAAAATTAGTTTAAAAATTTAATTAAATTAAAATATATAATATAATGAAACCCCAATTTTTTTTGAAACCCCCCTTTTAAAACCTTCAGTGTTCTTAATCCTATTTTATGTGCATATGTAATTTTTTACCATAGTTTTACTTAATAGTGGTTTTATTAGTCATAAATTTTATTAATAATATTCATCTAATATATCATATATTTTTTGTGTTTTGTGTTTCATTTAGAGGAAATTATTGAATATAGTTTTTATTTAGGGAAAAATAAATTAAAAAATATCAAGGTGTTACAACTAACTAGAAGTAGGAGTATATGGTAGTGTTGTATGGAGTATATTCCCTATATTTGAGTGTGAAATAATTGGATGGAATATGCCAAACATCATACACAATAATACTCTTCATAGCATGTAGAAGTAAATAAATATTAGTGATTTATCATTAGTAATGTAGAAGAATATATTCTTATAAACTAATTAGTCTCCCACTAGACTGAACACATCTAAAAAATTAATTGAAAAATGTACAAGAGGCTCTATTGCATCACTAATCAGCACCTCATCCAAATTTCCAGTATCATCCAAGCTTCTAGATGAACAATTAAATGTAAGAGCTCTACCCAACATGAATCTAAAACTAGGGAGGTCTTCTTAGATACACAAATGTATTGTCTAACATAGTAGGGTGTTAGTACAATACAAGCATCTAGATGAACAATCCAATGTAAGGGCTCTTCCAAACATGAACCTAAAACTAGTGTGGTCTTCATAGTTACACAAATGTATTGTCTAACTTAGTAGGGTGTTAGTACAATAAAATAGTAAGACAAATAATGTAGTTCCATAAAAAACCTGTAAATTAATATTATATGTAATATACTTAGTTAAAAAAGTAAACCATCGTATTAAAAATAATAACCGTTATTGATCATGGTATTCTTTCATTGAACTCAGGATTGACCCTACACACTTTAGCCAATATTGATTAGTCTATAAGAAAATAAAAAAAATATTTGTAAAAAATACCACACCCAATTGACATGATTTAGAATGGGTAATCACCTAATACTAATAACTCATTCAATGAATTGATATGGTATCAGGAATAACTAATGGATCCTTTTTCATTGATAAAGACATCCCATTGTCATAGAAACCAAGATGATCCCTATGAGTTGATCCTAGGTGATAAATAGTCATCAAGAATCATTGATGAACTATATGAGGTAATACTAGGTGATCCAATGGTCATTATGATGAAAATTCATCCTTAATATATAATCATAAGAGATAAATAGCCACTAGGTGGCATCGTCAAAGCATAGGAGGTCATTATTTGTATTTTGTAGCAATCAAGAACCTTCATTGATCTATATAAGGTAATTCAAGGTAAAAAATAGTCATACAAAATTATCACTGAACCTACAAAAGTATAACATAATTTTCCATAATCATTAGTCATGGTGGCCGGATCAGTTTAGAAAATCCATGCATCCCATATATACCAATACATCGTGTGGACAATGAATCACACCCAAACTATCTCATTTCATAGACAGTACAACCTCTTTGAAATCGATTTATCAGTTTGATATCAATGGTGACACCAATGATCATCACTACCCATTCCCATATCGACCCTATATTGGTTCAATATATCATTGGGGATCCTACTAGGGCCTTCTAGGTCACATCCTATTCAGGACTACATTAATGGGTCCCTTTATCTAGAACGATTCCCCCAAGTCAACCCCCATCACTTAGAGGGAATAAAATTCATCAACCACATCATTATCAAAACTCATTCTATTTATTGTTTTTCAAGATAAGTTATACAATGTCTTAAGAGAGGGTAAACTGAGATTTAAATTTACAAGCCCTAATTTTATAAACATTCTTCTAAAGAAAATGAAATTTTATGTAATGGAATAATAGAAAACATGGTAAAGAAACATATGTGATTTTAAAGTGTATTAGGGAATAAATTTTACCTGGTTTAATCCACTAACACACTTTTAGTGAGAATTTTTTACTATTTCCAATCTCTTTATTATTTATTTATGAACATGATTGAATACAATTTACACTCGTTACACAAAAGAAGAATAATATTTTTGGGGACACATTTCACAATACATACAACATCCTTTACTCATAGTCTATATAAGGATTTTTCACTTACATATGAAGAGAAATGATATATAATAATAACTTATTTTATGGTAAATAGTTTCAAGATGATATTGATATAAGATTAGTATTCTTGAAGAACAAATAATTTTTGTAGATCAGATTTAGGATAGACATATGATATCCAAAGATGTTGCTTGAATGAGAAAATTAAGATGATATGTAACAAACTTATTTTTCAAATATCAATGATTGTTATGTTGTAAGAAAAAATAAGATGATTTTTAATAATTGAGGGAACCCATTAATGTAGTCCTCACTAGGATGTGACCTAGGGGACCCTAGTGGGCTCCCTAATTAGATATTGAACGTTAATGTTTAGGGTCTTCATAGACTATATACACAAAATAATATTCCTTAAAATATCTTCATCATCTCCCACAAAACTTCTCATATTAATCCCCTTATAGAAAAATCATAATTAGAAAAAACCATTAGAACCATGAGAAGGAAATTATAATAAAGGTTGATCTTAGATGATCATTAAGGGTAATAATGTAAGATATCAATAATAAGAGATCATAATATAGTCATATGTGTACTGTAACCATATGATGTTTATGTTCTCACCATAAAAAATTTATACATAGGAAATATTACATCATTATTTAAAAAATCAGGTAATATCGTGAAATATGATGGATAAAGGTGTAGAAAGTAGTCAATATTTAAGAGTCATAACATAGGAATCCAGTATCTTAAGCATATTAAATCGTAATCACCTTTTAATGATATAACATTGTTAGGTAAAACACGGTCATGCGTGTTATGCATGCCATCAAGGAAACTCATTGTTGATTGTAATCCATGATAACATAGATGTTACCTATAAAAGAAGATAATCTTTACTTTTAAAAATTTTCATGATTAACATGGTGTTGTGTATATCATAAACCAAAAATAGTTCTTTAATAAAATTAGGTTTTATACAGTGTTGTGTAAAATGAAACATATCAAAAAAATGATAATTTAATTCAAATAATAATAATTCAAAAAAATCAAGGTGTTATAGAACCTGCATAGAAACACTATGGAATGACACCAATAGTATCCCCAAAGTGGGGAATTTAGGGAGATGGGAAGGTCTTACCAAGAGCCTCCCAATGCACACACCTATGGAGAAAATAACAAAAAGGGACAAGCCCCATTAAAAAAAAGTCGGCACCGGGCATACAATGAAGCCATGGTTTATTTCATGGATTACCATGGAAGGGGACCCCCACCCATATCTCAACGATTAATATTTTGTCCTAATTAGTGGAAAATAGAAAACTCAAGAGGCTGTAAATTGAGTTCATGACAAATTTTACCTTAAAACCACCCTCTTCAAGTTATGGATGTTCTAATATTTTCTTTTATAAAACCTAGAAACAAAAATATAAAAGCATAGTGTAGAGATGTTGAACAGAAAACATTAATAATAGTTTATGAAATTTAAATCCCCTAGTTCACTCAACTAACACCCTACTCTATTATTTTGGTATCTTTGACTATGAATATCCATTTTGAAAGACCCCTAGTTGAGTATAAGCAGTTTTTAGTTATTATAAATGTATAATAGCTTTCAAACATGATCTCCCATTGAAATAATTTTTATAGTCTTATAATAATTAAATACAATGTGTGTAAATAAAATAGAGATGAATGAACGATAATGAACTATTATAGCACACAACTGTAAGAATGAAATGATACCTAAGAAGATATGGTTTTTCAATTCATATATCTAGGTGATCATTGGTTTCAATTGATTGACTTGTAATCATATCACTTGAGGTTTTTATGTACATAAATTTTTAGTGTCCTCATATTAATATTACAAATGGGAATCTCTATCATTCTATGCATATATTTGTATGCATATCTCTACAACATATAACATTCTCCATTTATATCTCTAATTTGATTTGGAACTTAAGAAAATGATACAATAACAACATTTGAGTGAGTAACCCATTTAAAAGTTCATGAGACAAGATCTTAAAGGAATGTGTCCCTTCTTTCAAAATATAGAATATTCTTATGTAATGTTGATGTCATAAATCTTCTCCTTCTTCAGATATTTCCATTTGTGAAAAATGATACCTTAACCAAATTGTCATTTCTTTAATTAGAATGTTTCTTATTTTATAGACATTAAATTACTAAAATTGTGGAATTTTATTCATATGTTTTAGGATTCCTTATTATATTAATTATATAATATAATTGATATTTTTTCCGATATTTGGAATGTTTGATTTTTTTTGATTTATATAAAGACACTACAAATAATAATAGAAGGATCTAAAATAGGGGAATTTGAGGAGAAAAGGATACTTATTTGAAGCTATAATAGAGTTCATAAGAGTGATGAATTATGATTTTTTGGGGGTTACAACACTAGAAATTTATGATTCAGGTCATAAAAATATTACATGATGTGAAAAAATACATAGTGTGAACTGAGTAAAACACATGGAGTAGAAAAAATAATTCATATGTGGTGTTGATACCTTCATGTTCTGAAATCAAATTACATGATTTAAAAGTGTTAAATAGACCCATAAATAAGGCATTGATGATAATTACCATCCCTACGGTCCAATTTTAACATGTACCTCCATTTAATATATGAGGCTAACCCAAAACTCAAAATAGACCAAATTAAATTTTAATTTTATTCAACCAAGACCCTCTATTGTTCTATAAATAGAGGTCCATGTTTCTTCTACCAACATGGAATACAGAGACCGAAGCATGGAGTGAGAATCTATACTATGTAGGGGCGTCATTATTTTAAAATCTCCACTCCTTTCTGTAGGATTAATTTTATTTTCATATATACCCATACTCCCTCAACACTAGGATGAGTATGTCAAAAACTCCTTGTATTAGTACTATGTAGTGAATGTAGAAAGGTGATGTCAGATCTATTTTTAATTATAATTCATGTATTTGTTTTTATGCAACTTATTTATCAAACTTCAATCCCTTTCATTTTGATTAATCACGGTCATTTGTTAATTTATCTAGAAGGAACCATTTAATTTATGCAATGGGGTACCATAATTTGTTTCATGAAAACTTCTTCATTCAGGGTATAAATGTTTAAATATGGTATTAAGATATACTCAATTCAACAAAACCCTAAATTATCAGACTAAGGGAAACATGGGATTGCGGGGTTGGGGAGGGGGGACCATGACCATTTGATACACCCTATATTGACTCTGACACTAAATATTGGTTTATCAATTTATTTTCCAGAATCATATTCAACTTAATCCATAGAATGCCTTAAAGTATATTTAAAACTAAACAAAATGATCTTCTTGGCATTATCGATTCATTTTCTCGAACACAATTTACAAACCCAAAAATGATTTTCTTCCTTCTCCTTCCCATTCTTCAAAACAATTTGAAAACCATCATCTTTTTATCAACCTCTTTCTTAAATAAATCAATATTATTTAAAATATTAATCAAACCAATTTAATCATCTCTGTGCGATTGATCACGATATTTCCACTATATTAATTTTATTTAATTAAGTAGCATTGATATAAGTTTTATAAATTTTTACATTTATTAGATACACGAGAAATATCGAAGCCCATTGGTCCCATAAAATTTAGCACCATTTTTTGGGATGGTATTGAATTGTTTTTTTGGGTAATTTTAAAGATTATTTATTATTTAATTTCCATTTTTTATGTTGGGGATTTTATGTTACGATATTTAGGTTAAAAATCATTAATTGGAAATTACCACACGATATAAAAATCTAATGTGATTTTTAGGTCCAATACCAACATATAAAACACTCTAAATTGAAAATTCACTGTAACCATGTCCATAAAATCCAAATATATTATGTTATGTGCCTTCATAAATAAATTCAATTTATTCTATAGTTTACGTTGCACAAACAAACAATGACATATAATTAAATATTAATATGATCATTAGAATAGTAATGTACCCATTAGGAATATAAAGGAATTAATAAGAATAATAACCTCATAAATAAAATTCAAATAAAATTTATTAATCTCATAAATTAAAATATTATATATTTATATTATATAATAAGAAATTAATATTTTTTTAAATGAAAAATTAAGTGTGGGTATCTTTGTGAAACGTAAATGATTATTTACAATTTTATAATTAATATTATAATTTAAAATACTATTTATTTTCTTAAGATATATTCATCAATTAATATTATTTTGTCTTATTATTAAATGATAAATTTTTGAGACCTTATTTAATTTTTCAACGTGTCATAAAATGTGTTATAATATTAAAATATGTATCTTTCTGATAAAATATTGTTATAATTAAAAATAAAATTTCTAAAATGTAGAAAATTATTCTAAAAAATGGAGTCTATTTTTGAAATCTAAACATCAAAAAATTATTAGGTAGATTTATTGAAATTTTTTTAAAATTGATGAATTTTTAGATAATGTTGAATTACAATAATTTATAGTAATAGAAAAATACATAAATTATTGACACATGGATGTTGTATGGATGTTGTAAACACCTTAACTTCGAACTAACATTAAATTGTTACTACTACTAGTCACAAGAATCATAAATATTTATAGTCTTGAGAAAAAATAATAGTGAAATGAATAAATAATCAAAAACCAACCCTCTCCTCAACTATATATAACACCCCTCACCACCTTTTCTCCCCACTACTATTAGGACTCTGAACATGAAAATATTATGAATAATTCCCTTATTAAACCTCTTCTCATGTTATAATATTTTGGGTCTCAACAAAATACCAGTCCTAGGTGCCCTAATGAGGTTCATAAGGAGATTTTATAAAAGAGATAAAATCATCTTTTGTTCTTAGTTAATTTCTTTTCATTGATTTTCTTTTCGTATCCTCTCCTAAGCTACTCAAACCACAAATAAATGATAAATATATTAGGATATATATAATTTAATGTTGTTTTTTAAATTAACTATCCATCACCCACCCCTTTTCATCTCCCTATTATTCTAAAAATGTAAACCATATCAGTGAAGCATCAATTTAGCACCATCGTGGAAGATACATTTTCATTTTCTTTTATTGCAAAAAATTATGGTCATAAAAACCATTATTATGGGTAAGTGAGATTTTATTATACATTTTATATGTTATATGATGTTTTGGAAGCAATATATAAACATGATATTAATTAAAATGATATAATTTCATGATGGTCGTAAAAACATCAGAAATAAATTAAATAATTTTCATTAACATTTTATCTAATAAATCATTCTCATAACATATAATAAAATAATTTATAAGATCATTTAAACTTATTAAGGTTAATTAATAACATATAATTTCAATTCGATATAACTATTCTCATTTTAGCTGAACTTATAAACTTATATATAGGTGGACTGATCATGAAAACCCAAGAAAATGAACCCACTTGGAATAAAGAAATTGAATCTTATAACTCATAAAAAATGTTTGTAAAAGAACATAATTAAATTATAATAAATAAAATAGTCGTATAAAAGGATCTAAATTAATTAATTAATTAGTTTAATTTTATTATCCATGAAATTAATTACAATTGCATAACTCTTTTCGATGTAAGATATGATGTTTCTCACCCCACTTTTATTTCTTTGATACACGACTTATTCAAAACATGTTTCTTAAGTGTGGGGTATTTATAAATCCCATAGTAATTAATTTTCATAATTATTTTAATATTTAATTAAATATCCATATTTCTTATATCATATATATGATTATTTCTTTAGTCGTATACCACTTTTACGTATGGTGTTTACATTGAATGTTGTTTTAACTGGGGAAGTATTGATTAATTTATATCACATACTCAATATGGATATTTTGATAAGTCATATTATTCTCAAAATTAAATATTTGTATAAAAAATTCTTTCTAATTTAATTTATGGGTGGTCTTGACATTCAATAGCCCCTCAATCCATCTACAGGTCTCATGAGATAAAATAATTTTGCGACAAACCCACCATATTTGTTTCGAAGAAAATCCTACAGATTTTTACCCACAAATGTAATACGTACTAATGGTATAATTATTCATGTGATAGATAAATGATGTCAAGTAATTATGTATTTAATTTATTCCATATTTAGTTATTACATTCCATGAGATTATCTCTATAAAAAATCAATGGATGCATTTTCATTCTCAATTTATTATTGGCATGTGTTTTTCAGTTACATACCATGTCATAAATATTATGCCTAATTGAATTTTCATCACTTATTCATGATTCATGTAACCCTTACTGATCATTTTATCTCACCCTTTAATTCTTTTTTCCTTCCCAAGTTTATGAAGTACAAGTATTTGAACAAGTTTCAAGGAAGTATATTGTTTTACTTTTTTATGTTCTATATTTAGTTGACAACGTAATGAGGAAACCATGGATGTATATATATCTTAAATACAAATAAATTGATCGATCCATTTTGATGTGATCTCCCGTATCTATTTAATTTCAATAAAATAATTACCAACTTTGGGTTACATGGATCAGGGTTTTTATAGTTGGTATCAGAGAAAGTTTAGTAGAATCCTTGGGAAATAGATATTGAAAAAAATGAGAATTATAGAAATTCATTACAGTGATTTTTTTGGCACAATAATCATGTTGATTATTAGTTAACATAGTCTGTACCATTATTTATTGATGGATCCTAGTAGAATAAAGAGAATCAATACCCAAAAAAATAGGGACTTCTCCATTGAGCTATTCAAAATAGTTAGTGTTGGAGATTAGAAGATCGTGACCACATTTGAAAAGATTACATAGGATATATTGGATAACAATACTAACATATTTTGGATCATTTCATGTGAAAGAATCCCTCATCCTTTCGTGGTACCACTAATCTAGTTGTAGTTGTGTAGTGAATATAGTCCCTTGAAATGATATTTCTATCATTGGGATACAATGAATTTGAAAAGGTAGTAATGACATTATATTGTCTCAAGATATATACTGATCAATTTTCATCATTGATCCATAATTCTATGGTGAAATATGAAATAAAGAAATGGAGTGGAAATAATTTAATGAAACATTATTTAATAAATATTTTCTTAGTGATCAACAACTTAAAATGAATATAAATTTAGTTAAATTAAAGAAATAGAAGAGGAGAAAGTTATAGTGTATGAGGATACATTCACTAGGATAGATAGGTATGCCACAGATTACATACAATATTTAGAAAATAATATTGAACATTTAATTGAAGGTCCTAGTCAATGTCTTCAAAGTAAACAAGCTTCTTAAACATTTTCATCATATAATGAAATAATAATAACCGTCATCAAAATTGGGAAAGAATTATCTATATTTTATATGTTCACTGTAAATAAAGAGAAAAAGTTGTCTTATGATAACCATTAATAAATTGATGCATCCAAAAAAGAAGAGGGGAATGAAGAAATTCTCATTAT